>CM057004.1:8987552-9690326 GCA_029891345.1 Dryococelus australis | reverse complement strand
AGGGGAAGGGAATATAGAGTATTTATTTATTGGGAAGGGAAGTAAGTAATAGAGGATTTCTATTGGGAAAGTGAAGAAGTAATGGAGTATTTATATTGGGAAGGGAAATAATATAGATATTGAAATGGGAAGAGAAATAGTGAGATATATGTAAGAAGTAAATATAGAGTATTTATATTGTGGAAGGGAGAAGTAAGTGGATAATATTTATATTGGGGAGAAGTAAGTAAAAAGAGTATATATATGGGGGGAAGGAGAAGGTAAGTAGATAGAGTATATATTAGGGGAAGGTAGAGTTTTAATAGTATTTATATTGGGGATAAGAAGTAAGTAGATAGAGTATTATATGGGAATTGAAAGTAAGTAGAAGAGTAATTTAATTAGGTTGTGAGAAGTTGTAGATAGAGTATTTATATTGGGGGGGAGGAGAAGTAAGTGATAAGTATATTAAATGGGGAATGGAATAAGTAGGATACTATTATATTGGATAGGAGAATAAGTGTAGATTATATGGGAAGTGAAGTAATTGATAGAGTATTTAAATTGGGGAAGGAGAATTAAGTGATAGAGTATTTATAGTTGGGTATGAGAAAAAGTAGAAAGAGTATTTAATTGGGGAAGGGAGAATAAGTAATAGAGTATTTATATTGGGGAATGAAAGTAAGAATAGTATTTATATTGGGAAGGGAGAAGTAAGTAATAGAGTATTTATATTGGGGGAAGGAGAAAATAAGTAGATAAGTATTTATATTGGGAAGGAGAAGTAAGTAATAAGTATTATATTGGGGAAGGAGAAGTAAGTGTAAGTATTTATATGGGAAGGGAGAAGTAAGTAGATAGAGTATTTATATTGGAAGGGAGAAGTAAGTAGATAGAGTATTTATATTGGTGGAAGGGAGAAGTAAGTGATAAGTATTTATATTGGGAAGGGAGAAGTAAGTAGATGATGTATTTTATTGGGGAAGGAGAAGTAAGTAGATAAGTATTTATATTGGGAATGGAGAAGTAAGTAATAGAGATTTATTGGGAAGGAGAAGTAAGTAGATAGAGTATTTATATTGGGAGGGAAGTAAAGTAGATAGAGTATTTATATTGGGGAAGGGAGAAGTAAGTAGATGAGTATTTATATTGGGAAGGGAGAAGTAGTAAGTTATAGGAGTATTTATATATTGGGGAAGGAGAAGTAAGTAGATAAGTATTTATATTGGGGAAGGGAGAAGTAAGTAATAGAGTATTAATATGTGGGGGGAGAAGTAAGTAGATAGAGTTATTTATATGGTGAAGGGAGAATTAAGTTAATTAGTATTTTAGGGGTAAGGAAGGGAGAAGTAAGAAGATAGATATTATAATTGGGAAGGGAGAAGTAGTAATGTAGATTAATTATTGGGGAAGGGAGAAGTAAGTAGAAAAAGTATTTAATTGGGAAGTGGAAAGTAAGTTAGCTAGAGTATTTTATTGGTGAAGGGAGAAGTAAGTAGATGGAGGATTTATATTGAAGGGAGAAGTAAGTAGATAGAGTATTTATATTGGGGAAGGGAAAGTAAGTAAATAGAGTATTTATATTGGGGAAGAAATTGTAAGTTGATAGAGTTATTTATTATTGGGAAGGGAGAAGTAAGTAATAGATTATTTATAATGGGAAGGGATAGTAAGTAATAAGTATTTATAGTGAAGTGGATCTACTACAATATAAGTTCCTCTCCTCCAGTACAAACAAAGGTTCCTTTACACCTACATCTAAAATACAAGGTTTCCACTACGATTAAATAAAGGTCTACTACCTAGTATAAAGGTCCTAACTACTATCCTTAACAGTACCTCTCACCTCAAAACGAGGTTCTTTCTCCTACCTAGCATCCAAACACAAGGTTATTTCTCCTTCCGACAACAAAGGTTCCTTCTACCTACTGACAAACAGATTCCTTTCCTACTACGAACACAAGTCATATACAGTCTCAACATTTCATCTACCTAAGACAAACAACAGTTCTTTCTATCTACGCACTAAACAGGTTTTTCTCCTACCTACGACACAAATCAAGGTTTACCTCTACTTAACTTATTCTACAACAGGTTCCTTTCCCTACCTACGCAGTACAAACACAAGGTCCTTTTCCTATACCCTACAAACACAAGTTCCTTTCTCCTACCTACAATCAAATCAGGTTCCTTTCCCTACCTACGCACGCATCATACAGTTCCTTTCCCTACTATCTTATAAAAATAAGTCCTTTCCTTACCTGCACTACAAACACGAGTTCCTTTTCCCACCTGCTAAAACAAGGTACCTTTCTTAACTACACTAAAGGCTTTTACCTCCACTAAAAACAAGTTATTTCTCCTACCTAGCACGCTACAAACCAAGGTTCTTTCCCTACCTACGCAGCAAAACAAGGTTCCTTTCTTACCTCGCACGCTAAATAAAGGTTCTTTCTCCTACCCTCAACAGGCTTTCAACTCAGTCCTTTTCCTACCTTCGCACGCTACAATACAAGGTTCCATTTCTCCTTACCTACGCACCTACAAACACGTTCTTTCTACCTACACCACACAAAAAGGTTCCTTCTCCTACCTAGCACGTACAAAACAAGGTCTTTTTCTCTACCTCAAAGCCTCAAACCAAGTTCTTTCCTCCTACCCTACAAACACAAGGTCCTCTCCTACCTACGCACGCTACAAAACAAGGTTCCTTTTCCTCCTACACGCACAAACACAAGTTTCTTCTCCTACCTACGACACTACAAACCAAGGTTCCTTTCCTACCTACCATCCAAACACAAGGTTCTTCCTACCACTACGCACGCTACAACAAGTTCTCCTACCTACGCCGCTACAAACCAAGGTTCCTTTCCTACCTACGCACGCTACAAACACTCCTATCCTTCTTCCTACCTATCCACTACAAAAGGTTCCTTTCCCTACCACGATCAACAAGGTTCCTTTTCCTACCACGCACACACAAACACAGGTTCCTTTCTCTACCTACCCTACAAACATTCCTCTCCTTACCAGTACAAAACAGGTTCCTTTCTCCTACTACCTACAACCCCTCTCACCTAGCCCTCAACCAGTCCTTCTCCTCCACGCTACAAAACAAGGTTCTTCCTACCTACAGCTACAAATTCCTTCTACTTCTACACAAGTTCTACCTACGCTAAACAAGTTCTTTCTCTCCTACCATACAACAAGTTCCTCACTCACGCTAACACAGGTTCCTTTCT
Organism: Dryococelus australis; assembly: GCA_029891345.1. Taxonomy (NCBI): domain Eukaryota; kingdom Metazoa; phylum Arthropoda; class Insecta; order Phasmatodea; family Phasmatidae; genus Dryococelus; species Dryococelus australis. Next base: position 9,687,105 of record CM057004.1, on the reverse strand, counting down.
CCTACTACCAGTACAAACCAGTCCTTTTACCTACCACCTCAAAACAGGTTTCTCTCTCCGTACAACAGGTCTTTCTCTACTACAGCTACAACAGTTCCTTCTCCTACGCCTACAACACAAGGTTCCTTTCTCCACTACCAGCTACAACACAAGGTTCCTTTCTCTACCTACGCAGCTACAAACAGGTTCCTTTCTCCTACCTACGCACGCTACAAACACAAGTTCCTTTTCCTACTACGCAGCTACAAACACAAGTCTTTCTCCTACCTAGCGCTACAAACAAGGTTCCTTTCTCTACCTAGCACTACAAACACAGTTCCTTTCTCCACTACCGCTAAACAAGTTCCTTCTCCTACCTACGCAGCTACAACGGTCCTTCTCCTACTCCACGCTAAAACAAGTTCCTTCTCCTACCTACACGCTACAAACAAGTTCCTTCTCCTACCAGCAGCTACAACACAAGTTCTTTCTCCACCTAGCACCTACAAAACAAGGTTCCTTCTCCTCCTACCACGTACAAAACAAGTTCCTTCCTACTACCACGTACAAACAAGTTCTTTTCCACCTCGCACTAAAACACAGGTTCTCTCCTACTACCACGTAACACAGTTCTTCTCCTACCTAGCACCAAACAAGTTTCTACTCACAACAAGTTCCTTCTCCTCACACAACAGTCCTTTCTACCACACACAAACAAGTCTCCCTACACCACACAAACAGTCTTTCCCACTCGCCGTCAAAACAGTTCCTTTCTCCTACTACACAAAAAGGTCTTCCTGCCCAAAAACAGTCTACAAACACAAGGTTCCTTTCTCCTACCTACGCACGCTACTACATGTTCCTTCCTCCTACCACGCTACAAACACTATTCCTTACCCTACCACAGCACACAAGGTTCCTTTCTCCTACCTAGCCACGCTACAAACAGGTTCTTCTCCTACCTACGCACGCTACAAACACAGGTTCCTTTCTCCTACCTACGCACCTACAAATTCACATGTTCTTTCCACCTACGCACCTACAAACACAAGTTTTCCTTTCTCCTACCTACGCCGCCTACAAACACAAGGTTCCTTTCTCCTCCTAGCCTACACAACACAAGGTTCCTTTCTCCTACCTAGCACGCTACAAAACACAAGGTTCCTTTCTCCTACCTACGCACTACAAACACAGGTTCCTTTCTCCTACCTAGCACGCTACAAACACAAGGTTCCTTTCTCCTACCTACGCACACAAAACAGGTTCTTTCTCCTACCTACGCACGCTACAAACACAAGGTTCCTTTCTCCTACCTACGCAGCTACAAACACAGGTTCCTTTCTCCTACCTTCGCACGCTACAAACACAAGGTTCCTTTCTCCTACCTAGCACGCTACAAACACAGGTTCCTTCTCTCCTACCACGAAAACAAGGTCCTTTCTCCACACAGCTACAACAAAGGTTCCTTCTCCTACCTACGCACCTACAAACACAAGTTCCTTTCTCCTACCTCGCAGCTACAAACACAAGGTTCCTTCTCCTACTGCACGCTACAACAAGGTCCTTTCTCCTACCTAGCACCTACAAACAGTTCTTTCCTACCTATGCAGCTAAAAACAAGGTTCCTTTCTCCTACTACGCACGCTCACGCTAAAAAACACAGGTTCCTTTCTCCTACCTACGCACGCTACAAACACAAGGTTCCTTCTCCTACCTACGCACGCTACAAACACAAGGTTCATTTCTCCTACCTACGCACGCTACAAACACAAGGTTCCTTTCTCCTACCTACGCACGCTACAAACACAAGGTTATCCCCCATTTCTTCCTACCTACGCGCTACAAACACAAGGTTCCTTTCTCCTACCTAGCACGCTACAAACACAAGGTTCCTTTCTCCTACCTATGCACGCTACAACACAAGGTTCCTTTCTCCTACCTACGCACGCTACAAACAAAGGTTCCTTTCTCCTACTACGCACGCTACAAACACGAAGTTCCTTTCTCCTACCTACGCACGTCTACAAACACAAGGTTCCTTTCTCCTACCTACGCAGCTACAAACACAAGGTTCCTTTTCCTACCTACGCACGCTACAAACACAAGGTTCCTTTCTCCTACCTACGCACGCTACAAACACAAGGTTCCTTTCTCCTACCTACGCACCTACAAAACACAGGTTCCTTTCTCCTACCTACGCACGCTACAAACACAAGGTTCCTTTCTCCTACCTACCGCACGCTACAAACACAAGGTTCCTTTCTCCTACCTACGCACGCTACAAACACAGGTTCCTTTTCTCCTACCTACGCACGCTACAAACACAAGGTTCCTTTCTCCTACCTATCCACGCTACAAACACAAGGTTCCTTTCTCCTACCTACACGCTACAAACACAAGGTTCCTTTCTCCTACCTAGCACGCTACAAACACAAGGTTCCTTTCTCCTAACCTACGCACCTACAAACACGAAGGTTCCTTTCTCCTACCTACGCATGCTACAAACACAAGGTTCCTTTCTCCTACCTACGCAGCTACAAACACAAGGTTCCTTTCTCCTACCCACGCACGCTACAAACACAAGGTTCCTTTCTCCTACCTACGCACGCTACAACACAGGTTCGCACGCTACAAACACAAGGTTCCTTTCTCCTACCTACGCACGTACAAACCAAGGTTCCTTTCTCTACCTACGCACGCTACAAACACAAGGTTCCTTTCTCTACCTCGCACGCTACAAACACAGGTTCCTTTCTCCTACCTAGCAGCTACAAACAGGTTCCTTTCCTCTCTACGCACGCTACAACACAAGGTTCCTTTCTCCTACCTAGCACGCTACAAACACAAGGTTCCTTTCTCCTACCTACGCACGCTCAAAACAAGGTTCCTTCTCTACCTACCACGCTCAAAACAAGGTTCTTTCTACCTACGCACGCTACAAAACAAGGTTCCTTCTCCTACTACGCACGCTACAAACACAAGGTTCTTTCTCCTACCTACGCACGTCAAAACAAGTTCCTTTCTCCTACCTACGCACGCTACAAACACAAGTTCTTCTCTACCTACGCAGCTACAAACACAAGGTTCTTTCTCCTACCTACGCACGCTACAAACACAAGGTTCCTTTCTCTACCTACGCACGCTCAAAACAAGGTTCTTTTCTACCTACGCACGTACAAACACAAGGTTCCTTTTCCTACTACGCAGCTACAAACACAAGGTTCTTTCCTACTAGCAGCTACAACACAAGGTTCCTTTTCCTACCTACCAGCTACAACACAAGTTCCTTTCCTACCTACGCAGCTACAAAACAAGGTTTTTCTCCTACTACGCAGCTACAAACACAAGGTTCTTCCCTACCTACGCACGCTACAACAAGGTTCTTCTCCTACCACGCACCTACAACAGGTTCTTTCTTACCTACGCACGTACAAACAAGATTTCTCCTACTACGCGCTACAAACACAGGTTCCTTTCTCCTACTAGCACGCTACAAACACAAGGTTCCTTTCTCCTACCTAGCACGCTACAAACAAGGTTTTTCCTACCTGCAGCACAAAACAGTTCTTTCTCTCCTCCATAAAACACAGGTTCTCTCTACTAGAGACAAACACGGCCTTCCCTCCGTACAAAGTTCCTTCTCTAGGCTACAAACACAGGTCTTTCTCCTACTAGCACGTAACCAGTCCTTCTCTACTAGCGCAAAACACAAGTTCTTCTCACTCGTACAAACAGGTTCTTCTCTACCTACGCGTACAAAACAGGTTCTTTCCTACTGCAGCTAAACAAGGTTCCTTCCACTAGCTACAACACAGGTTCCTTTCCTACTACGCAGTACAACACAGTTCTTCTCCTCCTCAGTACAACAAAGGTCCTTCTCTACCTAGCCTACAAACAAGGTTCTTTTCTACCTACCCTACAAACAGTTCCTTTTTATCGCACAAAACAGGTTCTCTCAGTTCTTTCTCCTACCTAGTCTCCTACCTACGCACGCTACAAAACAAGGTTCCTTTCTCCTACCTACGCACGCTACAAACAAGGTTCCTTTCTCCTACCTACGCACGCTACAAACAAGGTTCCTTTCTCCTACCTACGCACGCTACAAACACAAGGTTCATTTCTCCTACCTAGCACGCTACAAACACAGGTTCCTTTCTCCTACCTACGCAGCTACAAACACAAGGTTCCTTTCTCCTACCTACGCACGCTACAAACACAAGGTTTTCTCCTACCTACGCACGCTACAAAACAAGGTTCCTTTCTCCTACTACGCACGCTACAAACACAAGGTTCCTTCTCCTACCTACGCACGCTACAAAACAAGGTTCCTTTCTCCTACCTAGCACGCTACAAAACAAGGTTCCTTTCTCCTACCTACGCACGCTACAAACACAGGTTCCTTTTCCTACCTACGCACCTACAAACACAAGGTTCTTTCCCTACCTACGCACGCTACAAACACAAGGTTCCTTTCTCTACCTACGCACGCTACAAACACAAGGTTCCTTTCTCCTACCTACGCACGCTACAAACACAGGTTCCTTTCTCCTACCTACGCACGCTACAAACACAAGGTTCCTTTCTCCTACCTACGCACGCTACAAACACAGGTTCCTTTCTCCTACTACGCACGCTACAAACAAGGTTCCTTTCTCCTCCTAGCACGCTACAAACACAAGGTTCCTTTCTCCTACCACGAGCTACAAAACAAGGTTCTTCTCCTACTCGGGGGGTTCTCCTACCTACGCACGCTACAAAACAAGTTCCTTTCTCCTACCTACGCACGCTACAAACACAGGTTCCTTTCTCCTACCTACGCACGCTACAAACACAGGTTCCTTTCTCCTACCTACGCACGCTACAAACACAAGGTTCCTTTCTCCTACCTACGCACCTACAAACACAAGGTTCCTTTCTCCTACCTACGCAGCTACAAACACAAGGTTCCTTTCTCCTACCTACGCACGCTACAAACACAAGGTTCCTTTCTCCTACCTACGCACGCTACAAACACAAGGTTCCTTTCTCCTACCTATCACACTACAAACACAAGGTTTCCTTTCTCCTACCTACGCAGCTACAAAACAAGTTCCTTTCTCTACCATACGCACCTCAAACAAGGTTCCTTTCTCCTACCTACGCACGCTACAAACACAAGGTTTCCTTTCTCCCACCTACGCACGCTACAAAACACAAGGTTCCTTTCTCCTACCTATGCACGCTACAAACACAAGGTTCTTTCTACCTACACCTACAAACACAGTTCCTCCTACCTATGCACCACAACACAGGTTCCTTTCTCCTACCTACGCACGCTACAAACACAAGGTTCCTTTCTCCTACCTATACGCACGCTACAAACACAAGGTTTCCTTTCTCCTACTACGCACGCTACAAACACAAGGTTCCTTTCTCCTACCTACGCACGCTACAAACACAAGGTTCCTTTCTCCTACCTAGCACGCTACAAACACAAGGTTCCTTTCTCCTACCTACGCACGCTACAAACACAAGGTTCCTTTCTCCTACCTACGCACGCTACAAACACAGGGTTCCTTTCTCCTACCTACGCACGCTACAAACACAAGGTTCCTTTCTCCTACCTACGCATGCTACAAACACACGGTTCCTTTCTCCTACCTACGCACGCTACAAACAAAAGGTTTCTTTCTCCTACCTACGCATGCTACACACACGAGGTTCCTTTCTCCTACCTACGCATGCTACACACATAAGGTTCCTTTCTCCTACCTACGCACGCTACACACACAAGTTTCCTTTCTCCTACCTACGCACGCTACAACACATGGTTCCTTTCTCCTACCTATGCCCGCTACAAACACGAGGTTCCTTTCTCCTACCTACGCACGCTACAAACACGAGGTTCCTTTCTCCTACCTAAGCACGCTACAAACACAAGGTTCCTTTCTCCTACCTATGCAGGCTACAAACACAAGGTTCCTTTCTCCTACCTACGCACGCTACAAACACGAGGTTCCTTTCTCCTACCTAAGCACGCTACAAACACAAGGTTCCTTCTCCTACCTATGCAGGCTACAAACACAAGGTTCCTTTCTCCTACCTACGCACGCTACAAACACAAGATTCCTTTCTCCTACCTACGCATGCTACAAACACAAGATTCCTTTCTCCTACCTACGCACGCTACAAACACAAGGTCCTTTCTCCTACCTACGCACGCTACAAACACAAGGTTCCTTTCTCCTACCTACGCACCTACAAACACAAGGTTCCTTTCTCCTACCTACGCACGCTACTAACACGAGGTTCCTTTCTCCTACCTACGCACGCTACAAACAAAAGGTTTCTTTCTCCTACCTACGCACGCTACACACACGAGGTTCCTTTCTCCTACCTACGCATGCTACAAAAAACCAACACAAGGTTCCTTTATCCTACCTACGCATGCTACAAACACAAGGTTCCTTTCTCCTACCTACGCATGCTACAAACACAAGGTTCCTTTCTCCTACCTACGCACGCTACAAACACAAGGTTCCTTTCTCCTACCTACGCACGCTACTAACACGAGGTTCCTTTCTCCTACCTACGCACGCTACAAACACAAGGTTCCTTTATCCTACCTACGCATGCTACAAACACAAGGTTCCTTTATCCTACCTACGCACGCTACAAACACACGCGACATTTTCAATGGCTTATGTCTTCAGGCCAATATCAAATGGTAATTTATTTCAACCGGTGCAGATGCACCTAGTGGAATCTGCGGAAAATAAATAAATAAGTCTTGAAGTGTACTTAGTGAAGTGTAAATAAAAGCGCGCGGAATGTGAATATGTAAGTTGAGTATTATTAATTCAGGAAATATGTGTTTTTATAACGGGATGATAATTTGGAGTATTCTTGAACATTGTGCTGTTAATGTTTTCGTAAATTACTTCTGACTGCGGAAATGTTACTGAAACCGATAATATTTAATACATCCGGTTTTGGTATAAAATGTTATTAGAAATTGATGTGAACTTGGTTATAACATACTTTCGGACTTGGGAGGTTATAAATGTTGAAACTGCTGAATCTATTATAGGCTGTTCACCTTTAATGAAGCACTTTTGAAACGAAAGTTTAGAAAGAGTAGCTACGCCGCGTGTACGCTCCTGAACATTGATTGGCCCGCGCCCTGCAGTCAAATTAGTGGAGCGGAAGTAGTTCAATGTTTCAACGTAGAATTGGAAGAGTTAGGTGAAACTCTACGAAGACTGAAATTGTTTATTTTGCTTTCTGTAATTTCCAATTTGTGTAATAATATGAATTAGAAAATTTCTAATAATTTTACAGTTTCACTTGACCAACGCATTAATAAGGTGACGAGGCCCATGGCAATGTTAATGCTTCAAATGGCGGAAGAATACACAATGCGCATAAAATAAGATCATAAGCATAGCTTTCAAAAGTGCTCACTTCACTGTGAACATGTCTTTATGAATTTCGAACCTTGTGGAATGGAGACTACTGATATGTTTTACGAGTTCTAAAAATGGATCACAGTGTAAAAAGTGCTCACTTCACTGTGAACATGTCTTTATGAATTTCGAACCTTGTGGAATGGAGACTACTGGTATGTTTTACGAGTTCTAAAAATGGATCACAGTGTAAAAATCAAATAACATAATTTACTCGTTCTCTTACAGCTAAGAAAAATCCGCTAAAAAGTTGGCGTTGTCGATTGTGCAGGAAAATGGCGGGAGAAGTTGCACAGAAGTAGTTTCTTTCAAGGAGTTACACCACAGACTAAATATAAAGTAGACCTGTGTTCTTCTCCTGGGAATGTCCCGTGTATTGACACTGTCACAGTTGTCAGACCAGCTGTCAAAGTCACGTGATTGGCAAGACGAACGTGTTTGTTGACTTCGGAATTTTCAACAGTCACGCACTTTTATAGAACACAACACTCTGACTACCTCTAAGATATTCTAGATGCATCGAAACCAAGCCAGAAAAATATAAATGATATTTCAGAGAACGTACTCGCATAAAAGGCGAGTTATCCTCAGATCCAATCGACGTTTTTGATGAAGCTACTGCAGAAACGCAGTTCAATGTTGCAGCACGGAGAGCGAATACCGTGCAGCTTGTTGCGCACTCTTCCCCATTTCCCCTCGTCAATTTACGCCAAGAAGGAATACTGGTTTAGCTGCACTGCACTGTACTACACTGCACTACACTACACTGCTCTATTCTGCACTGTATTACACTACACTGCACTACACTGTACTGAGCTACACTACACTATACTGCTCTGCTCTGCACTACACTGCACTGTACTACACTACACTGCACTACCCTACACTACACAACACTGCACTACACTACACTACACTGCACTACACTGTACTGAGCTACACTACACTACACTATACTGCTCTGCTCTGCACTACACTGCACTGTACTACACTACACTGCACTACCCTACACTACACAACACTGCACTACACTACACTACACTGCACTACACTGTACTGAGCTACACTACACTACACTATACTGCTCTGCTCTGCACTACACTGCACTGTACTACACTACACTGCACTACCCTACACTACACAACACTGCACTACACTACACTACACTGCACTACACTGTACTGAGCTACACTACACTACACTATACTGCTCTGTTCTGCACTACACTGCACTGTATTACACTACACTGCACTACCCTACACTACACAACACTGCACTACACTGCACTACGCTGCACTACACTACACTGGCAACACTTGTTATGGTTGAAAGAAAGAAGCCTACAGACGTCACTGCGTGGAGGCCGTGGCATGCTCAAGGCAAAGAGGCGAGATGTCTTCCACAATACGGAGGTGAAACAAGGCTTTAAGGCTGCGTGCTCTCAAGACCTCGTTGTTAAGAGCCGCCCAAATCTCTCTCTTAAAAGTTTATAAAAAAATTCCGAGGCTCACTGCCATGATTGGAACCCTTATAAGTTATCATCAACAAAGCGGGTTTGTTCTTGTCAAAAGTGTAAACAAGGGCCGATTTCTAAATCAGTGTGATTAACAAAGTTTATCGTATTTTAATATTATGGCTGATTAAGAACCAAAACGTGTTCGTTAGATTTTGAAGATATTTGTTGTTTTCGTGGCTTAACGTCAATAATTATGACAGAAATAGCAAATTATTTGGAAAATAATATTTGCAATGATAATTACCATAAATATGAATTATTTTAAATAAAATTTTAAAAAGTACAAATGTCAAAATTGTATTTTAACACGAAGTTCACTTCAACTGAAATGCTTGTTGAAGTGATGTGCCATGGTTGCAATTTATATGAAATCCAGAACGTGATTGATCTGCGATTGTAGTTTAACTTATAGATATTCAAAATTAAAATTTCTATTACATTATTAGAATAGTTTAAATTAAAATAAGTGTGAACAGCAATACAAAGTTAATACAAAAAAATTCTTTATGATATGCTGACCACACAGAAAATTATTTTGAGCAGTACCGTTACATATTTACGTAATTTTTTCCATTTTGAGATTTGTATGAAAAAATTATATAAACTTCAAATTCCCATACCTCTTTCATTCGTTTTTTGAAAGAAACTGTCCATCACTATCGTAATTTTTTCTGAGTCTTATTTCATATCGCAATGAATTATTATGTAAAATACCAAAAAATTATAATAATATTTTAGGGCCTTGAACGCTTATAATGTGAATGATAGTAAACATATTGCAATTTATTCTCAGGAATGACACATTTAATTTAAAAAAATCATTAATCTTCCTTACAAACTTGTAACCACTTGTATACACGTTATGTCGGCACTTATTTCAAAAGGGGGTAAATGTAATAAAATTATACTTACAGAATGAAAATAAAGTACAGTGGTACAAGGCATCATTTCCTATTGAATTTTTCCGAAATACCCGCCCTTAATAACTGAGATAATCTGTAATCGTATGGAGGTAGTTTTAATATTAAAGATTGTATTTGCACCTTTAAAGTGCAGCTAACCCTTTCTATCGAAGTCTCCACATTTACAGTCACTTTAGTGTAACATCGAAAATGTTAGCCTTGAAGTTTCTTTAACATCTCCCTGTTGGGGCCTCAAGAAATGTTAGCCTTGAAGTTTCTTTAACATCTCCCTGTTGGCGCCTCAAGAAATGTTAGCCTTGAAGTTTCTTTAACATCTCCCTGTTGGCGCCTCAAGAAATGTTAGCCTTGAAGTTTCTTTAACATCTCCCCGTTGGTGCCTCAAGAAATGTTAGCCTTGAAGTTTCTTTAACATCTCCCTGTTGGGGCCTCAAGAAATTTTCAGTCGTCTTATTTTTATTTCATTACAGCCTAAAATTTTTTTGTCCGGGAATTACAATATTTTTAAATTATATATAAGTCTAGTAATTATAAACTGTGGAATTTTTTACATAATTAACTATATCAAAGTTGCAATTTCGCATTCGGATAACATATCACAACAAACTTTCAAATGATAGTAATTTAGTGTACTGTGTATAAAGGTGCGCAAATTTCCTATCGCATGTTTAAAAGAAGTTATTTTTTGTGAAGTGACATTTTATTTGTGCAGGTATGTTTCTAGAGTCAAGAATACCAATGGGTTAAAGAGTCAACAGTTCAATGATGGCATGTAAAGCTACCATAGAATTTCGATAAAATGTTTGGAACTCTTTGAACATATCGAAATATTCGGGGAGTTAAACGACAAAAGTCGGGGTGAGTGGAGGTTGTAATTTAATTAGAAACAACCGAATATCTGAATCGAATATTTTATCATGCACATCTGCATTTTCAAAAACATACCAGCAAAATACGTGGGCCTGTGTGGAAAGCAATATTTTTTCTCCTCGTGTACTCTGCGCAATAGGCATGCGTTTATAATCAGCGGCACATACCTCATTTTCCAGTAACGTGCAGTATCAAGCCTCAAAGTTTGTGTTTCATATTTTGCTCAGTCATCTGTGGTTATGTAGCTGACGCATAATATTAAATAACATGACTCTACAAACACATATATCATTTACTATCCTACACGAAACGAAAGGATATAATTATTTTCTCTCAGCATTCATTAAAATATTTATTTAATCAATGACAATGATAGTATGCCAAATGTATAACATCTCAGGATGTTAAATATTTCGAATAATTTTAAGATTGAATGTTTTACGTTTAAATTGTGAAAACGCTCTGTCGGAGATGGTTTTTATATTTTAATATTATTATTTAAATATGTAGCTCTCATTCCGTAGTCTCCGAGTGTAAAATGTTGAAAGATAATATTCTACTAATATTTTATTACATGATTTCAGAGTTCCAGGCCCATAATGCAACCCACATTTACCCCTAATTTAGTTCATAGCTAATTTATTTATGTACTATATTAGGAAGATAATATATTTGCATTTTATAAAAAGTGCAGGTGTTCTTGAATGAAATGCGTTCTCAGATATCAGGCGTGAGGAATAATTGTATCGTTATCTTTGTAATTGTTCTTATTCTTCAAGTTTGAATAGGAACTATAGCTAATGGCTGCTTTACGAGATGGCATTTCAAACCGAAGCAATTATTTGTCTTATAAAATAAATATAATCTCTGGCAATAGGCTTGTACTTCATTTGTTGCTGAAGCCATAAAGAAAATTGGCTTTGAATTACAAAGAATTATTACGGTTGCATACACTGTAAAAAAATTGGTAATTTTTATTAAGAATTTCTTTATAATTTTACAAATGCTTGTAACAGTAAAAATATATCTCTCGTAAACTAATCGTTTGTAAAACTACAAGTGTTGTGTTTGTAATAGCCTCAAGAAATATTTGTAAAATACTTACCTGTTTCCTCGAACTTCAGCAAAATGGCAGACACTCGACCAACAACGTAAAACAGTATCTAGCTGTTTGTGCAAAAACTATGGGTGATATAAAGCGTAGCTGCTTGCAGGAATAAATGTATTGCTAGTTTGAATAACGTAGAGCTGTTAAAACAACTCAAAGAACCATAATAAAACAACAATTAAAAAAAAAAACGCAGCAATATTATTCTTTAACTGTTAATGTTTCCTAGCTACACAGGACTCTTAAATCGGCTCTCAATATCTCGTTGTTAACAGACGTCCAAATCTCTTCGACCACAGAACTCTCAAAATGAAATTAATGCAATTATTCATTTTATTCAAATAAAATTAATATTTTGTAGGTACTTTCAGCCATATTTACTGTAAATATAAATGTTAAGCTCTTAAGTTGTGTTGGTATCATGGTTAAAGGTGCCTGGAAGTGATAAAAGGGCGAGGTTTCTAGTCCCCGTGCTGGCAGAATGCAACATTTTCTCGTAAATTTTATTATAAAATTTTTTTTTGTTATTGCATGTTATTAATTAATCGCATTTGTTTCCTAGAAAAAGAAAAGTAATGTGAACAAGAAGCGCTGGTCTCCGTTAAATAAAATCGAATGGATACTTCTTAGCCCAGCCGTCAGCGTTGGTGTATTCTATAAATGCGACGTACATCTAAGATACAATTTAGATTATGAAAAGTATGAGGTGAGAAAACTTAAGCATTTATTGTGGGACTGTACTATAGTAGTCGTGTCTATCCCATTTTAACAATGCATTCATATTCGATATATCTTTTCAGTATCATGCACGCGAAGTCACGTATCCAATGGATGGGTCCGGGGGGCGGGCCATGACCTCTTCCAAGGGCAAAACACTCCTCAGTGCAATGCAATCACGTCTCCTTTTCGTCTTTTACAAACAGCAATTTATTTGGACGTACATAATATTGACATTGTGGTACTTTATTGCCGTGTGCTTCATAGTTAATTAAGGAAACTGTGTCCTCAAAACTATACACTACCCGATATGTTTGACCTTGAAAATAATGAGGACGCCTCTGTGGGGTCGGGAGACAGATGCAATCCTGGTATTTTGCACAACCTTCAACGGGGTGGGGCCGTGGTGTTTGAGCGGTTAGACTGCTCGCCTCCTACCAAGACGAACCGGGTTCAATCCCCAGCCGGGCCACACCCGCGTTTTTCAAGTGGGAATCGTGGCGAACGATATTGCTGGTCAGTGTGTTTTCTCGGGGATCTCCCGTTCACCATGTCCTTGCATTCTGACGCTGCTCCATTCTCAACTCATTTCATTAAAGAGCCGCACAAATCTCTCAGATTTCAATTCAACGAGGCAGGAGTGATGATGTTTTGGAAGATGCGAAAGTTGTAAGGGACAAATTTAAATGCTCCTTCAACAACGGAATAATATCGTGGCAGGAAAAAGGATCTCGCGGAATTACAAATCTACAATCCTTATTTGTATTAATTTGCAGACATTGTTTAGAAACGAAGGATATCTAAAAAATTCCCTTGTTTTTTTTTAGTGATGATGAATGCCATTGTGAATTGCAGGCAGCTTTGTCACTCTTCATCGTATATATAAAATGATTTTTAAACTGTATTCTTTTTGAAAAACTAACTCTTATTACCTACATGGTCAGTCAGAATGTGATATATACAATATACCTTGTATTGTGTGGTTTACGTAACTTTGTCATATTTAGACAGCTCTTACGTCTGTGTAGGTATTTGATGTTGAACTTGTTAGTTACTAAACCTGTCCAAATTTACCAAACCAATGGTGAACCAGGGGTGTAAGGTGATCAACAATTACAAAATCAATTAACTGAACTGTCTATAAATTCAATGCAGATCTATAAAAAATATATAGTGTACCTTATCATAAATAACACTAAATTTATTTGTATTTAAAACGCATATGGCATCCGATATGGACAAGAAATGAAAACGCGATGTGTATTAATACCTCAAAGGTTTTTTGTCCAGTACGTATTGTTACACTTTGCACGTCACATCATAGCCATTAAAAATATTTGTGTACACAATGTAAATACAAAACTTTTAATGCAAAAATTTCTTGTTCAATTAAATGGTTTCATTTTGTTATCAATTCAAGAAAAACCATTTTACTATCTACATGTACTGATGAGAAGAGAAATATTTTTTCCATTGGGCACATTTTTTCTGCTTAGATAACCATCTCGTATGAAAAAGAATTTTAAACGATTTGCTTTGAAGATTCAACAGCTAGGTATTCATTAAAATTGCTGAAATTTTCTGTTTATCAGAGTCTTACATTCGTAAACATTTCTTTCGAATACTTACTTACATTTATTAAATAACAGTTTTTCAACTTCTTTGACTACGTGCTCGAGTGACATTTTCAGATATAAAACAAAGCACTATGATAACGTTTTCATAGAGAACGAATTCTTTTAGAACAGAACTCACTATGTTAACACACCTCCTTAATTTTGTACCTTTGTCACGTCATTAAGTTCTGTAATGCCTTTACTTGATTAATAACAACTGTATCTACAAGATTTGTCTTTTTGTTTTCTTACACGACTTACCAAAACCCGACTATCGATTTCTTCATTGGTCTTCAATAGGTGACAATAATCTCTAAATTCCTGACTATTATTTCTCTTTCCTATTTCTCCACTTTTATCCGACTTTACTCCATTAACTATCTCCCAGAATTTGTTTTTCATTAAACTCTCAATCTCTACATTCATTACTTTTTGTCATTTTTAGACTGTGAACTGTTTAAATGTTCGTAATAACTAATAGGTATTGACGCATCACTGAAGTTCACATACACAACATGATCACCAAAACTCCTTTGCAATCTTCTTTCCCTCGGTGGATTATCAATTTTCCTCACCTCGTTAATCTCAGCATTATTTTCTTCCTCAGCCTTTTCTTAATTCACTTTTTCCTTTGTCCAGTTACTTCTTGTTTTGTTACTCTCCTTTTCATCATTAGTTAACATCCTGCGTTTTGAAGTTTTTCCAACAACCTTAATTTATTACGACTGAAAATAGTTGGTTAACCATTTAGTACCGGTTTTTGGCGGAATTATTTTAGGTTATTGAAATTAGCAACACCAGGGATTCTATGACATTTTTCCTTATTTGACATCTGAAGTGTCACTTGTGTATGCCTTTTCAGTATTTATGTATCCTAATTTACCTGCCAGTTCAAACTCCTTATTTGACATCTGAAATGTCACTTGTGTATGCCTTTTCAATATTTATGTATCCTAATTTACCTGCCAGTTCAAACTCCTTATTTGACATTTGAAGTGTCACTTGTGTATGCCTTTTCAATATTTATGTATCCTAATTTACCTACCAGTTCAAACTCCTTATTTGACATTTGAAGTGTCACTTGTGTATGCCTTTTCAATATTTATGTATCCTAATTTACCTGCCAGTTCAAACTCCTTATTTGACATCTGAAGTGTCACTTGTGTATGCCTTTTCAATATTTATGTATCCTAATTTACCTGCCAGTTCAAACTCCTTATTTGACATTTGAAGTGTCACTTGTGTATGCCTTTTCAATATTTATGTATCCTAATTTACCTGCCAGTTCAAACTCCTTATTTGACATTTGAAGTGTCACTTGTGTATGCCTTTTCAGTATTTATGTATCCTAATTTACCTGCCAGATCAAACTCCTTATTTGACATCTGAAGTGTCACTTGTGTATGCCTTTTCAATATGCATGTATCCTAATTTACCTGCCAGTTCAAACTCCTTATTTGACATCTGAAGTGTCACTTGTGTATGCCTTTTCAATATTTATGTATCCTAATTTACCTGCCAGTTCAAACTCCTTATTTGACATCTGAAGTGTCACTTGTGTATGCCTTTTCAATATTTATGTATCCTAATTTACCTGCCAGTTCAAACTCCTTATTTGACATCTGAAGTGTCATTTGTGTATGCCTTTTCAATATTTATGTATCCTAATTTACCTGCCAGTTCAAACTTCTTATTTGACACCTGAAGTGTCACTTGTGTATGCCTTTTCAATATGTATGTATCCTAATTTACCTGCCAGTTCAAACTCCTTATTTGACATCTGAAGTGTCACTTGTGTATGCCTTTTCAATATTTATGTATCCTAATTTACCTACCAGTTAAAACTCCTTATTTGACATCTGAAGTGTCACTTGTGTATGCCTTTTCAATATTTATGTATCCTAATTTACCTGCCAGTTCAAACTCCTTATTTGACATCTGAAGTGTCACTTGTGTATACCTTTTCAATATTTATGTATCCTAATTTACCTGCCAGTTCAAACTCCTTATTTGACATCTGAAGTGTCACTTGTGTATGCCTTTTCAATATGTATGTATCCTAATTTACCTGCCAGTTCAAACTCCTTATTTGACATCTGAAGTGTCACTTGTGTATGCCTTTTCAATATTTATGTATCCTAATTTACCTACCAGTTAAAACTCCTTATTTGACATCTGAAGTGTCACTTGTGTATGCCTTTTCAATATTTATGTATCCTAATTTACCTGCCAGTTCAAACTCCTTATTTGACATCTGAAGTGTCACTTGTGTATGCCTTTTCAATATTTATGTATCCTAATTTACCTGCCAGTTCAAACTTCTTATTTGACACCTGAAGTGTCACTTGTGTATGCCTTTTCAATATGTATGTATCCTAATTTACCTGCCAGTTCAAACTCCTTATTTGACATCTGAAGTGTCACTTGTGTATGCCTTTTCAATATTTATGTATCCTAATTTATCTACCAGTTAAAACTCCTTATTTGACATCTGAAGTGTCACTTGTGTATGCCTTTTCAATATTTATGTATCCTAATTTACCTGCCAGTTCAAACTCCTTATTTGACATCTGAAGTGTCACTTGTGTATACCTTTTCAATATTTATGTATCCTAATTTAACTGCCAGTTCAAACTCCTTATTTGACATCTGAAGTGTCACTTGTGTATGCCTTTTCAATATGTATGTATCCTAATTTACCTGCCAGTTCAAACTATTTATTTTTCTTTAACACAGCAGAAATCAAATCATTTCTTGTGTAATGAATTTCAGTGTTATCGTTATTGAATTTTATCACATTTTTCTTACTGATAATGAGTGTAAACACACAATAAATTTTGTCGCATATTTAGTACATAATAAACATAATAATATTTTTGATGAGTGTTCCTTCACCTTTTTGAAAAACATAATAATATTACCAATTCTATCAAGTTTTAGAGAGAAGTCGTCTCCTAACTTAGTTTCAGCAGGACATTCCAAAGTTTTGTACTCACAGAAATATTTATCACCATTTGCTATATGATCTGAACATCCACCACCCACCAGCAAAGTGATATTTTCACTTCTTACTTCAGTATTGTTTCATGAAATAATTCTAAATATCTTGACTTCTTCGATGAATGACTTAATATGTGACTTGCACAACACCTTATATAATTATATGTGCTTCCATGTGGGATAACACCACCAGCATAAATCAATCTTATTTACATTTTAATACCTGCGATCACTGCGGATAGTGTGTCTTGTAGTAGAGTGCTTATAATTGCTGCACAGTATCCCTACCATATAAAAACTGCCACTTCCATACTCATCACATATGTTAAATTATTTTGTGAACTGTTTAGTATAGTGTATGTGAATATAATTCAACAAACCACTTGAAACGATCTCTAATCATCTCGTGTGGTCTTCGCAGTTAATAAGGCTGGTATAGGAAGTTCATAAAACGAGCACTTTTGAAATCCCTGCTTAAGATCTACTTGTATGCAAGTTGTGTATTCTTCTTCCTCCTTATGTAAAATTAACGTTGCCATGGGCTTCGTCACTTTATTGATTCGTCGGTCAAGTGAAACTGTGAGATTATTTGAAAAGTAAACATATTTTAATTCTGCTCATTTTTATACACTGAAGCGTTAAAAAAAAAAAAAAAAAAAAAAAAACAGAAAGTGTAAGAAACAATTTAAATGATCACAAATGGTTACCTAACAATTTTTATTCGACGTTAACATATGGAACTACTTTCCAGCCATCGTTGCCAACTTTATCGGGCGCATGTTACTCAGTGCGCCCGTTATAATACACGCAGGGGCAGTGACATTTTTCTAAGGTTGATTTCAAAAGTGTTCACTTTATCGTGAACAGCCTTTAACAGCGTATATTGCGCGTTTCAACATGGCGTCACTGCAAACCTTCCAGAACAAATGTAAGCGCAACCTCGTGTAACAAACATCTGTTGGAGGGCGTTGCTCTCGCAAGAAAACTACCTTATTCCGCTGGAACAAGGTGAAGTGCAGGATGCTCCTGCTGCAGGAACCAACCAGGGCAGGGAAGTTTTATTACGTAAATCCAAACCGTCCACATTTGACCCGTCGTCTCGATACTGCTCTGTCTCCCGACATCTACCACGCGTGAGGCGCTAGGAATGCAACACTTCTTAACCGCTGGCAATAAATACGCTTAAAAATGATTATCAAGAGGGGCAGTTATCGTACACCCCATCAACTAATTAAAACCCTGCGCTAGACCCATTCCGTGCTAGCATCCTACAGTAGGTGTTGCCTACTCGAATTTTGATGGCAGAGAGCGCGAACTAGCTCTACCGACTGGCACTTACTAACCTGGCCTACATTACCAGTCAATCATAGTGCAAGGTTTAAATCTGCCAGTCAATATGAAGAAAAATACCCTTAAAAACCTCCCAACGAGCCAATCCAACGGCCTAACATACTGAAAGCATAGAATAAGTGGTCTTAAAACGGAAATACAAAATAATCAAAATCCTGAATCAGATACAATCTGGAGATCAAAAATAAAATAAAAATAAAATAATTTCACTTTTAAATACTAAAATATCTCTCCTAACTATTCCATTAAAACATATATGATTTTTGTCGGTACATCTAAAGTTAAAAATCCTTACCTCGAATTAATAAAAAAAAAAAGAAAATTATAAATGTACAAAATAAAATTTTAGATACGTTAACAGTGCGAAAATGCGTACATTAAAACAACTTTCATAAAGATATGATATTTGCCGGCGCTTCTTTCTGCTTTAAAATTTTTTAATAATAACATTACACAAATCCGTTAGTATGTAAAAGAAAAATAATATACCTAATACAAATAAAATAAAACAGTTGAATAACAAATCTGTACTACTCAGCAGTATGGACCAAATTCATTATAACTATTTACGACTTTTACTGGCTCGTCTATGTTTGCCATTGATTGTCTAGGTTCTTCTTGATCGCACAGCAAGGAGCGAAGATCAAAGTGCCACAGTGAAAGTTTATAAATGTCGTCTGCTCCAGCCCTGGAAGGCAACGGATTTTTCACTTTTGCTATTATTTACGATAAACGGTTCGGAACGAACTGATTTTCTTCGTCGCTGAATCCTTTGTTGCCTCCCATTATACTTCTTGACAGCTATCAATCGTGGCGGCGTATGCTTGAATCTATTGTTTTTTAATGTTATTTTTCAGTGACATGGGTAATGTTTGTAGATTTCAAGAAACTTAAACATTTCTGAGACCAATGCCTTAGGTCTGACATTTTCAAACACGGATATCCAATCAAATAAAGCTAGGCTACGTAAAAATAAGACCAACATAACACACACCCGATACCGTGCAGTTTGATAAATAAGAATAAACTTGTGTTTACATACAACGACTTGCCTGCAGTCCTGCTTGTACACAAAGCTACGGGTCGTAACTCTTTTCAGCGGTTTTTAAAACCTCATTCAGTTATTTTCAAAATATCAAACTTTACGTCCACACATACAAGTTTGGCATGATCATGCAAGTTTGGCTTGATCATGCAAGTTTGGCATGATCATGCAAGTTTGGCATGATCATGCAAGTTTGGCTTGATCATGCAAGACTGACGAAAAAACTGTACGTAGAGCGGTATTAGAGCTAAATCCGTTTGGACGGAAATTAAACTTACTTTAACTCAGGTGGTTACACAATCCACACTCTTCTCAAACAAACATAAATGAAGTTGTAGCTGATCACCGGCGGACACCACGGATAAAATGGCCATCACTCTGCGAAGAAACTGGTAGCAGCATCAAGTAATTATCATAGACGATGCAAAATACATACATTTTCTTGAGGTTCGAGCATAGCTTACGAGCGATGATCGATAACGGCGTTGGTAACCTGACTCTGAAGAAGGTCCTGACGCGGACATAGTGAGTGGACAGGCCATGACTTGAAGTCCATACTACACTGTGTTCGGTGGACCGAACCTGGACAACCACGACAGATTATCAACAAGGAGATTCGTTTCGTAGTCATACATTATTATTCACAATCCCGTGACATTGAACCGCTTCACTCAGAAGCACACCAGGAGAAGGATTATGGCGGATCGTGCACAAGGTCGTGGGGCGTCAAAGCTCGGAGTTGTTCATTCTCTGTCATTCTGGCCATCCGGCGGCCATCTTGGAAACCGGTAAACATTGACCGTTGACGTTTGACCCCAAAAATCCCACAAAAAAATTCGAAAACCTCAGAAATATTTAAAAATTCCAAAAAAGTTAATGATTAAAAATTATTAAAAAATTGTTTTTAAAAATAGTAAAAATATTTAAAAATTTATAAAAAACATTAAAAAATGTATTAAGAAAACTTAAATTTCCAGACGTTTCCCTCAACACTCATCGTTCGACCGCCATCTTGATAGGCATCATGGCCACCATCTTGGCAGGTGTAATGGCCGCTCTTTTGTTAGGCTCTCTCACACATTCGTTCGACTGCCATTTTGGTAGGTATAGTGGTGACCATATTGGTAGGCGTCAGAGTTACTGGTGACCATGTGGTTTTTTCGTTCATTTGTTTATACATTACTGGAGGCAGCCATGTTGGTTATTATATTTGTCATTTGTTTATACATTACTGGAGTATGTCTCTCACTTTGTTCGACTGCCATATTGGATTTTATATGTTTTCATCACCTATTTGGTGCTAGTGTATTACTTCACCCACCAGTTAGCAGCCATATTTGTTTATGATTTTAGAATACAGATTGCAGTGTCGGCTCCCTCCACGTTGGATTCTATTTTCAACACATAGGTGGTGTTAAATTCTCGATTTCGTCACCAGTTGAGCTGACTGCACTCATGTTTATATACATAGGAAAAATCTGTAACTTTTAATCCTATTTTCTAAAACCTTTTTTACCATCAACATTATACCTGCATGTCGGATGCGGGCTTCGACTACCTGCATAATTTATTAAATATGTATATTTAAATTTAGAGTTGTTCAGATGTTAAAATTATTTTTGCATATTGTACAAAGAACTATATACAATTATACAATACTTTTTAATTTAATTAATTTCATTTCTGTGCCATTTAAATTTTAATTTCACTCTTGCAAATTATGTGTCCATAAAATAAAACACAATTTTATTCAAGGACATTTTTTAAAATAAATTTATTGCAGCCGTTCATGTCATAAAAATTACAATATTCTTCTATATATATATATATATATATATATATATATATATATACACACATATATATACACACACACACACACACACACACACATATATATATATATATATATATATATATATATATATATATATATATATATATATATATATATATACACACACACATATATATATATATATATATATATATATATATATATATATACACACACATATATATATATATATATACACACACACACTATCCACCAAAAAGTAATTGGGCACCTGTCCACAATGTTTGCTCGATGGTTGTCACCCCGTTAGAATCTCGTAGGGCCACCTCTTGTGGCTATAACAGTAGCCACCCTGTCTGGTATGCTCTCTACGAGTGTTTGCAGGACATCCCCGGGAATTCGTCGCCATTCCTCTTGCAACAATTCCATGAGTTGAGCAATGGATTTTGGCCGCGTCTGACGAGCCCTCACCCGGCGATCCAATTCGTCCCAAAGATGTTCCATAGGATTGAAGTCAGGGCTCTGGGCGGGCCAGTCCAATTGGCGAACATTGTTGTCGGTGTACCACAGCATAGTAGTCCTTGAAGCATGGCACCTGGCATTGTCATCCTGGAAGTAACACAGGTCCATTCTGTAAAAATGCCACAATGTTGGGAGCATTTCATTATCCGGAATGTTACAATAGGCCTCTGTGTTCATGCTACCACGGTCAAACACCAGCGGTCCTACGCCGAAGGCCGTGAAACACAAGTCAACTGACGTACTGAACTACCTAGCTTCACGAGTGCTCAATTACTTTTTGGTAGATTGTGTGTGTGTGTGTGTGTGTGTGTGTATATATATATATATATATATATATATATATACACACACACATATATATATATATATATATATATATATATATATATATATATATATATAAAGATGTAATAAATGACACAATAATAGTGTACGAGGACAAAACGAGTGTGAATAGGAAGATGCTTAAAAGACTATAACCTTCAACGAAGTTGCATATATTGAGATGCATATACATAATGAAGAATATTTTAATCTTTTGATGGTGAGCTACTGTAAATAATTAATTTAAAATAAATGCCCTAGAATAAAACTGTGTTTTATTTCATGTTTACATAATTTGCGAGAGTAAATAAAATTTTTAAAGGTAAAGAAATAAAATTAATCTAACTATAAAGTATTGTATGATGTGTTATTGTACCATATGTAAAGTAATATCATTAAATAAAAATACTTTTTAAAATTGAACAACTTATAATATTAAGTAAATAATGTATATTTCATAAAATATGCAGGTGGCCAAAGTCCGCATCATGCATGTAGGCACACTGTTAATTAATTGGAAAAAAATATTTAAAAAAATGGGATGAAAAATCACAGATTTTTCCTATGTCTACAAATATGAGTGTCATCAGCTCGCCTGGCGACTAAATCGAGAAAATAACACCGCTTATGTGTTGAAAATAGTATCCAATATGGCGGGTGCCAACATTGCAATATATACTTTAAAAACATAAACAAATATGGCTGCTGCCTGGTGTGTGAATTTATACACTGACACCAACTAGTAGATGAAATCATATGAAACACAATATGAAAGTCGAACAAAGGTGAGAGACAAACTCCAAAAATGTATAAACAAATGACAATCGAAAAAATAAGGTGGGCTCCTTCATCACTGTATAAACAAATGACAAACAAAAAAACAGCATGGTTGCCTCCCGTAATGTATAAACGAATTACGAACCAAAAATTTTGGCTGCCAGAGGCTGTGATGCCTACCAATATGGTGGCCTTGATTCCTACCAATACGGTGGCTATGATGCTTACCAAGATAACCATCGAACGAAGGTGAGAGATATCTACTAAGATGATTGTTGGTTGCACCTACCAAGATGGCGGATGTCTACAAAGATGGCAGTCAAATGATGATAGATAACCTTCCAATATGGCGGCCATTACATGTACAGATATAGCAGCCATAAACCTACCAAGATGTTGACTGTGATGCCCACCAAGATGGTGGGTGTCATGATTACCAAGATGGTGGTAGAATGCCGGTGAGGGACTGGGGGGAACTTTGGGAAATTTAAATTTTTTATAATCAATATTTAAATAATTTTTTAATAACTTCGGAAATTATTATTTTTTACCTTTTTTAATAAATATATATTTTTTTAATCTTCGACATTTTTTTGGAATTAAATTTCTTAAAATATATTTTCGGATTTTTAAAGCCATAGGTCAAAGTAAAAGGTCAAAGATCACTGGCTTCCAAGATTGTCGCTGGACGACCGGAATGACAGACCATGAACAGCTCCGAGCTCCGACGCCCCACGCCATTGCACCCGACCCGCCATAATCCTTCTACTCACATCTCTGTTAGAAACATTTCCAGACAACTAGCATAGCCAAATCAGCTATCTATAAGTTCTTGACATTTCCTGCCATAAACATTTGAACACCATCGCCTTCTTTGTCAATGGTGTCAGCAGAAAGCAGTATAAAATGGTGTGCACTAACGACATATTGGTTTCAGCGATGAATAATACTTAGTTGTTGGAATAGTTGGTCACAATGCCAGGGGCTGGCAAGTTATCCCTCGCGTATTATCGTCGTTCGGCAATTACAATGTTTCGACTGTTATTGAATGCACAGTGGTGTGTTCAAAACATGCTACTGCCCCAAGTGATAGCATTGTTTTGCTGAGTAACCAAGAGCCATTTTGACACAAGATGACTCTGTTGCTCACAGCTATGATTTTTCGAGTGTGTTTATATTATGTTCCAACACATTAGTTGCCTAACCGTTTATTTGATTTGTCGGACCTAAAGCATTTGTGGGAGCATATGAACATCATATTTCTCATATGGAAGTGTTTGGGATTCTGAGGTTTGTTTCTAATAATCTGGTCAAATCCGCAGCACGACATCATAACATTTTGGAATCCACAGCCTATCGTATCTGAACGTATACATCCAGTAGTAGGCATTTCGACAAGATACTTATTGTTCCATTCTTCTATGTTACTCGTGGACAGAACATTATCATCATACAATGGCATTTTTGTCACTGCGTTATTTGTTTCTTGCCATCACACTTACAACATTTCACTTCTTTTGAGCAGTACGCTGGAGCAATGGGGCAATGATTGTACTTGTTGAATGTGCAAAGCTACTAAGAATAACTTAACCTACTGTCAAGTTATGAAGTGTGATACCCATTATTCTTATCCCACTGGACGGGTTACTCTGGGTGTGACGGTCTCAGACGGTTGTGGGAGGGGAGAGGATGGGGCATCACATTATCATTTTGAGGGTTGTGGCTGGTCAACTCAGATATTAACTGAATGCACCTTCGCACTGATTGACCGTATCTCAATCCTTGTGCATGGGCGGAATCGCCGGCGTGTTGCTCTCATACCCCATCAGGAGGTTTGGTACAGCCGTTTGGTGCAAAATGTTTCTAAAAACGGAGACCTGGGAGGCGGTTATGCTGTAGTTTCAATAAAAGATATCCCATGGGCATGTCGATGAAATTAGTTAGTAAGAACAAATGAGTAGGCGATAATTATGCCCAGATACGTTGCCGATCGTCTATACAAACTATACTTTCATAAATAGTTTGAACTGATAAATTTTCTAACTGCAGAGTCGTCTTTAGACACGCATCATAATTTACTTTTATTAAGCTGTCATAAAACAAAGGTACAGATATTACTTAGTCAGGTTCAGATAGGTCGCCGAGGGAGACACTGCACGCCAGCTGGGCGCCTGGCATGTAGAGACAGTAATAAGAGTCGACCTTGGCTCATGCCTTTCCAGGACTGGAGTGCGCAGACTTGCTGCAGGCTGGCGGAGCACTGAAGTTCAGATGTAAAGTTGGCGAGATTTTCCTTTAATATTCCTCCAGCATGGTGAACAGTTGGCGCTTGTCTGTTGGTGGAGTTGGTCTGGCATGCAGACGATGCTCCAGCTCATCGCTTAGTTGTTTGTTTTGGCTTTCATCTGGGCTTTGAGTGGACCAGTTAATGTGTCGCACCTGCCTTCTGGCAACGATGCAATGAGCCTCCTTACATGGACACAATAATTTACATGATATATTTTAAATCGTTTACTCATTGAAAGAAGTATGCTTTTGTCCAAAATGTCTTGGTGTGTGCCAGAATTCGTCAATCCCTAGAATAAAACAAGTAGGCAGAGCCCAAAACAAGAGTAACAGTCCCAAACAATTAAGCTATCGCCAAATACATTCGCCAGAGAACCAGATTATCAACCATAACTCATCAGTCCGCAAGACCTTGTTCTCTCTGTCCTGAAGTCCGATGCCAGTGTTAGTTTTTTCACCGCTCCAAACGATGTCATGTACTGGAGCGAGTGATCACTTGCTTCTCGAACCCGCTAACCACTGTCCGAACTGCAACAGATGTCATCTGCAATTACTGGTGACATGGCTGTTTGACGATTAGTTCCCACAACGGGCATCAGAGTTCACAGGTTGTTATTGGTTAGATTCTGGCGCATTACAAAATGATGTTTGGAAGTAATTATTCTATGACATTCCCACTTGACAATTACGTCGTATACAGTAGACACATGTAAAAGTATAATTCAATTGTACCATTGCTTCGGCGAGATCTGTGCTCAGTCCGCTGGTCCGAGAAGAAAAAGGAAAAATACAAGTCGTGTCTCTCGACTCCTGTTGCGATGGTAAGCTGGGCGCACATCTGGAGTCGGTAAGAATAGCCTTCTCGTCCTATATTATTGCTGGCTGGGCTCTTCATTGCCTTAATAACAACTTACCATGTGGACGAAATTATACGCACAGTTCTTCCTTCTTGCAAAATGTGTTCAGATACAATAAGTACAAAATATTTCTTGTTTATAAAAACCAGTAAAGTTCTCATTGCCAAAAATTTTAAAAGGATTTATATTATTAATATTTTGAAACTTAAAAAATAAATACATGTTATGTTTACTACATATCACAAAACAATCATTTTACCACAGAAAGTAGGTATATAAAACTAAAGCCAAACAAAATATTTCATGAATTAGATAATTACATCAAGGAGGGAACAGACCAAATAACAATAACTGAGGCATAAAAATAACTATTCCACGAAGATCATTAGAATTAACCAACATTATTATTTGTTGTTAACGTACATAATATTTTTATATTTTCCATATAATAATATTAATACTAGTATTTGCTACGCACTAAGGAGAAGACAAATTTAAGTACATATCACACTCTGTGGGCCAGGGTTTGTTCTACATTACATGCGAAAAAAAACCAATCAGTGGAGATGAAATAGCAGATAGACAAGCAGAGGTTTACGATACACATGACGATATCAATTGAAATGCGGATATTGACCACTTTTGGTATGCAGATGCACGAACAACACACTCCGTGTTGTAGCGTGTTCGCACCAATTGAGCGGCATTAACGCACTATTTCGCCGTGATGTTACTTTCCAGTTCGTGGCTTATTGCAGTACTCTTTGACTTTCAACGAATCCCGTTGGACGAATTAAGGAAGGGGGAGGGTGAGGGAATGCAAGGTTCTGATGATCCTAGTGGCAACAGACCCGTCCAGATGACATTATCAGAGGAAAACGACTCAGAGTGCTTTAAACTATAGCGACAATGCGCCATTAAAACCCTATATACACGGCCTAAAATTCTGAGGAAAGAGAACACAAGGCGAAGATTGTTTATGATTTTTTCTATTTTCTACATTAAAAAGAGGGTACTTTTAATAATCATAAATCACATACAAAATAACTTCGTTACTACGTAAAAAATTCAGCTTTTATTATTCGCGTAGCTGAAGATTTTAATTCGAAATTCTCTTTAGTAACAATGACAACCTAGCAGCGGAAATATTCCTAACCTGAGTTTAATAAAGCCTTGCTGTAACAAGGTGCCACCGCAGCATTCGCCTGAAGTGATTCCGGGAATCAATGGAAAGCCGAAATGTGGATGGTCGGACCGGGATTCGATCCCAGGCCCTCCCGAATGCGAGTCAAAATGTTTACCAGCTCGACATGTTGAACGTAGCTGTTAGCGAGGTTCTCGTCTTCCACCTGGGGTCGAGAAGAGCAGTGAAGCGTCGTTGTACGGACCATCATGCGACACTAGCAGACACAGTCCTTACTCCAGGTTCTTCCACATTAAGAGGTCCCTCGTGATGTGCGCGTGCACAGGCTGTTGAAATATTGTACGTCAATACTTCGGAGAAACATTCCCCACATCTGTAGGATGAAAAAATATTATATGAACATAGGTCCTCCAACGTTTCGTTTCTTCGCTGCAGCTCATAATACATAACGTACAGTATATGGACCGCGAGCTGGATCATGTTACTGTGGAATGCCATCGCAACTGTAATTGGCAGCCCCATGCCAGCCCCCGAGGAGCCCTGATTTGAATCTACTAGACTTTTATTTGCGGGGACATTATTTAAAGCCACTTGTGTTTGCAACCCCAGTGGATGATGTGGGCACGCTCCGTAATCGTATTGTGGCGGGTCGCGAAACAATCAGGAAATTTCCAGGGATTCATTATCGCATCCGGTTGTCCATGCAATGGCCGGTTGATGCAGTTGTGTTCGTGCTGATGGAGGACATTTCCTTTAGTGCCGACGATAAGCCTTCACATGTGTGTAACTACTTCTTGTGCAGTTCCTACTGTTATAGGTGTAGTGTAGTAGTGTGAGGTGTCGTGTATCATGCAAACGAACGCTGCGATGGCATTCCATAGTAACATGATCCAACCCGCGGGCCATACGCTGTACGTTGTGTATTACGGACTGCAGCGAATTAACTATGTGTTTGCGGACCATGTTCTTAAAAAAAAATTTCACCCTCCAGATATGAGGAATGAACCACGCTACATTCGTAAAACAAATCTGTTGTACTGTGTTAGGGTCTGAAGCTGACAAGCCTTGAAACTACGAGCAGCACACGATTCATTCCGCTAAGTTGGAAAGTTTCCATGCAAATACGGGAACTCAGCGCGCAGCATTCCCATTGGCGAGAATTGCTGCTGCCAAGCTGACTTCGGCTGAGAGGCTCGTGGTGGCACCTGAGTCTGAGGGCATTCATCTGTCTTGCCCCTCAGGCTACACAGACATGTTCTCGCCACTGCAAGTTACATTCAAACAAATTAATTTCTTTTACAAACTAATTATTAGCATCGCAGAAATACGCGGGCTAAGTGGGAATTATTTACCTTCTTGCTATTACAACAGCTGGACAACCAATTATGTTACATGTACAGGACAGCGATATCTTGGCTGAACATCAGAAACTGTTTATATTTTCCTCGATTGTGACTGACGTTTAAGCATTTTGGTAAATAAGAGTTGATTAGTAAATTTTATACTGTTTGTATGTATATGTACATATGTTTCAAATCATACCCCTCTTCAAAACCAAATTACATAACCTATCCTCTATATACGTGCGCTGCCACATATCCTGCAATCGTCGAACTAGCTAACTTCGCCTGGTAAGAATCGTGAATTGCTTAACGGATAAAGGCTTTTTTTTACGATAACATGAGCATTTTCGAAAGCTCTGCTTAAGATCTACTTGTATCCACGTTGGGTATTCTTGCGCCTTATGTAAAACTAACATTGCATTGCGTGCGCCTAGTCAGCCCTAAATATTCACTTCTGCTTTCACTGTTAAGGCAGGTTAAACTAAATTCTTCAAACTCTCTTGCTTCGACACCAATCAGCTACATTTACTATACTCGTACTTCCCTTTAAATCTCTCTCGAAACTTAATACCTGTACTGTTGCTTAAACCACAAGGTCAACTGCAGGTGACGTGCTAGACGGTATTAATTATTAACTATGTGTTAAATATTAATTCTTCACAATCAATTAAACTACAAATATGAATTAATTATTGACTCTTCGCTGACTTCAATATTTTAATTATGATTCAAATATGATCTTTTTCTAACCGCGTAGCTTCCTAACGACTTAATCTTGCACCCTACTGGATGGACACCTACCACTGACTCAGTTCGGTTTCGAACGGAGCTCCTCCATCCAGTTATCCTGCAGTGGAGATGTGGCGCAGAGATAAGCACGTCTCCTGACGTATTCCAGCGACGCCTCGCCTCAGAAGTCGTCTTCTTGATCCATAGAGAGGGGGAGGGGGTGAGCGCGCGTCCAGCGGCGCTATTTATTACACCTCCTTCCGCCCTGTTGTCTGACGTAGGTCGGATTGTTGCCATCTCGATATCTGCTCAGCCCCCCTCTCTCCGGGAGTGTGGCTCGCACACGACCAATATGGCGCGTGTCTACAGTGTACTACCAATTCGTCCTGCATTACAACCTCTGCTCCCAACAATTTCCATGGGCCTCATCACTTTATTCATGCATCGGTCAAGTTTAAAAAAAAAAAAAAAAAACAGAAAACGAAAGAAATCATTTAAGTTCTTACAACACTTTTTATTCGACGTTACGATATGGAACTACTTTCCATCCATTTTTTCCAACTTTACAAGGCGCAAGTCACTCATCGCGCCCGTTAAAATATGAGTATTTAGGGGCAACGACTTTTTTCTAAGGTTGATTTAAAAAGTGCTCACTTTAACATGAACAGCCTTTAGAAACAATTACACCATGCAGCGTGGCACTTGTGAGTTTAGTGTCGGCAAAACCAATTGTGTATTGTGAGTTAATATCGATCGAGGGTACTGAATTAGCGAATGTATACATAACGCATTTATTCTTCTTTGTATATAGACCTGTGTAGCATTATCATCCGCGTCACTCTTCACTGACACGGTGTGTAGATACGTTTCAATTTAAATATATTTCAACATAAACACTGTTATACATGTTTTATTTTCTTGTGTAATTTTTTTTCCAACAACTTTGTTCTATAATGGGCAAGACCTGTTTAAATAAGGACGTGAGCTTGGTTGATACCAACTTTTATTGACAAGTTAGAGAAAATGCCGCCTACAGACGAAATTAGTTCTATTTCTTGTTTCTGAAATAGTTGTATTAGTTACTGCATGTAATAGCGACTTCGGCGCAATGAAATCATTTTGCTATTTTAACATGTAAATAATTATCAACTAGCAATTTCCATTATCAAACTGGGAAAAATGTAATGAATTTTCGTCTTTGATGTGGTTTGTCGTGATGCTGCAGCTGAGAAATAATAGTTTATTGTCACCATCTTGCAAACAAAAGTCTTCTGTTACTGTACATCAGTGGTGTTAGTCAGCTGAGAGAGAAATAGCGACAAGGCAAGGAAGAATCCAACACTCACCTCTTACCAATGCTCACCTCTTACCAACGCTCACCTCTTACCAATGCTCACCTCTTTCCCAAAACTCACCTCTTACCAACGCTCACCTCTTACCAAAACTCACCTCTTACCAAAACTCACCTCTTACCAACGCGAACCGGTTTCGATACCGGACGGCGTCACACAGTGTTTCATAAGTGGATAACTTGGCGGACGTTGACACAGGCAGGCGGCTCCCCGCCTCAACTCGCTCTCACAGGCGCTCAACACGCCGCTATCAAGTCTCTCGACAAACGTTCGTCAGAATCGCTGTATCTACTGCACATTTGGAAACAGAACATACACCAACAAATAGAAAGTTATGAGTTTTTTTTGTGAACCCCGCGTAACAGGAACGAGACAACTTTATTTCTGTCCAACTTAAATATGGAATGACTAAAGTTAGGTCAGCATTGAGACGACGTAAATTGTTTTGTAGAGTCAAGATAAAAATAAAACTAATTATCAGGGTACTACTATGGCCGCAATCGACTTGGCGCTGAAAGAGCTGACCAGTACTGAGGAGTGTTCCTTTAGTAACTGATTCTGCACTGCTGATCAGTAAGTGAGGAATGATGTTGTGGCGTCTGTGTTGGAGAGTTCACTTCCGGCTGAAACTACTGACGTGCAGAAGGTAAGGCAGTCTCAGTAAAAAGCAGACGACGCAACATGGCGGCGATGTGTAACGAGCAAGTTACGTTGTTGTTATGTGCAGAAGTTATTGGTGGGAAGTATATTTTCACATTCTTTTATATCATCATCAATAGTTGATCCTGAAGCAGACGGAAATGAAAAGACAAATACCAATCCCTGTTTACAACATGTTTAAGCCTATCACTGCTTCATCACGTATAGTAGATGCCATTATTCCTGCTGGTAACTAGTGACGAGTGTTCCGCCCTTGTTCCAGTACTGAGTGCTACTGGGGTACGGATTTGTACTGATGGCGTTCCTTTTGGCATACTACTGGTAGGTGCTCTCGGCGCCAAGTGGAATGTAGCCTACGTAGTAATACGAAGCTTCTCACCGTTGTTGATCTAAAATTGTATAATATTGACAAACAGTTAGTGTTCATGTGCGTGCATGATTATTAATTATATAACAATGTTTGCCTTCATTTCATAATATTCGTGTCAATTTCCGGGGTAACGATAACTAACTCTAAAATTCAAATTTAAATTATTTTCAATCATGGAAGATAAGGATTGCTGCAACAAGAAAATTCAATATATGTGCCTCGTAGTACTTCTGTATTCAGGTACATAATACAGACGTTTCTTCAATTCAGGCTTTCTATTCTGTCGGATTATTTAATATAATTGCACAAATAGTTTCAACTAGCCAGAAATAGCATATACAAGCGAGTGATTGCTGCAACGCTTTGAAATCAAATTACCTGGAAAATCATGTTTAAAATTCGGTGAATTACCAAAAGAGTTAAAGTAAATTTGGCGACACTATAAAATAATTTTCATTTATTGTGAAATTCTTCTTATGGCCTGAAAACTGTTACTACATATTCGTAAAAGCTGTTCACGGTAAAGTGAGAACTATTACTCTTCTCTATTACCGATTTTTGTCATGTAACCACCTTTTTAAATAATATTGTCACGAAGTAATAAACACAGTGTGTATATTCCACCGCACTCGGAAGTTTACGTCTACGGCTAAAATAAAATATCTATTGACTCTTCTTCAAAATAAAATATCTTTCAAAAGTGCCCACTTTACCGTGAATAGCACATATTAGTAATTATTTTGTAACCAAATCGATACATTAAGAAATTTATAAAATTGGTTTTTATCAAAGAAACCACTTTACAGGTGGCACGAAATTTGAAACTGTTGTATCCTTTTTATGTACACTACCTTTAGCGCCACGCAGTAAAGCAAAGCGCGTTACAAGCCAGCCTTTATATGCGGAGAGAAGAGAAGAGAAGAGAGCAAACAAAGGCTGCATGGAGGCCGCAGACTGAATGACAGAGCGTGTCGGCCAGAACTACACGAATGCGGGTTGAGCAAGTTTCAGAGCCCACGCGTGTTAACTGAACAAATGGAGCAGGTAATCACTGCATAGCCAGCTACAAGCCGTCCACGTGGTCAGACTCACCAAATTGTTGAGCGGAAAACACCAACATTGCAACGCGATGAATTCAGTGTAGACTAACAGCGCTATTTATCATGGAAGGAAAACTTCCCACTACGAGCCTGGATTAGTTCCTATTGGCCTTCGTTGTCGGTGTTTGAATATGCGTTCGATAATGGAATAGCCGTCTAGCGATTATATTAGTGATCTATGTTCCGACCATAGTAAACCATTAAAGTATTTGTGAGGCATGTATATTTTCTTTGCCATTGCTTCAAATCATGTTTAAAGTTCCTAGCATAACACATTATTAAATTCGCTATACTTTAACATTGTATTCCAATGTATTGTAAAGAGCTTTTTAACGCCCCCCAGTGTTATGCTTGAAAGCTTAGCAGTGGACTAACTTACAACCTAACTTAAATGAACACTCATGCCTCAACCAAGATTCGAACCCAGAGCCTCTCGCACACCAGATCTGGGGCGCACCAACCGACTGTGCCACGGGAGGTCGACCCCGTACTATAAAACAATCAAATTTCACTAATTTATGAAATATTCGTTTCACTGCAAAATTTCGCAGAAATAAAAAAAAATTCGCCCTCGTTCTATTTGAACTAGGGACAATTTGAATCAAAATAAATATTACTGAATTAAGTATTTGTTTTTCTTTCAAACAAGAAATTTCTAGTCGATTATTAAATAACTATACGGGTCTAACTTATTTCAAGTGATACAGTCTTTATTTACTTCGTCCATTAAAGAATATTATTTGATGTGAATTTATTTCTTTTTGTCAAATTATTAATACAGCGTATGTTATATATCGCCCAGAGATTGAGAAATTATCTAACTCATAATTTTTATTTTCATTATTACACTTGCTATATAATATGATGGATGTTCAGTTCACATTATGTTGAATCACATATAAATAATAATAAAATTATAAATATTGCGTTTATGAACTTCAGCATAAAAATGTGTGTGTATATATATATATATATATATATATATATATATATATATATATATATATATATATATATATATATATATATATATATATATATATGGCCATAAAACATGCAACTTATTTCCACAAGTAGGTAAGATAATTTGTTAATACTTAAATAAACTCACTGTCGAATAGTAACTGCGCCTATATCTTTATCCTTACTACTATATAAATTGAAAAGTGTGTTTGTTTGTTTGTTTGTTTGTACTTCTTGCACGTCAAAACGGAGCAACGGATTAACGTTATTTTTTGCACAGAGATAGTTGGAGGGCCAGAGAGTGACATAGGCTACTTTTTATAAAGGGAAAATATCTCATTATTTTAGGAAAATTTCTATTGTAATTTGAAAAAGTACACAGACGGAATTACATTGCAACGTCACAACAGAGAAACAAATCATCGTATTTTTTGCAGAGTTAGTTGATGGGCTGGGGAATGACATAGGCTACATTAAATTGCTAACAAAATTAATTCCGACATTTTGAAAGATGTACAAGGAGAAATAACGGAGTTCTTTATTAGTAGACTAGACACAGTCATGAACACAGAGCAGAGCAATACATATACTGTAGAGTTCCTGAATTCTTTACAGTTGTCAGGCGTGCCGTCATATAAACTAAAATTAAAATTAGGTGTTCAGGTAATGTTTATGGGAAATTTAGATGAATCGCGATTTTGTAACGCGATGAGGTTTAGTGTCAAAATAATATATAGATCCCTATAAACACGCACGCGAAGCAGTGGGCAAAATCTAGTTGCAAATAAAATGTTGGTGTTAAGAATAATTTTAGTAGCACATGAAATACATAATATTATTGTCTTTAATAATCTACAGTTTGGATTGTTTCGGGGCCGGCTAAAAAAAAAAGCCACACATTGAGCTATACATGTCGTGATCGATTTGAATTAACTTTTTAAGTGAGATCTATCTGTGTCAAGCTTATTGTACCAGAAAATATCAACAATTTCCTTATGTTGTAATTCTGATTTTTTAATTACGCATTAAATTATTTGGCGGATGCGTACTCAGGAATATAATTTATTAGATAGGTTTTCTATTAACTGAATTATAGATACAACTCATTTAATTAAATATTAGTTAATTCATGGGAGCTTGAGTATATATTAAAAGGTTAAAGTAATACTGTAATTCTTATTCTGATACATCAATTAGCCAAGGCACAGTAGTAAATATTAATTCTGTCTAAAAGGAACGTCTTTGCCTTAATCATGGCTCCGAAGGCTGATGTCTCTAGATGCGTTATGGTGGTCGGCACACCATAACCCCTGACGTCTTTATGGTGCAGTGTTCTGGCGACAAAGACGATGTCCACCGCACTTAATATCGGGTGAGTGTTGACTTACAAAGGCCACCCCATTGGAGGGGATTCCTTGTGTTGTGGTTTAGGCACTCGCGGTTCGTGTCCTAATTACCGGCGATATGTTTGTGAATGCGAAACCAGCTAGGCCTGGTTGCAAGAACATAACAAATACACTCATTTGTAAAAAAAATGGGGCTTGCTGTGTTGGGGACACTGCCTTATGTTTTGTGTGAATACGTCTACGTTGACGCACTCGGACGCCTTGATGCTTAATTTACGTTCCTGGAACCGCTTCACTCGACTATATGGAGTTTTAATAGCATCACTGGGTTGCTTTTGAGATTCTCTTTCCAACCGTACACAACTTTTCAATTTTGACGAGTATAGGCCGAAATTGTGCTAAGTTTTCTTAACTTTCTTACGTTACACGCATACAATTTGAATATAACAACGGAACGCAAATGTTTTTATACACGCAATCGATTGATCTTGACGAGAGCTGTCGATCGGAACTTAACGATCACCGTAGCTTCTCCTAGTGAAAAGTTATACCATGCGGAAGTTATGAGACGCGGCGAAACGAACTCAAAATTGCGGCGCCACCTCCACCCCCTCCCCTCCCTGACCAATTTTCCATCACGCCGCGCGCGATGCTTCGCTGGCCTCACTCAACGTACCATATTCTTTGATACCTTGGTAATCGAGTGGTGTGATTGAATTTTTTATGTAGACGATTGATTAGGAGCTGCAATGCCAAAATATATTCCCCTATTTTGTATCATGGGATTTTTTGGATTGCTTCCCACTATGGTCGCAAATTTAAAGACGTATTTACTTCAAAAATGTATCATCCTGAAGGTGCCATCACAGTGGCATAGGTACAGGCGCAGGACGGGATAGAACGTACACAGAGCACATCAAGGTATTATACCGCACCAAGAAAGTGTTGTAGGGGACCAAGGCTTGCAAGACGAACTTATCATGGTGTAGGACCACTTGGAGCATGAAGTCAGGTAGTGATATGGTTGGACATGGAGGCATAGAGATCTCGGATGTTATCTTGACAAAGATTCTGCCACAGCTGGCACAACTGACCCTACAAGTCTGCCTTAATTTCCACTGGCAGCAGTTGCTGTCCCATCTGGTCCCAAACGTTCTCGATGGGCGAGAGGTCAGGGGACCTCGCTGGCCATGTAAGCACGTTGACACTACGAATGCATCAGGAAGCATGCGGTAGCAGAAGTTCCTGGACGTATCGCCGCGCCATCGTAGTCACTTCAGTCGTCACCAGTGAGGTGCGAGAATCGAAGTGAGAGGCGACCCAAACCACGATACCTCTTGTGATCTCAACACTCTTCCTGATACTGTGTGACATCGCTCAACCACTCTACCATGAATGCTAGCGGCAAATAGTTACCATTTGATAGTTTGAGTTAATACACAATACTGAACATTGGTGTACATCTTCGGTGTTATCTCAGACGTTCTACTGTTCTTTCGGAGCACTATTGGCTGAAATAAGTTTATGTTTTTACCAGTGTGCTGTGAATTCCACTGACTTTCTAAAGGAAAATAACTAATGCTGAAAGAACACAATACTTTTATTGATCTGACTCTAAATTATACTGCAGAACTAACACCTAAAAGTTGACCTTATCCTGTGATACACAATGGTTCCTGAGCACATTGGCTTCATAAGTGAGGGGACAAGTATGCAGGTAGAGTGCCGCTTTGTTTTCTACGACAACGCATCTATTAACAATACATTGAGGTTTTGATGTTTTGTTGCACATTGCCTCTGTAGTGATCAGGCATTACAAAAACTTAGGTAGTGTTTCGGATAGCCACTTGTTGAAGAGTTCATGGTATGCAGAATCTATCATCGGCAGAGCCGCAGTAGTTTGTACCGACTACAATACGAACCCCTAAAATTATACTGCAAATTATGAAATTTCTACTCTCTGGCGTAATTTAAATATGTGTCCCACCATCTCGCGGTGCCGTTTTTTCCCCTTTCTGCATTAATTTTCACCAATGAAAATGTTCTGCATAAGTTTTCATTTCGGTTTTTTTTTATCCTGACACATTTATTCCTTTAGTGCTTTATTCACGGTTAATTCCAACTCTTCTGAAGCCCTACTTAAGTTATACCTTCAGACCATTCTTCCGCATGACGTGTACAAGCCTTAACTAAGTCAAGAAAACTACACCAAAGCCACAACGCACCACGCTAGTGTGAACTCTGTTTAATAATATTTGACTGCAGAGATATTTATTACTAGGCACTACCAACACAACTATTTTATCTCTGTTTTAATCTATACCAATTATTAACGAATTGTTGTAATTTACTGACAAAATATAAATAAAAGTACAGTTCCTCATATAATATGCTTAGACTATTCATGTTAGCAGAAGTAGAAAATGCTTTTAACTCACGAAATATTCAGGAATCAACCAAACTCCTCACACATGGGGAGATTTTTCAATGGTATGATTTGAAAAGCGTGAAGGTCCTACCGTGAACGGACTGTACTTACTTATCTTTTGACAGTTTATATACATGTTTGGTAAAGGATGTGTTATGAATAAAAACCACAAACTTGAATAGGTGACAGGCCATGTTCAAGGCTGTTCTCGATAAAGTGAGCACTTATGAAAGCCCTACTTATTTTCTACTTTCAACTCGTATTGTATCTTTCCGCCGTATCTTGATGTAAGCATTGCAATATGGCGTTCGTTTAATCAAAGTGTTAAGGAGTCCACTGTCTTTATTTACATAACAACGCAACATGTGACGATCTGTTGTAGTGCAGATACATTGTAAATACGCACACGTTTATTTCAGTAAATAACCTCTCTCTGCGAACACCGATGTGTGATATTTACTATATTTTAAGTTTCAAATTTTCACTTCGGCATAGAAATGAAACACACTGTGATAATAAGTCTTTATTTAATCATCTATGACAAACAGCATGTGTTAAATGGTCGTTAAATGATACAGGGAATTATTAAGAAAATCACCTACTGTTAAACTAAGGAAAACGAGGAACATAACGCATTTAAAAGACGCATTAAATTATTTAAGGAGAATATTACAAAACACTATTCTCCTAATGCATACATTACAATAGAGACAATATTTACCAATGTATCGAAATTTCTACTGATAAAAGTGTGCTATAAATTAAAGCTCAAATAACTCCAAAATTAACAATTGTGTAGGTATATATACACACATTCTATGTGCAAGCAAATGACCACTTTTACTACGATTACATTACAAATGCCGAAAATAGTTGTCATGAGACATCGATGGGTTAACCAAATTGATTCAAATGTTTACAGCACGCTTCCATGTATCTAACGACACGAATGTTTGGTCTAACCTCTCTTACGAGAACATCACTTTAAGCTGTAGTATTTTAATGACTACAGATATGTGAAAGTAATTTCATTAGAATACTAACAATATAATACCTAACCAATGAGAAAGTATTTCATGAAATTGCATTCGCGCATTTAATGAAGAATTCAAATTTCGTTACCGAAATGGAGGATATTCGTGGCAGTTTAGAAAACTCGGTGTTGTATGTTGGCCCGGTCACATTCAAAGGTTCAACAGAACGTCAAGGAACTGTGCAAACATATGAAAAGTGGAGGATAAAAGTTTCACATGAGATATAAAGCAAGGCCATAGCGTTATTTGTTAAATATTAAACAAATACGTACTGGGGTTCCGACTTGTACACTGCTCCCGACAGTCACGTGATTAATAACACGCATCCGTCGAAGATACAAAGTTGCTACACAACTTTGTAAATGTAAATAAATGCACATAGATTAAGTTCTTCAGATTTTGAATTATTGTAACTAACTTCAATTTTATGTATACACACTTTCGAGGTTGGCATATTATGTGAAATGTTAGACATCCCGCAACAAGAAATATCGTTGAAATACAACAGAAAATAATTATAAAATGTACCACTTCATTGACAGCAGATATATAGGACTAAATGTTTTATTTATTATGTGAATAGTGATTTTATTTGGGGGTTACGATCTGCCACATAAATCATATTGTTCAGGGCTCTCACGAACTAGGGAACAGAATAACAACTGTCACATCACTTCACAGAATACAGAGCATTTGGAGACGAGAATGGGGAAGACATAAAAAAGTAAACAAAAGAATAGACCTTACAACTTGAAACAATGCGCTGGCCAAGTGATGTTATGGCTTTGTTATGATTAAGCTATTTTTATTCTTATGGACACAAGACAAAATGAAAGGAATGAATTTCAGGTACACTTAATTTTAAATATTGTGTCTAATGAGAAGTTACGACCTGGAAATATTTCTGCTAATTCGAAGCCGACCCTGCAGTGAGTATTGCTGTCAAATCTTACGTAAAAATGTACGTGCAATTACAAGACAGCGATTTTTTTTTTTCAAGTTTTGTTTCAGGAGTAATCAGTTCATAACGAAAAAATACATAAAATCAATCACTTTTATGAAGTAACAGATGTCCGGAGATAGACGTCATCGTTTTCAAGTACCTCACACCTGGCAAGTAGGCAGCACTTTGTGAGTGGGGCAATAGCTTGCTGCATATCTTCAAGTCCCTCACGCCTGGCAAGTAGGCAGCACTTTGTGCGTGGGACAACAGTCTGCTGCATATCTTCAAGTCCCTCACGCCTGGCAAGTAGGCAGCACTTTGTGCGTGGGACAACAGTCTGCTGTATATCTTCAAGTTCCTCACGCCTGGCAAGTAGGTAGCACTTTGTGGGCGGGACAACAGTCTGCTGTATATCTTCAAGTCCCTCACGCCTGGCAAGTAGGCAGCACTTTGTGCGTGGGACAACAGTCTGATGTATATCTTCAAGTTCCTCACGCCTGGCAAGTAGGTAGCACTTTGTGCGCGGGACAACAGTCTGCTGTATATCTTCAAGTCCCTCACGCCTGGCAAGTAGGCAGCACTTTGTGCGTGGGACAACAGTCTGCTGTATATCTTCAAGTTCCTCACGCCTGGCAAGTAGGTAGCACTTTGTGCGCGGGACAACAGTCTGCTGCATATCTTCAAGTCCCTCACGCCTGGCAAGTAGGCAGCACTTTGTGCGCGGGACAAAAGCCTGCTGCATATCTTCAACTCCCTCACGCCTGGCAAGTAGGCAGCACTTTGTGCGCGGGACAACAGCCAGTTGCATATCTTCAAGTCCCTCACGCCTGACAAGTAGGCAGCACTTTGTGCGTGGGACAACAGTCTGCTGTATATCTTCAAATTCCTCATGCCTGGCAAGTAGGCAGCACTTTGTGCGCGGGACAACAGCCTGCTGCATATCTTCAACTCCCTCACGCCTGGCAAGTAGGCAGCACTTTGTGCGTGGGACAACAGTCTGCTGTATATCTTCAAGTCCCTCACGCCTGGCAAGTAGGCAGCACTTTGTGCGCGGGACAACAGCCTACTGCATATCTTCAAGATCCTCACGCCTGGCAAGTAGGCAGCACTTTGTGCGTGGGACAACAGTCTGGTGCATATCTTCAAGTCCCTCATGCCTGGCAATTAGGCAGCACTTTGTGCGCGGGACAACAGCCTGCTGCATATCTTCAAATTCCTCACGCCTGGCAAGTAGGCAGCACTTTGTGCGCGGGACAACAGCCTGCTGCATATCTTCAAGTCCCTCACGCCTGGCAAGTAGGCAGCACTTTGTGCGCGGGACAACAGCCTACTGCATATCTTCAAGATCCTCACGCCTGGCAAGTAGGCAGCACTTTGTGCGCGGGACAACAGTCTGCTGTATATCTTCAAATTCCTCACGCCTGGGAAGTAGGCAGCACTTTGTGCGCGGGACAACAGCGTGCTGCATATCTTCAAGTCCCTCACGCCTGGCAAGTAGGCAGCACTTTGTGCGTGGGACAACAGTCTGCTGTATATCTTCAAGTCCCTCACGCCTGGCAAGTAGGCAGCACTTTGTGCGTGGGACATCAGTCTGGTGCATATCTTCAAGTCCCTCACGCCTGGCAAGTAGGCAGCACTTTGTGCGTGGGACAACAGTCTGCTGTATATCTTCAAGTCCCTCACGCTTGGCAAGTAGGCAGCACTTTGTGCGCGGGACAACATCCTGCTGCATATCTTCAAGTCCCTCACGCCTGGCAAGTAGGCAGCACTTTGTGAGTGGGGCAATAGCTTGCTGCATACCTTCAAGGGAAATGGGTCTAGAGCACTGAAGAGCGGCCAAGAACTTTAATTGAGGCCAGGGCTGAATAGAGTTGGACGTGGGTCAGAGACAGATGTTACAGGTGGGGAAACATGAGAAAGTTGAGAAAGTAGGGGAAATACACCAGTGAACGGCAACTAACGTCTCATTGTTCATTTGCGAGAAGAATGTCTGATCCTTCTGGACTTAGTGCCTGTCCCAAGTGTTGAGTGCAGGGGAGTGGCTAGCTACTCGAACACTACTCTCTGGAAAAGTGTGGTCCTGCAAGTAGCAGTGTTTTGTTATCATCAATAATCTTACAGAAATTTCTCAAACTAAACCTTAAAGATTTGTATTGCACAATTATAATTAATACATTAATATATTCAAATATTATTTAATACTAACAATTTACTATTCAAGGCTAGATATCGACAATTGACAAGTACAATATGATGATAGCAGGGCAGCCGAATGGGACACTTAAAAGCCTCCCACGGTAAAATACAAATTAAAAACTACTATAAAAATTGCATTAAAAAAGAACATATCGTGGAGGCAATCAATAGAACCGATAATAGCTCCGATGATTAAAAAGGTAGACTATTAAAATAAAATCTATGCCCATGTGTGAGTCACGAAAGCACCGGCAAACAATTAGTTAAACCAGAAAGGAAATGGGGCAGCAGACAAAACGAATCACAACACATTAAAACTGCAAACCACACATCCAGCAATCATTTAGTTATAGCCAAACGTAAATTTAGACATGCAACAAAGCCAGAATTTCGAAAAATAGTGACACTACCGCATGCCCACAAAACGTAACACAACTACATCACACAATTATTAAATATACTAAGCAAGCCTTAAACAAATTTACGCGATCACGTCTCACCGTTTTGGTAACTCCATACTTGGCCGCTCAAACACTAACAAATTCATAACTGCGACGTCCCATGGATGTTTAAACTGACAACTTATGACATGGTGTAGTGTTGAATGCAGTTGCAGCAGACAACGTATCAACATACTTCAGAGGTGATAATGCGTCGGATGAGCGTAGAATGAGAGGGGCAAAAGGGTTGCAGACACTTAAATTAATTAGCCCTTAATCCAAACAAGGGGAGAGACAGAAGGAGGGGTAATTAGGTGAGCGAAGAGAGGGGAAGACAGAGGAGGGGAGGTAAGTCGGCCACCAAGCAAGCTACCTTGTTGAGCGGGAATTTTAAAGACGTCAGCTATGGCGACGCCAGCAGCGCAATGCGTTATTTTTCAATTCATTGCAAGCTGAATTCATTCGTTTGTCCTGTATTGTCTGAAAGTCGTGTCGCACAGCCTTCCTCATATAACACACACCGGCCTATTCCTTGTCGCAGCACTGGAACCAGCTGTCGGCCAGTATTGGTACCGTGCACCTGACTCGCCATAGATACTTGTATGTCCGTAGAACTACCGGATGTGCTCTTGCTAGTGGCTGTGGGGCCTTACATTGCATCTTTACAAGGAATGCTTCCTGGAGAGGAAGCAAAACTCGCCGTTGGTGTTCCAGCGACTGGATACTTCCAGATATAGCACCGAGGAGGCGGGAGTCGTCGCGTCAGGGCGCCATGTTTGAACAGAGTGTACTAA
Source organism: Dryococelus australis (assembly GCA_029891345.1). Classification (NCBI taxonomy): domain Eukaryota; kingdom Metazoa; phylum Arthropoda; class Insecta; order Phasmatodea; family Phasmatidae; genus Dryococelus; species Dryococelus australis. The sequence continues at coordinate 9,644,133 of CM057004.1, read as the reverse complement.
ACAGATCTCAAGAAACTCTTCAACGGAATGTACTCCACGCACATCCCACCTACAGAAAACGCAGGCACTAGGACACGATGACTAACATTCGAGTGAATATCGCTTGGCAGTTTCCACAGCGGCTCACTGTTTAGTCAGAGTTAGCATCCTGTGTTTCTTTGGTAAAGTTTGTTATCTGAATATGTCTTTAACATCAGACTGACGCATCGGCTACCAGGCGATGTGCCACTTGCACAACATCATGAATAATGACGTGATTGAAGTAAGTGAAGTCTAGTTAGATCGGGTACAAGACTACAATACAAGCATGACCTTGGGGTGGTTCCGTGTTTGCGCGAGGCACAGGTGAAGGACCGCGGCGACTGGCGGCAATTTCCGGCGTGTACAATAATATTCCGGGTGGCATATCCCGTGATCCAGATCTGCTAACTTTGGTGCAAAATGTAACATCTCGTTTGGATCTGTCGATTTGATTTACATAAGACAAGTACCTATTCTGCTCACAAAAGTTTAGCATATATCCTGCTGCTCACAAAATGTTTGTCATACACTCCGTTTGCCAACGAATATGTAGTATTTATGTGTCTAGTAGGAGTGGATCGTACCTGCGTTGTGTAAATCATGTAAACATTGTCGTATTTCCCTCCAGCGACATGCGTATTGTACGTACACAAACACAGTACGTTAAATCTCAGGCCTTAAAACAGAGCCGCAATTGAGGAATGGGACAATTGGCCTGAGGAAATTCTCAATGATCTTGTTTTTGACATCTCTCGTAGGATACATGAGTACCTCAGGAATCGTGGATGTCCTACGCGTTATTGACGTTTGCCAATGCATCTGAGAAGACTTTTATTTGATAGTGAAACTGGTGAGAGTCCTTTGTTACCGTTGTTTTTAAGTTTATGCCTTTTGTTTTGTTTCATACTGAGATGATGCAAACGAGCATTGTTTTATTTTACACTTTATGTGTTATTATGAGTACAACATGCAATGTAAACTGATTTTATTCCGTATAACATCTTGGATTGACATATGCTAAACATTTTGTGAGCAGTGAATTTCGTTCCTTTTATCTCATTCCCATATCTAATCCTCCCCTCCCCAACCCTTATATACTATCCACTAACGCAGACCTACTACAATACTAAATACACGGCCGCTCTGTAGCAACAATCCAATTTTTTCTCAAAAAATGACATGTTCAACATCCATAACAACAACATTGGGGCTGTAAAGAATCCACATGTAGTGGCACTCACACATTGACAAAGGTGAGGCCACGGCGGTGTAGTGGTTAGTCTACCCGCCTCCCACCAAGGCGAACCGAGCACGATTCCCGGCTAGGCTGCTCCCAAGTGATTCGCGCGTGAGAATCGTGCGGTACGATGCCGCTGGTCGGCGGGTTTTTTTTTTTTTTTTCGGGGATCTACGGTTATACCCACCGTTGCATCCCGGCGCTGTTTCATACTCGCCTAACTTCACCTTCATCGGCTCTCAAGACTTCGATGTTAAGAGCCGCCCAAATATGTTCACTCACTCGCTTATTTTGACAGCATGAGTAAAAAGCAAAAGGATACAAAACGAGATGTAAACGAAGTTCCTAGTCAGCGCTTCCAAAATTGCTCATTTAACCGTTAGTAGCTTATAGGAATTCTCATGACCTTTTCAAAACATTTCACCAGTCATTGCATTAACGTTGATATGATTGCATACAATCTGAGAACCACCAATTTAATTACTTAAATAATAATAGTAAGGTTGCACATGTGAATGTGTTATGTCTAATCGAGTCAATACAAGCTATACCATTCTACTTCCTTAAGGAACAAGAATGGAGTGGTTAAGCAAATAGAGAATTGAAATTTCCCCCCCCCCCCCTTTTTGCGGTCCAGTGAAGTCATAAGTTTTTTCTCTTGTGCAAAGAGTGACAATTTGCCGTTGTTGGGTGTGTTTTCTCGGGGTGTTTCTGTTTTTCCATCTTTTGCCTTCCGTTGCTTCTCCACTCGCACTTGACTTTGCCCCTTCTAACGCTGAAGACTTCCTTCAACTCCCACTTCATTCTCCTGGGTGGTATGCAACATGTGCTGTACGTGCATGGCGGACTGCCTGTGTGCCAGGCGCAACCCAACAGTACATATCGTCGTTACGAAGCAATTCCGTGCAAAAATATAAATATAAATATAATTTTTGACACTTCGAAGTTAAAATAGTTTTCAAACTTCAAAATTACATAAATAGGCGTGCGCGTAGTACAGTAATAATAAAAAAAAATCGTTATATTTTCTTGATAAGCTTCTGATATTTCAACAATAAATATGGTAACGCTATATTTCTAAACAGGGGAAGTAAGTTAAACTCAATAATTGAAACCCGGGCTTAACGCAAGGAAACAACTAACTATTTATTTCGAAAATGTAGGCTTCAAAATTATTTTCAGATTATTTAATTTCAATTGAAAATACGCTATATTACTTCTGCTTAAATATATATATATATATATATATCTATATATATATATATATATATATATATATATATATATATATATATATATATATATATATATATATATATATATATATATCTGTGAATAATGCGCCGAAAATTTCCGAGCAATTTTTTTTTAAGAATAAATTACAGAGTGCTGAGCAAAATATATTACAGAAGTTTGATTAAGCACATCTGCATTAACTTCAAACGTCAGACAACAAATCTGTACATCAGAGGTAAGGTGGCGTAACTCAAATTTCTTACTTTCCGAGTAAGAGAAGAAAACCTTTTTAAATTTATATTTATTATTTAAATTTTTTCATTTTTAATTGTGAACATTATATGCACGTAAGGTATCTGCAATATGTCTTATTCTCTGTATAAGTACAACCAAACTAATTAAATTGCACGTGTGCCTTCTTCGCTCATCAGTTTTAACACTGCCGCTTTCTACTGCCATATTTAATGTTGTCGCGACTGTTGTATTTGAGATTGTACGAGTAGTCAAACACAAAGATTCACAAACCTTACAAGATTTGTTCTCAATGTCAAAACTATACCAAGAGATTTGTTTCGTGTTCGAATACATTCCACTGGTCGTTTTAGTTCTACTGCTGTCTCTTTAGCACTTGAAACCAGAAATTGCCTTTTCATGTCCCAAGAATTTCCTTCACTCCACTAATATTCTCTGTTATTTCATTACGCACCTATTACACTGCAACTTCATTAATTTTGATTAACTAGCTTCCCTTTTTTGACACACACAGTTTTTTTGAAATCGCATTTGTTTTACGAATCTTACTTATCCATATTTTAATACTTACAATACATATCCTACCTCTCCCTAATTTAGGTGCTTGGTTCGTGTGATCTTGCCTCTATTATCCGCTTCCTATTTCTTTTGTTTGGTTTTGTTATTTATTGTGATGGAGCTACCGTACTGTAATCCAAGTCACTTTCAGAACTATTCGCCGGAACAAATTAGGTTCTCTGTCTCTATCATCTACATACAAATCATTGGCATTACTAACATCGTTATATTAATTTATTATGAAATCTTAAGACGTTTTTGAACCAACCACCTGTAAATTCCTTGGCGATTCCAGTGTCTGAATTTGAAGATTGCTACCTAGGAGTGGTCGGGTGGTGGTACTGTTTAAACAGGGCATTGTTGTAGTCCGGTGGACTCGCAGCTAGCATAGTTTGTAATCGCCGTTGAGATCTCCTTAAACACACACACATTTATATATACATATATAATAGGCAATTTAAAAATCAGGCTATACATTATTGCCTACTGAAATATCTAACGAATTAGTCAAAATATTGATATTTGGCACATTCAACTAGCAGTTGTTCTGAAATGCATACACTATGTCACCACTACTCGGAGATTATTTAAAACTCATTACAAAATAATCGTCCCTACAGTCGATTCATATGCTTATTCGTGATCTAACATGACTCTGATTTGCTAAAGCAGTTTGTACTAAATCAAGTATTTGTAGGTCATTCGCTTACAAGGTTAGATTTTTAAATGTTTATAATTACTGTAATAGCGTGAAATGAACTGCGATTAATTACTCTAATGTGGTAAGGATTTAATATAACTGTCAATTCAGTACATTTTACTATCTGTTAAACGAATATCTTTAGTTGTATACAGAAGTTTTTTCTGCTTTCTAATGAAAGCTCCTCGAATGCATAATATTGAATGCAGACTATTAATTTCATCTGCAAGCCAACTCAATAGAAAAATTGCAAGTTAAAATTAAAAACTAAACAAAACCAACTGCAGAAGCTCACCTTGTATATTACAATCCAGAGAGGCAGGTAGTAACAAACATATAGAGGTATACAGATTTATTATCTCCATGAATACTTGGAGTTACTATAATACACCACAGGAAGTTAAATATGTGCCACTAGAGGTAAAGGGCATTGGATTGGGAAATAACTACGTAATACCACTACAAGAACATAAATATTGAACGGAAAATGCAACACTATTATTTCAGTTAAAAAACACAGGACATACTGCAGTATAGGCATGCGCGTGTAGAGCTTTTAATATTTAATATAACAATGTACATAACTAAATAAACCTAACATTGGAGTTACAACACCTTATCTCTGAGGTACAGAAATGGTATAACGAACATCAAGTTGATAAGTTTGTGGAACTGAAGAGGCCGGAGAATTATGGTCCCTACATACAAAAAAACACATGTGTAAAAATCTACTATCATGGTTATCAATCACAACCTACAAAATAAACCAATTTATAAAAGACACCAACACCTAACTTTCTTGGCACTGAGTCACACGGCTTTACAAACACGTAATCAATATTACCAACATCAGTCACCATTCGTCCAATATTTTTGAAAATCTTCCTTGGCTAGTATCTTCTCCTTCTGCTGTATCATGTGGGATGTTAGACGTTCCCCTACATATATATATATATATAAAATATTGAAATTTAGTTAATGATTCTATATTTTGGAGATTTGCACAAAGCGAGATATTTGTATAGCATTTAAACACTATGCAATTAAAAGGAATGTTATTCAGAAGTGTTCGCTCAACTACAGCCGACACATGCACACAGTAATTGCATTGGCATGTTTTGCTGAATAGCAGCCTGATAGACGGGTCCCCCTGTGCCTGATCTCTTTTGGGTACTACAGGGGGAATTACCCCAGGGCAATAAATTTGTGCAACGGCTTGCTAGACCATGCACACTCCAAAGCTTGCTAGCATGCCTAAAAAATTATGAAAGCCGTTACGCTATATTAAGAGACTGCAGTGGAATACAGCCAATAGAAGCTCCTTCCATTCGCGGTGGGTGGAAGTGCAACCACCTCACCTATCAACAGTGTTTGCTGGGTTTGCCGACATGCACCACCTTGATGGGGCCGAGGCCTATCCAACCTCTACTCACTCACTGAGTAAATGTGTCCTCTTCTTGGCGGACCAGACCTGCGCCCCTTTATGGGGAAGTATCCTGACCTTACAGGGTGGGATCGGTCCGACCGGGTCACAGTCAGGGCTCCCCTCCAGGACGTCTTCCTCAAGCATTAGGGTAATCAACCACTGCCACCCAGAGTCCAACCCTTTATCAGCACGGCCAAGGCCGGGGCTAATACCGCTTATCGCCTTGGCACCCACGATTTATTCTGCACATTGCTATGCGCTGCATACCGAGTTTTCACCCAAGAGAGGCCCAAAACCTCCAGGACGCCAGACAATCCCTTCGTTAGTGCTCCGCCACCTCGAGATCCACTACGAGCCTCGGTTTTTGGACATGCAGCCGGCTCGCGGGTCATCACCGCAGGCGAGAAATACAGGCTACCTCTGGGAGCAACCTGTACTCTCGGCGTGCCTGATAACCAGTGCACTGGTGGGGCCGTCACGCGCCCAGCACTACGTCCTCTCTCCGTCAGTCACAGCGTTGTCCACTGTGTTTCCAGCCCTTACCATCGTGGAGGTGGAGATGAACTTAAGCAAGCGAGACTAAATAATAGCATCTTACCTCATTTCCAGGGGACAGTGCTTGATCCTCTCGACAGTACAATCGCTTGAGCCACCCAGCTCATGCACCCAGAAGACAGGCCTCCACCAGGGGGATGAAAGAGCATGGACAATCGCTCCTCATGGGTGGCAAGTTGTCCCACCAGGCAAATTGCATTGGCAATAAGAAGTCGGTGAAGAGCGATTGAAGAGATTTGGGCACCGGAATGCAAGGTCAGGGTGAAACGGGAGGTCCCCGAGAACACCCGCCGATCAGCGGTATCGCTCAGCACGATTCACACATGCGGGAATCCGGGAGCTACCCCGCCGGGAATCGAACCCGGTTCGTCTTGGTGAGGGGCGAGTAGTGTAACCACGACCCCAATGTGGTCCCAAGAATTCGGTGGGCGCAGCTAACATGCCCAAAAGTACTTTCATGTGGGTGTGATACATTCCTGAACTGTTCAACTGCTTCGCTGCAGTACCCAGCCAGAGGTTCAATAGTTACCTTACACTGCGGAGCCGCTCTAGACATGTCCTTCATGCGTGGCTCCTGAAACAACAGTCCGACCGAGGAGTCCATGTTGTCACGAGGCTACAGCTTCAGGAACTCCCTGAACGCTAGCAAACTGGCTTCAGACTGTAGGAATGGCTATCTGCTGCTGTGTAATTAGACCCTTTGTCTTTTTGCCGTCTTAATGTTATAGCATTCATATACTCTTTTTTATATTGCGTAAAACAGAGAGAGCGCTTCTCGACCTTAGCAAGCGACTTATGTAATGTGTCGTGATACCTGCCTGACCTGCTTTAACGTTGATGCCCTAAGACCCTGAAACAGCTACCAAATATGTAATTGCAAGCACTGTGATGTTATATGGTCAACGTCCTTGCATAGGAAAGCCCCGTGAGTTCGTTTCACTTCCTAGACATGCGCTGCAGTGAATGTATACAGTAACATGTCACTATACAAGTCCCAAACTTACGTAATACAGGAATATATAAGTATGTATAAAACAACGAAATTAAAGGTAAATTTTTACCTGCATAGCTAGTAGCTTTGTAAACAGCAGGACTTGACAGTTTTTATGTACGATAAGAACGAAATACTGAGTCAAATACTAGGCCAAATAATTAAGGCATATTAAGCAACATACGCTTGGAATTACATACTTTAGAAAACAAGGGTACACAGAATGTGAGAGAACGAGCAAATAATTTGTGGATTCTCATTCCTTTGTCATATATCTACCAATGTTCTCAAATAATATTCGTTTGATACTACAGTTCTTGCAATAGTAGACTGAGAGATGCTTCAGTCAAAAGTGTAAGTTACAGGTATGTTACATGTGTGTGGTGTTACTAAACTATAGCAACGATTTAAGATAGCATGTGTACGAAATTACGGTGAAATTAGAGGTTCATAATTTGATTGTTTGTCCAATATATCCTGCATTTTCTGTACAATTTTTGACTATTTGCCACTGATATTTTTAACATTATTCTACTTATACTCAATGATAGTGATGTATTAATCAAACGATGTTGGGAAGGTTTACCGCGACTCTTATTAACTAACAGGATCAAGGCAGACAAAACATAATAAGGTAGTTCCGGGTTAGATGCCCACATAAGGGAAAATGGGCTGTCAACTTCTTCAGGTTAATGTAAACAAATGTTAGTTCACATGAAAATATAGGAATTTCAATCCTTTTTGTGCGTCGTAACAACAAAGCTCTCGCAAATTAAAAATTGTCACTCTTAAATATAAAAATGTAACACTTTGTAAAATGGTCATATCTCCCGTGTGTTCGGTTGAGTTACCCCACGTCCTTGAGATATATGCCTTGTTGAATTCTTAGAAAACAATCACAGAGTTCGTGTGTCTGAATGCGCAAATATTAGGAAAATTTTTTCTTAAGCAAAGTACACACATCAAATATAAGTTTAATAAGTAAATGTAACTGATATTGTTATTGATAAATCTAAAATTGCTTCAAAAAATAAAATATAAGAATTATTTAAACTTAATAATTGAAAACATTGTAAAATGCTGAAGTTAACACATTAAAATGTTAAAAATTTATAACTAAATAATGATATGAAAAACCTGAATCAGATTGCATTATAAGAAAAAACGTTTTACTTAGTTCCTTATTTGTTTTTTGCTCTCTTTTCTTTCCAACCACAAATGTCACACATGTTGCCGTACATTATGCACGTATCGTGCAACCACTTCGCACAAATGGAGCATTTTATCCAGTCTACTTTTTCCTTTGTTTTGTAATAGTTTTCGCCGCGCTCGATGCAGTTGTCATCTTCACTGCAGCTACTGTTGTCATCTGGAACTCGAAGAGACATCCTTTTGCTTGTTTTCTCTGTTAACTTTCCCTTTTGAAGTTCAGTAGTCACATTTCTTGCTGCGCACTTTGACTCCATTGGAGTTTATCCGTATTTTACGCTTTTGAATGCGCTCTTCAGCTGTGAGAACTGTAGAAGTTTATTTGATGCGCTCTTCAGCTGTGAGAACTGTAGAAGTTTATTTGATGCGCTCTTCAGCTGTGAGAACTGTAGAAGTTTATTTGATGCGCTCTTCAGCTGTGAGAACTGTAGAAGTTTATTTGATGCGCTCTTCAGCTGTGAGAACTGTAGAAGTTTATTTGATGCGCTCTTCAGCTGTGAGAACTGTAGAAGTTTATTTGATGCGCTCTTCAGCTGTGAGAACTGTAGAAGTTTATTTGATGCGCTCTTCAGCTGTGAGAACTGTAGACGTTTATTTGATGCGCTCTTCAGCTGTGAGAACTGTAGAAGTTTATTTGATTCCTTTTCGGTAGCTTGGTTTCATTGTTGGAAGTGGTGAAATCTGATGCAGTGTTTTGGTTGGAGTTTTTTTTACATGTTACAGCTGTTGGCTGTTGATCACAGGACTGAGCTAAATTATGGAAGTATTTTTAGTGCAGTTAATGTCGTCACTTATGCCAAAGAAGTATTCAGGAATAGCATCTTGGTCAAGAGGGAACAACCTTGTTTTTCTGAATCCATTAACCGCGGTATTTACTGAAGCGACTTTGTTTCAAGCCCTGCCAATCAAATCGCCAACCTGAATCCGAGAGATCGTTCATCCTGGATGATGAAGAATCCACTTGCTAGCTTCTTCGTTGAAGCAGTGTTTCAATGGCTTCAAGAAATAGCGGTCGAGTGGTTGAACATCTTGCATGGCGTGACTGGGAAGACATTGAATTATAATGTCATGCTAGTTAGCAAATTCAAGCAACTCATAACAATTGACATGAGAAGCTTGTCCATCGACAAGCAGGAGAGTGTTATCGTCAGGTTTCCGGGCGAAAAATGGTTTTGCAAACATTTGAAAAAAAAAATCTCATTTCTGATATATGACGATTTTTCTTTCGCAAAAACCAAAGACCCGAGGGGAAGTCCATCAGAAAATTCCTTCTTTTCTCGAACACACTTGAAAATTATTCCAGGAGAAATAAATTGACCCTCGGTATTGCAACACGCTATTACTGTCACGTCTCCTCCTCTTTCAGAAGATGCCAATACGTGCACATCCTTAGAACCTTTGGTGGCAATAACCTTGCCTGCGAAATTGTTGAGTTAGATGCCTGTATCGTCCATGTTAAACACATGCCCTGGTTTTGTGTACAAGTCGTATTCTTCATAAACTTCTGACAAAAGTTGAAAAAATTTGCCAAAAGGTTCTCTATTCAAACCGTCGCTTCTTGCCGTTGCCTGATACTCAATTCCGGAGTCCACCTTAAAAAAGACTAACCAATCATAGCAAGCAATTCCAGTCTCTGAATTGAACCGATGATGAATACCAAGTGTGTCGGCAAATTCATAAGCTAAAGATCTGATGTTTTGCCGAGTAGGTGCGAAACCAACTTTTTCCAAGTGTTGAATATGCCAAACAAGATGTTTCTCATTTTCAGTTCCAAGCACACCTTGTGGACCAAGAGGAAGCTTCACCATGTTGCCAGACTGTTTCCGGCTTCGAAGAGTTCGAGAGGGAATGCCATAATACCTTGCAGCTTCATTCACTCCTATTTCTCCTGTTTGTAGTCTTGCAATAGCTTCTTTAAAATTATCTCCTGTCCATGTCCCTCGGGCTGCTTCAGTTTTCTTATGTTTGTATTCGGTAGGCATAACTGTAAACAAAAGAAAGTAATACAAATTATCTTATAGTAAATAGGTGAACATTCTTGGAATTGTTGATGAAAAAGTTAAATACTTATTAGGTAGGCCTATATTATTAGAACGCTTCATAAGGCACAACATCAAAATAAAAATCTAACTACTTGTGTATTTCAAGAAAAACAGCTAAAAATTAAAAAAAAAATCAATGGGGTATCTCTCTCAATTGTAATTGGGCCATCTGTCCTTTAGTCCGGGAGAGACGCCCCAGCGGGAGCTCTGGATAATACGGATACAAACATGTCTGTCATGACACCAACATTAACTGCGATATCCCCAGTGTGCGTTCTGGTTGATTACATATCAATTAATACTCAAGCAAACAAATACTACGCAAATGTTTAAACTTGTGTCTTATGACAAGTGAGTGAAATGATGTCAAGTATCTCAATTCATGTTGTAAAACACGCGAAAATACTTTTAAACGGACGAAACGTTTACCGTGGCTCCTTTTCGCTTCTGCCAACTTGTCATATTGGAGACAGGAGCTATCTAGCGAGTACTTCGGAAACTACGTCAACTGAGGTATCTCTCCTGGTGGGGCGTCTCCCCCGGAATTACTTTATTTACCCTTCGATGTCAAAAGGTGTAATTTCATACACACAGGGCATTTCCGAGCCAGTGTGAAAAATTTAGATTTGTGATAAGTCATGTTGCGAGGAACAACTCTTGTTAAGCCCACATTTTCACGATAATGTTTTATTTAGCTATATGATAGAAATATGTATAAGGTCTTCATAAATGTACACATTTATAGTCAAACGATTATAGTCTTCAAAATATATATAGAAATTTGAAAGTTTTAGAAATTGGGAGCCCGAGTTTCTATGCTCCAAATTAACTTTACAGCAATTGGGCAGTATATGAAACTACTTGTGTGATACGATTCTGTGTGATTTGTTGGAGAAAATTGTAGCCCCAACCTAGGTGCGACGTCATACCTTCCTCCAGGAAGATTTCGCATAAACACGTGTCTTCTCCTGTCCTTGACGTCATTCATTCCATAAATATTGCAGCTCATTGCAGTTCACAATAAATTTGTAGTTCACCCATACTTACCAGCCGTGCAGAATTGAATACATTAAAGCCGCGCTAAAAGGACAAAGCGGATTTTAAGAAAAATCTGAGAAGAAAAATGTTCTTGTACTAGAACTACGTACGCAGTGCACTCGATTGAACTAAATTTCTGCACACATTGCTTTATTTGATTCCACAAACGGACTTCAGTAAATGATTAAGAAATATGTGTAATGATGTATGGTTGGCGATGTAGATCTTTATTTCCATGGTCGGGAGTGGGGGACTCCCGACCATGGAAATAAAGATTGGGGTCTAACCTGGGATTGAGGATCTTTTTGTTACAATCTCTTTGGTGCGGAGTATGTCCTATAGCAGTATCTGGTGTGCGACAGTGGTGACGTCAATGAAGTGAGGGGTGTGCAGAGCTAACCTCCAGGCAGAGTGTGACGTCATAGTAGCGGATCGTGATGTCCCCCGGCCTCACAACCATGGGCTATACTCTAGACAGCAGTGCGGGGACTGAGCTGTGCTGCCGCGTGGGACATACGGAACTCTGCTGTAGTCCATGCCGGGTCACTTCTTACTATTCTGAAGCCCTGCTGCAGTTCTTCTTCTAGGGTATTCCTCCGCCTCATGCAAACTGCGTAACAGAGTCTAGTAAATTACACCAAAGCGTCAACGCACCGCATTCGTCCGCCCTCAGTGTAATAGTGTGTTTCTCACTGTTCATTACCAACACACCTATGTTCTCTCTGTCTTCATTCGTATTGATCATAAATGTAATGTCATCATTTGTATATAATTAGTATAAGGAAAGATTAGTTCAACCAAAAACAAGGTACTATTGTGTATCAAACGCGTGTATAGGCTGTCCACGGCAAAATTAGCATTTGAAAACCCTGCTTAATATCTACTTGTATGCACGTTGTGTATTCCTCCGCCTTATGTAAAATTAACATTGACATGGGCCTCATTAACTCATTCATGGGTCAGTTGTGTGAAACTGTAGATTTATTAGAAAAGTAAATATGTAACAAATCTGATCATTCTTACTCTTTGATGAATTAAAAAAAAAAAAACAGAGAGGGAAAGAAATAATCTCAGTTTGCACAAATGGTAACGTGGCACTATTTATTTGACTTTAAGGTATGGAACTATTTTCCATCCATCATAACCATCTTTTCTAGGCGCGTGTTACTCAGTGCATCCGTTTAAATATATGCAGGAAGGGGCAGTGACATAATTCTAAGGTTGATTTCAAAAGTGCTCACTTTGTCATGAACAGCCTGTAATACATGTTATATATAGGACACAACCAAATACACACCATACATGGAGGAACTTTTCAATGGTTTGATTTTAAAGTGTGAATAAACCGCGAATATACTAAAGCTGGCACAGTAAAGAGTTGTCCATACAACCTTGGCTAGGGTTAGGACATCGAAGGAAATATAATGTTCGATTGCTTTCAGCAGCAACAATGTAAACATCAATATCTCTCGATGTAACTCGCCAAATGTCGAAGTTTTCGATAATGGATGTTAAATATTTTTGTGCTAGATTAATTGATAACTTATTAAGGACGTTGTATTAATGAATAAACATACTTATTTCAGTAGATAACAGAAATATGATAACACAACACATTCGGCATTTCATAAATTGCATCGCACGTCAACAAATATCATTTCATACTTCTCTTCGTTATCACGCCAACTTCGATGGCGTCGGAGTGAACAGTTCAGTTAGAAATATATGTTCCCAAAATGTTCCTATTGCCGTTCATACTGAACAATTCTCTACGCCACTACTGGCATAACTGACATTACCATCTGAAATAATTTCACTTTTAGTCGGCGAATAAAAAATTATTTAATTTGAAGTTTTCAAAACATTTATTGAAACCTCGATGCTACTGACACAGTCAGGTGAACCTATATCGATTTAAAACATCGATACACAAATGTTGATGTAGTAAACATTCATACTGGAACACGACAAAAAATTATTTGCTTAATTCGTTTTTAGAAAATATATAGGCACTGCTGTGATTTAAATACAGCGTATTAAAAACGAGAAAAATCAGTTATTAATTTTAATCTATGAGATAACTGCAAAAGTATATCTACACTTCACCATTAGGACGTGTTACAAAGGTATAGAATCGCCCATGGCAACATATATACACCGTGTATAGGAAACATGTGTACAAACTCGGGTACGTGAATCGTGACCGGAAAAGAGGTAGATTGATACATGACATCCATGGTCCATCCCAAATAATAAGGGATGTAACAGAACCTAAAGGGGATGGGCGACAAGGACATTACGTGGAATATTAGGCGAAGTAATTGCGTTAGAAGAACACAAATTGGTATACGGAGCAAGTAAACCAAGATCTTGGATACAAGGTAGGTATGGTCCGTCGTACACAACCCCATCATGAAAATAATAAGGTTTGGCACCCTTTGATTACATGCAACACGTACACCGTGAGGTTAAATTGATTGTGGATACCATGGGAGGAAGCAGGGCGACGTAAGTAGCCAATAAGCCCCTCTTGTTGCAACTCTATAGGACCCACAGTTTCCTTTTAAATCGCAAACGAAGTGTCCAGTGCTAGCAATAGCATGTCCTAGTGAGTAGGCAACCCTACTCGCACCCCGGAGGAATTCAGCGGGGAGTCCCCGCCTAATGCGTGAAGAGAGTGTAGCCGCACTTGAGAGTCGATGAGGATGATTAAGGTGAGTATTGAGCTGGAGAACACCGGGAAAACCCACCCAACAGCGGCCTCGTGCGGCACGATGCCAACATACGAACATCCGGAGGTATATCCTAATGCTATTCCGTTGTTTGCGTGTTGGTTCCTGGCCATACTCGTTCGGCGGGCGGTTAGCCTGCTCACCTCCCTCCAAGGCGAACCGGGTTCAATTCCCGGCCGGATCACTCCCGGATGTTCGCATGTGGGCATCGTACCGAACGATGCCGTTGGTCGGCGGGTTTTCTCGGGGTTCCCCGTTTGCCCCGCCCTTTCATTCCGGCGCAGCTCCATACTTACCTCAATCACCCTCATCGGCTCTCAAGACCTCGCTGTTACGTGCGGCTACACTCTCTTCACGTATTAGGAGGAGACACTCCACTGAATTCCCCCGGGTGCGAGTAGGGTTGCCTACTCACTAGGACATGCTATTGCTAGCACTGGACACTTCGTTTGCGATTTAACAGGAAACTGTGGGTTCTAGAGAGTTGCAACAAGAGGGGCTTATTGGCTACTTACGTCGCCCTGCTTCCTCCCATGGTATGCACAATCAATTTAACCTCACGGTGTACGTCCTGCATGCTATCAAAGGGTGCCAAACCTTATTATTTACATGATGGGGGTGTGTACGACAGACCATACCTAATCTGTATCCAAGATCTTTGTTTACTTGCTCCGTATACCAATTTGTGTTCTCTTAAAGCAAGAACTTTGTCTAGTATCTCACGTAATGTACTTGTCGCTCACCGCCTTTAGGGACTTCTACAGCCCTTATTATTTGAGATGGACCATATGGGTTTCCTATATCAATCTTCCTCTTTCCCCGCCACGAATCACGTGTTCGAGTTTGTACACATGTTTCCTATACACGCTGTAGTGCGGGTCCAGAGGTTTCTACACAGTAAAATTTCAGCTCTTATTTATTTATAAAAAGCAGTATCAACATTGTCTATTATTAGAATATCTATATTTGCAATCATCCGCGGGATATGTGCATCTCCAAAATATATGCAACTGTTAAGCCACAAACTGAGAAACTGAGGGTGGCGAACTTACAAGGGAGAATGTCGTTAGTTTTAAAAGAAGCATTTAGATATGCCAGGAGTAATGTCACTTTCAAGTCCTGACTTTTGCTTCCGGCGGAGTGAGAGAATTTTTGTAGTGACTCTCTGCGGGGATCAAGAATATCGGAGGGGGTTACTAAATAAATATATACAACTATTACTTTAAATAAAATTGAAACCATCGGAACAAGAGGCAAATATTATAGGCTCTATCAAGGAGGGATTTTGGCGTAAGCCCCTAATGGGTTGCAACCTGGAACAAGCCCAAGCTCCGCTGACAGCCTGCCTCGTAGGTAGTTGCTGCCCGCGTCCAGTCTGTGGAAACTGATGTGGGGAGGGAGTAAAGTTAAGTGATTTGGGCGGCTCTTAACCACGGGGATTTGAGAGCCGATGAGGGTGAAGTTAGTTGAGTACTGAGGAGCGCAGGAATGCTAGGGGTGGGGGAAACGGGAAATCCCCCAGAAAACCCACTGACCAGTAGCATCGTCTGGTACGATTCCCACATGAGGAAATCCGGTGTTATCCCACCATGAATCGATCCCGGTTCGCCTTGGTGGGAGGCGAGTAGTCTAACCACTACACCACTGCGAGCACTATTGCAACTAGAGCTGAGGGTAGTTTAGTGGAGCGCTGACCTACCGGTAACTTGAAGTGGCCAATTCCGAACCGGTTTTTGTCCAGTATGCAAACAATGTAGATACATAAAAAACCCTTAAGAGACTATTCTTTTCACTTTAACACTGTTAAAATCGTTCAGCACATAAATATTAGTCTTTAGGCAGTTGATATTTAAAATATTCTATCTACTAAGATCATAGTTGATTACATAGAAGGAAGAATCATATCGAATAAGTTATGCTATGTAAGAGTACATGGAAACAATTCCGAAATGTATGTTTAAGGCAAGAGACAGTTTGGAACTGTAACCACTGGACAAAGAGACATTATGGTAACAGGAGGCTTAAGGAAACATGGACGCCATATTAGCGAAGAGGAATTTTGTTCCTCAACTAAGGCACAAATCCTGCCATCGCCATATTGGGAACACTTTGAAACTGCAAGCAACTGTCATGCTTAGCTTTAAATTACTTAAAGGAAGTTATGTTATAAATCCCAAAAATTGTGCAGATAAATTAACAAAAGAATATGAGAAATGCCCATGTATCAAAATAATTAATTTTTAAACAAAAGTTCACATATTGGTTTTGTAATTTGCTACCTCGCCTGTCGACAGTCCTGACGTCACGAAACAATCACTCCGCTAAGTTTAATTGTCAATTTTCCTCATGGGAAAGTTCG
Organism: Dryococelus australis; assembly: GCA_029891345.1. NCBI lineage: Eukaryota > Metazoa > Arthropoda > Insecta > Phasmatodea > Phasmatidae > Dryococelus > Dryococelus australis. The sequence goes on along the minus strand of CM057004.1, from coordinate 9,627,777 downwards.
TTATACGGAAAATTTCCGCCGAGAGGTGCAATGGTGTTCCAAAAAGCTTTCTTTTGAATTTTCGTTATAAACTTTGTTTAAAAACTTCTAATCGCGGTCTCAAATGGTTTTAACAAGAGTAAATAGTAGAATATCATCAGTTTGGCACTGAGCATCATGTATAAGATTATTTAAGTGAGAAAAGTTTTTAATTTAATAATTAAAAATAAAAGTGTCTGCTACGATGAGGATATTATATATTCAGTTGTAAATTTGAAATAAAGAAAGTGCGTAAGTCTATGTTTTGCTAAATCCATTTTAAGGACATATTTAGTTAAATTATCACTCTAATGCTAATATGAACTTTCACTCTTTACTTAGGTTGTAGCAAAACACACAAATCAGATGATTTTACACAATTATACTTATTTTATGAATATTACAAATTGCTCATTTGTTTGGACACAAAACGGAGACAATCGAGTACACGTGTCCTCTGGCGGCGAACATTTTACATTTTCATTCGCCAAACAATAAGCACTGAGATTTCCAAACTGAAGAGAATGAACCTCACTTCCGATTATCCTCAGTAGGTGTATGACTACATCTATGTCTAGGTCTATGTCTAATACATTTAACATGCTCTTAAAAAGGCTCAGGTTCAGGATTATTAAACAAAGCTCAAAAACCACAATTTTACATTAAAGGCTGTTCACGATAAAGTGAGCACTTTTGAAATCAACTTTAGAAAAAAGTCACTGCTACTACTTGCATATATTTTAACGGGCGCACTGAGTAACATGCGTCCAGTGAAGTTGGTAACGATGGATGGAAAGTAGTTCCATAGATTAATGTCGAATAGAAAGTGTTAGGTAACCATTTGCGATAACTTAAATTATTTCTTTGGCTTTCTGTTTTTTTTTCTAATGCATCGAATTGTAAAAATGACCATATTTTGTAAAATACTTATTTTTCTAACAATTTAACAATTTCACCCGACCGACGCATGAATAAATTGATGAGGCCCATGGCAATGTTAATTTTACATAAGACGGAATAATACACAACGTGCATACAAGTAGATCTTAAGCAGAGCTTTCAAAAGTGCTCATTTTACAGTAAACAGCCTTAAGTAAATTTGTCGGCCAGAAACCGTACGCACGCTTATGAGCGTTTTGTTTTTCACCTGCTGACAGCTGTGGCCAAACATACACACTGTGAGCAACATGTGGATAATTTACATCAACATATTAACCTAGTTTTTTCTTTCGTAACTCAGTGAAAAAAAAAATCGAGGTACCTGAGAGGCGATGGTTAATGATGAGAAAAGTTGAATGTTTGCTAGGATTCAGCCCATTCTACAAATGCCAGAATGCCTGACATGTTTCTTCTTTATTGGCTGCCATGCATCTAATTAAGCCAATGAGAACCCTGAACGTCTATGGTTAGTCTACAGAGCACTTGGCTGAGTCAATGATTTGATCATTTAATCTTAGGGCGCGTTTACACCGGGATAGTAAATCGCTATCGCTTCTATCGTGAGAGCTACTCTCGCATTACTATCGCCGTGACAACTGCACGATAGTTACTGTCGTACCGTCGCGATATCAGCTCGAGCTAGATAGTTGATAATAACTGTCGTGACAGAAAATGCAACTATCGTTGTGTAAACCGTGTAGTATCACTATCGTGATAGTGCGGGCCACAAATTTGTACATGTACTCACTTTGACGGTAAAATTGTCGAATTACTTTTAATATCTGTCGCGGTACTTACACTATGTGTCAGTATCGTATAGGTATGACACGACAGTACTGACTGCATATGTATTGTCACGGGAACAATATATGTCATTAATATTGTCACGATATGTAACTACCCCAACAAATATTAACCTATTGACAAAAGGATATAACTGTAGGCCTATCAAAGTATTTACACAATTGTTGACGGGGCATGTCCCTATTGGGGTTAACTATGTCAGCATGTTTCAATCGTGTGTTTAAACAGGACCTATCGCGGCAGTTACTTTCACATAATTTCGTGATAACTACTATCGTAATATAAGAGGCCCTGTGGGACATGTGAGTAACGGAGCGAGGGAATGGAGAAATACAGACCAGTGTGAGAACAACATACCTAGAGTATGATGTTCTCACACTGGTCTGTATTTTTTCATTCCCTCGCTCCGTTACACACATGTCCCGCAGGGCCTCTTTTAGAGGACTCGCCATGTAGCTTCTGTCACCCCGTAAACGCGCCCTAAAAATGGTAAATTATCTGGAGTTTTATTGAACGTATGTTACCTCGAAATTCCGATGTGTAACTATGGCGAATGCGCCAGAATCGTGGTACACTCGGCTGTGGTGTCCGTGAAGGTGAACGCAGCGGCGCATGCGCGCTGGCCTGAAGTAGGGGTGGTTGGAGGGGGTTGGTTGGGAGGGGGGAGGAGAGCTCGAAGCAGACTTCAGTCTTGTCGCGGCGGTCTCAGCGGCAGGAGGTAAGAAGGAGCACAGTGCGTGTGTGACGTCATCGTGGCAGGCCAGCTACAGCGAACGTCCTAGCCAGCCACACTGTAAGAACCCCGCACAATGTCTGTCTTGTTCCACCCTCCAGCTGGACAGAGCGGCATTCACGCCACGCAAACGTGTTATCCTACGAGACGTGAAAGCAAACTTTTACACGAATGCAATAAAAAGTTAAGCGATGCCATTTTTGTTTGGATCACAGCCCGCGATTATTCAAGTACTTTTGAGAGCCTTGCTGAGATTACTGTATAATAATTTCCTAAAAATAACTCCAGATCATTTACGATCAATAGAAGGCACTAAAACAATATATTTAATTTTAGGGTGCGACAATTTAAAAAACGTCACTCTTAGCTAATCTTAAAGGATTTTTAAGTACCTAAAGGTTTTTATAAGTTTTGACAAGATTTTATGGTTTTGTGATAACATTAAAAACAATTATATTTGTAGAAAACACAATATAAATTCAAGAATTATTAATATCTTGTTTAATTAAAATCTTATCACAAACAAATTTCTAAATGTTACTTTAACGCGAAGCTCGATTTCAACCGAAGTAATTTTTTAAACCACAGCAGTGCCATATATATAGAAATTCTTTGAGATCCAACGCTTGATTCATCGGCAATTGTGCTTTAAATTTGCCTAATATAAATTTAAATTTTACTGTAAAACTTTAAGTGAAAACACCGGCGAATGTCGCAATGAATTTTGATATTTTATGTAAAACATTATTTATGGCCATTATAAATATCTTCGATTGTAGCCGTAGTTATTTCTTCTGAACAGTTTTGAAAATTCTAAGGCAAAACGTACACTGCAGAATAAAAGCAAATTATCCACAATTCTTAAGTTTGTTTTCGGAGAAGAATTTACCACGCTTGTGCTCTTGTATAGTGCCTATTGATATCCCATTACAAAAGTATAAAATATGATTTTGGTACAGGAAGTAAATATTGGCACAGGAACGATTTTAAGACGCGCAATAAGTTTTTTTTTTTTTCATTTACAGCCAGCATTGTCCCAAGTGCACTAGCAGTTATGAAGTAGAATATACCACAGTTCAAAGGAGAATTTCCTTTTAAATTCAACCTTAACAATATTGTCGCCAAAGAGCTCCAGTACTTTTGAAAATAAATAGCTTGTGGAGATTGATATTTTGAAGAAGCCAATATTTCAAATAAAATGATATCATTCCGGCTCTCATCGTTAAGTAAACAAAACTTACTGAAGAAACTAACCGTGCATTTTGTTACGAATGTCTCACTACAGCGTTACTGACACACGGGTTCATACCCGGCCAAGCCACGTGACCAGAGGAGACCGTCTGTCGCTTACACGTTTCATGAAAACTAGCTCGTATATCCCACCACCTACACTTAATCCCGTACCAAGTAACGAGTAAGTCTGACATCTTGCACGGATTTCATGTGATTCTTGTGTCGTGTGAGTGCCGCTTCAGTTCCCATATACTGGTTCAACTAATATGCACTTGCTTTTTATTCCAAAATTACATGTTGACTTTAATAAATCAACGTCAATAAATGTCTTGCTGCCCAAATCCTTAGCAGTTATTTGTCCATGAATTCGTTTTTTCACCAAGTTTATAACCGGTATGGATGCTTTCCATTTTAAGAACAGCTTACCACCTAAGATGAGGATTCATGACATTGACAACAATCATAACATATTATAACTTAACAAAATTGATTATGCCAAGTGAATCAGTTTGGTGAGGAACTGTCCTAGGTGTGTTTCCTATACTCCTTCAAACAGTAGTTTTAAGAGGCTTGTTTATCTCTCCGTATTCGTAGTGTCAATCTGGATATTTTGTGCTGCGACATACAATTTCTCGTTAGTGCGCTTTCAAACGAGACAATAAATACGCTATCACTTGAATAAACGTCAATATAACCATGGTGTTAGTTTGCAAACTTATATTCAGAGTACCGTGATGAGTCAATCAGCATCATGTGATGTGATGACAGTTTAGTAGATCGTATACGAAAAAGGATTTATTTTATATTTGAAGTATTTTCAAAGTAACACCTTGAAATACTATCGCGCCTGCAGCTAGAACACCTGTCTTCCTGAAGACAGTAATAGGTCTACCAGAATTATATTTATTATCTGAGCCCTAATTTCAAAACTTGAATAAATGTTTTGAAACGTATCATAAAATTTGGGTCCAGCTCCTTCTCTTCGTGAACTGTGTAGGTGTGTATTCTTATATACACATATAAAAGCTACACGTCATCATATAGTACAAAGCAGTAGTCAAACATTATACTGCAACGCCGGGAGTTTGCAGCTATCAGTACTTACGTGTTCAACAAGTTGCATAACCGCAGGCGCTACATCCACTCTATATTTCTTTATGTCCGATGATTCAGAATGAGTGAAGCGAGTGGAGAGAGATGGGCGGCTATTAACGTCGAGGTCTTGAGAGCTAATGTTGGTGAAGTGAGGTGATTAGGGAGCAGCACCGGAACGCAAGGGCAGTGGAAACTGAGGACTCCCGAGAAAACCAGCTGATCAGCGCAAACCCAGGGGCGACCCTGCCGGGAATCTAACCTTGTACGCCTTGGTGCGTCGCGTGTAGTCTGCCCACCACACTACCGTGGCTCCGCAATGATTCCTAAACGAAACCACAAAAGTTGAAGGCATATGTCCAAAATCTTCAGTAATATGATTTTGAAACCCCTTTGCGAGGTATTCGCTAAAATAAATAAATAAAACAAACCGCATAAAAGGAGAGTATGAACCCAGTTTCTCCGGGGGAAAGGAGGGACGGGGAAAGAATCTGCAATAAATTTATTAACTAGGTGGAACTGTGTGTAAAGGCTTGGCAGCAAATCTGAACCTCAAAAAACCGTACATTCTCAATAACAGAATTTCACCGGTTGAGGACCGAAGGATTGGGGATTCAGAGCATAGAAACCGGGCCGGCCTCCATGTTGTAACATCACCTTCCGCCATCTTGGAACCCACTGACCTTTGACCCCTGATCCATGACATTTGAACCCAAAATTCCGAAATAAATCCCGAAAAATTCCAAGAGATGTATAAAAAACTTATCGTTAAAAAAACTGAAAAATTATTGTAAAAATATTTTAATATAATTTTTTAATGATTTAAAAATGATAATAATTTATTTAAAACATATTAAAATTTAGTTATTATAACATTTATTATTAAGATTTTGTTACTATAAAATGTTTTTTTTTTTAAATTTCATTTTTTGAGCTTCCCCATCACCACGCCTAGCAGGCGACTGACTACATTGCCCCCATTTACCCCCCCCCCCCCGCCCAAAATTACTCATTCTATCGTCTGCTATCATGTTGGATTTTTCGTTAGTCATTTGTTTCGAAGACCGGCTTATTGGTAAGCGTAATTTGTTTTTTATCGAGCGTAAATTGTTTATAAGTTATTGTAGTTTGTCTCATAGTCTAAATATGAGGTAGGCCGCTTATTTGTTTTCTGCTCATGTACCCAACATTGACCTACTCCAAAGGAACACAACTGTCAAATTCAGATGGTCAACAGTGTTGGACATGTTTGTTTATTTGTAAATGACAAGCACTACCGTATGAATAAAATACTTTTACCAACTAGAATGTAATCAAATTGCACAACAAATAGGATAGAATATGTTTAAAAACATCTCAAAGCACTTGTTTACTAAACAGTATTCTAATCTTAAATCCAAACCATACAGTTTTCGCTAGATGGGACATGGAGATTGGTTGTGCGCAGCCAGCGAGATCGGTCTACTATATATTTAGTCTATGGTTTGTCTCTCACATTCGTTCGACTGCCATACTTGTTTTTTTTTGTTTGTAATTTTATAAGAGTTTGTATTTCACCTTCTACCAATTTCTCATATTCTTTTAATCACGAGGCGACTGTCATATTTTTTAAAATTATGGGTGGGGATAGTTAGACGCGTCTGCGCCATCCCGACCACTTACTAATTACTTACTTTCGTTTTATCCAATACTTCTCATTGGATAGTTACACACGTGACAACCCTACAGATTGGCTATTTGCTTCGAGTGTATTTGGGAACCTTCGTTCCGACCTCCACCAATGCATTTCATTGGCTAATTACTCACCTTAGTTCGGCCAATCAGATGCCTTGGTTCAACTTCCATCACTAATTACTACACTAACATTTTCCATTGGCTAATTCGTCGTCAGGCCTCCACCCACGTGGCAATATACTCGACCAATCGGTGACCTACTGCTATAGTCGCCAAGACTATGTAATTTCCCCTTACATTCTTTATAAGACGCGCCCTGAGTCCCTTTCCGGAAAGTTGTAATTTTTCACTATTGCTAGAAGAGCGCCCGGTGGTAATTTCGAAACTTGTAAGGTTTGAAACCCCTGTTGAGTTTACGGAGGTCATGTCGTGAAGTTCAGAAGAAACCACCAGCAATGCAGAAGACAATGGAGACAATATTCTTCAGCTCATCCGCATGATATTGCCACGAGGAGCGGCGCTGTCTGACAACCCGCTACGATAAGACAGCCCGCAGCCATCAGTTAACTCGTACCAGCCCTCGTATTCGACCTGCAGTGTATTCTCGCCCAACTTCGCTGTCTGACAACCCGCTACGACCAGACAGCTCGCAGCCATCAGTTAACTCGTACCAGCCCTCGTATTCGACCTGCAGTGTATTCTCGCCCAGCTTCGCTGTCTGACAACCCGCTACGACCAGACAGCCCGCAGCCATCAGTTAACTCGTACCAGCCCTCGTATTCGGCCTGCAGTGTATTCTCGCCCTGCTTCGCTGTCTGACAACCCGCTACGACCAGACAGCCCGCAGCCATCAGTTAACTCGTACCAGCCCTCGTATTCGGCCTGCAGTGTATTCTCGCCCAGCTTCGCTGTCTGACAACCCGCTACGACCAGACAGCCCGCAGCCATCAGTTAACTCGTACCAGCCCTCGTATTCGACCTGCAGTGTATTCTCGCCCAACTTCGCTGTCTGACAACCCGCTACGACCAGACAGCTCGCAGCCATCAGTTAACTCGTACCAGCCCTCGTATTCGGCCTGCAGTGTATTCTCGCCCAGCTTCGCTGTCTGACAATCCGCTACGACCAGACAGCCTGCAGCCATCAGTTAACTCGTACAAGCCCTCGTATTCGGCCTGCAGTGTATTCTCGCCCAGCTTCGCTGTCTGACAATCCGCTACGACCAGACAGCCTGCAGCCATCAGTTAACTCGTACAAGCCCTCGTATTCGGCCTGCAGTGTATTCTCGCCCAGCTTCGCTGTCTGACAATCCGCTACGACCAGACAGCCCGCAGCCATCAGTTAATTTGTACCAGCCCTCGTATTCGGCCTGCAGTGTATTCTCGCCCTGCTTCGCTGTCTGACAACCCGCTACGACCAGACAGCCCGCAGCCATCAGTTAACTCGTACCAGCCCTCGTATTCGGCCTGCAGTGTATTCTCGCCCAGCTTCGCTGTCTGACAACCCGCTACGACCAGACAGCCCGCAGCCATCAGTTAACTCGTACCAGCCCTCGTATTCGACCTGCAGTGTATTCTCGCCCAACTTCGCTGTCTGACAACCCGCTACGACCAGACAGCTCGCAGCCATCAGTTAACTCGTACCAGCCCTCGTATTCGGCCTGCAGTGTATTCTCGCCCAGCTTCGCTGTCTGACAATCCGCTACGACCAGACAGCCTGCAGCCATCAGTTAACTCGTACAAGCCCTCGTATTCGACCTGCAGTGTATTCTCGCCCAGCTTCGCTGTCTGACAACCCGCTACGACCAGACAGCCCGCAGCCATCAGTTAACTCGTACCAGCCCTCGTATTCGGCCTGCAGTGTATTCTCGCCCTGCTTCGCTGTCTGACAACCCGCTACGACCAGACAGCCCGCAGCCATCAGTTAACTCGTACCAGCCCATGTATTCGGCTTGCAGTGTATTCTCGCCCAGCTTCGCTGAGAGCCTCGTCAGCTCCGACTTCGAAGGAGAAATGGAAATTACCATTGTCGAATTTTTCCCATTCAGGTCAGAAGACGTGAGCAAACAGTGAACTGAATTAGGGAGACGACGCGTACGAAAGTGAAGTAACTGGATCTCCAACTGCACGCCTTTTGCATGCGATGTGTGCCTAGGCTCGAGGTCAAGGCCGTCCTACAAGTCTTCTCCTATGGCGGAACACGTCCCGCCAAAAAGTTCAATCCAGAGCCAAAATATGCAAGTATATTCCCTATATTGCACGGAGTAACCTACACGGACTAGCCATCGGCTACCATTCCGCGGGGCGGTGTGACGAAAATGTTAATTTCCTCTTCTTCGAAAGAAGTGTCATCTATGGTAAGGCGTTTGAACTAACAGTGCAAGATTGCGATAGTGATGAGTGTACGGTTCATTCGTGTCTCCCACAAAGTTCCCCACAAATATTGGAAATACGAAATAAAAAATCGCAGGCGAAAGACTTTCAACCAAGTACGACAACAAGGGAAATTGCGAAATTATTCATGAAATTAAAAGTGATAGAATTTTTAACGTATGTACGGAACGATGTGACGGTGCTTGGCACAGTTTGGAGGTTACAACGTTACATAACCCGTGGCCAGAGATGCTCTTGTGTGCTTGTGCACGTGAGCTTTGCTCTATCTACAGAAAAAACCCAGGGGATGAAAACCTCCCATCCCCCCCCCACCCCCCGTAATTTTTGTAGGGGAAGAAACACACACTAGTTCTGCAGTGTAAATAACATATCGATGTACATGATTAATAGTTTAGATGGTGAAAAAAAAAGTATGTTAGGTGTGAGAAAAATTATTATTAGGTACAGAGAAAAGTCATTATGTTTTATTATCTTATAATTTATATTTGTTGTTTCTTTTTCCAGGAAATATGTTTATCTATTAAATATTTTCTTTTACATGTTTTATGTAAATTGCTGATTTAAAATTTATTTTTATATATTATGATAAATATTTACTTTCAAGTGTCTTGGAATTACGAAGTATCTATATACGATATAAAATAAATATTTTCTTGCCAGAAGTATTTGTGTAACATTTTTATTCGTATTGCAATAATTCTAAAAACGACGTGGCATTGCTGCTGCGTGTGAGGGATACAGAGGCAGGCAGAGGCTGACTGTGTCCTTGAGCGGCGTGGCAGAATGAATGTCGCCAAGTAAGGACTTCCTCTCCGTCAGCATTCTTCCCCCTTTCTTCATCGCATACTCTCAGGAGGTTCTTAATGTAGGCCAGTAGCAGTTTTGTCGTGCAGTGCACATTTTTTAAAGTGATTATCCTTTATTAAATGGATAATTGCTGAATATTTTGCACGTGTTCTTTGTCGTAATAGTAAAATAAGAAGCTAAAAAAAGCGTGTCTAATTTAAGAGTATATTTTTGGTTAATATTGTATATAATAGGAACTGTTATAAAATAAATCTTGCACATACTTGCCTCTTCTACAAGGGAAATGCAAGCACAATAAACATATTTTTTTAAACTATTACAGGTCTTGTCTCTTCTCCAAGGGATAAGTAAGCCCTAATATAGAGACTTATTTTTAACCAACTTATGTTTCTTACACAGAGAAAATAAAGAGAATAAATATATACACACAGTTAGAAGTTAAATAACACACACTTATATTAAATTGAAAAATCACGAACAAAAAACACCAAAATATTAGGATAAATTTAAAAATCGTATTAGTTTTTCATCCGTATAAAAGTGTAGATTGAGCTGCAGACTCTAGGTCGGCAGAAAACGTTCCATAAGTAGTTCCATGTTACATTTCACGTCTGTAAGATCACTCACGCAGTTAGTTCTAGGTACACATTGGCAACATCGTTACATAACGCGAGTAACTATGTTTGAAAGTTATTTAAAAACTGGCGAATCTCATCTCCGTTGAGCCGAAGGGAGGGGCGTAGCGGAGATCACATGTCCACGCAGCAGATGTATCTTTCGGCGTTTGTGAAAGTAATATCAGAGACTGGAGAGTACTGCACAGGCCAATCACCTCACGAGTTCCCGCTGCTCTTTACTAATGTAAAACAGTCATCGTGGACGATCTATTTCCCCGCTGTGGCAAGTTGCCAGCTCCTAGCACCAGGGAACTTTCAGGTATGTCGTCGCATGTAGCCTGCTCATCTGTCTGGAAGTCGTGAAAGGGCGCTGCCTGGGTGCTCCGGTCGGATGCGGTCTGAGTGTTTCGGATGGGTGTTGCCTGGATGGATGCCCCGGATGGGTCCTCCAGAAGGACGTCCCCATCGCGATGTTGGACGCTGTTATAGGTATACCTGGCGCCGGATGTTAAGATGGTCTTCATTGTGGAGCGCTGCACCGTCCTGAAACGATAGTTCCAGAGGCATCCATAACATCTAATAATTACCCCGCGGCAATTAGGAGAGCCTCGTTACTCTCGGACCAGAAATCGATCGTCAACATTACGAAGATGACTTCTAATGTCCGTAAAGTAGCCACAGCACAAATACTTCGATACGAGTACGATGGCGACGGAGAATAATGACTAGTACAGTGAAGTTACTTATCGGCCGTAGGCCGCTGCTTACAGAAAATAATTCATTCATCATCTTACACATGTGAGACTGCGTGACGCGTCATCGCCGTCCTTTGGCACCCTGTATCTCCGCCCTACGTGCCTCGCGCCATACTAGGGTATACCGTTGCCAAGGTCACCTGGGCTCTATTTAGTACCATTTCTCGTACCCTCTAAAACACGACGAGCACTTTGTAATATTCACCGTCATGCCTTTCCAAGCCCGATACATTACAACAATGGCGCATCAACATCCAAACTAAAGCTTATATGCGAGGGTCCATACCTTCCTATTATTTGTAGTGATCTGTATACTCCCACCACAGTCTGCTTTTCCTTCAGGATGTGTCTGTTTGCTCGTGAATAAAAAAAAATGTATCTATATAATCGATTTTATTTCTACATAGGCGGGACCCTTAAATAAGTTGACTTAATAGTTCGTCTTTTAAATTGTATATGAGTATTTACCATTGAAGTAGGCCCTAGTAATACTCTATCGACGAATTTTCACCAATAGCCAATAACAACGTAATGTTAATGGATGGTTTGTTTTGGGGGGGGGGTGGGGAGGGGAGTGAAGTCAGATAAATTGAGTGGGAGTTGTTCCTCCCATTGTAAGAGCCACCACGTTGCGACTGCCAGGGTCGGCGTGGAGGGGATACCGACGAAACTGCAAACAACGCATAAAAGCGGAAACGCGGCTGGCCGCCAGGAAACACAAATTGATTCAAGCGGGGAAATATTTTATTTATTGGCTTGCGGTGCACGGCCAGACGGATGTAGGGGAATTACTTAGTGCAAGCTTTCTCTGGTTCCAGCAGGCCGTCCATCGTCTGTATACGTTCGGAACAACATGTTGCTGCGAGTCATTCCTTCAATTAATATTTCTTTTTTCCACAGTTTATTTATTTACCAAAAAATGTACGGTTATATTTGAAAAAGAAAAGTTTAGAAAAATATAATACGTGTCATTTCAGCTGGAGATCCCCAAGAAAACCCTTCGGCCAATTGCATCGTCCGGCACGATTCCCACATGCAAAAATCCGGAGTGACCCGGCCGGGGACTGGGCCCGGATCACCTTGGTGGGAGGCGAGCAGGTTAACCGCTCAACCACCTCGGCCCCCAGTAGAATGGGAATCTTAGAAGTATCTACTTCCAAGTTAACGTCGGTCGTGAACGAGCCCATATCGGCGGCAACAGGTGAAGTCACCCGAGGATGTTTGCATGGGCGAGCGGGACAGTTCGATCCAGCAGATCCTCTGGAACTTTTTTATTACGCACCGTGGTGTCGACACGACGGCATGACCTTAGAAGATTGGTTTGGGTCGTTTGGGTCGAAGCCTAGTCGGTATTATTTTGTGTACATGCACTGTCCTGGGTGGAGCAGTCAGCGGCGTGAACTTCGGCGCTCGTAGAGTGGCCTCGGGTCGAAGTTGGTTTGGTCGTTTGGGTCGAAGCCTAGTCGGTAATATTTTGTGTACATGCTCTGTCCTGGGTGGAGCAGTCAGCGGCGTGAACTTCGGCGCTCGTAGAGTCGCCTCGGGTCGAAGTTGTTGCAAATTCCAGAACCTGCTCAATGGTTGCTGGAAGAGGTGTATCCCACTTCATGTGTTGAACCAAGCAATTCTCGGGGAGCGCAGCAAGTTATTGCCAGTTTAGCAGATTCGCTCTGAGTAAACGAATGTAGCCAGTGGTTACATATATCACGTTTTTCTTTGTAGGTACATAGCTATCCAGACTCCCAGAATGTATAGGTGATTTTAGAGTTATCCGGTATATGACAAGACGAACATATTCTCTGAATGAAATGGCGTAATCTTGCTCCCATGGTGACTTGTACTCGACTGACGACTAATTTTATTTTAGGGTTATGTTTATTTTCATAATTATTTTGCATCGTGGAATGGCATCATATTTCGCACCGTCAGAGAGATAACTATGTTACATCTCCGTGAAACGAGCGTGCCACTCGTAAAATTCATTTCTCGAAGTGCTCAATAATAAACAACTTGGATCTGTTTCTTTCCTCATTTTCAAAGGAACGGAAAGGACAGCCATGATCGCCTTCTAAGACGATAATCTTCACTTTTAAATTACACATTACTAAGACATTTTTTCTGTTCGGGTCCAGCCACTTAAACGGGCCCTCGCATCAGCAGGTCGAGCAGCACAACTTGGTGATAAGGAATCTTGACGTCATTCCTTTCTTGCTCAATCATTCTATTGTTTCCTTGCTCTCAGTATCCAACAGTTTCCACGGATAGGGAGGCAGAAAGTTGCGGGTTCGAGTCCCGTTGTGACAAGCCATGACTGCGATTTGCTTGAGCACATAGCCGCTCTGGGAACCTTGCACGTTACAATGCATTATTACGACTGAAACTTGTGTCCCTAAATTAACAGATGATTTTTACCAGGCCGGAAAATCCATCGCACTGAACGATCCTGTCGTAGAGAATAAAGCACTAGGCGATGATGTTAGCTGGCTCGATTTCCTTGGTGATTCTTTCGATCCGACATTCGACCGTACCATTTTGCACCCCGTTCGTATTGTTTCGATGTATCGAATACTAGCAAACGTGCCACGTCTTAGAAATTTTCGGAGCTCAGGATGGGATGCGCCTCGCGTCCGTAATACGATGATCGGAATTGCGATTACATGTAATATGCTAGCAGGCTCTGTCCATTTACAAAGTTTGCGTTCAAATCCACTTACGGGTAACTTTCACTATTCAAGAATATACTTACGTTTTTGACCTTGTAGTGGCCGAATGTACACTTGGCCCTGATACTATGCTGTTTGTTCGTCTGAAACTCAGCACGATACAGCGCTGTTTTTCTGTGCTGGAAGATGTTTCTACGACCCGGTGATTTCGCGTAGCGCCGGACAGGTAACCAGGCTCCAACTTCTGAATGCTATTTCGATCACTTTGTCTTTCTTGGCACAATTCAACAGCTTGACACGTTCACGAGTGCTCGGGGTCATGTGAGGGACGAACCATTCTATAGTGTTCAAAGTAAGAGAGACTCGCTGCGGGTTTTCTCCAACTCCCAACACAGCATACAAGTGCGATGTGGCTAGCTAGCATCATCACCAGCTTCTGCCTTGCTCCTATTATTATTTTCTCATAATATTCAGCGAATCCCAACAGCAAGGAGAGCAAAACACATACTTTTAACATGCCTTCACCGTAAATCAGAACGTTATAGTCTTCTTCACGCTTCCTCCCAGCTTACTGATCTCGGGTTCGATTTACTGCGGCCATTTATACTATTTTGTCTTCCCGACGAAATTTAGTCCGATCGTTTCAGGTTTAATTTTAGCGTAATTTCTTCGTTTCGGAAATGTATCATTCCTCGTTTTGGTTCAAAATCCAAACGGCTACTTCGTGGACGCTCTTTGCAATAATTGAAGTGCGAGCGTTCTTGGACATTCTACGATTTGATATCCTGGAGCTACGGTCACGGCGAACTCGTAGTAAATAGTACTGCTCCGTTTCCCATTCGTGAAGAACGAAGTGGATTGAGAATTGATAGCTGTCGACCAGCACGTAGGAGAGACAGATAGTAAACTTGATCAACGTAGCGAACGCACAGAGACGAGAAGGATTGAAGGAGCTTCACAAATGTATAGTATCCAAACTGGTAATGAAAACCGATGTCACGTGGCATACCCAGAATATATTGGATAAGAGTTTTGGATACCTCAATAAAGCAATTATGGAAAATCGCGAATGATTGCCTACTAACAAAAGCGAGGTTTACATATATATGTAGGAAACGTCTTTTCCACTTAGATCACGATGTATAACTGCGCCGAACTGGCGAACGAGCGTCAGTGAGCTACCGAGGCGGTACGAGCCAAATACTTACTCGCGAAAACTAACAGAATGTCCGCCGAGATTCGAAGGGCACAGGACCTCAAACCTGTTTGTCACCCACCGGCTAGACGAAATTAGAAAAACCGAGAGTAGTAGGGGAGGGTGGGTCCTACTTCACTTTAAATTTTTCGGATTATGAATTTGATATCAAATTGATTGATCGGATTAAGAATTAATCAGATCTTAACCAGATAAAAATCGTGTTTAATCTTAAACCAATAAAATTTGATTGTTAGGTAAAATTTAATTAATCTAATTAATCCATGAAAATATTTAATTATTTTTTTATTTTGGAATTTGGTGTGAATTGATAAATGTATACTTTGGTGCAATTTTTTGGGGTTGGGGCGGGTGGGGGGTTTGGGAGAGATCCTCACACTCAGAGTTATGGTGGTGTACTGAGATGTGATGTGTTGGGGAACTGATGTATATAGGTATTTTGTAATATTTAATGGTATTGAGGAGTTACTTCCCATTTACCATCTGCCAGGCGATTGAGGTAATGGCTGAGTTCGGAAAAGCGTATTTAATGAAATTATTAGGAAATACATAATGAAAAACAATATGTTTTATATAAAATGAAATCTAGACCATGATTTGACTTACCCATCCTGTATGGTATTAATGACAAACAAGAGAGACTGGCACGTGACTCGTCAACGAAAATAGAATGCTAAGTGTCGTAAATGAAAAGAATACGATTTATGCCCACATACACGACAATTGTCTACAAATCCAATTAAAATGAATGCAACTACATGACTATCACAAATGGATAAAAATTATGTTTACCATTCACATACTAGATGAAACAACTACTTCCTTATAAATAAATTAAACTAAACAAATTCTAAGGCATTGCAAATGACAATCATAGAGCGCAGCTATTCTGGTGTGATAAAAAAATCAAGTAACAAATACTACCTGCAATGAACTCCAAAAACTATTTTTCTACAAAATAAATTCCAGGAATCCAATTACTGAATGTATTTCCACGTCAATAACGACGCACCTATCTTGGTGTCATACAGAAATCAAGTAACCATTTAAACCTACAATAAGAGTAGGAACTATTTCCCTACAAATAAATCAAACGAAATTCAGGGCCCAGGTATTCTGGTATTCTGAAAAAATGCAGTTAATTAATAGAATCAAATTTACAACAAATTCAAAACACAACTGTTTAGAATAAACATGTACCTTACGAGGTTAAATGTTTTAATACAGGTATATTTGCTTGGGTGGTTGCTGTAGGAATGAGTCCAGTGTATGACTTGCGGTGAATTATATGGAAGGCGAGGTTTTGGAAGTAAACAGATTGTGCTTCGGCCGCTGTTCACTAAGGTTATCGTGGAAACTCCTCGACATTAAAATAACTAAACGTTATGTAACAAATTAATCAAAATTATTTGTCCCTGTTTATGAATTCGCCAGTTTATCTTTCTATTGGAAGCTAATCGCAATATCGCTTATATTTTAGTAAGGCATGATCTAGCACTTCCAGTTAACACAGCCAAATAAACATTTCCAAACTTAAAATAAATTCCTTGTGACACTATTCATACCCATTCAGAATTTTAACTTCAATGAATTCAAAAACATATACTATTTCCCCATGAATCTATGAGTTATGAAAAGTGAAAATATTCAGAATATGTAAACTTACTAACAAAGTTATATTAAATAATTAAATTTTAACAAAACACAATAGTGTACTAGACATACACACATCTCCCTCATCGTCTCTCAGTTCTACAATGAACAAGGATGTAAAATGGAATTGGATAGAAAAAATTACCCCAATGCCATGTTTTAAATTGTTAATACACAATTTCACTTCCCTAGGAAAAATAAATGTTTTTTTTTATATAAAGAACTAACTTGCATTATTTAAAGATTTATCCAGAAATGTAGTTTACTACTACAAATAAATAATTCACTTTTAATAAACAACAAATTTTCTGTTGAAGCTTAGTGAGACTTGTATCATGTGGAAAGCATCTCATTATAATTATGATGTAGCTTAACTTAAAAGAAATGGAAATTACCCAAAGTTAGTGAGAAAGGATAATCACGATGTAGTGGAATATTTTGAATTATACTTTATGGAAAAAAAACAATAAAACTAATTATAATCAATAATAGACAAAAGTAAACACAGTATATTGGTCCGAACAATTTTTACACACATTCAATTAAGTCTCATGAGACCAGCTTCGGAAATTCACCGCACTTCTTAACACAAGCACAGTTGAAATCTTATGAACTCTTGTAGATTTTCTTGAGAAACATAGTTGACACTCACTTTTTGAGATGAGATTTTTATTATGATCAAAATTGTGATATTAACATGAGTAAATGATATTGTGGCTCCTATCACATTTAAAGTAACGAATTATATGATGTGGAAGTACGACTTATTTCTATTACTGGAACCTTATCCTCTGTGTAGAACACCCACCCTCTCGGTCTGGTCAAGAGAAACTATTAGAAAGTGCTGTTAGGTTAGGAACATGCACCAACTACCCATCCAGTTTTTGTCCTATTTCACTCATCCTCCCCTCTTTCTTAAACCGAATGAGCAATAACCCCAGTCCTTTGTCATAAAGACCATTTGGAAAAGCTTTGAAGCCTTCCCTGCAAAGACTTCTTTGTAGCAAAATCTAACTTAAGAAATGAATCACCTCTGAAAAGTATACATTTTCATCCTAAACTTGATGTTTTTTTAAACCTAAACAATATCCAGGGAATGTAAAATTATAAAGGAAATAAAAGTAATGGATAACCACTCAAATGATAATTCAATGAATCTGTAATCCAATCAAACAAACAGAATGAATGGACGATAAATATAATAAACTAACTTCTCAATAATTGTACATCCAAACCCCAATCGATATTGCTAGGTTTATTAAATGAAATAACACATCAAATATGTTGAAATTTTTTTATTTCATGTCATAATTTTACAAATATCGTATTGCAATATTTTAAGATCTTTATTCTTCACCCACAAATTGCGTGCTTTTGAGAAACCTCTCCATCGAACCGTTTTATAGGATGTACATCATAGGTTTTGGGGATTGAATTTCTGACTGAAATAATATTGAATATTTCGTAAGACCAGTTCACAGTATGTTTCTTCTCAAAAATTCCTTTCTGCTTAGATATTCGCATATACTCTACAACTTTGAACTATTGTTTTCTCTTGTCGAATACTTTAACATTATTACATACAGGTTTCATCAATCTACTGTCCATAACCTTTTTGGGTCCAGCTTAATATTTCGATGATGCTTCGAATAATAAAATTTTAGTATTCAAAACAAAATGTCCACTCAATTGTAAGTCCCCTTCGATATGATAGATTTGTTTTTTAGCTGTTTAAAAGATTTGTTAAATTGTTCTGCAACACAGGTTTTTTGGCCTGAATGTGTTACATAACAATTGATACCATAATCAATTATTATTTTCTGGAAAAGTCAAGAAAGAAATAGGATCCTTTATCTGTTTGGAGAAAATAGAGGGTTCTTTATTGCAAAATGATCCTCATTGCAAAGCTGACCTATTTCACAGTCTTGTTCTTGCAGGTATACCCCAAACATATTTTGAATAAAAATATATTATGGTTAAAATATATTTGTATAAATTATTGTATTTCGAAAGCAATGTCACTTCACACATGTTGGCTTAAAAAAAATCATTTAGACCATGAGTTATAATTCTTCTAGGAAACACTTTTCTTGTGCGGGGAAGGGGGGTTGCATTTCTTGAGCAATCTCACTGAACTTCAATAGTAATATAACCATCTGCCATAAGCTCTTCAATAATAGAAACAGTATTGCTTGTATGTTAATTATTCCCAAATTCTCTCAAAGCGAAGAGAAGTTTCAATATATTCACCAATTCATTAGGATTATTCCAATATACAAGAGAAAACTGATCACCAATTTCATTTTTATATATTCCACTTCCAGAAATATCACTAAATAAATGTAGTTTCGGATGGTTTTCATCTCCTAAAAAATAATTCACATTCATATGAAGAATAATTGTTTATGTTTCTCCAAAATGGTGTCAGAATATCAATTTAGAATTTTTTTAAAATAATAATACTAATAATCCTTCACTCACACCAGTTATATATACACCTTTTTAATTCTATCTCAGGTAAAAACATTATTACTGAATCTCCCAGGAACCATATGTTTCCATTTTGATAGACACCAAATTTGTATCGTCCATATATGAAGCCAGTTTTGAAGCTAAATAACCTTGTTATAAATGGGAAATATTTTGCTTTTTCATGTTTCAAGATTCTTCCACTTTAATTTCCAATGGTGTTTCATTGGGTGTATTCTTCACAGAAATTAATGTATCCATTCTACACATAACAGGTTTAAATATTCCTTTGTTTAATACATCCTGTTACATACAGGCTCGTTTGGATATTAAATATTTCTCTTCTAAAGCAGATAAAATAAGTTATGTAATTCTGAAACAGAATTCAACATGTTTTTATTATGTTACATTAACTTCCAACTATATATATATATATACATCTATATGTATATACATATATGAGTGTGTTAAATTGTTGGTTTTCTAACTGATGCAGTAGGTCGACTAGAACGAATAATTTGCACTTTTTCAATATCATAGATTTTACTTATATACATGTGTAATTATTTCCAATATCCTTATGCAAATCATTGATTATAACCCTTAGATTATTTTGAATTTCTGTAACTTGTGTTGTAAAAAAAGTGTGTTTAACACACATTTGAAGCATATAGGTAATCCTTTTAAACATTCTTCTATTGTAAGTTCATTAGTCTGCAACTCATTCACAATATTGCTTAAAATGATTACAATTACACTTGTGTTTTTATAAACAGCATCATTATCATGAACTAATATTGTTAATTTCTCTTGCATATCAGTCAATTGCGATTTAAATATGTTTAGCAAAATTGAGTTTATGTCATCCATATAACTTTTATTTACCACATATCTTTGACAGCCATGCCCACATTATGTAATATATGTCAGTTCAAATCACAATTCTATTGCAATATTTGGTTAAACAACTATTATAATCATTATGTTGTATAATGCTATGGACAAACTATGAAATACTCATAATTCTTGGCCAGGAAGTAAAAAAGTGTCAAATCCAGACCTATATCTGCTTTTATGTAGGGGAAGTGTTGGCATAATTACCGGAAAACCATAATTGTTTTTCTTAAACTTTGTAAACGTCATATCGCCCAAAACATGTTCATTGTAAATATGTTGTTTATTCAGTGTCAATTTTAAACACAATTTTCATATTTGCATTATTGCATGCATTATGTTCTATAATATGTGCATAACTTTGCAATACATAAAAACAACCAACGTTTGAATGTCTATTAAAACTAAATGTTGCTGTATTTTGTCTTTTGTGGTTTGCACCAAATGTTGTCGAATATAAATACAGAATTGTGTAATGATTCATTAGGATACACAATATCTCCTTTATTAGTAAAAGGGAAATATTGTATTTCTTCAATTAATGACCAAATGGTCATTAATCATTGATAAATCTCTGGTCATATTGTTTTAGATAACACATACACATTTTCAAACTTAAGCCCATTTGGATGTTCCAACAGCAACATAATAACATAAGTTTTTCCACACAAAGAAGGATCGCTTACTATACAATATATATTTGGAGATAAAAGAACACCATGTTTCTGTTCGATTACATTTTAATTCGTATTTACAATTACCAGAAGATGTATATTTTATTTTATAACCACCATTTATACACAGTAATAAGTAACATACCTCCATAAAAACTATAAATGCGAGCCTACATGTACGTTCACATTCAATTCAAAATAATGGCTCATACTTAATGTATCATAAAAGGACACTATGTATTGAATACATTGATTAGTAAATTACCATTTTAATTGCATTTACCAAAATACTATACAATTATAGCAGACCTGGAACTAAGCTTGCAAAATGTCTGGCACAGAACGATCAAGGAATCAACTTCCTGGATAATGCTTGTAAAGAACACAACATAGTTTACAATCGAACAAACAATTTAAAACAAAGACATATAGCAGATACGATTCTAGCTGATAAAATAGCAAAAATAAGGAGGAATACATCCACATCAACAGGTGAATAACTCAATGCTTGGGTTGTGGACAAAGTGATGTGAGCAAAAGTGAAAATAGGAACGGCCATCAAACGCAAGACAAAATGAAAAACCAAGAAGGGGTAATTCCTAACATTTTTCCATCACTAACCGCTTTTGGATTGCTCCTCGGAGGAGTTTCTGCAATCAATAAAGCAGTTAACTCAAATGGTAAAGGAATGTATTTGAAAACATATAAAGTTAAGCAAGGATGAAAAAACTCTAAATGTGGGAAAAAAAAAAAAAAAACAGAAAGTTCTATATAGTCTTTCAAAACACACACTTACAAAAAAAGACTTCTTGTATTTGTAAAGAACCTGGATATTCCCTATTTCTGAGGCATGTTATGAGAGATGATTTACAAAAGAAACCAAACCTTCATGAATGTATGATATTTAATTCAGATTTGAAACAAAATAAAGGAACTCATTGGGCTGCATGCATTAAAAGCACAATTCAATCATTGTATTATGACAGTTTCTGTGATTTGCATTCTCCAATTGAAATGTGTATTTATTAAAAATACACCCAAATAAGATACAATTATAAAACGGAACCAGTACCAAATACAATCAATTGTGGAAATTTATGTTTATGTTTTTTAACTATAAATAGAATACATAAATAAGTACAACAGTAAACATATTAGTAATACATCAATTACATTGATATTAAGTGGTAACTCATGATAATTGTGTGCACTATATTCCCCAGCTTTGGAGTTAGATGGAGAATGGTCAATAAGTTTAATCTAATTTGTTACTTACAACAGCATACCAAACCTTGATAGCACAATCAATTATTTATGGTTAACATTGGTGAAAGAACCTACAAGTTTGTGATACCGGTGGGATCTTATGAGTGGATGATTTAGAAATGTTCATTAAAGAAGCATTACCTGAAGATGTGCATTTGCGATTATGCTAACTAGTGTGATGTACAGTAATGCCAATATAGATTTCATGGAAGACATTCAATTACAAGTATTTTGGTTACATATAGAATTCCATGAATCTAATGAATTCCATGAATCATCAAAATAGGTTAATATATTGTTGGTAAATGTATGCTGTATAAATGTTAATATTGTAGGCAGTTCACATCTGAATGGAAAACTGACAAACATGTTACATGAAATTATGTGTGTGTTGGCTGCAGGATATAAAATTAATGAAAACCCAAATACTTTGATATATCTTCCAGTCACAGTTAAACATATTGAGGAAATAGTTGTTGGAATTGAGGATCAAGATGGTAAATTTATTCATTTTAGAAACGATGAAATAACTTTTCATTTACATTTTTTTTAAAAGCTATATAAACAGTTCCATTCTGTGTGCATTGCAATCATAATGAGTATTATGTATATTAGTCAATATGGACATAAAGCAGGCAGTTTTTTTAAGAAATATTTTTCTAAGGAACATATTTAGAAGAAAGTAACTATAAAAAGATGTAAACACATGCATAAATAAATCACTTCAAATAAGTTTACAATGAAGTTAACACAAGGTAAGAAATTGTTTTAAAAGGAATTAGGATATGTCATTAATAGAAATGGAAGACATACTATGTAGAAGAACCAGTAAGCTATGAAGATACAATCACTCTAATATGGAAATGAATATATATATATATTTCCATATTAGTGATATATATATATATATATATATATATATATATATATATATATATATATATATATATATATATATATATATATATATATATATATATATATGAACTGTTTCAAGCAGGTTTGTACACATTTCCTTCAGAAATATGTATATCTATACAAAATCAGGATATTTGCACATTACTGTAGAAGTAAATATTAAGATTTAAGGGAACAATTAGAAAGACAGCCAATGCAAGTAATCCTATAACTACAAAAATAGCAAGAAATTGAATACTTAATTTAATGAATAGAATAGCATATCTGCTTAATGGTATTTAATTCGATCAAACAAGAGATGTTGGAATTACTTCCACGATAAAGAACTATCCCTTGCAAAGTGTAAATGATGTTATATAGGCCATATGACTAGGTGGTGCAATGTTAGTGATTATTCACTACAAATAAATCCAGGTGGAAAATATGAAGTAGTTATACAATTAAGTATGATACTTGGCTTTGCTGAAGACTATACATCATATTAAATGCTAAAGAAGAATTAGTTATTCTATTTGGTATTATGCATTTGAATACTATATACAACACAGCTAATAACAAGGAAGGCATAACAATTGAATTAAACAGTGTCGAATGGCTAATGCCACATATTGAAGTTAACACTCATGAATGTGTGAAATTTTTAAAATATATCGAAAAAGGGAAGAATTTAGACATTGTTTTCAGATCATGCGGTTTGGAGACTTTTCAACACTACCAACATCACCAAAAGTAGTACGGAGTGTAAAATCATGTTTTTCATCTAAAAACTGAGATGTGTTGTCATTTGTTTTCAAACAAAGCAACAATACAATTTAAAAGCAAACCAATCATTATTCGATAATTGTGATATGAAAAATATTTAACTCTATCTAAATAGTCAAGCTTATCCATATAAAGTTTTAAGTAGACACTTTGGGAATGAGGAATTCCTTATTTGCTACAATATGCACTCAAATTTTTAGGAAACATATTATAACAAAATTAGTTCACCAATACTAGAACCAGAACTAGAGAATCTTTGTTTGTATTTGATATAAGCAAACAAAATATCATTAGCAAAAATATCATTGATTCATGAGTTGAAATAATTATGAATATACCCATTCCAGAAAATATGCAAGTTTTTGCTTTGATAATTCATGATATATTGGCTAGCTATATTGTAAGATGACTTGAGACAGTAGACAACGAACCACAATTCTGTCGAGATGTTTTGAAATGTGCAGGAATTTCAATCTCTAGATCCATTTATCATTAAAGAATGATCTATTACTGATATGGAGGAACACACAATCGTCTTCAGCCTCAAAGCACCGTACAAATGGAAATATATATTACTACTAAATACAAGAGAACAAATAGATGGATTACCAAACCCCACCATGGTTTAACTTGGGAGAGTGGATGTATGGAGTATGAGAATGTTGAAGATATTTGCAAGAAATACTTAAATAAATGTGAAATATACATGTGTGGAGTCGAGCAAAAACACATTTTAGAAAGTGCGTGGAATGGGAATGTAGAAGATATGAAAGAAAATACAATTGTCCATTATTCAAACTGTTATGTAAAACATATGGATATAAATGGTCATTCTTCTCTGAATAGGAAAACTCTAAAAATGCTAACTTGGTTATTGATGACTGACTGGTGAACTAGATGATGATTCTCCTCCTGAGTCCCCAGTAGATATTATATGAGAAATATGGCACTGTTTGGGATGAGAGAACATTGTGTACTAATAAGTGAAATTTAACATAAAAAGCATTTGGTTATATGTAAACCAATATTTCATAAAGATGAATAAATCAGACAGCAAAATTACCTGCATAACTCCAGTCTGAGGTGTTTAGGAAATAACATGTTTTTAACCAAATATTTTATTCTTCTTTAATGGACCAATTAGAGGTGACGATTCTTCACCATCACTATAATATAAAGGAAAAATTGTTCTTGATATGTGGTGGTTGCTGTGGTCTTCCCATTCTAAACAAGAATGATTGTTATCAATAAATTACGTACCAGTGTCGGGAAATATCAAGAAAATTGAACCAGAAAGCCAATCTCTTATTTGTAGTACCAGTACAGAGGGCCAGAGAGAACTAAATTTTAGTCACTGAAATATAATTTTCGCTTATTTCCAGTGGAGCACATTTTACTCATCTTACTCAAGCCAAGTAATATTCCCTGTTTCAAGTCTACAGTGTTCTCTTATGATGCATGTTTATGACTTGATTTAGATTTACAAAATAACATTAATAGCTTTAAAAAGTATTTCCATTGGGACACAAAATATATACTGGAGAAAATATCGGAAATCAATCGGAATTGCATGCATTTTCTTCAAACGGCTTACATCTGTTATTTATAGCTATAAAAATAAAATATCCAATAAATATTACTTTACTGAGGCAGATTACGCGGAATCGCACTGCATATATCATAGCCTAAGATTTCTTTTGTATTGGATTGGTCAAAACTGTACCGATATAAGGGCAATATTATTGTTCTGAAAGTTCTCACTGGCTCATGTTTTATCGAGAAAACATGAAGCTAGTAATGTTCCACACCAGGAAATGTATATATCTGTAATTAGTACAAATAAGTGCGGAGAATTTTCTGGTGGGAGAAAGTAGGTCTGGAGTTTGTTTACAAAGATACTCTTTATATAATTGGCTTTGAAATCTGCATTGAATCTGTACAGGAAATCACGAATTATATTATTTATAAAACACATTATAGTGTATTCAGCGCCGTATTTAGACATTGTCTCCCTAGGTGGTGTACTTGACACATCTTACTATCCCCCCCACCTCTGGCCCTGTTTCAAAGAACCAACTCATCCATGAGCTAGATATATATTCCGTAGTAAAATACATGTAGAAATATATAATGAAACAAATGTTACACTACAGGAGCAGCCTTAACCGTTTTATGCATGCATGGCTTTCATATTTAGAGTAGTTTATGTTACACTTTTTTTGTGCAAAGTCATTGATAACATGACCGTAATGTATCTTATGACACATGTCCACTTCGATGTCAATAGCGTAAAGAGCATTCAATCGGTCTTGGCTTCGTGTTGGCCAAAGGTATATATTATTTCTCTTCAGCACCAATGAGAAGTCCAGTGTAATAAATAAGCAAGGTCATTTTGTGATAGTTGACCCACACCACCACACCCCAGTAGAAGGTGCCGAGGTCACCCAGGCATGAATCCCGCCACAAGTGTGCTGCGTTATTGATGTCACAGTCATGTCATTACCATATAAGAAACCATTTTAGAAACTCACAATATTATAATTAAATTTGACTTCATTTGGTTTTGTGTTACTCGTGTTTAAAGTTGACCTAATTGAGCTAGAGTTTGTAAAACATTCATATAAATATACATCTCCCAATTTTACTAGCCCATTGTATTTTAAGATTAATTGCTCAGGAAATAGTTTTTGAAGTGAATGTATTATTTACTTATTTGTTTCCGTATACGAGGTATTTTAACAAGTAATGAAATCAAATTTTACCACATTGCAAAAATAATCGTAATTCAGAAAATTATATTTGCTATTTATTATTAATAAATTGTATATTGGTTTGAAATGTTAATATTTGACATTATTTACAATGAGTTAAATCAAATGTATTAACCTTTAATAACCTTAGTTTACCCATTTATTAGTAAATTTACATGACACATAACTATTAAGGAAATATATTTGCGCATATACTTATTTTTGTACGCCTACACACACACTTCAGAAGCATGAATTTTAATACTCATGAATCACTTTTGTGTGTAATTATAATTACTTATCCAAATCCAGAAAATTTACGTAACTATTATAATATTTTTATATACTTAATTATTGGAATTTGATATTACAAATGACATCAATTAAATACGAGTTGTGACTTGAAGGATTTAAATGTATATAATTTATTCTGTGAGTAATGTTTTCAGCTAGAAATACATATTTTTTGTTTGAGTGGTTCCCAAGAAGAGTTATAAGGCGGCAAGAGGCCAGTAACGAAACTATGAATTTTTCGAGAGGAACTTAAAATTTATAAACTAAATATTTTTTACTGAAAATAAATAACTGGAGTTTGAGAAGTGTACCCAGAGTGGGGCAACGCATGACAAATGACAGATTTCGAAGCAGAGCCATCATCCGCACAAACTTGTTTGGCACGAGGGCGTCGAGGAAATACAGTAGTATGTGTCCTGAGGACACTGCCTGACTAATGGCAACGTGTGACATGTACCCCACATACGGACGTTAGGGCATAACGCCGTCCACTGCGGCTACCAGCCTCACTGTGATGAGGTCGACACCGTGGTGCAATATGTATTACATGGGAGTGAAGCCCAAGTAGAATGATAGAGCATGAGCTGCGCTTTGACCTTTCCCCCTGCACTCGGAGCAGTTCTATCTCTGATTGGCGGCCGGGAAGGGAAGAAGGGTGACTAGAACCCAGACTAAGCGAGAGTGTGTAACAGAATCATACATTTGTAGAAATTAATTTTCAGTATATTAACACTCTTAGGGAGGGAATATAATATTTCTGATCTGTGTCAACAGATAACTGCTATTTAATGTGAAAAGCAGCGCTTCTTTATCACCTGAGAGAATCTGTCTGTTTAGACTGTCCGCGATAAAGTGAGCACTTTTGAAATCAACCTTAGAAAAAAGTCACAGCCCCTACCTGCATACATTTTAATGGGCGCCCTGAGTGACATACACCCAATAAAGTTGATAACGATGGATGAAAAGTAATTCCGTATCTTCAAATCAAATAAAAGGTGCTAGGTAACCATTACTGGCGACCAAAATTATTTCTTTCTCTTACTGTTTTTTTTAATGCATCGAAGTGTAAAAATCAGCAGATTTGTTGAATATTTACTTTTGTAATAATTTCACAGGTTCACTTGACCAACGCATGAATAAAGTGACGAGACCTGTGAAAATGTTAATCTTACATAAGGCGGTAGAATACACAGCGTGCATACAAGTATATCTAAAGCAGGGCTTTCAAAAGTGCTAATTTTACCGAGAACAGACTATAACATAGGTATCTGAGGTTTCCGACAGACTATTTATTTCGGTACAACCATGTCCGTGCGATAATCACGACGTCTATTAAGCCAATCCTCGGGAAATATTACTGGAGCTTGAAGAGATAGCTTCGTTGCGATTATGACGGGCGGATGTACTTCAGCGCCTTAACATTTCAGTTGTAGGGACTCAGTGTTTGAAGTACCTCTCACTTTCTATAATGTAGTTGTTATCACGTGCAGCTCACACGTTCAAGGCCTCATGTTCGATCCCGGATGGAAACAAAGTTAAGTCGTTTCCTATTTATCGTTGTCTGGTTACATAAAGGACTTTCACAAGTTATTAGATCTGATATAATTATCAAGTTATAATTCCTGTACCTTTTTTAAACCTTTCGTTGCATGCTATTCTTCACAATAAACTGCAACTACTATGAACAAATATCTTCAACTTAACCTATAAAAAAAAAATATTTTCGTATTGAATATTTAAAAAAGAACTCAATAATAATAAAAATATTAATATTATAATTTGAAACTTATGAAAATCGTGAAATAAGATACCAAAAGACTAAATATTAATTTTAAAAATGATTTCTATCACCTTTGCCAAAGCATTTAAAGTATTATTATCATAAAATAATAACATTAGCGCTAATCACAAATATTAATAACAAATATTTGTATAAATATTGCCACTTTTAGAATATTTATTAAAACCACAGGTTATCGATAATAAAGAAATAATAAAAATTATATTATGGACAACATAAATTAAAGTATTGAAACTAATTTGGTAAACTGTATATAATGTGATCTTTGAATGAATAGTATAATGGGGGTGAATAACTGGATGGAGATTTTAGCACATTCGCCATTGCGATGCAGATGTCTGTCATGGAAAAGCAGGACTGAGAAAGGGGGAAAAAAGTTAAATATCACAAGATGGAATAGAGTGAAAAAACAGAACAGTGACTAATTTCGAAAATTATGTATATTAACATTACCAACATATAACACCTAAAAACCAACACAGGCAAGAAACCTGTTTGAAAATGCTAGGGCACCCCGGCAAAATAAGTAAGAACAAAATAGGACAACACAACAAAACACGCACTTAAACACAGTAGTATAACCAGACACGGCAGAGTAAAAGCCAGGTATGCTGTAGTCAAGAATAGCTGTGCACAAAGCCAGAAAATTGCATTAAGGAATCGAGTCAAATAAAATAGGACAGCAAGCTAAATGCAAAAAACTAAGACACTATCAACGTATACGAAAAAACTATATACGACCAACAGAAAATACACCGAAGACGGCACAGACTAGTTATCGTTAAGAAGAAGAAAAATATATCTGCTAGCAAGTTGTACATTCTGTAACTAACGTGATCTGCAAATGTATCGTATATATGTGTTTATATATCTGAAATATTTTTACTAACATTTTATTTTGAGAGGGATGGAGTGATGAGGGGTTGTCTTTAATATTTTATTATGTTAAAGTTAATCTACAACAAATAACATCAATTGAGCAAAGTGTTTCTGTAATATCTGTACGGGCCACTACCAGTTTCACTTCAAAATAGACGCCGAAGGCTGTTTAAGTATGAGCAAGGTAAGTAGTCAACAAAAATAATACTTACATCGAAATTGCTCCCAGAAAATGTCCTCGATATGACAGTGAACTGTTAAATAGTTCTTACACTCCCAAATCTGTGGTGAAGTTTTCAAGTCACGAAATGGAAAAATGGGAAGTAACATAAAATGATATGATTGTATTTGCCCACTAATGCATAAAACGTCATGTGCTTTAACAGCGATTATTGAATTAACTACAACCATTTATAAATGCAACATACTGAATCTTTGTTAAAGATTTTATTCGTCATTTTCATGCGAACTTAATTTTAGATTTCTTGTGTTTTGGAAACAAACTGAAATACTTGATTTCCCACTGAATTCGCCGCATAATCACACTTACTATAGTGCTCAAAGAGGGTGGCACGTTTAAAGATAAATATTTATTTTCCTAGACGTAAAAATGGGAAATGAGTTTCGAAAGTCTTCTTGCCTCCCTCTCCTTTCCCATGGTTACCAACGTTTACTGATGTACACATTTTGCCAGTGTTCATATGGCTGACACAAGAATTTACAGTGTGAAACTGCAATCAGAATACTAATAATCAACCGTATTCGCACATTTGATATAAATTTACTGCTCCAGAAGGTCCGTATTAACCCCGCCATTTTCGTTACACAAAATAATTCCTCACTAAGTCCTCTGCGAAAATTTCCTGAGAGTAGGGCTATCAATCTGTGTGAATTAAAAGGAACTGCATCTTTCAAATTGTAAATTTCCCGGTACCTTCGCTTGGAAACACATTCCTTAATAACACCCCATAGGGCAGTGCCACAAAAGATGAGATCTGGACTTTGCGCAGACCATTCGATAGGTGCAGGCAGATGAACAAATCCGTTACCAATCAACCTATACTGAAACACTTCCTACAAGATTTCCTTGATACTTATAGCATTACCTAACCTGAAAATCTTCCTGCAAGAATTCCCTGATACAGACAGCGTAATGTGCTAGAGCTCTGTCATGCTGGAGCCATTTCCCCCCCGAACGCCGAATCGTTGTAGCTCGGGAACAAACTAGTCTCGGCATGGAGAGGTAGGAAGGATGATCGACCGTGCCATCATAGAATCAGTGGAGTGTGAGGTGTGAACTGGACAGTACAGCCCAAATCATCACATATGGTGGGTTATGGCCTATCTGTCATTAGGAAAATAGTGGTATTGATTCGCAACAAAACACAGGAGAGCAAATCTCTATCTTCCGGAAGGTATTATTACCAAGAACATTTTCACAGTTATAATATCTCCGTTCTTCACAGAACTATCCACCGATTTTTTGCTTAATCACAAGTAGTTCCTACTATATTTAACGAAAATAATTTTAAAAATTCAATTTTGGGGGGTGCACAGCTACTCTAATAATAATTTTGTGGGAAAATGGTACATACACTCTCGTCTTACATTCTATTCAGGAATCACACCCTGGAGTTTGTCGGTAAATGTTATTCGTACGTCGTATATGCACTAGAACTTTAGGGCTTCCGTGCAAGTAAAGGCTGGTGCAGACAGGACGATGTTCCCTCCGAGTTTCGCTGAGATATTATCTGAGAGCTAAGCAAGGAGCTATCTAACGTGGACACTCGCCGGCTCCGCACTGGTTTTACTGCACACAGTATGGAATCTACTTGCGAGCTACTTTCCCTGTTAGTAACTCCAGGTACCATAATTTTTGATAGCTGGCAAAAATAATAAACCATGAGCAACATACGGCGAAGAAAAATGGCTGAGATTACACTTCTTACAGTTTTACATCATGAAAATAAGAAATGTAGACAAAGTAAATGCCTGGGGACGAGAGAACGGTTAGCTTGAAGGAATGAAAACAGAGTGTAATGCCAATGATCTCCGAATACTTGGGCGAGTTCACAGATAACCTGATATCTGTATATGAATATTGAATATTTCTTCTATGCTTCTATTGAAAATTTTGTCTGTTATTTTGTCCACTTTTCCATGTCCATAGCTTACGAAAATACCGCCAAAACTATAGTATAATGCCATGTAAATAGTCAGTTGATATTTTTACTTGCTCTCATGAGCTGAGGGAAATTAGCAATGAAACAAGTAGAGAAAATAGCACTATTCCTACATTGTGTATGTGTGTGTTTATATATATATATATATATATATATATACACACACACATAGTAAGGAAAATCGTTCCGTGTGCGACGGGTGTAAGACCATAACATCCATTTCAACATCATCAACAGCCAGTTAAATCATGAAATGATGTGGCCTCTTAGAGTTAGGAATTCAGACAGATAGTATCTCAATAGTCTTCTCCAGTTAAAACGGTCTTGGGTGATTCTCTGCCAGTTAACTCCAGTAACCCTGCGTATGTCTTTGTCCCAATGGTCTGGTGGTCTTCCTCTTGGTCTCCGATGATTTCTTGGACTCCATTCCAGCACCATTTTTGTCCAGCTTTCATCTGAGCGACATGGCCGGCCCATTGCCACTTCAAGGTCGCTTTCTTCTCCAAGATGTCTTTGACTTTGGTAACTAATCTGATGTCTGTTGCTTTTTTCTTGTCTTTTATAGTAAAATCCAGCATTGACCTTTCCATAGCTCTTTGGGCTGTTCTAAGTTTTCCTTTTGTAAATTCACTGTGTGTCCAGGACTCACAGCCATAAGTAAGCACTCGAAGAATGCACTGGTCGTAAACTGTTTTCCTTAGATTTATGGTCATATTTGATTTGAGAATAATAGCATGTATTCCAAATGCTTGCCATCCTAGCGTGATGCGAAGGAAAATTTCTGGTCTTACATCTCCTTACATATCTATAAGTTGGCCTAGATAAAAGTACTCACTGATGTTTTCTATAGATACATTATTCATTATTATATCATCAGCGGTGACCCATTTATTGGACATAACTTTTGTTTTTGAAAGATTTATGCTCAGGCCAACTGCTTTACACTCAGAGGCAAGATCATAAACCAAGGTTTGGAGTTCCTTCATGTAGTTGGCCAAGAGTGCAATGTCATCTGCTAATCTCAAGTTATTAAATCTTCTGCCATCGATATTAATTCCTTTTTCTGCCCATTGAAATTGTGACACCGCCATCTCCAACACAGCTGAAAATAACTTCGGAGAGATGGGGTCACCTAGCTTAACATCTCTTTCAATGCGGAAGTCTGTAGTTGGCTCACTGTCACTGAAAAAGGCTGAGGAGGTGTCATAGATGTAATGAAGCATTCTGACATAGGCAATTTCCACACCCTGCCCAGTTAAGGCTTGCAGGACAGCCTTATGAGTTACGGAATCGAATGCCTTTTCGAAATCCACAAAGCTACACAAAGAGGCATCTGGTATTCGTTTGTTCGACTAATTAGTTCTCGTAGGGCAAGAATATGGTCGATTGTGGTAAAGCTGCTGCGGAATCCTGCTTGCTCAATGGGCTGGTCTGAATGAAGGATGGAACCAATTCGGTTTAATAAGATCTTTGTAAACACTTTGTACAGCACAGACAACAAGCATATAGGGCGATAGTTTTTAATGTTATGAATACTTCTTTTTTTGTGTAGAAGACAGATCTTAGTTTTATTCTATGTTGATGGGATTGATGCATTATGTATTGCAAGAAGAGGATACATTAGTTAAGTGATTGATAGTTTCCTTACCAACTAGTTTCAGAATATCAACTGAAAGACCATTGTTGTCAGCAGCCGTTCCTTTTTTCATGTTATCTATAGTATACTTTACTTCAGAGGGAAGTTTATCTGGTATTTTTATACATTAGAGAGGTCAGAGTATATTCGAGTTTCTTCTATACTGCCATGTCTGATAAATTATCAAATTTCCTCCTTGTTAGTAATTCTGCCAATATTTCCATCAATTGCTAATATATGCTTTTTACCAACTATGACCTTTCGCTTTGCTCTCGTTAAACTCGTTTCATCTCTAAACTGTTCCTTATGACGTCCTCAATGTACTTCCTTAAATCAGCCTTCATTTCTTTCCTCAAAGTTTTGCACCACCCCAGAATACTCTATCATATCATAATTAGATAGAATATTCGTTTCCCTCCTCTTTTTTGATAGGTCTCTTGTTTTATCACTGAATATTCTTTGATGGATGTAGTTACGACAGATGCCGCCGACTAATTTCGCACTCATGTCTAACGTCGTTGCCAGATCTTCTTCATTCGTTCCCAGAAGCTTCCTCTGGAGCAACTGTTGAAATTGACCTCTACTTGCCTCCAAGTTTTTAACACATTTACCACAATATTATTCTATGTCAGTCAACTTATGTGGGTAGTATAGTTGGTTGGAGCGCCATCTTAAAGTACAAAAAATCCTGTGTTCAAATCCCTAGCAACTTATACCTATGCGATTTGTTAGCATAGAGTTAGATTATTTCAATGCATAGGCCAAACTGCCCCCTCCCCCTCAGACTTTTGGCATGAAACAAATGTTTTAATAATTGCCTTTTATGACACCACCTCGTAACAAAATATAAATTTGTGGTAGCAAATGGTTTCCAAAGCAGTCTTATAAGCCATTAATTAACTGGTGTAATTTGTACGAGTAGTGTTACAAAACACGTGGAAATGTGGGGAATTATGCTAGGGAAATGCTGTTTTACACAGTACTTTTCATGTAGCCAGTTTTCACGCGCTGGTTGGTTGAGGTTCTTAAGTGCTAGCTAGTGTCTATGCGCCACTCCAACTACGTAGGCAAATGATAAGTTCCTATTTTCGTCACGTGGCTACTGCTGATATTTACAGTATACGCCACCGCACACCTGCAGTAACACATTATGAGAAAACTTTATTTTTTATTTTTGTCCCCACTGCCATCCGAAAGTTTCTCATCATTTTGTTACGCTCCTGCCTACCTATCAGCAATAATATACATCTATTCCTGCTACTCTCAGTGCTTCTCTCCTCACAACACTATCTCCAGTAGGCTAGGATCGTACAGGGGACTAATAACTGCTAGTGACTGTTAATGATGGAGGGAATTCTACCAAACATATTTATTACAACTCTTTAACTGAACATATCACAATACTTGAAATACTATTACAATATCTCTCTCCACAATCTACTAATACTTTACTCCGTCTGACAAGATCATACTTTAACACTAGAGGTTACAATTATACAAAACGGTGAACTGCCTTACACATATAATACAAGATATAGAGCTACACGAACAAGTTAACAAGTAATTAAACGGATACAAGAATATAGCTTCGCAATAGACTCTAGCCTTGCCACGTGATATTACTCTTTAATACGGGGTCTCAATAAAGGGAATGCCACCATACCGCCTAGCCGGACTTATGCTCACCAGTAAGACATCTTATAGATGGCCCAGAGCTCTCCGGACTTCAGCGTTCTTCTGTGTCTCACTGACACTAACGTAGTTGCTTCACATGTCATCTGCTAGAGGCGGGAGCGTGGCTCTCGCTTTTATACTCTGTCACTAGGTCACTCAGAGATGTTATTAAAACAGGGGGCCGCTTTTGAAATCCATAGTACATACAAGGTTAACTTCTAAGTCCTGGTGTTCGGGCCCTCTAGAGCCCCCTACAATATCTACGAAAAATCATTTCATATCGAAATACTGAATAAAAACTAGTGTTGCTTAAAATGTTGTGCTTCCAATTCTGTAACTGTTAAAATAATCAAATGTATTAATTAGAAAAAAACCAGCGCCGACGAGATTTAAATTTAAACATTTTTTACATATGCTTCCTCGTGATATCACAAATAGCCTTAGGGGTAAGTGCGCTCTTTCATCAAGAGTAGATTTTGGTCAGACCAACAATCGAAAAATTGCATTGCAAACAAGCGAATATGAAGCAATTTAAAAAATATATCGTGAAAAAGCTGGAAAATGGGAAAGGGGAAACAGATGAGTACGTGGTGGTTAAGGAAAGAAAGAAGAAAACGGGAAAATGGGGAGGGATGGAAAAATGGGATTAAAGGGGAGTAGGGTAAAAGGAGGAGAAGGGTTGGTTGGTGTAAATGGCGAAATTAATCATTCTACTTACTAATACTTGGTTACTTATTAATCTTTCTACCAAATTTCAATTTATTGATCATTCAATCGAACATTTATGTGGTTCATACTTAAATTCATTACATTAACAATTCGTTCAACTAGTTCAACGTGTTCACAACAAAACTAAAATAACTGAAACAGCTTCAAAACTCGGCGACTCGTAGTGGAGGGAAATGTAGGAGAAACTCTCAATTACTAACTTAAAATAACTGTACCCATAAACTCTCTTGTACGGGTAGACATCTTAGTTGAGACATTCTCCCTTAACTCCACAATTACTTGTACAACACAGCTCTTCTTCAGCTGCACCTTACCGTCTACTCCACACAGAATACAAATTATAGAGATCACCATCCTACATCTCCTCCCTAACAATCTCTGAAAACTTCAGCATTCTCATCTGTTTCAATTACTAGTCTGTATCAAATTCTGCTGGGGGCGTTCCGCCACAAGGCACCGTTTACAAACATGGGTGCCCTTGAAGCCCAAAACTTAAATCATTTCATCAATTTTAGGTAGAGCTCAAACTCACTTTCACTGCAGGCAAGAGGTCATGCGCGATCTTAGACAGGTAACAACTGACGATGTAAAAAAAAAAAAAGTTCATTAACTAAAATAATTAATAAAATTAATAACTTCTTTGAAAATAACCAGATTCATAAAAAGGGAGGAAGGAATTAACTGCTAAGAAATAAAAGATATGTTTTTCAAAAATACGTTACAAATCGATATTATTTTTTACATGAGGTAAATAAACAAAATAACTTTAATATTACACTTTGGTACGAACTGGAAGGAAGTTAGATAAAAAGTAGTTTATTTTACAATCAAACTGTTAACATTCGTTAACATAAAAATTTAAATCACAAACATAATTTCATATCTATTCATGTTTAAAATTTAATTTAATAAGAAAACAAATGTGTTGATAGAATTTCGACTTGAAATGTACTGCTCAAATAATTAAATATGAATCTATTTCTCAATAACAATTAGAAAGACCATTAATAATTCATTATTTCTTTAGGCCAACTCAAAAATGAATTTAAATAACCAACATTAAAAACGTGCAATAAAATCATTATTACTCTAAAGCATGGATGGCCTTCAAGTCAATGTAATACCGTACCATTAATCATTTGAAAACGTCTTAACTCTAACTGAAAGATCTTGCGTTGTCATTTACATTTATCATACTGGGTTGCAAATGTTTCTAAGAACTTGTTTCATTTTATAACGTAATGGTAAATAACTATTTCGTAATCTGTTCTTACAACATGCCGTCATAGGCTTTTCTTTATCAACAAATTACAGCAACTGGACACAAATGTATGACGCGGAGGAAGACTTCTATTCACACAGATAAAATAAAAACTCTGGTTACTGTTTTACATCTGGTCTTTACAGATAATCAACTCCTGACCTAACGACTAAACTGGAAGTCTCTCTCTCTCTCTCTCTCTCTCTCTCTCTCTCTCTCTCTCTCTCTCTCTCTCTCTCTCTCTCTCTCTCCCTCTCTCTTTCGTCGGCGTCGACCTCAAAAATGAATCACATACTAAAAAGAAAATTCAATAGTCCTCCTCTCCGACGATTATTTGTTTTACTAACTTTAAACTTACTTGGCTTTTAAATCTTAATGTTATTTAAACTAAATGTATGCATGATGCCGCCTAACTGGAGCCCCTACAAATCAACCTGAAACTACATGTCCTGATTACTTATCTTTTATCGTCTACATGATGTCTGTCCTTGAAGGTTTCTTCCGCCTTCTTCTACATCTCGACACGTCTCTCTGCTTCCGACGGCCTCCTCACTTACCGACTGACTGACTGCTCCCGTGTGTCCCTCTCCAAACTCTACTACATCTCTTTATAACCTGACCTCCCTCCACAGCTGGACTCCAACCACACGACAGCGCCTCGCATCATCGCACACGTCACTCGGCCTCCCAGCCAATCACGGCCCTCGCAGGACACGTGCGGCCGTCCACAAAGCAAAAGTTCAGCTGGAGGCCAACCCTTTGTCCCTTTAGCTGTTTAGATTCTGTTTGCTGCCCGGAACACTACTTCTCTCCTCTTCCCTGCTGAGGTCCACAACACACAGCTGTCGACTCGACAAGTCGACGTTTACAAATCACTGCAGGAACTTTCTGGCACATGTGCGGCTCGAAAACAGTTCCTTACCAAAGAGGGACGACACAGAACAATTTGGGATAATGATGGCTCCTACTTTATGTTGCAGCGGCGAAGGCAAACACTCGCAGCTGCGGCCGGTACCAACTGATCGATACTAACTGCAAATAACTCTTGTAGCAGCTAGAGAACTATCGACTGCAAGTATGAGATTCCCGAGATGACAAAAGACACGATCTAACCATCTGACATCCCAATCCCTTTTAAAAACTATTCAATTCCATCCTTAACATAATGAAGTTACTAGACTAAACCTTTCACAAGATTTAAAAGGAATAAAAACCAATTATAAACTACTTCCAATAAAAACAAATTGAGGACCCTGCCTAGAAAAAAGTAAGAAAAATAATTTAACAAGAAGGTAGTGACAATTAAAAATCCAAACCTACCTCGACTACTGAGTTAAGAGCAAAATGACTAGGCCCTAATACCAAAACAGAAGTTATAACCAATATCTAAATAAAAAATTGAAATTATTAAAGCATTAGAATAATTACCAAAACACTAAAAATGAAGGATTCGCATCTGAAAAAATAAAATAAGGACAAACTTTACCTCAACATGACAGCAACTGAACCATGCCTAGGATTGCTCTGAACAAAAAATGGGAATACTACTAACCTGAACGCTATAATTCGAAATTCCCAAAATCCTTTGAAAATTACTCAAATTACCTCGTGGATGATAACAAAAAATTGCGAGCGTCCCGAAAAATTAAGGGCACCACAAGAAAAAATAGGTATCCTAACAAAAACCACAACCCCTCAAAAATTGCAAAAATACCTTCGTAACAATAATTTTTAAAGTATAAGTGAAGATGGTTTAGCTAATGAAGAGTGTTGGGAGTTTTAATTTTCTAAGATCTCTTTTTATATTTGGAATGATTTATGCTACATTAATTTGAAGTCCTTGTTGTGTTTACGTATATTCAAGATTGCAGACTGACCACGACTCCAGCTCCCTTTCAATATCATAAATACTTCTTATAATTGCAAGTCCATTGATATCAATTAATGTTTTAAAACAAATATTAAATTATGTCTCATTGTCCTTAAAAAATAGATTTTTTTATTTTATATTATAATAATTTTACTGCACTGTTCGTTTTATTATGATAAACAAGTTTGTGGTAAAAATTGTTTTTATAAAAAAGTACCAAATATTTTAATTTTTCACTTATATTTAACTGTTACAATAGCAAGAATAAATAGCTACACAAATCATATTTACAAAGAGGTAATTTAATAAGGAAGTACAAAACAAAGAGAAGCGATTTAAAGCAGTAAATTAACGTGATGTCAGGTTTTAGTGTATGTTATCACATCCCACTGAAATATTCATTGTTAAAGGCAAAGGTAATACAATATAGGGAGGGAATGAAAGGCAGTCAAAGTTACAGAAACGAAATATTTAACATTAAATTATTGATTAAATACTTTTTTTTAGATACCGCACTCCCTTGTATCCCGAATAAGAGTGTGCAAGTGGTACTCTCGTCAGAGGGTAAAATAATGGTTTTGACATCGCAGTTGGTAATATGGTGGCGTAAAAAATTAATGCCATTTGAAAGAATATATTTGCTGCTTCCAGAAAATACCAATATTGTTTCTACCAAGTAATTTTCACGGCCATTTTATTATAATTGCCATAGTGTAAAATTTTCTATAGTCTACACATTTTTTATATTATTTTAAATTGAATTTTTCCAAATCTGTTGTTAAAATATATTAAAAAGGGAAGTAGTATGTGGGGGGGGGGGGAGCAGTTTTACTTGTTTTTATAGTCTATTTTTCAAAAGAATTTCAATATGCTAGTCAATTGCGAATTTTATAAAATCTCTCAAAGGCGAAATCGACAAAATATACTATATTTTAGTTTTCAAAAATGTCAAAATTAAGCTATTTTTAATTAAAACTCTTTGTCTTATTTATAATTTGTTTTGTAATATATGTAATATTGATTTTCATTTTTTTTTTTAGTTTTGTTGTTTAAAAAACTAAACCTGGGTTGTAAGGTAATCAATATTTTTCCAGTTTTTCTGTCAAAACATCTAGGACAGACCGGCGAAATACTAGTTTGATATGATGAGCTAGTTTATAACAATTATTGACGAAATTGTTTGAGACCTAACAGCGAGTGTCTGCATCTTGGAGACAAAGTCAACGTCAAGGACAGACCGGCGAAATACTAGTTTGATATGATGCACTAGTTTATAACAATTATTGACGAAATTGTTTGAGACTTAACAGCGAGTGTCTGCATCTTGGAGACAAAGTCAACGTCAAGGACAGACCGGCGAAATACTAGTTTGATATGATGCACTAGTTTATAACAATTATTGACGAAATTGTTTGAGACTTAACAGCGAGTGTCTGCATCTTGGAGACAAAGTCAACGTCAAGGTAGAAATAGTGATTATTTACATAATATAATTTAATGATAGAAGCAGACAGGTGTTGTGGTGTTAACATATATTTGATCCGTTACACATTATATAAGATACTCAGTGTTCTATTGTGAATATTTTCTCCGTGGCTTCAAGTCCAACTTTAAAAATGAGTACTGCCCTTATGATGAAATTTTGACCATATGGCGTATGATTTATTCGCCTTCTTTTTTCGTGATTAACACGACCTTGAAAAAACTATTTTAATAGTGGCAGGGTTTTCGATTATTTATCAGAACAAACTTGTACTGTTCGTGTCGTCATTCGACAACATGATAGCATTGAAAACGCGGATGTTTATATTGATCTTATCATTGACTACAGTTATCCTGGAACGCCGTAGATGTCCTTGGACCAACAGAAAACAACTAAATAATGGCTGCCCAATCACTTCCAACCATTTCCCTAGTCAGTAAACTAATTGCAACAATCTGAATACGTAAAGGGCGGGGAAGTGTAGAGCGATGCCTGGTAACGACGCGAATGATGCATTTCCAGGTATATTTGTATCGACAAATGTGTTGATTTCCTGATCAAGAAGAGTTCATTCTCGAGGCTTATACCTCTGTCTGCTAGGGTTTACTGTGGTGGATGACGAATCTTGAAGTAGTGCACTAACCCACCTCTACTCTGGAACTGAGAGTGGAACTCAGGTACACAATTATTCTGCGTGCGGCAACAGTTTCATTCAGTTTTGCATATAACTATAAAAATGATTGTGTAATAGTAGTGTATAACTGAACCTCGCCACCAATGCTGTGTCAATAGAGGTACAGTCGTGGTATATTCACACTTTTTAAATCAAACTTTTAATTAATACCCCGTGTATCGCGTGGTTGATTTTTATCTAAATATGTCGTGTATCACACGCATTTTATAATTCTCTCAACATAAAAGTATCTGATTTTTGATAAATTGAATTTTAATTATAATTAATCCA
Source organism: Dryococelus australis (assembly GCA_029891345.1). NCBI lineage: Eukaryota > Metazoa > Arthropoda > Insecta > Phasmatodea > Phasmatidae > Dryococelus > Dryococelus australis. The sequence goes on along the minus strand of CM057004.1, from coordinate 9,586,675 downwards.
TAAATTTTAATATTCCATTTATAATTATTACAAATTAAGCGGGGATCAAATATGTATCTTGCTAACACCTAGTAATAAATAGTTCTCATGCAAATTATTATTAATAAGAGTGTGCACAAATACAGTAAGTTGGCCCCTTGGTGTAATTTTCTAGACTAGGTTAAGCTTTTTTTTTTTTGGTACGAGGCGGAGGAATATTGTGGAAGTAGACCTTTAAAAGCTGGCTTGAGGAAAGTTGCAGGAAGTAACGGCGACTGTGATGGAGCCACCCTTGCAGGGCCGCAACTTGCAGGAGCTGACCTGCGGGTTTCCCGCCCCTGAGAGGGTGTACCTTCGTACACTATCAACCAAAAAGTAATTGGGTACTTGTCCACAATGCTTGCTCGGTGGTTGCCACCCCGTTAGAATCTCGTAGGGCCACCTCTTGTGGCTATAACAGCAGCCACCCTGTCTGGCATGCTCTCTACGAGCGTTTGCAGGACATCCACGGGGATTCGTCGCCATTCCTCTTGCAACAATTCCATGAGTTGAGCAATGGATTTGGGCCGCACCCGGCTATCCAATTCGTCCCAAAGATGTTCTATCGGGGCTCTGGGCGAGCTAGTCCAATCGGCGAACATTGTTGTCGGCGTACCACTGCATAGTAGTCCTAGAAACATGGCACCTGGCATTATCATCCTGGAAGTAACACGGGTCCATTCCGTAAAAACGCCACAATGTTGGGAGCATTTCATTATCCAGAATGTTACAATAAGCCTCTGTGTTCATGCTACCACGGAAAAACACCAGCGGTCCTACACTGAAGGCCGTGAAACACAAGTCAACTGACGTACTGAATTAATTGTCTTGACGGGTGCACAATCATTTATTGGTAGATAGTGTATAATATATTTGCAGTTTCGTTGCCATTTTTGAATCAAACCTTCGAAAAACCACCCCACATATGCAGTGTTTAGTTATTTTCTAAATATGCCATGTATCAGAAGCGTTTTACACCTCTGTTAACATAAAATTGTCTTATTTTTCGTTAAATTGAACTTTGACCAATATTTATTTATTTATAATTATAATGTTTAATTTTTAATAAATATGCATAAAACAGTAAGAAAACATGTATGTTGTTAACGCCTAGCAATAAATAGTTCTTGCGACACATCATTACCATAGAGTGCGCACGAAATTCGGTGCGTTTCCTTTGGTGTATTTTTCTAGTATTAGTTAAGTTATGTTAGTGCGAGGCGGACGAATAACCTGGATGTAGAACTCAAGCAGGGCTCCAGAAAAGCTTGAAGATACCGTGAATGGATTATAGGCGGTCACGCGAGGATGCGATGGCTAGCGGACAGCAAGCATCAAGGGAGGCTGTGTTGTCGCGCTCACTGATGGTCGCGCCGCCATGAAATATTCACAAGAAGGCCGGCGGACATATCGGTTCGGGCGGACGAATACATTACCACGCTAACGAGCCGCTCACGGACGCCATTTGCCAGCTGCGTGATTGATTGCCCGCACACTCTGCTCGAGCCTTCTTCCGGCTATAAGTAGCCTCTGCCTGCGCGATACACACGATCCCTCTACCAGCCTCACATCCTGAAAGCCGCGTCACCTCCTATCCCCTAACACAAGCTCCACTTCCTTCACTAGGACCACTCAAGTATTCACACTGCGCACTATACGTATTATCTTCCCGCGTGTCCCTTAATCGTTATAGTACTTACTGTAAAAAAAAAATTGAGGTAAAATTCCCCTTACATGTAGGGAAAACTAATTGCCTCTACATGGCTAAAACTAACTCTTAAATGTAGATTAAATTTACATAACAAGTTAAGTACTATTCCCTTATCGAACGGGGAAAATTGCCTGACAAAAGTGGGGGGGGGGGGGGGGGAAACCCCACATACAAATAAGGGAGAATTAACAATAATGTATAATACAATTTTCCCAGAGTATTAGTAGTTAATTATTTCTTATCTATATACTGTGACAAATAATAACCTAAGTCTCAGCACTAAAATCCTTGAACCTTGCTGGTGGTTGGGCGCGAACCATAGTTCTCCATCATGATAGGCCGATGTGCTGTCCATTACACCACGACTCATTACACTGCGATAACAGGGTGATAGAACGAGTAAATATAAGCAACAAAATCTTTTTTGATGTGAATACGTCTTTAAATTTGCAACCGTAATATGGGAGGCAATCCAGAAAACCCGATGATAACAAAATCGGGGGATTCATTTTGGCATTGCAGATCCGGATCTATCGTATACATTCGAAATTCAGTTACACCACTCGATTTCCGAAGGATCAAATAATATGTTACGTTGAGTGAGGAATGGGAGCATCGCGTGTGTTTATGGAGGGGGGGGGGGGGAGAGCCGTAATTTTGAGTTCGTTTCGCTGCGTGTCATAAATTACGCGTAGTATAACTTTTGACGATGAGAAGCTATGACGCTCGTTTAGGTTTCAATCGACAGCTCTCGTCGAGGTCAATCGATTGCCTGTATGAAACGATTTATGTGGCATGGTTATGGTGAAATAGTATGAGTTTAATGTAAAAACTTAAGAAAACTTAACACAATGTCGGTCTATACTAGTCAAAAAGCCAAGTCGAAATACAAAAGCAATCCAGTGATTCCAATAATACCCCATATGATCGAGTGAAGCGGTGCCGGGAACGAAAAAAAGATACATCAAGGCGTCCGAGCGCGTCAACGTAGACGTATTCACACAAAACAAATGGCCGTGCCCCCAACACAGCCACACCCCATTTTGTAGCGCACCTGCTGTTCCAGCGAACGCCCATGTGTAACCAATCACAGACGTAGTAAAACTTACTTCGAGGTGTGTTGTTAATTCTTCTCAACCCAGAGGCCGCGAACCCGGCTCTATTCTCGGCGGGGTTACTCCCGGATATTCGCATGTGGAATCGTCCGAGCCCGTCAACGTAGACGTATTTACACAAAACAGATGGCCGTGTCCCCAACACAGCAAGCCCCATTTTGTAGCGCACCTGCTGTTCCAGCGAACGCCCATGTGTAACCAATCACAGACGTAGTAAAACTTACTTCGAGGTGTGTTGTTAATTCTTCTCAACCCAGAGGCCGCGAACCCGGCTCTATTCTCGGCGGGGTTACTCCCGGATATTCGCATGTGGCATCGTGGCGAACGATAAGGCACGATAGGCGGGTTGTCTAGGGTTCTGCCCTTCCCCCCCGCCTCATCTTTCAGGCTCTGCTTCATAGCCACCTAGCTTCACCCTCCTAGCATCTCAAGGCCACGATGTTACGAGCCGCCCATATCTCTTCACTCACTTCTTTATCCAGTCCACGCGACCAGAAAAAAAAAACAATCTGATAAGCTTGAGATCTTAGTTCGTTAAAACTGGCTTTAAAAAATCTATGGATTAATTTTTACCCCAGTATCACGACATTGAAGCCATTTGTGAAAGATAGCCTACCTACTGGACTGTGCGAGAAACTTGTGTAAAAATGTGTCCATGTTTAAATTAAAGGTAAATATTTCCGCATTGATGCAATAACACGGAAGGAAATACATGTGCACTTTATTCTAAGAATCTTAGTTCCTATTCGTATTTGTGCGATAGAAGGCAAGCAGATAAGGATAATCAATCACTGATATCTTGTAACTGTGTTTGATTACTAGGTCAAATGTAACTGGGATCAAGCTCATAGTAACCTGCATCTAATATTGCAGTATTAGTAAGTAAAATAATATGCTTGCTGAATTTTTTGGAATTTTTTTAGGTTCAATGTCAAGCAAGGTCATGGGGTCAAGGTCACCTGCATCCAATACGGCGGTAGTAGTGAGTAACACATATTATGCTTGCTGACATTTGGTTTATTTTGTACATTTTTGGGTTCAAGGTCATTTGAAGTCACGGGGTGAAGGTCAAGGTCACCTTCACCCAATATGGGGTAGTAGACAGTAACATAATATGCTAGCTGTCTATATATTTACTTTTTAAGTTTTTGTGTCTAAGGTCATTAAATGCCATGGGTCAAGGTCAAGATCACTTGCATCCAATATGGCGGTAGTAGTCAGTAATGTAATATGCTTGGTGAGTTTAATTCATTTATTCGAATTTTTCTCGAGTTTCTGTTTTCAAGATCATCTAAGGTCACGAGGTGAAGGTCATTAGTCCTGAGTCCTGAGTCAAGAGTCCTCCCTAGCCTCCCAAAAGCTCCCAATGGCTTGTTTCCTACGCGCCATGCTCTTGTGCCAGACTACTTATTCTCCTTCTACTCCTGACTCAGCAATGCTAGAATTAGAGAGGCTTTGGATGGAGCCGGCAGTTTTACAAGATAAGCATATTGTCTTATATGATTGGAGTCCGTATTTCTGCATTTACTACCCATGTAGCAAAGCACATCTGGTCCATTTATGGTTTAGTCAGATGCCAAGCGGGCAAAAAGTAGACCAACAGCTGGCATTCACTCGGCACCATTGCTGGTTTAGAATTGACACATTGGTTTAAGTACCATACCTAGCCGACTTGTGGTGAACACAAATGACAAAAGCATTGCACATTATGCTTACAACAGTAATGTGACATCCTTATACCACTTCACATACATCAGATGGCCTACGGATGTCAGGCAATGCTTCCACCATATGTTAAAAGATATAATTTGAAAATATAAAAGTTAATACTCACTATTAACTAACATTTGTTCTTAATTTTTACTTAATCTACTATAAAACACATTACACAATATGAAAATCTTATGATTGTTTGGGTGTGAGTGGGGGCAGGTTTCAAGCTCACAGTCCAGCTCTTTAATTGTTACACTACACTGTGTACTTTCATGTTGAGATAAAATAATTAAAAATATAGTGGAGCTTTAATTATTTACAAACAATGACATAATATAAAACACGCCAGTTACTCCATTCTCTCTTCAAACGTGATGAAAATAAATATTGGGTTATGGATATCTTTTTTGTATCACTTCAGTTTGAATAGAGTGACAGCGCACACTAAGAGTATCTCTTGGGAAATAAGATTTTATTTTATCATAGGTTTCACACTTAAACACAGCCTTCTTTTACACATAGAAATCAACTCGATGTCCGCGGCATAATTTGCTAGAATACTATTGCTGTCCATGAAATATACATACATTTTTCCAATACTTTTCGCTGAAGTATTTCTAATGTAGTTTTTAGAAAATTAAACTTTATTTATTTTATGAAGTAGGATTGGCACATAAGTTACTATACTCGTGATATGTGTATTATGTGTGTGCACAGCTAGTGTATTATAATGATTAGGGGCCAATAAAGTTTATCCGACCGAAATCGGTTCAGTGGTTCTCATTTCACCGGAATCGTTATATAATTCATTTTTCTAATTATTGAAAGTGTAAACTTTAAAAGGTATAAGAATAATAGTTCAAGGTAATACTGTAATAATTATAACCAATATACCTCGGAAATAAAATTATAATATTTAAAACTGTGTACACACTACCAATCATTTTCACGTATAGGCTGCTCATGGTAAAGTGAGCACTTTTGAGGCCCTAGTTACTTTATCTTATCATTTTTTTTTCATTATATCACATTTTAAAATACATATTGCCATGTAAGTAATAATCAGCGTATATAAAAAGGTTGGGGCATAAGTCTGTTGTAATGCGAGAATACCGGCGCGTGTGGATAGTGTGAAATAGACACGTGGCAGGACAAGGTAAGTACCACGTGTATGGACAATAAAGAACACGCCGACAATTGTCATGTCTTCACTGAAACTCTGCTTCCCACCTCGCGACTGGACAGTCCGGTACGTCAGGGCATTATTCCCAACAGATACTACCAACTCCCTGTGACATTCTTTGGCAATTCTCCCACGGAGAACAGCTAGTTTGATGTACGAGCGCTGCTCAACAAAGGGTTACATCCATCTGTCATGGCGGTCACCAGACAACTAACTCCACATTGCTCTCTGCGCTCGTACAGACCAACCCTGCGCCACTTGACGTTGTAAACACGCACTAGGACCGCATGTCTTCTCCGCGACACATTCCATTACGTGCACCGATTACACAGTTCGTCACACAATTTAATAGTAGCCATGACTTCTGCCCCAACCCCCGTATATTTCACCGGACTTGAAAGTTAATGTCCCCGGCTATAATGAAATATTTTTATTAACTCTTACTCCAAATGAGAGGGGTTGAAAAATTGCTCATTTTACCGTGAATGGCCTATAATGTAACACCGAAACTTAACAGAAGATTGTTCGCTTCGGTGTTTGTGTCGAATATAGTTATTTCCCCAAGCCAAGCTCGGAGCCGTGACAATTCATACGTAACAAAATGTGGGATTATGCATGAACAGTAGACCTTATTATTGTGAGACGTAGTAGAGATTTGGGTGGCTCTTAATAACGAGGTGTTCATGGCCGATAGGATGAAGCGAGGTGAATATGGAGCAGCGCCGGAATGCAAGGGCGGGGAAACGGGAGATTCCCGAGAAAACCCGCCAATCAGTGGCATCGCCAGCAAAGATTCCCACGTGAGAAAGTCCGGGAGAGACGCCACCAGGGAATCGACGCCATTTCACCTAGTTGGAAGGCGATACTTCTAGCCGCCGAGACACCGCGGCCCCTTCCCGGAGTTGTGCTTTGGTAATAGCGCCAGCATATTTTACGTGTGTTTACTTGCTTTACGGCAGAAGAGACGAGCGAGATGCTCGCTGGTGGACGCTATTTCTTTTTTTTTTTCTTCTGAGGAAGCGCGTGGCGAGACATCTCTTTATTTCAGAAGACACGACCATGCGTTGTTGCGGCATAAGCCTACAAGATGATTCACAATAACCCCAACACATTGGGAGGAGATTCTTCACGAAAAAGTAAAAGGAAAACATGTGGCACTTTATACCTAAACCGAATATTAAGGGAGGTATGAGCCCTTAAAAAACGACGTTTTAAACGGTGTTTGTTCAAAATATCGGTAACCAAACAAAATACAATGACAACTCTCGGAACATTAATGTATTTCATCGGGACCTTCAACTTAAGAGCCGATATTTTGCACAAATGCGGCTTAAATCTCGTTTTTTAAGGGCACATACATTCCTTAATATTCGGTTTAATTATAAAGTGTCACATATGTTTTCCTTTTACTTATTCGTGATGAATCACCTCCCGAAGTTTGTCAGTCTAAATGAGAATTACTGTGTATATCGAGGTAATTAGGTCAGTGGTTAAAGTCCCACAACGTTGGACCGATCTTATATGTTTCTATTAGTCGGGGGGCTTCCTCTTCAGGCAAACCCGTGAAGGGCAGCGAATGCAAGGAGGACAGTAGTACCTGCTCCTTCCATAATTTTGACGACTAGAAGCTTGGAAAGGCTGCGATGGCCTAGTGGTTAGGCTGCTCGCCTCTCACCCAGGTGAACCGGTTTCGATTTCCGGCGGGGTCGCTCCCGGATTTCCGCATGTGGGAATCTTTGCGGTCGATGCCGCTGGTCGGTGGGTTTTCTCGGGGATCTCCCGTTTCCCACGCCCTTGCATTCTGACGCTGCTCTATACTCACCTCGCTTCACTCTCATCGGCTCTCAAGACCTCGATATTAAGAGCCACCGAAATGTCTTCACTTCACTCTCTACAAGCAGCACGTCAGCTTCAAAAAGTAGAATTTTCAAAAAAATCTTCGTCGTGGAATATCGTCGTACTGTGTACTATGGTTGTGTGTAATAAAATCATATTAATAATATAGCAAATAAATTTTATAATTAACTTTATTTACGTCAGTTTCTGCCGTAAATGTTTGTAACAAATGGATGCACATAATATCAATTATAAAAATTATTTCTTACACTATTATTACAATTTTTATACACAATTATAATTAACATTATGACGATTTTTCTTTGAAGAAGATGTTCTTGCAAATTCTGCTTTCCGAAGCATCCAAAACGGAGATGTGCTTAAATTAAAAAATTGTGGACTCTATCGATCGATTATTTTTACCATTTAAAAATAATATTTTAGTAAAATAGTTTATAATGTTGCAAAATAAACACGTTCTTCTTTCAAACACAGCATAAATGTTACTTTGCTGACAATTTTCATGGCGTCTGTACTACTTTTGACATTGTACAGTCGGGTGCAGTGCTCCATCCATAGGGAGTTGCTTCTCTTCAACCTCAACAACGGTTCGGAGCGCTGTTGTAGATGTCATCCACTCTGACATGCACCGGTGTGGTCGCCATGTGTGGCTGGGATGTCGTTAGACCTTATACCGGCCGTATGAGTAACAGTCGAACATAGCATGAGGGGAAAGGCATGAGGAGATCTTCGGGGCGAGGTATGTGGTGCAATCAATCTCCCAGCTAGTGCAGGCATTGGAATCACCGTGGGAGCAGTTACCATGAGTACACGCATTCACCACAGAGAACTGTCATGGCATACAAAGTATCAGTGACTACGGTCGCCATCAACATCACTGCTCTTTCCTGCATCTCCCAGCTAGTGCAGGCACTGGAAACATCGTGGGAGCAGTTACCATGAGTACACGCATTCACCACAGAGAACTGTCATGGCATACAAAGTATCAGTGACTACGGTCGCCATCAACATCACTGCTCTTTCCTGCATCTCCCAGCTAGTGCAGGCATTGGAATCACCGTGGGAGCAGTTACCATGAGTACACGCATTCACCACAGAGAACTGTCATGGCATACAAAGTATCAGTGACTACGGTCGCCATCAACATCACTGCTCTTTCCTGCATCTCCCAGGTAGTGCAGGCATTGGAATCACCGTGGGAGCAGTTACCATGAGTACGCGCATTCACCACAGAGAACTGTCATGGCATACAAAGTATCAGTGACTACGGTCGCCATCAACATCACTGCTCTTTCCTGCATCTCCCAGCTAGTGCAGGCATCGGAATCACCGTGGGAGCAGTTACCATGAGTACACGCATTCACCACAGAGAACTGTCATGGCATACAAAGTATCAGTGACTACGGTCGCCATCAACATCACTGCCCTTTCCTCCATCTCCCAGCTAGTGCAGGCACTGGAATCACCGTGGGAGCAGTTACCATGAGTACGCGCATTCACCACAGAGAACTGTCGTGGCATACAAAGTATCAGTGACTACGGTCGCCATCAACATCACTGCTCTTTCCTCCATCTCCCAGGTAGTGCAGGCATTGGAATCACCGTGGGAGCAGTTACCATGAGTACGCGCATTCACCACAGAGAACTGTCATGGCATACAAAGTATCAGTGACTACGGTCGCCATCAACATCACTGCTCTTTCCTTCATCTCCCAGCTAGTGCAGGCACTGGAATCACCGTGGGAGCAGTTACCATGAGTACACGCATTCACCACAGAGAACTGTCATGGCGTACAAAGTATCAGTGACTACGGTCGCCATCAACATCACTGCTCTTTCCTCCATCTCCCAGCTAGTGCAGGCACTGGAATCATCGTGGGAGCAGTTACCATGAGTACGCGCATTCACCACAGAGAACTGTCGTGGCATACAAAGTATCAGTGACTACGGTCGCCATCAACATCACTGCTCTTTCCTTCATCTCCCAGCTAGTTCAGGCACTGGAATCACCGTGGGAGCAGTTACCATGAGTACAGGCATTCACCACAGAGAACTGTCATGGCATACAAAGTATCAGTGACTACGGTCGCCATCAACATCACTGCTCTTTCCTTCATACGTTACAACTGGCACACTGAGTCTGTACGGAAGGAAAGTGGTTTCATTTCTTAACGTTGAATCAAACGCGGTAGCTTAACACTTTTGAATAGTGACATTAATTTTTCTTTCGGCGTTTTAATGCACACAATTGAAGGAATGAACAACTTGTAAAATATTTTCTTTCCTTAATATTTTTGCATATTACTTGACTGATGCACGAATAAAATGTTCACGCCCATGACAATGTTAATTTTCAGATACGATGGATGAATGAAAGACGTGCATACAAGTATGTCTCAAGAAGTGCTTTTAAATGTGCTCAATTTATTGCAAACAGCTTATAGCATCAGATGGGTCACAGTGTAGAAGATAAATAGCCAAGTCAACGCTGGACCACAATGCCCTGTGTACAGCCACATCCAGTATCTCTACGCTGTACAGAGTCCACCGCACCACTAGGGTATTTCTAACTCAACTGCTCATGAGTGTATTACGGTGTTCGGTTCTTGACACTGTTACATTACGGCCAATGCTCGGCAGTGTGTACATGGTTTTAATGATAGTAATATTTACGCTAACAGTTCGGAGCAACAATAAGATGTAATTGGCAAAGTGTACTTCCTACTTTATGTGGCGTGGGGTATTGTGCCGTCTTGTATGTCAGGTTTGAGTTCCACCTCGGGCGAAGTATTGTGTGACAAATGTTTGGGTTTGTGGGCCGTCCAAATTATTAGAGAAAAAAAAGGCAATGTGAAAAATGAAAGGAACTAAAACTAAATTAATCAGGGCGTATGTTTCACACGTGTCGAATATGCCCTATATATTTTCGATGATATATTTTCAAATAATTAAAAATAAATTTCAAACAAAAATTGGAACCGTTTGAAAATAATAATAGTAATAATAATATAGGTATTTTTGGACTATATGTTAACTGCTAGAATTTAATTCCTTTGTCTTTAAATATTAAAGAATGAACTAACTAAACTAATAATTTCTGCTTGTGCCGAAATATATATTTTTAATTGTTGGAGAATTTATAATCATAATTCTCGACTTATCACATTCTGTATTAGAATTCGTAAATGCCACCATGCTTAGTGATAATACATTTCAAAATGTAGTAAATTTTTGTAGATTCAGCATGTATTTACAGTGTCTTTTATGCAGACACATGGAAATTTTGTAACGTAATATATATGTAAATTATAAAAAACTGACTTAAATTTAAAACTAAGTGTTTTGTAAATGCGACTTTATTTGTTACAGATACGCACGCAGATGCAACAACGCGCACTCTACGTCGTAGTGTAGTGACGTGGAGTAAACGCTAAATACATTTCGTAAGTGAAATGATTATAATACTGACATATTAGCTAGTAGCGTTACTTCCATCAGCGACTCATAGCTAGCTGGTGGCTCTCCAATCAAACACGCCTGTCTCTTCAGCACATGTAGGTACAAAGGACTAATGAGGGATTCTGATGCTGTCTACAATTCTCATCACCGATCAGCTAACACTGTTAAAAGAGTAAAGACGACAGAAATTAATATTCCTCTCAGTTTCATACGATGAATAATTTACTGCACGGTATAGGCTATTCGCTGTAAAGTGAGCACTTTGAAAAGCCCTCTCATTTGTAATAATAATCAAATTTACTTTATTTTATCCTCAGACGGTAACATCCGAGTGTGGTGGAAAATACACGTTATGTTTAAAATTACATAGTAATATTTGATATAAAAGTTGAATAAAGGAAAAAATTGGTAAAAGGAAAAAGTTGCTAGGGCATAAAAAGAGCTAACTTTACCATGAACAACCTATATATTATATGCGGCATGGACAATACTTGTTATCTGAAACTGGTTAATATTAAATATATTTTTTTCTATAAGTTCAAATACACACACATACATACACGCGCGCGCGCAAACACACGCCTATATATATATATATATATATATATATATATATATATATATATATATATATATATATATATAATATGTAAAACAGAATGGGAATTTTAAAATATTCAACAAAATATTGGGGAAAGTCCCCAATATTGGACTGACACCAAATTGAACCACAGCCACATTATTAGCAACTTCGAACCTGCAAATGTATAAGATTTTAATGCGTCAATTAATTTTGTTAAATAACTGGAAGTTTACTTCAGCGTGACATAAAAGGATATGAGTTCTATGTACATGTAGGTGACTTATAATACTTCGAACTCAAGAAACGAAAATTTGCATTTTCTCTCAGTACAGATTGTGTGAAAATGTTTCCCGCAGATTTTGTTGAGCAAACCATATTATAAACTCGGCGAAATTTTTTCATTTGCATCATTTCTAGTTGTCGTTATTTGAGTTTGTAAGTTACATATAATATTTATTGTAATACTGTTATTTTTTAAAATGCTCATTATTAAAGTTTTAAATAAAATAATATTTGCATAGGTATTTCATTATAATACAAAAAGCGAATAGCAGGATCTGACACTCGTCTAGGTTTCTGCGATCGTAAACTAAGTAAACATTTGAAAGTTGGATAGCACAATGATTGACGTTATTTTATTTTATGAAGGGCGGACGTAATAATATATGCTTGTTAAGTCATATGACTATGTGCGGCCTTGACTGAAACATAAACAAACCACTTCTCCACAGATAAAATGCCGACAGTCCTTGGTAACCAAAAATTATAGATAGAAACCACAACAAATTCACGTAGCACGTAGTTTCAGACCACACACAAAACCTAAGGACTGAACAGCAAATAATTCCCAAAGTGGCGAATGTACACTGTTGCAATGTAAAGAAACAATTAAGCTGGGTGGTCGCACATATCACAAAACAGAATAATCACAATATACTAGAAACACTGTTATACTCCTCAAAAGTAAACATAATATAGATTATGTAATAAGTGAAGGCCGGAGGGAATAAGAATATATTTCAAATTAAAAAAATCTCGTTTGGTGGTGTGCTTAATTGATGTTTTTTGCTTACGTTTATTGATTCTTTTCTTTTAATAATCCTTTGAATACCACTTGTACAAACATTACAAAGAGATTAGTATTTTATTTATGACAGTAAATTCTCCAAACATAATATAGTTATCTGAACTTGACACGCAAACCAATATTATTTCCACATTAAGGGATAATGTTTTAAAAATCCAATGAAAAGTGCAGCTAAATCATTATCTTTAACTTGAAATTATTAAGTTAACTAAAATTGTAACCGTAGGGTGCACCCGATACAGAAAAACTAAATAATAAACTTAATTAAATACTAACCACAATTACAATAATTTCACCAAAAGGTCTAATATTACATGTGGATGAAAATATTATTCTTAATAAGTAATTTAATGTTTTTTTCTTTAGCACTTAGCTGTCCATCAGAACCACGGACGAAGAAGGACTGCCTTCGGAAAACTTGGCTGTGGGATGAGGCAAAACACAGGAGCCCCAACAGTCAACAGATGAGATTGAATATTGCAGGCCATCGCCGCAACATGAAAGAAGCAACATTTTCAAAGGTTACGCCATAGCTTTACTTGAAGTTAAGACGTATTACGCCAATTTGGTCCAGCCATGGATAACGCATTGTGCATCGTGCACACACACCCTCTCTAGAAAAGAGAATTTAAAAATTGAAGATAAGTTAAACCCTTAACGACCATTACGAATAAGGGGAAAAATTGATACAAATAAAAATATCACTCCCAAGTAGGGAGAAGGAGGAATATCCTTACATGTTGCAGGTGAAGAAACTCCAAGACCAAAATAAATAAGGAGGACTCAAGTCCCTGGAAACACTATCCTGGCCAAAACACGTGGAGAACCCAACATGGTTCCGACAAGCCAACGACACAAAGAGACGAGAAGGCGGGGAGAAAATTACGCCGTAGCCAGAAACAACGACGCAACGGAAGGGAAAATGGCCGACCAGAGAGTACTAAAGTCGCCGCTAGGTGTCTCAGACGACCCACAAGAGACATGAACAAGTAATTCATTAGTAAGACTGGCAAGATTGCACGTGATCGAAAGACCTTTTTTTTAAACGAAGTCACGTGCTAAACGCGTGATTACACGAAGACTTTGCCCACACAGCACGCCAGACACCAAGTGCGTGAGGGGTTGGGGAAGGGGGGGGGGGGCGAAAGGCAATATTCTGCGGACGATGCAGCATACATCCACATGGTATAAAACACAACGGGATTGAAAGTCCGCCTGAAAGCCTTCTGTGAGTGAAGCACTGGAAGTACGAAATTTCTGAACAGGATTAAAATAAAACTTACAGGAAAATCATCCAAAAGCTAGTATACGTAAATAAGATCATTTATGCGGCCAAATAAAGCAAACATTAAAACATATAAAATATTTAACAACACGAAAACTGGCATGTCTATTTGACCACTTTACTTACATGTCGAATTACATGACTCTTACATAGTTTGAACTGGGAATGAAACCAATGTTTACTGGACAGATCGACATCAAAACTTAACTATATGAATTTCTAATAATTGAAATGACAATTAATTAATTACCGCAATAATCAAAATAATAGAATAATCAGGCAATTAATAAAAGTACTCGCAATATTGCTAATGAATGAAAAGTAAGATAAAGTTCTCGAAACAGATAAAAATGAATTTAATTAGCAGTAACATAAAACGTTACATAATTCGCAATAGCAGAACATTAAGTTTACCAAAATAGATTTTAAAAATAGTTTATATGAGTGACGCTATAATAAATTTAATTGTAGCATAGGTATATCAAAATTGTTGTGAGCTAGTTTAGTAAAAGAAGCGTCGCGCATAAAATTACAGAGTCGAGCCATAAAACGGCTCAGTCAAGGGTATGTTAACAACAATTTCTAACTTACAGTAATAGCATCCAGGTGCTACGTGTAGATAACAACACGCTGGAGATAACACTGAGTTCCCAGTTTCAGTCAGATCATCCCCCTCCCTTTAGGAGGTGTGCTATGATTGGCTGATGGTTTCCCCCACCACTTCTTAGGTGTGCTGTGATAGGCTGTTGGCTGTGGGGATACTCTTATAGTGTACAAAGCGCCCAAGTTACATTTGTGAACTTTGAAATTTTTTTGGAGGGGTGTTGGTTAAGTCCTTGGTTCGATACCCATTAGGGTAGTCAGGTGTAATTGCATAATGATTAATTACGTAATGAGTATGTGAAGAGAGTAATTATATACTTAGTACACATGTTTACCTTTCGACTGCCAAAACACAACTGATGAGGTTAGACGGATATTTGATAGAAGGAAGGTGAAGGGGGTGAGGTAAAGGAGTCGGTCCTTGGCACGATTTCCACTTGGAAAAATCCGGGTGTGGCCCGGCCAGTTATTGAAACTTGTTCACATTGGTGAGAGGCGAGCAGACTAACTGCTTAGCCACCGCGGTTAATAAAACAAAAAAAAAGTAATATTTCACTGTTGGGTATTACCAACCAACAAATATTCGGCTAGGTGTTCCATAATACAAAGCAAAATAATTGTTTTCCAAAGAAAAAGAAAATTTCAATTTTTTTGAGCTGCCTAAATTCCGCCCTAAACATTCCAATGCAATAAATGTAATTTTGAAGTTTCTGCTCATAAATCTGTAGATAAATAAATTGTATCTATATCCTATTTGCAGTTTGTTCAAACTTTTTGAATCAAACATTTGAAAAATCACCCCATGCATGACACGTTTAGTTGTTCCTAAATAAGTCATTGATCACACGTGTTTTAAACTTCTCTTAATATGAAAACACCGTAATGTTTATTAAATTGGACATCTAATTTTATCTTAAGTATAATTTAGTGTATATCATTCATAATTCATATTAATAAAACAGGTGTGTTGGCAATACCTAATAAGAAATCGTTCTTATACAAATTATAATTACACTGATTGCGCACGAATGCGGTGCTCTGTCCCTCTGGTGTAATTTTATAAATTCGGTTAAACATTGTTTGCATGAACGTAAAACCTAAGCAGAGCTTCAGAAAACATGGAAGTAACCGTGAATGGAATATAGAGGCGAATCTATTTTCGCCAGATATGAAACTCAGTGGTTCAAATTGCATCCGGTTCCATGTGTTTGGTTCATTTTGTAACCAAGCAAATATTACAGCGAGTGCATAGCGGGTTCCAGCGGCCTTGCTACGACCACTCGTGCTTCTCATACCGATTCCTCGGTAGAAGGTTCACGTTTGAGGAATGCGGCAGACGCAGTGGCGGGCAGGTTAGGGTTGGCAAGATGGATCTCCCTCCGAGGACTTCGCACACAAAGGACCATTGTATCTGCATGACAAAATAAAGGAGATAATTAATAAGGAATGTTAAGAATCCCAGGAGTGAAGTTAATAGCAAGATATAAGAGAGATGCAAGAAAGAAAGAAAAGCGACGCATTAGAACTGTTGAATGCTCATTAATTCTAAATTGAAATTTAATTTATCATTTAAGAAGCCGGTCCTGGGCAGACGAGTTGAGGTTGGGAGCCACGGTGGCTGAGCGATTAGCACGCTCGCCTCTCACCAAGGCGAACCGGGTTCAATCTCCGGCCGGGTCACAGGATTTTCGCAAGTGGGAATCGTGCCGGACGATGCTGTTGGTCGTTGGGTTTTCTCGGGGACCTCCCGTTTCCCCCGCCCCTTCATTCCGGTGCCGCTCCATACCCAAATCAATCACCCTCATCGGCTCTCAAGACCTCGCTGTTAAGAGTAGCCCAAATCTCTTCACTCACTCACGAGTTGAGGTTATATTTGCCTAAAAAGAGAACCAGTGCACCGACTCCAATAAACTGAATTTATTGACGTCTATATATTCTACACAAACTGTATATGACCCAAAATATTGAAATAGTCAGTCATACCGACTAACTTACGAAACATACGAATTTAACGTCCTAATTAAAATTTAACTTTCGTATGGGAATACATTCCTGGAGCTTGAGCGATACCAATCTCAAATGTTTCATTAATAACACATTCATGAGCAGAAAAGGTCTTCAAACATTTATCTCACGAACATAAATTATATTTATATAAGCATAAGAAGAGAGTTACTATCATGTGAGCTATGAAAAAAAAAACCAAATCTCCAATGTACTACTACCAGGATTCGCAGTCATAACCTAAAAACCGAATCTATACAACAACGAAGTTAAAACATTACTTTCTTGACCTTGACAAACTTGCTTAACAAAACTATCATCTTACTTTGATACATCAGTACTTACAAAGTCTGTCCTCGGCTAGCGCCATGTTTCCGGAACCCTGATAAAGTTCTACATTCAGGCAATTCCTCCACCTCATTCAAACAAAGTTAAACAAAGTCTAGAAAATTATCCACAGGGACGATGCACTACATTCGTGTGTACTCAGTTCAATAATAGTTTGCATGGGACCTATTTCTTGCTGGCATCGCTAACATGTCCATTTTACGTGTTTTTATTCGCATATACAATGATTTAATTTTTAAAAAATATATGTAAAAATTACATATCACCAAAAATAAAACATCTCAAAGTTATTAGTAGCAAAAAACAACTTGGATGGTTTTTACAGGTTTGATATAAAATGAGTAAATATACTGGAAATAGCCTACATTGTGATTGACTTCGTTCTGGGACAATGTATTCTGAAAGTCAATGTGGGGTCTGACCAGACTTGGGTCAACTTATGTACGCTAGACTAGTACGTGCAGAGGTCAGCACGTACAAATGCCAGTCTACAAGCATTTTCGAGTGTTTCTGTGAGCCGGTGGCCATATCTGTAACTGTATTCATTGAAAAAACTAAAAAAATATATTTTTTTTCATTCAGCAGTGGACTTAAGCAGAAACACACGTGGTATAGATCTTCTGCTAACTATGCTTACTACGTTAATTGACACTGTATATTTTTTTAAAATTCAGTTTCATTGGATTTAAAAATTTTCGCAGTAAAAATTGTGATATTTAAATTTTGGTAAAGTAATTGCCATAAGTATATGTGAGAAATCTAACTGGCTAGCCTCTGTTAAATAAACTGTAAGAATAGTATGCTCCCTGCCCCTCAGTTTCTATATAGGCTTTAAGGTATAACTGACCATAATTCGTGACCATTGGCTTGTGACGCTCTTGAACAATAACATATTTCAGGAAAAAAAAATCTGAATAAGTAAGAACGAATTGTAAAGCCCTTAGCTCTTTACAAGCATTTTTCGCGACCGTTATACTACAGTTAGAGACAGAATCACGAAAACAGATCACATGCAATTCTTGAAGCCGTGCGAGATGGTATATGTCGCATCAGGCATGAAAATCTTTCATAAACAGATTTCCCCATCATTTTACAAGCTTCAGGCTTAAAACCATATAATTCAGAACATAAGTAAGCATGTATGGTAGTCAATACAGTAGCTTTTCTTAAAGGTATTAACCACACAAATTTTTAAAAAGCATCTAGGCATACCAGCATCATGTTATTACCAGATTTGCTAAGAGGCAAAGGTCCAACAAAATCAATACAGAAATTCTGCATGGGCCTTTCGGCTACTTCTGAAGTAAGAAAAACCCAAATGAGTAATTTGTACTGGCTTACTCATAGCACACAAGGTACACATTTTCACTCTCTCTGCAATTTCAACAATCATTTCTTTCCAAATAAAATGTTTTCTAATAGCCTCAATGGTTACGCAAATTCCAAGATTCTCGTCTACAGGGGAATAATGAAAATATCCCAACACCATAGGTTTAAAAACATAGGCAAAATAATGTGCATTCTGTTGACCCAAGATTTACACAATAGAATGCCTTTGGACAAGGAAAATGGTTTTTGCTCAAGACCAGTCTCTAAATTTTGAATACTATTTCTAATTCTTGATCTTGTTACTGATAGTGCTTTATGTTATCAAAGGCCAAAGGGAATTTACAGAAAAGGTTACAATTTTGTGAACTCTCAGATTCATGTAACAATTTAGTCCGTTTAATCATGCACGAGAGCACATCGGCTACAACATTCTGGGTACCTTTAATGTGTCGAACCTAAAATTTTAGAGATGAAATTCACATCACCCAAATGCCAATTTTGTCTAATTGCTGTGGATGTGCTAAGAACCAAGACAATGCCTGGTTAACAGTTTCCAACAAAAATTTAGCATGCTTAAGATATTCACAGAATTTATCAATATCGAATACGATAGCCAAACACTCTAACTCATATAAGGTAGATGACTTCCTTTCCTCAGGGGTCAAGTTTCGTGATGCAAACGCTATAGGCTGGCGCACTCTATATATTCCCTGCGTAAGCTCAGCCCCAAAAGCCAGGCTTAAGGCATCGATCTGCAAAATAAATTGTTTGGTAAGCTTTCTGTTGGTCTGTACCCCACTCAAATTTAGCATTTTTCTTATGTAACTGGTTAAGGAGTGCAGTCTTTTCGGCCAACTGGGGAATGAACTTGTTAAATATTAGACCATCCCAATGAAACTGGCTATGAACTGTGCATCCATAGGTTGGGGGAAATTCCTAACTACTTTGGTTCTTTCTAAGTCAATGGAAATGCCCTGACTAGAAATTTTGTGGCCTAGAAAAGAAATTTCAGGCACAGCAAACTTAACATTGCCGTGATTTACAGTCAGCCCTGCCTTTTAAAAACATGAGAACACTACTTCTAAATGTTTAAAGTGTTGTTCAAAAATTTACAGTATAGACCACCAGGTCATCAAGCTAATTATACACAAACTTAAATTTGATGTCATGAAAAATCAGAATCAAAAGCCTAGTAATGCTCCCATAGCCAGGCCGAAAGGAACACGGGTGAAATGGTAAAGTGCCATGGTACACCAAAATGGTTATGGACTTAGATTCCTTACTTAAAGGTATCTGGTGGTAAGAAGCATTTAAGTTAATAGTGGTGAGAATGTATGCATTACTGAACCAATGAAAAGCGAAATGCAAATCAGGCAATGACACTTATTCAATTTCATTTTTCTTCTTTACTTTAGGATAATCAATAACCATACATTGTTTTCCATTTGGCTTGGGTACAAGGAAAGCTGGACTAGCATGCTGTGACGTCCACTGTTCTATAGCAACCTTATCAATCAGATCTTTAACCTGGAGCCTTAATAGCTCCATTTTAGGAGGGGTCAAACAATACGGTTGACTCTTAACCGGTTCTTTATCTAGCAATATAATTTCATACTCCAGCAGTTTGGTGAGGCCTAACTCTGGAGTCAAAACACTAGGAAACTTATCTCACAAAGTTTCTGAAACCTATTCTGCTCTTATGGAAACAAATGACCAAAAGGAATTTGCTGAAGTTTTCTTTTCACAGTCAACAGTTATTCCCATTGTGATGTTGCTAGCATTATTAACTACAAAAGGCATTTTATCTTTTGGGGCAAATTTAAAACTAAATATGTTTTTCTTGAACATCTAAGACCAGACCGGTCTTTCTCATAAAATCTGCTCTAGATATAAAATCTGAACTTAGCTTCTCAGGAACCAGACTTTTTACCATTCATGTAAAACGTGAAATCTTTACCTTTATGACTGTACAACAAGAAATTGGCAATGGAATATTTGAAGCTGTATAACATTTAAAATAATTATTTTTAACTGATTTTAATAAATTTAATTCCCTCAAATTTTTGAAAAGTTTTCTAGAAATAACAGTACATGCAGAACCTGAACCAACTAGTGTGCTAACACTCAATAAACCTTTTACTTAATTCGATATGAGAGGTACTCGCTCGTTGAATACTAACAACAATGGGAAAATGGACACAACACATGTTCGAAACACTAGAATGCTTATGCTCACTGTGAGGCTCTGATTGTCCAAAAACTGTTGAAAAAGATCACAAATGTCCACTCTGGATGAGATGTGAGCATTGTACGAGACCTCATTGGCTTTACAGTAAAAGCGATAACGGTCACTCACTTGTCCTCCTCGCTGCCCACATTTTATATTTGAAAACAATTTGCAGCAATGTGTCCTACTTTTTTTACAAAAGGAACAAACGGTAGTTTACTTTTCCGTGTGGCAGAGGGTTGATTACCTGTCTCATCTGGTTTTACATCTTTACTCTCGTTTTAAGAGTATTTACCCAGATCCTTAGTGTCTTTATGCTTTGACATATTTCCACGTGATTTGTCGCGTACAACATAAGCACCTGATTTATCCTGCTAGCATTTTTGAAATGTGTTTCTTTCAAAACAGAAATCAGGCTTTTCATACCTCTGGTATACATAACGGATGTTTTGTGAATGGATACACAAACTAGCTAACCCTACCTAATGAGTTAGTTTTTCATGGAAAACAAGGCAGTTGCATTCTTGAGGTGCAAGTCCCTCCAAAATATTATCCACTATTTCTTGCTCGGAAAGTGACAATCTAAGCACTACAACAACTTCCTTAATTCTACTGATGTACACTGACAGTGGTTCATAAAGAACTTGCCAACAATTAAAATGTTTCAAATGTAACACTGTCAAAACCCTGGTAGAGATAAGGAAATGCTAAATACCTTTATGTGTCCCTGAGTAAAAGGGGAAATAACCTGCAACAACTGATGTTCAGGTATAGAATTACTTTGGTGCAACCAAAAGATCATTTTCAAAAACACCAAATATTTGGGTACATCTAGCCTATGTGTTGTGCAAATCTCTTACCATATGCTCAAGAATTGAGGAAGCGGAAGCTTGCCAAACACAGATGAAGGTGCCTGGTACATACTAGGGCAAACAGCAAGAGTAATTTTCACTCTGGGTACAATAACCGATTTTGACGGGGGTGGGGGGGGGGGCTAACATTTGCGCTGTGGAAGGAGCAGAAGCAGAAATACCAAAGCCAGGATTTGCAAGTTTAAGGGTGGTTGTAGAAATTGGATAAGTAACAGTGTTGGGTAAATGTACTATTGGATTTTGGGTGTTGGATGGGGCAGGAGCATCAAGAGTAAAAATGTTCAATTGTTCAGACACGTGACACAGCACTTTCTTCCTGTGTGGTAGTGGCCACGTGCAATTTGATTTCAGCTTGACTTACGGTGTCACTCAGTACTGCCACCTATTCAACAACATTCTGCAGGGAAGTGGTCTGTGGATCAGAAAGAGCTTCACGGGACATGTCCAATAAATTCCTTGTCCGTTTGTCCAGGTGAGCAACCCTTTGTTTTATTCTGGACAAAGTCAAACTACTTTGATCATCTTCTAAATTTTCCACTAACACAATTAGTGCAAACAGCTTGGAGGCACATATTTCGTATTGAGCAGAAAACTCAAGGGTGGTTAAATTCATTACATTGATGGGCTCACTTGCTCTTTTGTTTTACATGGCACACAGGCAGTACCCACAAAAAATATATAGTACCAATGACTATTTCCCATGGCCATACAATACAATTTACTCCAATAACAAAACATTTGGCAAAATTAAAAATTAAATATTTCAATTGCAAAATTTTTTCAAACATTACTGTGAATAATTATTTTCTCAGCGTATATTGATCTAATATTGATTAGTATTATAAGACAAAGCGGCACAGATGTAAAATTAATATTGTCCTTATATATTTTTATTTTTTTAAAGATTTTTTTTATATGTATCATATATGTGGCTCTAATGTGAACATCAAGCCTGAAAAAGACAGTGCAAAACAAAGTATGAAAATGTATGTCTACCTTCATAATCAGTTATCACACTTTTTGGAGTATTTATGCTTTTATGCTCAACTTCGGTGCACCCTGATTAATTTTTTTACAACATTAACGTTTATTTTTAACTTTTAACACATATTTGTTAAACTTCGCAACAACACCAGTGTTCAAGGACATCGTCCTTCAGTGTAATAATTTAAAGTTACCACAGGTTTGAGTTTTGTCCAAAAGTCTTTGACGACAGAATTCAAAACAAAAAAAATGTTCCTTGGTAACATTCCAAACTACTCCCAGTGTTCTTTAGGTGGGAAGAAGAACCCGGGGTATCATGCTGCCATGTTGAACAATTTAATGTTAAAATTCTATGCAAAGTGTACGGCATTGAAACACTGACCAAAACAAACGCCAGTCGTCCAGTCTCCAACTGCAGCACACCGCTCATAGTCCCGACTATGTTAGGCTATGGCACAAGATACAGCATGCCCAAGGGGATAATTCTTGTCAGTGGCAGCACTCCAGGATACAATAGAACCACTCTCAGACTGTTGATAAATAAATCACAACTTGAAATAGCGAGAAAAACACAGCGGCCCAAAAAAGTAAGCCTTTCATGATGGAGGTCAAATCATCAATTTTTTTCAGCAAACGAAGAAAATCATTTCACTTCCAAAACACACGACATGGCTAATCGATAAACTTCGAATAACCATGTTGCGGTCACGAAAAATGATGAAACAAACTATATATTTTACAATTTTTTTTGTTGCAACCGTACTTTAAGGTGTAAAATTGATTTGTGTTTATTATTACACACATATGCAAGCATGTAAATAAATAAACTCGTTCCCAGATGTACAGTAATACAAATGTCACGAAGCAATCGAGCTATAATGGTACCTGGTGCTACAGAAATGAACACAATGCACAGGTTTTATGGATAGTCGACAAAGGATGTTTGTTTCTTGAAGAGCAACAAACAGATAAAATAATAAGCAATTCAATATTTTCCAGCCGTTTATGTTATTTACAATCACAAATTTACATTAATATAAATTACATCATATTTTTCTTCCTTTCTTTAAATAAGGTAACATTTATAGTTTACTTTCAACATGACACCAAACTAAAAATAACCAACCTGCGATTAAAAAAAGAGTAAAATTGCCCCCCACCCCCAAATAAATGAAGGAAAGACGACAGGGCTTTGTCAGAAAAAGTAAATTTCTGCTAAGGTAATTTAAGAAAAACAATTAGGTAAGGAGATATATATATATATATATATATGCCACAACATGGCACGAAATGATGTTAATTTGTGATGTGATAAACGTTCGTGTAAGAATCGCCATCAGAACTAACATTTGCAATCACATGCCAAGTAGTGTATTCGGGGCACATGCGTGGTGGGGCACGTGTAAACTACCTCGTTACACCGATGTCGGAATATCTGTGTAAAAGCTCTCTCGACTTGATGTCTTTCTTCTTCTTACGCGCATGCTTTGTCTTTGAGGCTGGCTGGTGGCCATGGTTCACCACGGCGACGATGCTGCATTTATTCTTCTTTCTTCATCGGACTAGACTACTTCATACGTGACACTAGGCATGTAAGTCTGCCGGAGTCTGTGGGTGGAGCAGTGGAGAAGCATCTCTCCAGACGGTTGGCTAAGCTACTGGTCGGCCCATGCAGGTGCCCGGAAGGTAAATGTTGGAAAAATACCATTCGGCAAGCATAGTCAAAAATCCTTTCAGCAACATGAACATTTTCGTACTGTGATATTCCGGCTACTTTATGCCCTTTATTTGCAACAACGATTAAGAAATGTAATTTATGCATATGACATGTATTCTGAGTTGTGACTGAAAATATAGCGTCAGTTTTGGCGAATTGATGGAGGAAGGGGTGCACGAACAAATGAAATTACACGTGGCCTTTGTAGGATTTCTCATTGCTGTATCCCCATTCGCGTTTTGGCATTGAGATTTTCAGGGGAAATTGCTTGAATTGTATTTGCTATTCTCTATTAAAAATATTGGGCCATTAGTTTTTGTTTTTCTGGATGGTCTTTATGCGTTTTCTACTGTTCAATAGCCTTTCAACTCCCAGGGGCGGATTCATTAAGAAAACCTACCTCCCCCATATATCAAGCAAGTTACCTCCTTGAGATAAGGAAAGCCTTATATGTAAGGGATACCCCAAACTAAACGGACAAGAGAAGCAAGAAAGGAAGTACAAACGTGTACCCATGGTTTTATTACGTCCATGCAATAAACTATCAAACATGCAGAGCACGCAACAGTTCGCTCCCCTCCACAAAAATATTTAAATGTTTACAGTGATTAAGGTAACACGGGCAGTTTGTACATATACAATCTAAATAACAGAAAACATAACGTAAATTTGGGTGTAACTCCTATTTATTCCCAGGCACCAAGTCATGCATGGTGAGTTACATGCTTGGTATTTTTACAAAGTTATTCTTTTATAAATTAGTAAATAATAGCACATCATATATATTTAAGAACTATAACAAATAATATCAGCAGTTTCTCATTAATGACTAAGCAAATTGGAGGAAGGCATTATAATATATATTTCTATAATACATTTTTTTGATGGGGTACGATGCGTGCAAATAAGGAACAAAAATTTTTATAAATAAAAAATTTTGTTTAGTTTTAACAAAACACGCTAATAATTATAAATACTTGTACACAACATACAGTTTTATTTATATTTTTCACAATTTATGCAATCATTGAATAAAAAATTCCATTAATGTATTAATTAATTCTTGTTTTATCTTATTTCTAAATGGGATGGGCACTTAACGCCAAGGACGAGCTGGACAGTAGATCTCTGCTACAAGGGCAGGCACGCAGTATGTAGGTACATACTCTGCTACAAGGACAGGCACGCAGTATGTGGGAACATACTCTGCTACAAGGACAGGCACGCAGTATGTGGGAACATACTCTGCTACAAGGACAGGCACACAGTATGTGAGAACATACTCTGCTACAGGGACAGGCACAAAGTAAGAGGGAACGTACTCTGCTACAAGGACAGGCACGCAGTATGTAGGAACATACTCTGCTACAAGGACAGGCACGCAGTATGTGGGAACATACTCTGCTACAAGGACAGGCACACAGTATGTGAGAACATACTCTGCTACAGGGACAGGCACAAAGTAAGTGGGAACGTACTCTGCTACAAGGACAGGCACACAGTATGTGAGAACATACTCTGCTACAGGGACAGGCACACAGTAAGTGGGAACATACTCTGCTACAGGGACAGGCACGCAGTATGTGGGAACATACTCTGCTACAAGGACAGGCACGCAGTATGTGGGAACATACTCTGCTACAAGGACAGGCACACAGTATGTGGGAACATACTCTGCTACAGGTACAGGCACATAATAAGTGGGAACATACTCTGCTACAGGGACAGGCACGCAGTATGTGGGAACATACTCTGCTACAAGGACAGGCACACAGTAAGTGGGAACATACTCTGCTACAGGGACCGGCACACAGTGAGTGGGAACATACTCTGCTACAGGGACAGGCACATAGTAAGTGGGAACATACTCTGCTACAGGGACAGGCACACAGTAAGTGGGAACATACTATGCTACAGGGACAGGCACACAGTAAGTGGGAACATACTCTGCTACAGGGACAGGCACACAGTATGTGGGAACATATTCTGCTACAAGGACAGGCATGCAGTATGTGGGAACATACTCTGCTACAAGGACAGGCACACAGTATGTGGGAACATACTCTGCTACAAGGACAGGCACACAGTATGTGGGAACACCGGAGGTTTTGCCCGCACTCGCTGACCGCCTATTTAGACAAAGTTCAAAAGGTTTTAAGTTAGACTGCGCGAGAGACAACAACAGTTATCAATATGTACTTACACGAAGAGGTTTCTAACACCTCTGGCTGAAAACTCACCAAGCCAAAAGGTCGATAGGCCGGGTTTTCCCAGTCCTTGCACATACTGAGGGTTTGGATAAAGCCTGCTGTTTCTCTTTTGCTCTGTGCGAGGTTTCTGTCCTCGCTGAGCAGGCCTTAGGGCACCTGCGTTATCACTTAACAGATGTACCGCCGTAAACGCTGCTAATTTTTACTAAAGAATGGCCCAAAAATGTTTATTTTGCACATTACAAAATTGATCGAAGATTAACATTGCAGAGAATAACACATGTATCAGCAACCGCTACATTCATTGGTGTCAGGCAGGGACACTAACCCTTTGTCCACTAAGATGCACTAAAATTACATTGCTTTATGAAAGTTTATATATGTTTAAAATACTGTATTTTATTTCATATGATATGTAATTTTACTGTAATAATAGTTTTAAATATTTGTTTTTTCTGACAGAATATTTTATATCTGCAAAAGAAAATATTAATTTAGTCATAAAATAAGTCCCACCACAAGTGTCACAAATGCGACATTTTACATAAATGTCTAATATAATGAAGTTCCATTACAAATGTCAGTGATGCAGTTTCTCTTGTAAAAATAAGCTAACAATTACATACGGGTTTAGTAAATGCTTGCTGATATAACTTCATAATCATTTAATAAAAAAAATGTTCTACAATATATATTTTGGAATACAATAGAGTGATAGTGTGTAACAGACATTTTGAACCAGTAGTTATTGATAGAACTAGTGAGCCTACTTTCCTCAACATGGGCGCAATTACTTTTTAAATAATTTATTAATAACTTAGTTGGTAGGTAGGACTTGACTTCACTTTGAAAGCGATAATTTAGAAGTGAAACCAGAAACTTATTCAACAGTAGTGAGACTATTACAAATTCACACACGCCTTACCCAGTACTTGAACCTAGAAAGCGACGCACTATGAGCTAGCGTGCAATCCACTGCATTACGAAGGTTGGGTGCGGAAAATCAACTTCGGATTTAATCAGTCTAACCTTTCAAATGAAAAGGTTTACTAACCTAAAATATTTACACGGCCTTTACTTTGAAAATAAGTGACTAAACCACATAACTAATAAAAGTTTACATGGCCCCCCTGTAGCGCTACATGTATGGAGATTTTGACGGAAATCGGTTGTTTGGTCCCTACAATAGAGTCTTTATATTCGATGGTTCTGATGTACACTGTCTTCATACAGATCTTGACTGAATTTAGTTACGTTGTTTAATATATTAAACTTACCTAAACGATTTACGAAGCTGCCATTTAGAACATCATTGTCTGGCCCAATTAATTTATGAAAGTTTGCATGACCTTCTGTAGCATTTGTGGTGTGCACAACTTGGTAAAACACTATTTGAAATGTTCAAGTGTAATATTAGGTGGGAATCAGTTGATTGGTCCTCGAGACATGGCATAAAACCACCATAATTTTAATGTGACGATCTTCATAAATGGAGGACAAGAAAGTAATGTAGTAACAATTGCGGTGACTTTACACTGTCAATATACAAAGATAAGTTAAAATATATTACATTGTTTCGTAGATTTCGCCCATTAAACAAAAATGTTTTTTATAACCACCATTCTGAAAATAAATGTCACACTTTTAAAATGCATATATTAATATGGCCTGCCACAGTACATCTTCGTCAAATTTGGTAAGAATGTGCTGATTCCAAGATACGAGATAAACTAATTATTTTTTATTGGTAGGGCTATCTATCTTACAAAATGGCAGAGAAATGAGGCTCTTCATAGACTAATATGAACGCTGTAATTGATACTGCCAGCATACAAAGTTATTTGAAATTCGTTTCGTTAGTAAAATGTACTGTGCTGAAAATAATAATATAAGCTCCATTTTGAAAATAAGTGCCTAACCTACATTAAGTATGCCAGTTTACACCATCTGCTGTAGAAATATTTGTTTGCCAAATTTGGAAGAAATCTATTAGTACTATCCCGAGATATGACAAAAAACTTAATTTACTCGCATAACACTATCTTACAACAAAATGGCTGAAAATATATAATCTGTATAAATACAGTGGATTTTTTGTAATATATATAGCCAGCATACAAAGTTTAGTTGAAATTGATTACAAGGTTTCGACGATATAGCATTCCAAGAAAAAACTATATCGCCGCCAATTTGAAAATAAGTGTCTTGCATGCTTAAAACATACATTTGACATAATCTGCCTCTGTACTACTTGTTTGTCATATTTTATAGGAAGTGGTCAATCCTTTCCCGGGATATTACACAAAAACTATATCGCCGCCAATTTGAAAATAAGTGTCTTGCATGCTTAAAACATACAATTGACATAATATACCTCTGTACTACTTGTTTTGTCATATTTTATAGGAAGTGGTCAATCCTTTCCGGGATATTACACAAAAACTATATCGCCGCCAATTTGAAAATAAGTGTCTTGCATGCTTAAAACATACAATTGACATAATCTGCCTCTGTACTACTTGTTTGTCATATTTTATAGGAAGTGGTCAATCCTTTCCCGGGATATTACTCAAAAACTTTCTTTAGCATGGCACTATCTTACAAAAGGACGGGTAAATGCTCCATGTCAATACACATAATAATTGTAATGTGTACTTCCAGCATGCAAAGTTATGTTGGAATTGATTACATAGTTTCGACAATATATTATTCTAAGCTAAATAGCTGTATGGCCACCATTTTGAAAATAAGTGTCTGACATGTTTAATCCACATCACTTACGATAATCTGCGTAAGTACTACGAGTTTACCAAATTTGGTAGAAATTAGTTAATTATTTACCGAGTTATTACATAATTTATATATTTTGAAGACTTTTTTTCCCAAATGGCCGACAAAAGTGGTTATTTGTTAGTATATATCATGCTTGTAATATGTACTTTAAGTAGACAAAATTTGGTTGAAATTGTATTACTGGTATGGCAGATATAATAAATAAACTTAAAACCTTTGTATGGCTGCCATTTTGAAAATAAGTAATAATAAATTAAAATAATTTACGTTTACATGGCCTACTGTAGTTTTATTTACACGCCAAATTCGGTGAGAATTAATTGAATAATTTTCCAAACAATATGTAAAATATTTATTCTTTAAATTTGGGCTATTTTCGGAAATGGGGACTAACAACAATATCCATCTTAAAATTGATTAATTCTTACACAATGGTCTACCAGCATACGAAATTTGGTAGTTTAAATCGTCTGACTCATTCCGAGATATATCACCCAAAACATTAAAGTGATAGCCACTTTGAAAGTAAGTGTTCAACGAGGTCGAAAACTATAAAAGTCAGGTGTCTCTACTAATTATTATATGTGTACCATGTTTGGTGATATTCGATTTAAGTGTTCATAAATCGAAAGCGGGGCCACACACATTAACAAAAACACACACAGACATGCTTACATACACCCTCATACCCACAACACATAGTCAGGAGAATGATCTCCTGGGCCTTCCTTTCCTTCGGAAAATAGGCTGAAAAAATAAATGATATCATGAAATGTGACTGGCAAGATTCGCAAACACTTTGCTTATAAACAAAATAATTAAACTCTGTAAAAGACGGATAAACACAAATAAAAATACTGTAAAACTTGGCTAAAATGGCACAACTGCATTAATAAATTTACCCCAAACCGCACACCAAGTTTTACAATTATACACTTTTGCTTGAAAAAAAAATGCAACACCCAGAGAGAATGGACCGAATTAATCCAAAGTGGGAGGATGTCTATAACAGTGTACCAACAATAGGTGTATGGCTGCAGAGCGATGGAGTTCATGTATGCCTAGCAGCGTCCTCTCTTTTGTGACCGGAAATGTCAGTGTTACACCAAGCTCATTCAGTGAAGAACCGTCAAATGAAGTGAAAGCAAGTGCCAATATGTTTCGTCAACGTCAAAGTGCGCCATATTGGCATGTGAGTGAGTTCTGGGGCATGATGATCGGTATCCGGGAAACGGGTTTGTCATACCGTGACATTTCGGCTCTTTCAGGCAATGCTGCTACGACAGTGATGCGTGTGTGGAACCAGTGGATAGAAGAAGGCCTTACGCCTCAACGAGTAGGTACTGGAGTATGCAATATGACCACAGAACGGGAAGGCCCCCCATCTTGTCCGCATGGCCGTAACGGACCATACAGCCTCGTCCACAGTGTTGGCTCGACACTGGAGCACTGCAACAGGTGTGGATCTATCTGTGTCGACGGTTCGATGCCATCTGCTGCGGGCTGGACTGGTGGCACTCATGCTATTGCATCGGCTTACATTGTCCAGAAACCACAAATGCCTCAGACTGCAATGGACCCGTGAATGCCGTCGCTGCCATGCTGAGTGGCAAAGTGCAGTGTTTCGGATGAGTCCCGCTTCAACCTGTCCTACAGTGATGGCCGCATACGTCTTGTCAGCCTGCATTGTGGAGCGGCATAGCAGACAAACGTTAAGTGTGATGTTTTGGGGCGCCATGGTATACAACATGCGATCTCGAGTCGTATGTATTGAGGGCAATCTGAACGGCAACGGCTACATCAGGGAGGTATTAGAGCCCGAGGTACTGCCTCTTCTTCAGGCGACTCCACACTCTATATTTCAGCAGGACAATGCCTGGCTACATGTGGCGAGGTATGGGCAAACCTTCTTCAATGAAGGAAGGGCACCACTGCTTCCTTGGCCTGCACGTTCACCTGACATGACACCTATCGAACATGTCTTGGCTATGGTTGTTCGGTGACTTGTTCGTCATAGTCCACCAGCAAAAATATTTTTACTTTAATGTTTATGTGACATTACTTGTGGTAAATTAGCGTAACTATTTTTTTCTGAATTTTGCGCGCTTCATATAAAGTATATTCATGAAACTCTATCATTAAAAGTATTTAAGAAAACTTTTATTAAAATATATTACAAGTGAATAAATATGAAAAAAAAAAAACATATGTACTCAAAATGTTTCGAATATATATATGGATTTTACATACTAAATGAAACACTGAGAACAAAATAACTTTATTACTCTATGGGTAAATATGATATGGGGCTATGAGCGACTAAACTGATAATTTGGGATGTGTAAAAGGTGAACATTTCTTGGTTGGGGGTTGCTACAAACTGTGACTTAACAAGAAGAAACAAATTGGGCATAGTTTGGGCTTCACTGTCACCAAACAAAAGTCAGTGGTGTGGTTCATGAGGAGCTAATTTTGGACGCCATCATATCGGTGCACTCTGGCGCCCAGTGACTCGAACAAGGAGAACATGAACACACTTCGGCAACCGATGCTATGAACAAGCAACATCACAATCTATTTGTGAATTTTTTTAACAAACATGACTGTTAACAAGAGTGAGTAAGCACCATATTATGAAAGTCAGTCATATAAATAAAGATCACTCTGAACCATCTGCAAGTAATTATACTCACAAGATGTAAAAAAGAACACCAATTCATTTAATTTATTTGTAAATAATGATTCATTGTTTAGAACTTTTCCAATTTTTCGGTTTTTGAAAAATAAAAATAATTCATGTTCGAGGTTACAGAGGTCAACCTCCAAGGTCATGGTTAAGGTCACACACATCCAACATGGTCGGCATCCGAGGTAGTTGACCCAGCTCTTCGCTCCGTGCCCTGAAACTTGTCCTAGGAGAGGCTGTGTTACACTACTGCTTTGTTGGGAAAATGAGTTTTCTCTAGGAAGACAATAAACCTGAATACTTTTTTGAAGCAGTTAGTTCTTGTGTAATAAACCATAAAGAATGTTTCAATACCAACTCAATTTCAATATCATTTTCAGATCCATATCTAGAGAATCCACATTTTTCAACTTTACAAATACAGTAATCAAACAAAAAAAAAAGGGAAGGTATTTTCTCTGTCAAAGTTATGTATGTAATTCTAAAGTTAAGTTTTTATAATTCAAACATAAACAGTAGGTAGATGTAAGTACGTATTGTCAGAGACTAGAGAAATACTGAAGAACAAGAAGTAAATATTTTGCTCTCATTTGATAAGAAGAAATAATGCATAATGCACAAAGAGACAGAAGGTAAATGCTCGGTAAATGAAAGGATCTATACAATGTAACTTTTAGTGAAAGTTTATATAGAAATTAAAACATTTTTACGCTGGGGCTACGTGTGTTTGAACAAGAAAATTACTTTAAAGGCATCACGGAAAATTTAGTAGTCTAAGGAAAAATAAATATAATTTCTGTCAAAATGGAAACTGTTCAAATAAATATACCGAAGAGTGTAAATTTCCTCGTTAAATTTTTTTTTTCTAGTCTCTCTGTTTCGTCAGCGGAATTTCGTAACATGATAGCGAAACAATTATGCTTGTGACAGTGCATAATATTATCTCCTTAAGATTATTTGCATTAATATGTACTGAAATTATAAACTGTCACATTATTTTAAAATATTATGTAGACTTGTTAATTGAAAGAATATTATTTTATGGGTAGTATACACGTTAAAATTGATGCCAAAAAAATTTTAAACGGCTCTTTATAGGTCAAAAACGTTTAAAGCGGAATAAAGTAGTCATAGTTTTTCAAATATCGTTATAAATGTATGACTTTTACAGTTTTATACTCTCTTGAAATATATAAATTATTCCAAAATATTGACACTTGGCTATGACAAACTATAGAAAATACCTTTACTAGAAAAAAGTACTCAGCCACAAAAAAAAAAAGAGTTATTTAAAAAATCGAAATTTGCAAAACGCTTGTCTGTCTCTTGAGGCCCGGAAAGCCTTCCCAGAAAGTCTCCATACTACACCGCACTGCTTAATGGAGAAATGTAACCTTAATCTCGAAACTTAATCCAACTTCTGAAATTACCTGTGGAAGAACTTTCCAACTAGGTGCAAGATATAAAATATCCTCCTCCGAGAACGAGATGTATCAAAGTCGAGTTCTCGAGGGATGAAGGGAAGTTTCATAGAGAGTCGTCGAGTAGAATATCTTAACAGCAATATTGGAGAATCCTTTGCCAGCAGAAGAGATGCAGAAAGAAAACCGCTGCAGGAAGTGGGTGTATTTGTCTGCAGGAGAGTGTGTGTCCAACTTCGCGTACTGGATATGTGGTTCGTACACGAATCTGCAACATATGTGCTGTGAACACATGCTATGAACCTAACATTTTACTATAGGCTCTTCACGCTAAAATGAGCACTTTTGAAAGCCGTGCCTAATATCTTCTTGTAGCCATGTTGTTTATTCTTCCACTTTGTGTAAGATTAACATTTCCATGGGCCTCGTCACTTTATTCATGCGTCAGTCAAGTGTAACTGTGAAATTATTCGAACAGTTAATATTCTTAAATCTGCTGATTTTTCCACACTGAGGCGTTAAAAAAAAACATAAAGCTTAAAAAATAATTTAAATTGTAACAAATAGCTACATAACACTTTTTATTCGACATTAACAAAAGGAACTACTTTCCATCCATCGTTACCAACTATACCGGGCGCATGTCACTCAGTGCGCCCGTTATAATATATGCACGCAGGGGCAGTGACATTTTTCCAATGTTGATTTCAAAAGTGCTCACTTTATCGTGAACAGCCTTTAAGATGCTTTAACCACGCGAAAGGTAGGAATGATTAAAAAAAAAAAAATTATAAATTTCTTTCATTCTGATCATTTCCGAATAATATGAGTAAGTTTAAGCTCTGTATAATAATTCAAAGTGGGATGAACATAATTATACATTAGCTAAGCCGAGTTTTTTAACTACAGCAATATAAACCTGAATTATGTGATTGTTGTAGATTATAATAAAGTGTTGAAACAATCATAAATAATATAAATATTAGCAGTTTTAAACATTATATTATGGGGGTTATTATTTTCTCATCAGTTCATCCTGGTCTAATATAATATGCACTACTGGATAGCTTTATTCAAGTTTGTAATCCTATCTACATACATGTAAAGGCATATGCATACTTTGCAAGTATACCTATAAACAATAAAGTTAATAACAAAACAACAAATATTGTCTCTGTAGTAGTAGTAATTACATTTGTAGTAATTACGCGTTAGCTAATAAATCTAATGCTTGCTAAACAAATCTGTAGAATTTTTCTTGACGACAAAGTTTTAGTAAAATTCTATTACATTCTACAACGAAGTAGGCAAGATTTTTGTATGTATAGGAAGACATTGACAAAGTAGGGAAAATATTTTATACAATTCTGCATGTAAATATCATACATAGCCTGTTTAGTATTTTTAATATTCCGTAGTATATTTAGTTTGTGTGTTGCCACATACATAATGTTTTCATAATAAGATCAATAAATTTGCGTAACACATGTAATGTCATGTTAAGACTGAAATGCCAGTAGCGTGGTGGCATTAAGTCGTTTCGTGTACATTTTAATGGATGTGTTATAGCACCGAGGCCAGGAAAACTAAACAAGGTTTTTAAGGGGATTATTCTGAAAGTTTCGAGAAAAACACAGATTGTGTTTACATTTTTGCTGGTGTTAAAATTTCACTGAGAATCAGAACTAATCACGAAGTAATTTTAAAACACAGGCACTCTCAGAGAGAAATTTGGATTAATTTACTGAAAATAATATAAAATTTGCAAACTTCATGTTTCACATCACCTTTCCTCCATGCTGGTCGGGAGAAGTGACAGATCTCTCGGGTGGTACACTAGGCTACACATAACGCCAGCCTCCTGTGTTCACATCGTCAGAGAAGTGAGAACTAAATATGGAGATAGTCGCCAGCGGACACGTCCCACCTAACCAAATCATAACGTGAGTGTTCACTTAGCTAAAAGGGGCCGCGGAGTTGTAGTGGCTAGAGCAGTCGCCTTCCATCATGGTGAAGCGTGTTCGATTCCTGGCGGGGTCGCTCCCGGACTTTCGGACATGGAAATCATGCTGGACAATGTCACTGTTCGGCAGGTTTTCTCGGGGTTATCCCATTCCCACCGTCCTTACACTCCCGGTGGTTCCATTTTTTTCGTTTTACCCTCATCGGCTGTGGAGATCTCGTTTTAATGAGCTGCCCAAATCACTTCACTCCACTTAGCTTGGAAAACATCCAGGACTGATCTGAAGACACTGTGCGCATCTATGACAATAAAGAAAGAAATAATATCCATTTCATAGTAAAAGTCAGTACTTGGTAAGACGAAAGAAAAACCACAAACACTTGTAATAAACGTGGCTTATAAAATATCATAAAATAACATAAGGAATGAGCAAGGAACAACATATATAAAAAGTGGCGCAAATGACAAATACAATAGTCACTCGTGCTGGGTGGCCATACATTGTACAAAAGAACGAAATATATATAAAAAATACCAGGCTTAAAACTTGCTTGTATGAGGTAACTATTGTAGGTCCAGAGGTAACTTATGTCGAGTGAATTAATGGCAACACGTAAACTTGCTTGTATGAGGTAACTATTGTAGGTCCAGAGGTAACTTATGTCGAGTGAATTAATGGCAACACGTAAACTTGCTTGTATGAGGTAACTATTGTAGGTCCAGAGGTAACTTATGTCGAGTGAATTAATGGCAACACGTTAACTGTGGTGGTGTATTACTTAAGTATTTTTTATTTATTGGTTGCTTTTAAAAATTTATATAACATGTCAAAGAAAGTCAATAATTTTACAACATTATGAACAACAAATATTACCAAGGTTTCAATAATTGATATGAGATTATAACGTAGGTTGATATAACATGAGACATCGAGTTTAAATGTTATAAAATAAATTAAAGCGTGTAGTTATTCAAAGCTTTAAAAAATAATTTTAAAAATACTCATATTATATGAATGTTCATAAACTTCTGGGGTAACATAATAAATTATGATAACGAGTGAAAACTTAAAAATAACCGAGTATAACATTATTTTTTAACCATGAGAAACTCGAAATATATATTACTTATGAGACAGATTTCATTTTAAAATAATCTAGTAAAAATACCGGTTCACTGATAGTATAAAATTATTATTACTCGAGAAAATTTATGGAGACATATGTAATATTTTACCTATCATAATTATTAGGCTTTGGGATGCATTCAGGCGATAAATAAAATTTAGTTATGTAAAAAAACATAACAATATGATGATTTTATAAAAGAACTATTTAAAATGATCTCTTAAATCTTTTGACATAGAAATTTATAAGTTAATTTTTTTTATAATTTAAAAAGTAAAATTATATTTAAAAAACCAGTTGACATAGTAGGCTGAAGTAGATTTGAGAAAAATTCAATATGCTGATCCCAGCGAGAAAATTAGTCCCCAGCCAGGAAGGGGCCGGCCAAACACCGCTAACATCTTGGCATTTTCAAGAAACTGGTGCTGCACATGTAGATCCATGCACCAAGACAGGGAAATTCGTTCAATATGAGACTCAAGCAAGATGAGAGTCGTGCAGATGAGAGTCGTACATCTTCACTAAAAAAGAAAAATATACCAAAAAAAGCGAATGACTTCTGACTTGTGCACCTGAAGACGAAAATTGGAACAGCACTCACCAAGAAAGGAAAACCATAATAATCCTATCATAATTAACAGGCGCAGTACCTTAATAATTATATATATATATAGCAGTACATCACCACACTACATTTTTGGATTGAGTATGTGAGTAAAATGAGAATTAACACAAAAATGTGATTTGAGTCTCTGCAAAGATCACCACGGTTACAGCTCAACGTTTTCGCATCATGTCAGCGACAATCAAAGAAGATAAAGTGCCTTGGAAACGCTCCGTGGAGCACGGAGATGGAAGAAAAATAAGACAAATGTTTATTAGTGGAATCGCCGCTGGACGGCATGGGCCATCCCCAAGATGGTAAAGCGCTGAGCAGGTGAGCTGGAATAGTGAAAACCCACGTGCATGTCCACCATTTTCTATGCGATAGCACGCAGTGAGCAGCAAGGTGACACCAGGAATATTGACGATACAGCTACGGCCAAAACCGGGGGTGGAAGGGGTAGTTATGGACGGCAAGAAGGGAATTACCAATACAGCAAAGTACTCCCGGTGATCGCGAGAGATGCGGGCTTGTAGCCTTCCAATAAGACTAAGAATGAAGTTGTGAGGGTACGACTCCTGAACTGGTTTGAAATGAAACATACAAGAAAATTATTCAAATGATAAATTATAAACTATACAATGCTAAAATAGGATGCAATGTTAAATGAACAGCATAGAACAGCCAGACAAACAAAATGTTAAAACATAAAACATTCAACAAAACAAAAACTGACAATAATAAATATCTGACTTAAATGCTTCAATACTTCATTTAATTAATCTGGGATAGTTAAAAATGAGTAAAAATGTCTTTTTTACCACAATAAAAGAAATAATAAAAGTAATGATACATATAATAAAAATTTTCACAAAGTAGTAAATATCTTCAGTACCAAAATTATATTCTCAAAATAGTTTTAAAATAGTTAATTAGCAGAATATAATAACACATTTCTAAAACTCTCAGTGACGCATTTAAAACAGCACACACTGCTGCCCTCAAAGGAGAACCAGGGTAAAAAAAAAAATATTATCATAGAACACAATGGATAACAAGTTCAGATAACATGCACAAGTAGTAAATTATAACAAGAATTAAATCAGAACAAAAGTAGATTGCAATAGAAATGCGCAATGGCAGTTCAATAGCTGAGGTACAAACACCCAGGAGAAAACCATCTCGATAAAACCAAAAAGGGTAGTAAAAAGGAGTGAAAACCATTTTTGAGGCAAGACTCGGCGACAATTACATGGAATGAGGCGTCAAGCAGCTTTCCACAACCCCAAAGAAATTAGGTATGTCTAACTAAGGACAAAATACAAAACTGTTACAGGCACGAGTACTAATAAATGTCCTGACCACAACTATCTTGGCCAGCAACTAGTTCCACATTGAAACTTGATGACAAATAAATATTCCCCCTAATATACACACAGAATTATATACAACAAACCATTAAAACACAACAAGTAGACGAATCATTTTACATTAAGTGTTACCTCAACCTGATACCACTGATTTTTCTTGAAATAGTAAGCTCACAGATAACATAGATATTATAATAACTCGGCTCAATGGAAGATTGGTCCATGAACAAGACGAAGCCAGGATATTACTGTAACCACAGTTACTGAACATTTTTGGAGAGTGCACAGTTAGGTGCTGCAGCTCCTTAACAGTGCAACTATATGACTGATGAGAACTCTTAACTGAGTGATTGGCATCGAAGTCAAATACATGTCAACTGCCTTGTTGACACGACGTACTTAGCACAAAACTAGTTCACCTAAACGAGTAGGCAACAGTCACAATCTGGAAGAATATTCCAAAAAATATACATTTGATTAGAAACATAAATCAAAGTAAAAAAAAAGCAAAACAACCAAAATTTCAATATAATCAACACAAAATTACAAAGAAAACATTTAAATCAAATTAGGTTAGCTTGGCATAAGAGACTTACTGAGGAGTTCGATGAGACACAATGCAACAACACTTTCCCATACCAGTGCTACCACAGAACGATCACCAAACTAAGGAATACATTTCTACTAAACTGTGCACAGTCTCAGGGACAAGGCAACTTTAAAAACGTGCTTGCAATACGTGCCCAGAAGCGAGTACCAAAGTACCGAAATGCGAAATCAAATCCCTTACCCAGAAACAGGAGAAAAAAAAATCCACACTACTACCTTTAATTTGGAGAGAAAAAACCTGCTACCACACAGCAGTCTTATTGAGCAGACGGGCAGCAATGTGGATCCCACAACAGCAGACATTTTCCACTGGTACTCAGCCATTGTGCACTGAAACTATAACCATTTCAAACAAACAACTATCAAGGGACAAAAAA
The DNA here is from genome assembly GCA_029891345.1 of Dryococelus australis. Lineage (NCBI taxonomy): Eukaryota > Metazoa > Arthropoda > Insecta > Phasmatodea > Phasmatidae > Dryococelus > Dryococelus australis. Next base: position 9,547,420 of record CM057004.1, on the reverse strand, counting down.
CAAGCCTGCATGAGAAAAATTTTTACAACAATTTAAATATGGGCATTCATGAGACCCTATAAAAATAAACCAATATTACAGAACAGTATACAGAGAAAACCATACAAAGGTCACTCTCAATCATTTCGAAATAAAGTTAAATAATTTCTTTATGTTAAAAAAATTATTATAATCCGATATGAAAATAAACTATTCTCTAAACATGGAGTTCTGCATTCTTCCACGATGACATTTAGTTACAATGAGTGGTCGACCAACAGGTGAGCACCCAAGGCACTGGAACAGGCTGGCCATGTGGTTACCTTCTCACAGGGGACCAGAGTGGAGAGCTTGCAACCTAAGGAAAAACAAGTACCCAGGCACTCAAAGAATAAACTGGTCGTGAGGCATGGAAAAAAGAAAATGCTGCAGAAAGTACCCCAGAGGACCAGAAGGAAGGAAGTTGGAAGAAAATGCAGTACTATTAATTCCACCTGCCACTCGAGATTAATAGCAAGACCCACAGAAAAACTAGTTGTCACATGTAAGTCGACTAACTCAAAAAAATAAATAGATAAAGCAACCAGGCGCAAGAATTATAGTAATCAATATTTATAAAACTTTGAGTGTGTCAAAGTGTGTGCAAAATAAAAAATAGAAACTGGGTAAATTACATAACCCCAAATTAAGTGATAGTATTTATGGAAATATTCTTTAAGTAGACCAAAGATGTAAAAGCAATTGAACGATAGTGAAAACCCCTTTCCTGAAGCGAAAACAGTAATAAAACAACTGGAAACTATTTCATAGTTAAATGAGCAAGAGAAGAAAAAAAAAAAGGCTGAAGCTCGCAAAAATAAAATACATTTCCAACCACACCTACAACAAAAAAATAACCAGGTAATAGCTAAAAGTTTGTGCATAGGTTATAGCTAAATGTTTGTGCATAGGTTATAGCTAAAAGTTTGTGCATAGGTTATAGCTAAAAGTTTGTGCATAGGTTATAGCTAAAAGTTTGTGCATAGGTTATAGTTAAAAGTTTGTGCATAGGTTATAGTTAAAAGCTTAACCAAAACGGGTCGGAAAGTGGGCACGACTTAAAAATACGCACAACTTATAATGAAAAACATACAGTTAACATATTTAATAAAATACATAGGTTTTAAACACATTTAAAAGTGCAGACTTAAAATGTAAACAATGCCTAAACTGTGTGCCGCTCTCGTGGCACCACCTCTGGTTGAATTTGTTTTATTGTTAGTTCTCCCCACTAGTAATACTCTTGTCTGGCTTTCAGCAAACCCCGTTTGGTTCCAGCATTGAATGAATTTCGGCTAATATTGTTGGATAATTAAAAATATATCTTTCTGTCAGTTACTGTTACCATGTTAATTTCCATTTTATGCATGTGTTAGTTTGTGTAAAACAGTACTTTCAGTCTTTCAGTTGAATTTGTTACATGTTCTGTCAAGTTAAATTGCTGTATTTTTTGTTTTGAATCTTCGTTCGCAGCAAATAAGTTTTAACCTTCTTGTAGTTCTATAGTAAGATAAACTAATTATGACTTATATGAATAACCTTTTAACTTATTTTGATAAATTGTTGTCCTTAATTACTTAGGTTTTTTTTTTTTTTTTTTTTTTTTTTTGCAATTTTCAACCAACCGCATTAAGTACTCGAATGGTTTCATTAGGACCAATTGTTCATTAACACACATGACAAACTTTTAAGATATTATTTGACGTCTAGTCCTACATTCAAAATCATATGGAGTTTTTTTTTTAATTTTGGTTAAATGCTAAGCATTAGTAAGTTGTTTTCAAATTTCGTTTACCCAGACATTTCTCAAATGAATTTTTAGAGTATTTTGACTGTAATCGTCAAACTGTATGTATCGATTGAAACACTCGAACGTCGATACATGCTCTGATACGACTTCACGAAAAGGACTTATGTTCACACTTTCTTTGGAAAAAACATGGCGTGATCTTTTTTAAGTTTCTCTTGTGCTGTTTTACCGTATCTCCATGTAAGATTTTAAACTTCACCGCTGCGGGTAAGTTACTATGTTTGCTCAATATCCCCTTCGTGTTTCTATACTTGTGTTTCGGCCCGCAGTTGTTTATTTGTAGCAGTTCGCGGATGTACCAGCTCTAGCCTGGATTCCTGACCCTGTGATGGCGAGCTTGACTAGTCTGGTCCTGGCGTGGGTTTAGTTGTCGGCTCCCCCGCTTGGTTTGCGGATCTGTTCCGGATCTTCTCCCATCACTCGGCTGTGATTTTCTCGCCGCTTCATCAGGCCATGCAAATTTATTATTTTTGAAGTATGTGGCTTCGCATTTAAGCCATGTAGTTTGCGATGCGCGGAATTTAGTTTGGTCGCAAGCATGTATCGACCTTAAATAAACAAAAATTTGTAATACCCTTTGAAACCTAATTTGTGTGATATTATGAAATCATGAAATTTTGTGGCAACATGCATTCGTCACCTTGGCCCCCAAGGTCAATTAGGGCAAACTGCAATTTTCAAAACTAAAGTGAATCAATATTAAGATAAAAACGAGTACTCGTTAAGTTGTTAGGGGATCCCCACTACAGTATTTTGTTTTCTTTTATCTAATATCACATCAAATAAATAAATAACAAAATATAAAAGGAAAGTACGCGAAAATTTTACTCGCCTTAAATGATATTGATCAGGGATCCTCTGCTTTGTTTATGTCTGCCATATAACCTGTTTTACTTATATTGTTATTGTTAAAAGAATTTTATTGAAAAGAATTATATTGAGAGAAATTAATTAAAGACATGTTTCGAATCTGGTTAGTTTTCACTTTACCTCTTGTGGTAAACCTTTTATATTGAGTATACTTATTGCTTCATAGGAGATTATGAAAACTTATAATTTTTTTTACTGATTTTTATGCACCTATGCCCACACTGGGGCGATAATTTTTTCGAGACAATTAGTTTGGATGCTGGATACCATGTGAAGGTTCGGGATTCTGATTTCATTATTGTTTGTGTGGTAAGTACGCGCTTTTGTCGCAACATGATCCGCGTGTTTGTTCTTTTCTCGTGGCCTTTACTGGGAGTGTTTAAATTGGCGTTTCTTTTGGTATTACACGCTTCCTCTCTCCGATAAAAGGACCGTAAGAACCGATAAGGTCGCATCAGGTTGTGACCAATACAACCCCCAGTGCGACGCCATGTTACGATACAAAATAAACAATACTACGTCACTGAAAATTATCTGATTAAAGAAGCAAGTAATTAAAAATATAATTATTGATTCGTAATTTGCAAAAGAACAAAATTACTAACCATAATAAGACTTGATATTAAATAAGAATGTACGTTACCAAAGAGTGAGTGATGAACTCAAACAAGAAAAAAACCAATTGCCAATGGCAAAAAAAATATTCCGTACATGCAGTTCACTCGGAATACAACACAAACCAACAGAACACAGTCAGATTGAAAAATATGCACAATAACACAAAAACTAAAAACTTAAAAAAAAATCAACTTTAACAGTTCATCTTAAAGAACTGACTTAAATTATATACTTTACAAACACAGTAAATAAAGACATGTAAAATTAATAGTAAAAATATTACTAAATTCGTAACTTAAGAGAATCTAACAAACACTCTGCTACCAGTTAGTGGCCATGCACATAAATAATATCCACTTCATAGTAAAAGTTAGTCCTTGGTAGGAGACAAGAAAAACCACAAACACTTGTAATGAACGTGACTTATAAAATATCATAAAATAAGTTAACGACTGAGCAAGAAACAACATATAAGAAGAGAAGTGCCGTAAACAACAAATACAGTAGCCACACACTTTGGATGGCCGTACATAGTACACAAGAAGGAGATACAATACAAAAATACAAGGCTCGAAACTTGCTTGTATGAGGTAACTAATCTATGTCCAGAGGTAACTTATGTAGAGAGAATGAATGACTACATGTTAACTGTGGTGGTGTGGTACTTAAATAATTTTTTTACTCATTCATTGCTTTTAAAAATTTATTTAAAAAATTGTAAATGAAGTCAATAATTCTATAACTGTATGAACAACAAATACTACCACGGTTTAAATAATTGATGTGACATTATAGCTTAGGTTAATATAATAACAGACATCGGCAATAAATGACATAAACTTATAAATTGGTGCAGTTATTCACAGCTTCAAAATATAATTTTGAAAATACTCATATGAATGTTCATAAACTTTTGGGGAAACATAATTTATTATGATAACCAGTACAAATGAAAAAAAATAGCCCGGTATAACATTTTTTAACGATGAGAAACTTAACATGGATTGTATTAATGAGACAGATTTATTTTTAAAATAACATAGTTCACTGATGGTATAAAATTATAGTTAATCAAGAAAATTCATCAAAACTATACAATATTTTAACTGTAATAAATATTAAGCTTTGGTATGCATTCAGCCGATACATAGAAGTTAGTTTAATATAAAAACATAAAAATATGATGATTTTATATTAAACTTTTCATTAATTATCTCTTAATACTGTTGACTTTATGATTGAGTTAATTTTTAAATAATTTAAAAAACCAAATTACATTGAAAAAAATCAGTTGACTTAGCAGTCTGAATAGTGATGAGAAAAGTTCAATATCCTGATCTTGGCGAGAAGGTGGGTCAGGCCAAACACAGCAAACATCTTGGCATTTTCAAGTAGCTGTTGCTGAATGCTGACGAAAACCGCGATTGGAACAGCACTCACCAAGGAGGGATAACTGATTGTTCCAATAACTTTGAATAAGCAAAGCACAATAATAATATAACAAAAAAATTAATAAAGAAGCACTCCACTCTACTACATTCTTGGCTTCATTATGCTTCAAATATAAGAAAACACTTATGCATTCAATTTTGACAACGGAATGTTAGTAAATCATGAAATACGTTAGCAGCTAAACTTGTGTGTGGTTTTAGGATAAGTTGACCTTGTAAGTCGCATAACATAATTAATGCTTGTAAATTTGAACTAAGGTTTATATAAAAGTAAATTAATAATTTCTTTTCAAAATATATATTGAGAATATGAAAATGATCTGGAAACCATTATTTAGTAAATATATTCGTCCCACAATACAGTGGTGTGTTTCTGGTTGCATATCATCTGCGGTGGAGGGTTATAATAAAAACTGACTTTTTCCTCTATTATAATACGATATTTAAATAAACAATTTCAACAATTATACTTGGGAATTCACAAGCCTTATAGTGGTGGCATTGCTGATTCGGGCACAAGGGACTTGGGAATAGGATATGTGGTTCGTCCGCATTATTTTCTGAATTGGCAGGTGACTCATTGTTTGGGTCATCATGATAGCTACCGAAAATAGTCAAATATTGCAGGGTTATCGGAAGCCTGTTGGTTCCACCTAGTGCCACGTGGTGCATAACTACCACCCTCTCTCTGATGTGTTTTGAACAGTAATACCAACATACTTCGCAAACAAACATTTCCCAGTGCTGCTGCGCTCTTCCTCTGCCATCTGATCTTACTAACCTTTAACCCATCTCGAAATTCATCGCTCCCGTAAGTGGAGTTTAGGAAAATAGCGTAATTATACCAGCCATGAAATCACTCCTAGTTGACGTTCAAAGTTAATTCGCGAAGTACCTTTTCTCGAATTCCGTCACTTCAGAGGCAAACATTTCAGAGAGTTATTTGAATGCGTCGTTGAAATTTCTTTGTTGCAGCCACTGAATATGTCCCAATAAACGAGCTTGTCAAATAAAACACGACACTTTCCAAACATAACAGAATGACATTATACACGCTTTGCGTAAGTGTACTTTGACTATTCAGTTTCAGTTTTGTTGACCTACTTTTGAAAATAATTTTAGGGATATTATATATTTATATTCTGTCATGTAATTCAAACAATACACAAACAAAATAAACGTACGGAAAACTTCCTCTATACGAAAGTGCAGGTGACAGCCGAAATACATCGATTTTAATATTGCCTTAGTGTAATCTGTACATTACCAGACAGACATATGATAACATATAAATATACTGTACTTTTTCGTACAGAAATAAAAACAATTCTACAAATGTAATTACTACTATTTACTTCTCTCTCTCTATCCCATGCTAATCGCACAGTTTTGTTTCAGTAATAACGTTCAGAATTTCTCTAGCCTTGCTTCGATATATGTCACAATGAAAAACTTTGCCTTAAATCGTAATTATCGCTTCGGTATCAGATAAGTTGTGGTCATGATGTTGCCGTACTGGTGTGTATGTGTTATATCTATGCTTACACATAAATAGGCAATTATCCTATTACCTCCTGTATACTTCTCGTATGTTTATGTATAATATTAGTTTTTTAATAGTGAATGGTAAAAAAGACTACATTGATTCTGTTGTTGCTGTTAACAACCTTATTTCATTTTTTTGCGCGCGCCATCATTTTTATACCAGAATATTATTCAGCTCCTAGTGCGATGTGAAATTTTTCTCTACACAGCTGCAGTGATCGAAGCAAACACATTTCAGTAAAGCGTCCTTAAGTTCGTCAGCTATCCCACCATGGTGGTAATGACCTTCTGTTTGCTGTATACCCACAATGCATCATCGCACTATGACAGGTCAGGAATTCGGGTTGGACACTCTATAGGGAGTAGCGACTATGCAGAACTTCAACCCATCATTTTATCTCGAAGCTTCTCATTAATATATTCCCTATAACAGCTGAATAATGTGCTGGCACCCCATTCAGCTGTTACATCAACTGACTGAGATATCTTCGATCTTGTAGTCGAGAGTAAATCCGTCACAAACGTTGCAAACACTGCAGCCCGCCTAAAAAAAAAGCATGCAACGGATTCCATTCATTCCGATTCTTCAAGAAAGTGTCTGGTCTCTTTACGGCAAAGTTAATATTCATCACCTTCGCCCTATGGTAAATTACACACTCGTCCAAGAATCTCACTTTACAGAGTGTAGAAATTGTAGCGGAAACATTAGCTAATCGTTCACAACGTTAATGTAGATTCTTGCTATTATCACTTGCCATTGTTTATGGAATTCCCAGTTCCTATGAACGCTTACGGACTGACTTGTAAGGTGACAGCAGCTTCAGCATAAGTTTCTTGTTTTGTTGATGGTCTTTGTGAGTGGGTTTTTCATTGATGTCATCTGTTCCAAAAGGTTGGATCCCCCATTGTAAAATTGTTGCCCTTGGTGGTGCGGGTTTCTGAAATATTACCGGGATATTATTTTGAAGGGTCTTTCACTGATTTTCCTATCTGCCGTTGTGCGTGAGCTCACGCGCTCGTTCATTAGCCGTTTTACACATGTGTCATCATCTGCAAACAAAATAATTAATTATCATCAATATGTAAGTTGACTCATAATCTGTATGCCACCATCTTGGTTTTCTTCACCTGCCATTTGTTTTTACATTGCTGGAGTTTGTCTCTCTCACCTTCGTTTGACTGCCATATTGGATTTAATATGTTTTCATAACTTAGGTGGCACTAGTTTATTCATTCTCCCACCAGGCGGCAGGCATATTTTATTTATGATTTTTAAAGTATAGCTGTGCTGACGGCACCCTCAATATTGGAATATATGTTATACACATAAAAGATGTTAATTTGTAGATTACTCCGCCTGCTATCGGCCTGTACCGAATGGTGACATAGACCATTCCTGCAAAGTAAATAAATTGTAATATTTAATTTTTTGTTCATTCTTTAATGCCAGTATTTTTATTAAAAATAATTTTACACATATAATGCAGAGGGTTTCTTTTATAAAATAAGTAAAAAGCAACATATTTAATATATTTTTATTTGCAGAATTTTACAAACATACAAATATTTCTTTGCGAAGATTTTTTCGTAGACAAGAAGCGGACATCACATTATTTCGTAAGAAGTTGGCATACACTCGTTCTCAGCTACAGATGATCCACCGAATCGAGTGTCCAGTCTGAACCCTTCAACACTATTTCTTCCTCGCAACGCATCTTTTGTATATTATCATCTACACTCTTATCGATGTCATATATATTATATATTTGTACATTCTGGGTCTTGAATGCCAATTTGCAGTGTTCGTCCTGCTTGGGTTCTGGTTTCGAGTAGATTCATTCCAGCCATATATTATATTTTAGAGACCTTTGTTTTTCCAGCTCTTCTCTAAGTTGGTTTATTAAATTTTGTTTCATACTTGACAGGAACGAGCAAACATATTTCGACGAAGTTGTCAGATTCAGAGCAACATAATCTTTCAGAAGACCCCTGAATGAAGATTGCTTCAGAAAAAAATCGATTGGCATTAGTTTTGCCTAGAACATAGACAGGTTTTCGAGCAGGAAGTTTACACTGTTTGTCATGCTGGCAATATGCTTCACGACCTTCTTTTTCCTCAAATTTAGGGATATGTAAAATTTGCGTTATTATTTGGGATCAGGCTAAACTTCACAGTACTGTATGCTCTAAAATTAAATGCGTTTCTGAATCAACTGCTTCATACATGTGAATTCATTCCCTTTCTGACTTAACTGCACGTTATTGGGGCACACAGTTGGGGTCCGCTTATTTATTGGTGCAGAGTTACCCAGGGCGTGTCATGTAAGTATGGTGCAGTGACAAACGTATTTCGAAGGTACATGTGTCCGTAGTTTAACGTGTCCCCAAATAATAGCAAGAATTTTTTCACCCCCTAATCATAGTTCGCTTTATTATAACTCTTTAATTTAATTCACTAGCACACTTATGACAGCCAAGAATCAGATAAGCCCATCCTGTCTTCTTCGTGCATTAGCACTCTTCTCGTGCTTACACGTAGTACTACTTTGACTGCATGTCTCACCGCAGCAGCGACACGGTCGATCCGTTAACGACAGCGAATTGTCCGTACCATCCACATGCACATCCTCACTTACCGATGGTAGCACCATTGCATCATCACTTACTGTACAAGGTAGCGATGGAATGTTTACATGATAATTGCACACAGCAGCACTTATAAGTCCATCACAGGTTTGTAGCGACGACAGTACATATTTTTGTTTTGCTGGTGGATGAACGAGTCCTTTACATATTTTTGAACATCCGTACAGAGTGCCAGTACGAGAAAACAGACACAGACATGTCTCACACCTATATACCATGAAGTATGGGTTCGTCTTAAATTAATGCATTTCGTGTCGTCTGATATTGCTGCTATTAACAGTGGATTCATCACACTACGTGCATCGAAGCCCTGACACTGTGGCTTGGGTCGCGATGACGATGGAGCTGCTGTAGGAGACCCACCTGAAGAAGTCTATGGAGCTGTCGACGTCATCCCTAAAGACGTCGATGGCTGCAGTGCTCTAGCTGACCCATCTGAAGAGACCGATGGCGTTGATACTATAGGAATGCTGCACGAAGAAGTCGATGGCACTACCGTAGGTACAATTAGCTCTGAAGTGCCCGAAGACATCGCAGATGCAGAATAAGACTTAGTTTGCAAAGCTGCAGATGCTAGTCGAGATGGTGTAACTTTCACGGGAGCCGTTTCACTACGTTGCGAGGCGTAGTTTCACTACGCCTCGCAACTGATTCCCCTATTACTTTTAATATACTTCATCAGATGAGCCTCGTACATCAGCTCCATCGGTATCGCGACCCGAACCAAAAGTGTTAAGACTTCGATGCACGTAGTGTGATGAATCCACTGTTAATAGCAGCAATATCAGATGACACGAAATGCATTAATTTAAGACGAACCCATACTTCATGGTATATAGGTGTGAGACATGTCTTTGTCTGTTTTCTCGTACTGATACTCTATACGGACATTCAAGAATATGTAAAGGACTCGTTCCTCCACCAGCAAAACAAAAATATGTATTGTCGTCGCCACAAACCTGTGATGGACTTACAATTACTGCTGTGTGTAATTATGATGTAAACATGCCACCATTACCTTGTACAGTAAGTGATTATGCAATTAACACGTCCATCAGAATCGCTAACGATACTTAAAATAAAACTTGGGAAGGTCTTTTAAAAGTTTGGCAACCAAAAAATCTCGCCACTAGGTAATAGCTAACGTCGAAAATGTGCCAGATTTGATCCATTTTGTACATTAAAAACAGAATCATTTTAATGATCATCTGTCAAATATAAAATAACTTCGTAACTTAGTAAATTTTCTCTTTTGTTATACGAGTAGCTTAAAATTAAAGTACATTTTGGAACGCAGCGCACCTAGTGGTGGAAATTGTCCCTATAACAAGCTCTTCCATAAGAAATCGCGTTATGTTCCTAACATGAGTATAACAAAACTTAGCATCGCTGACACCCGTGTTGCCTCCCTCCATTCCATTTACTCTGTATAACACCCCTCCCTCCCCCATCAAGGCTGTGTGTGAAATATCTACCTGTACCACTGTAGGTAGGTAAGAGGGCTTAACGTCTCGTCTACAGCGAGGTCATTAGAGACGGGCAAGATGCACAGGGAAGAGGGATTGGGGAAGGAATCGGCCATGACCTTTGCTAGGGACCCATCCCAGCATTCGCCTGGAGTGATTTAGGGAAACCATGGAAAACCGAAATCAGGAAGGCCGGACCGGGAATCGAATCCCGGGTCCTCCCGTATGCGAGTCCAGTGTGCACCACCTCGCTCGGTCTGCGCCACTGTAGAGAGTCGATGAGCCACCGAGATAATCTACTTTCGTTCTTATTCACTGCCGGTTATTGCCGCGTGTTTGAAGTTCTACAGCAATGTCGTTCGTCGTCTACAAACCGCCAGTCGGAACCTTGCGGGCGTGGTCATCTGGCTGGAGCCCATTACGGAAATTACTGTCTATACTTTACTACAGGCTTGACTTTTTAAACTCCTCCTCAACGAATAATAATAGAGATGAATGAATCATAACAAGATATCATCGACTGAACCAATGAAACCTACCATTCTTGGCAGTCAATTAAACCACTTGTTTTGTTAGATTTCTCAGAGGATTAAAGAACATGTATTTGTGCTTTGAAAATTAACTGACCGTAAGGTTTTTTAGATTATAAAAACATATTTCCAGCATTTAAACAAATTGACTACTTTGTAGTATACTATGCCAGAAAAAATTGGCAGCTCTGTAAATATTAGTCGACTAGCGACCCGCCCCGGCTTCGCACGGGTGCAATTAAGATTTAAAAAAACTGTTTAACCCGGCGTTAATTAGGTTGGGTAAACTCTCCTAAAGCATTAAAAAGAGCTCATTATAATTTAATAATTAATTAAATAATTTATAATTTAAAGTTTTTTTGCTATTTTTATTTGATATTTTTTTACTTTTTTATAATTTTTCATATTAATATATATTATATTACAATGCCATTTATCTGGGATAGAAGTATTTAATATGTTATTGGCTAAGACATTCTCTGTAGACAATGTTTGACGTCCTGTTATTGTTTGGTTGCAAAATGTACTGTTTCTCGGGACTTCCAACTCGTGATAAACCAACATATAGTTGGCCATGGGAAAAACACTCTTTTCGTAGGTCGATTCCAACCAACGAGAAAGTTTGACCCTGGGACTTATTAATAGTAATCGCGAACGATGTTTTTACGGGAAATTGCAACCGTTTGAAAGATATTGGCAAATCCGCAGGAATCATGGGAATCCTCGGGATGTTTGCCAGCTGGCCGGCTGCTGGACCGGTGAGGATGGTCGCGACAATCAAATTTTCTTTCAAGTCTTTAATGAGCAATATTGTGCCATTACACATGTTAGGAGGGCTTATATTCCTTAAAAGCATGATAGGAGTACCGACTTTTAATGATAGTTCGTGAGGTGGCAAGCCAGAAGGAATAAGCGAATTTAGAAAATCTTGAGGAAAGTGGACGACATCGTCAACATTGGTGACTGTGTTAATCGACTTATAGGTTTTGACTTGGCCGGGAACTCTTTGTATAATGAGATTGTTGATTTCATTGACAGTGTCGTTCCTAGGCGATACTATTGCCCTGGAACACAACCAGTGAAAGTCTCTTTCTAGTAAATTTTCGAGGCCCAGATATACTGCTTCTATAAAATGCTGCAGACTGTGGACTATCTGACCTAATGTCTCATTTAAAATGATTTCAGCAGAATTAGTGCCCAAATTTAGAGAAGGAAAAACTCCTTCTCCAAGTCTGAGCAATTGTTGTGGGAAATATTTATGCGTGTCTCCACCAAGATAGGCTCTCATATTCGTTCGCAAATTTAGGTGTTGAATAGAACTCCGTAAGGGAGATGATTTAAGAAATGCTTTGATGATATCTGCACGCGTCCCTTTTGTAACTACAGGGAGTGTCTGCCGAAAATCCCCAGCAAACACAAAAGTAACTCCCCCCATAATGGCAGTAGAGCTTCTAAGGTTGGCGCCGTACGCAGCACACAACACGTTTTATTTTCCGAATCTGTCCGTCCTGCAAAGCCGTAGTACATTATTTTGTTCTATCATCAATAGTCTTCGCAGCGCACGCAATGTAAGGAATTTTATAGGTCATTTATTTACACTTTGGGTTACATTATTAGAGTTTTAGTAGGGATCCCTATTGATTTTAAAATAAAATATAGCCTATGACACTCAGTGATAACGTAGCATTCTACTGGTGAAAGAATTTTTAAAATCGGATGAGTAGTTTCGAAGATTACCTCCTACATCCAAACAAACAAAGTTACGAACACTACCTCTTTATAATATTAGTATAGATAATTCTGAATAATGTAAATAGATACACGGATGGATGACACACACACACACACACAATTAACGATTTATGCAATGGCGCAAACGCATATATTTTACTATGCCACTGCTATTGCGCTTTGCGTATCGTATGCAATATGTGAAAGAAAGGGCGTATTGCAACACCGTGGCTGTGTAGAAAAGTGAAAATTGCGAAGAAAATGTACGGGTAAATTTTTGTAATGGCCAACCAGTTTGTCTCAGCGGCTCCTTGAATCTAGCGTATGATCGTGCGCACATCACCTAACAGACTAGTCGTGTGATGAAGACATTACATTATGCATTGTAAACTTCCACATGTGATGACAATACACAATCAAATCTCTACAGTACAAGCATAAAAGCCAGAAGAATTGAGGTGCAGAAGGAAAACCCTTTAAAAACAGTGTACAAGCGTAGGATTGCTAGGAATAGCTTGTTATTAATATACATCCGTAAATCGTTCACAAAACACTACGATCTCATTGTTTATAACTTCGTTATTACTTTTGAGGGAGAGTAATGAAATATTCGTATGGTATTACCAGCTTCAGTAGCATTATAAAGTAGAAATTACGAATATCAAGTATTGCGAAAATTGGTGGTTTACTGAAATAAAAATTATAACTAATAATTCTTATAACTGGGCGTACGATAAAAATTTACAAACTAATATCACAGGAAAACTATATTCAATTGAATAATGTAAAATATGTCCTAAGCAAACGTTAATGTCTCGTAACGTCGACCCTTAAGAGGATAGTGCGTGGTTGTATGTATGTGTGAGTATATGTCTATTCAAGAAACACACATCAAAATGCATGTACACGCCCCTGCATAAAATTCTGCTTGAAAATTGGGAACCATAGTTTTCAATATTTGTTGGAGTCAAAATAATTGTTTTGCAGTGTAATTATGTAAAACCAGAAAGAAATCATTACAATATCATTGCACACCAGAATGATCTTCCCAGCTTCAACACAGAAGAAAAACACATTTTGTATCTCGCATTAAAGACACTTGTGTGAAAACATGCGTCTGTTCGATTGAGCATATTCGTGCCGGACTCTGAATTTTTTAAGCAAAAGAAATATTTGGCATTACTTAAATGACATTGATTACTTAAGTTTTGCTTCGTTTCAGCTTAGCACATTCTTGTGTAAAAACATATTTCTTCTACATCTTTTAATTATATATATATATATATATTTTTTTTTGGAGTAGAAAAACTCATTCCAGCTGTATTCAAACACATTATGATAAATTTAGAAAACATACAAACCAAATATTTCACACAGCGTATTCTTTAGTTATATATAAACCATAGGTACCACTCGTAGCTTTTTAGCTATTGTAGTTATAAATATATAACCTCTATTGATTTCCGACTCACGGGTATTCACAAGTAACAGTTATTTCGCGCATCTTGTAAGAGACTTCTATGCAGGCCTATCTTAGTTTGCATGTTGTTCACTACTGTACAGGGGAATTTGTAGAGAATTGATGGCGGCAGGTGTTTGTTTTTGATTGATGTATATAACGAAGATTCGTCTTGCGAAGGCTGGTGCGGTAACCTGGTCGAGCTCTCGGTACTGACATCTGACCAAGGTACACAAATAGGCTTGCTGGGCGATAGGCTGGTGCGGTAACCTGGTCGAGCTCTCGGCACTGACATCTGACCAAGGTACACAGATAGGCTTGCTGGGCGATAGGCTGGTACGGTAACCTGGTCGAGCTCTCGGTACTGACATCTGACCAAGGTACACAGATAGGCTTCCTGGCGATAGGCTGGTGAGGTAACCTGGTCGAGCTCTCGGCACTGACATCTGACCAAGGTACACAGATAGGCTTGCTGGGCGATAGGCTGGTGCGGTAACCTGGTCGAGCTCTCGGCACTGACATCTGATCAAATTACACAGATAGGCTTGCTGGGCGATAGGCTGGTGAGGTAACCTGGTCGAGCTCTCGGCACTGACATCTGACCAAGGTACACAGATAGGCTTGCTGGGCGATAGGCTGGTGCGGTAACCTGGTCGAGCTCTCGGCACTGACATCTGACCAAGGTACACAGATAGGTTTGCTGGGCGATAGGCTGGTGCGGCAACCTGGTAGAGCTCTCGGCACTGACATCTGATCAAATTACACAGATAGGCTTGCTGGGCGATAGGCTGGTGAGGTAACCTGGTCGAGCTCTCGGCACTGACATGACCAAGGTACAAAGATAGGCTTGCTGGGCGATAGGCTGGTGCGGTAACCTGGTCGAGCTCTCGGCACTGACATCTGACCAAGGTACACAGATAGGCTTGCTGGGCGATAGGCTGGTGCGGTTACCTGGTCGAGCTCTCGGCACTGACATCTGACCAAGGTACACAGATAGATTTGCTGGGCGATAGGCTGGTGCGGTAACCTGGTCGAGCTCTCGGCACTGACATCTGACCAAGGTACACAGATAGGCTTGCTGGGCGATAGGCTGGTGCGGCAACCTGGTCGAGCTCTCGGCACTGACATCTTAACAAGGTACACAGATAGGCTTGCTGGGCGATAGGCTGGTGCGGTAACCTGGTCGAGCGCTCGGCACTGACATCTGATCAAGTTACACAGATATGCTTGTTGGGCGATAGGCTGGTGCGGTAACCTGGTGAGCTCTCGGCACTGACATATGACCAAGGTACACAGATAGGCTTGCTGGGCGATAGGCTGGTGCGGTAACCTGGTCGAGCTCTCGGCACTGGCATCTGACCAAGGTACACAGATAGGCTTGCTGGGCGATAGGCTGGTGCGGAACCTGGTGAGCTCTCGGCACTGACATCTGACCAAGGTACACATTTAGGCTTGCTGGGCGATAGGCTGGTGCAGTAACCTGTTCGAGCTCTCGCACTGACATCTGACCAAGGTACACAGATAGGCTTGCTGGGCGATAGGCTGGTGCGGTAACCTGGTCGAGCTCTCGGCACTGACATCTGACCAAGGTACACAGATAGGCTTGCTGGGCGATAGGCTGGTGCGGTAACCTGGTCGAGCTCTCGGCACTGACATCTGACCAAGGTACACAGATGGGCTTGCTGGGCGATAGGCTGGTGCGGTAACCTGGTCGAGCTCTCGGCACTGACATGACCAAGGTACAAAGATGGGCTTGCTGGGCGATAGGCTGGTGCGGTAACCTGGTCGAGCTCTCGGCACTGACATGACCAAGGTACACAGATAGGCTTGCTGGGCGATAGGCTGGTGCGGTAACCTGGTAGATCTCTCGGCACTGACATGACCAAGGTACAAGATAGGCTTGCTGGGCGATAGGCTGGTGCGGTAACCTGGTAGAGCTCTCGGCACTGACATCTGACAAAGGTACACAGATGGGCTTGCTGGGCGATAGGCTGGTGCGGTAACCTGGTCGAGCTCTCGGCACTGACATCTGACCAAGGTACACAGATAGGCTTGCTGGGCGATAGGCTGGTGCGGTAACCTGGTCGAGCTCTCGGCACTGACATCTGACCAAGGTACACAGATAGACTTGCTGGGCGATAGGCTGGTGCGGTAACCTGGTCGAGCTCAAGGCACTGACATCTGACCAAGGTACACAGATAGGATTGCTGGGCGATAGGCTGGTGCGGTAACTGGTCGAGCTCTCGGCACTGACATCTGACCAAGGTACACAGATAGCCTTGCTGGGCGATAGGCTGGTGCGGTAACGTGGTCGAGCTCTCGGCACTGACATCTGACCAAGGTACACATATAGGCTTGCTGGGCGATAGGCTGGTGCGGTAACCTGGTCGAGCTCTCGGCACTGACATCTGATCTAGGTACACAGATAGGCTTGCTGGGCGATAGGCTGGTGCGGTAACCTGGTAGATCTCTCGGCACTGACATGACCAAGGTACAAAGATAGGCTTGCTGGGCGATAGGCTGGTGCGGTAACCTGGTAGAGCTCTCGGCACTGACATCTGACAAAGGTACACAGATGGGCTTGCTGGGCGATAGGCTGGTGCGGTAACCTGGTCGAGCTCTCGCACTGACATCTGACCAATTTACACAGATAGGCTTGCTGGGCGATAGGCTGGTGCGGTAACCTGGTCGAGCTCTCGGCACTGACATCTGACCAAGGTACACAGATAGGCTTGCTGGGCGATAGGCTGGTGCGGTAACCTGGTAGATCTCTCGGCACTGACATGACCAAGGTACAAAGATAGGCTTGCTGGGCGATAGGCTGGTGCGGTAACCTGGTCGAGCTCTCGGCACTGACATCTGACCAAGGTACACAGATAGGCTTGCTGGGCGATAGGCTGGTGAGGTAACCTGGTCGAGCTCTCGGCACTGACATCTGACCAAGGTACACAGATAGGCTTGCTGGGCGATAGGCTGGTGCGGTAACCTGGTCGAGCTCTCGGCACTGACATCTGACCAAGGTACACAGATAGGTTTGCTGGGCGATAGGCTGGTGCGGCAACCTGGTAGAGCTCTCGGCACTGACATCTGACCAAGGTACACAGATAGGCTTGCTGGGCGATAGGGTGGTGCGGTAACCTGGTAGAGCTCTCGGCACTGACATGACCAAGGTACAAAGATAGGCTTGCTCGGCGATAGGCTGGTGCGGTAACCTGGTCGAGCTCTCGGCACTGACATCTGACCAAGGTACACAGATAGGCTTGCTGGGCGATAGGCTGGTGCGGTTACCTGGTCGAGCTCTCGGCACTGACATGACCAAGGTACAAGATAGGCTTGCTGGCGATAGGCTGGTGCGGTAACCTGGTCGAGCCTCGGCACTGACATCTGACCAAGTACACAGATAGGCTTGCTGGGCGATAGGCTGGTGCGGTACCTGGTGAGCTCTCGGCACTGACATTGACCAAGGTACACAGATAGGTTTGCTGGGCGATAGGCTGGTGCGGTAACCTGGTCGAGCTCTCGCACTGACATCTGACAAGGTACACAGATAGGCTTGCTGGGCGATAGGCTGGTGCGGTAACCTGGTCGAGCTCTCGGCACTGACATCTGACAAGGTACACAGATAGGCTTGCTGGGCGATAGGCTGGTGCGGTAACCTGGTGAGCTCTCGGCACTGACATGACCAAGTACACAGATAGCTTGTGGGCGATAGGCTGGTGCGGTAACCTGGTCGAGCCTCGGCACTGACATCTGACCAAGTACACAGATAGCTTGTGGGCGATAGGCTGGTGCGGTAACCTGGTGAGCTCTCGGCACTGACATTGACCAAGGTACACAGATAGGCTTCTGGGCGATAGCTGGTGCGGTAACCTGGTCGAGCTCTCGGCACTGACATCTGACCAAGGTACACAGATAGGTTGCTGGGCGATAGGCTGGTGCGGTAACCTGGTCGAGCTCTCGGCACTGACATCTGACCAAGGTACACAGATAGGCTTGCTGGGCGATAGGCTGGTGCGGAACCTGGTAGAGCTCTCGGCACTGACATGACCAAGGTACACAGATAGGCTTGCTGGGCGATAGGGTGGTGCGGTAACCTGGTGAGCTCTCGGCACTGACTGACCAAGGTACAAAGATAGGCTTGCTGGCGATAGGCTGGTGCGGTAACCTGGTCGAGCTCTCGGCACTGACATCTGACCAAGGTACACAGATAGGCTTGCTGGGCGATAGGCTGGTGCGGTACCTGGTGAGCTCTCGGCACTGACATCTGACCAAGGTACACAGATAGGCTTGCTGGGCGATAGGTGTGCGGTAACCTGGTCGAGCTCTCGGCACTGACATCTGACCAAGTACACAGATAGGCTTGCTGGCGATAGGCTGGTGCGGAACCTGGTCGAGCTCTCGGCACTGACATCTGACCAAGGTACACAGATAGGCTTGCTGGCGATAGGCTGGTGCGGTAACCTGGTGAGCTCTCGGCACTGACATCTGACCAAGGTACACAGATAGGCTTGCTGGGCGATAGGCTGGTGCGGTAACCTGGTCGAGCTCTCGGCACTGACATCTGACCAAGGTACACAGATAGGCTTGCTGGGCGATAGGCTGGTGCGGTAACCTGGTCGAGCTCTCGGCACTGACATCTGACCAAAGGTACACAGATAGGCTTGCTGGGCGATAGGCTGGTGCGGTAACCTGGTCGAGCTCTCGGCACTGACATCTGACCAAGGTACACAGATAGGCTTGCTGGGCGATAGGCTGGTGCGGTAACCTGGTGAGCTCTCGGCACTGACACATGACCAAGGTACACAGATAGGCTTGCTGGGCGATAGGCTGGTGCGGTAACCTGGTAGAGCTCTCGGCACTGACATCTGACCAAGGTACACAGATAGGCTTGCTGGGCGATAGGCTGGTGCGGTAACCTGGTCGAGCTCTCGGCACTGACATCTGACCAAGGTACACAGATAGGCTTGCTGGGCGATAGGCTGGTGCGGTAACCTGGTCGAGCTCTCGGCACTGACATCTGACCAAGGTACACAGATAGGCTTGCTGGGCGATAGGCTGGTGCGGTAACCTGGTCGAGCTCTCGGCACTGACATCTGACCAAGGTACACAGATAGGTTGCTGGGCGATAGGCTGGTGCGGTAACCTGGTCGAGCTCTCGGCACTGACATCTGACCAAGGTACACAGATAGGCTTGCTGGGCGATAGGCTGGTGCGGTAACCTGGTCGAGCTCTCGGCACTGACATCTGACAAGGTACACAGATAGGCTTGCTGGGCGATAGGCTGGTGCGGTAACCTGGTCGAGCTCTCGGCACTGACATCTGACCAAGGTACACAGATAGGCTTGCTGGGCGATAGGCTGGTGCGGTAACCTGGTCGAGCTCTCGGCACTGACATCTGACCAAGGTACACAGATAGGCTTGCTGGGCGATAGGCTGGTGCGGTAACCTGGTAGAGCTCTCGGCACTGACATCTGACCAAGGTACACAGATAGGCTTGCTGGCGATAGGTGGTGCGTAACCTGGTAGAGCTCTCGGCACTGACATGACCAAGGTACAAAGATAGGCTTGCTCGGCGATAGGCTGGTGCGGTAACCTGTCGAGCTCTCGGCACTGACATCGACCAAGGTACACAGATAGGCTTGCTGGCGATAGGCTGGTGCGGTTACCTGTCGAGCTCTCGGCACTGACATCTGACCAAGGTACACAGATAGGTTTGCTGGCGATAGGCTGGTGCGGTAACCTGGTCGAGCTCTCGGCACTGACATCTGACCAAGGTACACAGATAGGCTTGCTGGCGATAGGCTGGTGCGCAACCTGTCGAGCTCTCGGCACTGACATCTTAACAAGTACACAGATAGGCTTGCTGGCGATAGGCTGGTGCGGTAACTGGTCGAGCGCTCGGCACTGACATCTGATCAAGTTACACAGATATGCTTGTGGGCGATAGGCTGGTGCGGTAACCTGGTCGAGCGCTCGGCACTGACATCTGATCAAGTTACACAGATATGCTTGTTGGGCGATAGGCTGGTGCGGTAACCTGTAGAGCTCTCGCACTGACATATGACCAAGGTACACAGATAGCTTTCTGGGCGATATTCTGGTGCGGTAACCTGGTCGAGCTCTCGCACTGACATCTGACCAAGGTACACAGATAGGTTTGCTGGGCGATAGGCTGGTGCGGCAACCTGTGAGCTCTCGGCACTGACATCTGACCAAGGTACACAGATAGGCTTGCTGGCGATAGGTGGTGCGGTAACCTGGTAGAGCTCTCGCACTGACATGACCAAGGTACAAAGATAGGCTTGCTCGGCGATAGGCTGGTGCGGTAACCTTGTCGAGCTCTCGGCACTGACATCTGACCAAGGTACTCAGATAGGCTTGCTGGGCGATAGGCTGGTGCGGTTACTGTCGAGCTCTCGGCACTGACATCTGACCAAGGTACACAGATAGGTTTGCTGGGCGATAGGCTGTGCGGCACCTGGTAGAGCTCTCGCACTGACATCTGACCAAGTACACAGATAGCTTGCTGGGCGATAGGCTGGTGCGGTAACTGTCGAGCTCTCGGCACTGACATCTGACCAAGTACACAGAAGGCTTGCTGGCGATAGGCTGTGCGGCAACCTGGTCGAGCTCTCGCACTGACATCTTAACAAGGTACACAGATAGGCTTGCTGGGCGATAGGCTGGTGCGGTAACCTGGTCGAGCGCTCGGCACTGACATCTGATCAAGTTACACAGATATGCTTGTGGGCGATAGGCTGGTGCGGTAACCTGGTAGAGCTCTCGCACTGACATATGACCAGGTACACAGATAGGCTTTTGGCGATATCTGGTGCGGTAACCTGGCAGAGCTCTCGGCACTGACATCTGAAAAAGGTACACAGATAGCTTGCTGGCGATAGCTGGTGCGGTAACCTGGTCGAGCTCTCGGCACTGACATCTGACCAAGGTACACAGATAGGCTTGCTGGGCGATAGGCTGGTGTGGTAACCTGGTCGAGCTCTCGCACTGACATCTGACCAAGGTACACAGTTAGCTTGCTGGGCGATAGGCTGGGTCAGTAACCTGTTCGAGCTCTCGCACTGACATCTGACCAAGGTACACAGATAGGCTTGCTGGGCGATAGGCTGGTGCGGTAACCTGGTCGAGCTCTCGGCACTGACATCTGACCAAGGTACACAATAGGCTTGCTGGGCGATAGGCTGGTGCGGTAACCTGGTCGAGCTCTCGGCACTGATATCTGACCAAGGTACACAGATAGGCTTGCTGGCGATAGCTGGTGCGGTAACCTGGTAGAGCTCTCGGCACTGACATCTGACAAAGGTACACAGATGGGCTTGCTGGCGATAGGCTGTGCGGTAACCGGTCGAGCTCTCGGCACTGACATCTGACCAAGGTACACATATAGCTTGCTGGCGATAGGCTGGTGCGGTAACCTGGTCGAGCTCTCGGCACTGACATCTGATCAGGTACAAGATAGCTTGCTGGGCGATAGTTGGTGCGGTAACCTTTCGAGCTCTCGGCACTGACATCTGACCAAGGTACACAGATAGGCTTGCTGGCGATAGGTTTGTGCGGTAACCTGGTCGAGCTCTCGGCACTGACATCTGACCATTTACACAGATAGGCTTGCTGGGCGATAGGCTGTGCGGTAACCTGGTCGAGCTCTCGGCACTGACATCTGACCAAGTACACAGATAGGCTTGCTGGGCGATAGGCTGGTGCGTTAACCTGGTGGAGCTCTCGGCACTGACATCTGACCAAGGTACACAGATAGGCTTGCTGGGCGATAGGCTGGTGCGGCAACCTGGTAGAGCTCTCGGCACTGACATCTGACCAATGTACACAGATAGCTTGCTGGGCGATAGGCTGGTGCGCAACCTGGTCGAGTTCTCGGCACTGACATCTGACCAAGGTACACAGATAGGCTTGCTGGGCGAAGGCTGGTGCGGTAACCTGGTCGAGCTCTCGGCACTGACATCTAATCAAGGTACACAGATAGCTTGCTGGGCGATAGGCTGGTGCGGTAACCTGGTCGAGCTCTCGGCACTGACATCTGACCAAGGTACACAG
Source organism: Dryococelus australis (assembly GCA_029891345.1). NCBI lineage: Eukaryota > Metazoa > Arthropoda > Insecta > Phasmatodea > Phasmatidae > Dryococelus > Dryococelus australis. The sequence goes on along the minus strand of CM057004.1, from coordinate 9,525,203 downwards.
ATAGGCTTGCTGGGCGATAGGCTGGTGCGGTAACCGGTCGAGCTCTCGGCACTGACATCTGACCAAGGTACACAGATAGGCTTGCTGGGCGATAGGCTGGTGCGGTAACCTGGTCGAGCTCTCGGCACTGACATCTGACCAAGGTACACAGATAGGCTTGCTGGGCGATAGGCTGGTGCGGTAACCTGTCGAGCTCTCGCACTGACATCTGACCAAGGTACACAGATAGGCTTGCTGGGCGATAGGCTGGTGCGGTAACCTGGTCGAGCTCTCGGCACTGACATCTGACCAAGGTACACAGATAGGCTTGCTGGGCGATAGGCTGGTGCGGTAACCTGGTCGAGCTCTCGGCACTGACATCTGACCAAGGTACACAGATAGGCTTGCTGGGCGATAGGCCTGTTAGTGTCAACTTGTGTCTTCATAAAAGTCTATCGTTTTTCTGGAGAAGGGCTGTGTCCGTATTTATACAGGATATAAGGGGATTTTATTGCGTGGTTTTCTTGGGTTGATTGTGTGCCAGAAAGTTCAAACTATTTGCAGATAATATTTGGGAATATGCTGTGATCGAAGATGCTGTGGTCAGAGAAGTTATGATGGAAGACGCACGAATTAAAACCTTTCAGTTATCAGTTTCAGTTATAATTTTTTCTATTATGTAGGATACCTATTGTCAGTTGTGTCGTCAGTTAAATGGTTTTAGTGGTGTATTTTATTTTATAGTGCTAATTCTTTTAGAGAAGTGATCTCTTAAATCGGTAGACCTAATTTTACGTGGCAGGATGAGTCACGTGGTGATCAGTGCCTTACGCCCGATTGCGCCAACATCTTCCCCATCAGATATATAATGATCCTAGTTCCGAACCAGGATCCAGTTTTATCTTAGTTCCAATGCAAAATTGTTGGGCCAACGAAATTGAATGATTCTAGATCTTCGATTCGTCGATATTGGTTCCAAAGTGAGAGATCGTTATTAAGTATGAGACAAATTTTACTATTGGTTCGTAATATATGACGTCATGGAAGTAGGCGTGTTTTTCACTAAAGATAGAACTAGACGTGCGATGTTGTATCTGTTTTAAGTGAATTATTGTTGTACGAATTTGACTGAATAATATTCAAGTGCGTATAATGTTGTTTTAATTTCCCCAGAAAACAATCGAACGTAGTTCTATCTGTTGGCGTATTTTCAAACTACATTTACTGACGTTAGCTGCTGATTTTGGATCGAGAATTTCGAACGGCCAATTTCGGCGGTTCAAAATGTAATTCATCTCGATCTCCAGTCCAGCTATGAACTCGAATGGTGCAACAGTTTTCTGTGTCGATTTTAGATCCGATCTCGGATCGAGTTTCGAATCACGTTGGTGCAACCGAGCATCAGTCAGTTGTCATTATTGATGATGTTGAATGCGATCGAGCCACTGCAGTTTTGGACTATTATAGTGACGTAGTTATGTACATATACTGGTAATGGTTATTGGCTCAAGAAATGTGACCACTATTTATCAGGGAAAAATAATAATTAGCAAGATGGTGGTTCATTATGAACATGACAATATTGATATTACAATGGTCATGTTGGGCGGGAAATGTAGAGTATGTTTCACTGGTCAGGAATGCTGGGTTTAATCAGGTCATAGACTAAAGATGAGATATACCGATCTCGCATACTGGGCACAAACAATCTCAGAGTCCCAATATTGAACTCCTTTTCTGCCAACACACATTGAAAAAACGGCGTGAAATGAAGTTGATGTTAGAACGCTGTTTAGTAAAAAAATTGATTTAAAGATTTTATATTTCCTCTTACCAATTTGTAAAGCAATTTGATTAAATTCAATATGGTAAAAGTATTCTATCAACGTAATAGTGTTTGTCATTCAAAAATTAAGCTATAAACAAACACCTTCATCACTGTTGGCCATGTGACAATCCCAGTTGTGTTCCTTTCGGGTAGGTCAATGTTGGGTACACGCGCAGAAGACCAAAAAGCGGTCTACCTGACCTTTAGCCTATTGATTAGGTGGTTTCAGTCAGGGTGATCATTTGTGTTAAGATCGTGAGATTCATGTATCTTGGGCCTTGGGATTACAAGCATTGACTGTACCCCTAAATCACATCGCATTGTGCTTAATAAAGTGTATGGTTATAGCTACAGGGTATACCTCATTTGGAAAATTACAACCAACAAACAGCTTTATAAGTGTAGTTCAGACATGAGTGTAAAATTTAACCTAATAACAAGATTAATAATTATTTGTTGACATATATTTTTGTACTTGCCTACACTTGGTTTACTGCGGTTATAATTCTGCAATTATATTTTAGCCATTGTTCTGAGAATTAAACATAGTAAGAAACATTAAGCTTAAGAATTAGTTATGTTCGAATAGTAAAATTTTCAACGATGAAATTTACTACTGTAGGGTAGTTGGCAATACCAGGCGACACCGTTAGGATTTCTGACAGAAATGTCAAGATGTTCCGCCTTTGCCTGTGGTGTACGAGTGTGTTGGAGTATAACATGGAAAAAAAGTTGTCAGTTATGTTCTATTTAGTTATTAGCACATATTTGGTTGTTAATTTACAAATTTCGAACATCTCAACTGGCAGTAATTGAAACCACATAGCGAGAATTAGAATACATAATTAGAGTTATGTGTAGATGGTTGCGGAAGGTCACGTCACACTGCTATGAGTATACTGCACATGAACTGATACACCGCCCTTTGGTTGACACCACACTCGTGCACTGGAAATTTCTCACTCTCAGAGTTTTATAAATACCAACAGGCCTGAGAGAAGAATGTGTTGCGTCGAACGTGATTGGAATTATATTACAAAACATCATTTTGTCAAAATTTGTAGGCAGTTCAAATATATTCTAGAGGCAGGCCGACACAGGGGTTGACATTCATTTGATTATAAGCTTACATCTTCACGGTAAATGGGTTAAAAAGAAAGTGTCAGTACACCGAAAAACAAACGGAAATTTTTATTATATTTTAAACCATGTTTAGAGAAAATCATTAAGTCTGTTTTAGTTTACACTTTTGTCGACGAACTAATCTTCGGGCCCACCTTCGTCACAGGTCTTTTACCATGTGTAAGTGAGAGTCGTCAGAGGAATGCACGCTGTAGTATCTCGGACATGTGGCGTAGAGGTCGGCCTAGTGTCGGTGAAATGATACCTCCAGGAGGATTTTACCCCGGGTAGGAAAGGACAGACACCATCATGATCTAGACAGGAAATGAACGTACTAAATGCATCATTATACCATTGGTGAGATGTCGGCAGAGTGGGGTGACGTACGGAAAGAAAGGGGGTGTTAAGAATAGGGGCTTTTCCTGAAAATATCTTTTTTCTCGTAAAGTTGTAGAACTCCACTCTGCAAGTTATGCAGAACCCGAAATTACCATGCTTGAAAAAAATTATTTGGGGAAACTCCAAGCTTCGCTAATGCAAGGCGGCTTCGCGGTCACCACCTACAATAAACAGCTGATGCGCCTAGAACCACTGTTTTGGGTATTAACTCCTCTGCTGGCGCTGAGGACTCTGACTCAGTGTGTAATTATTGGCTACACTTGATCAGTAATTTTATTTGCGAGGAGTCTACACTTGTTACTTAAATTGTTATTCTAGGTACATAATGTATTGTGGTCAGCAGAGGGTTGTAAACAGTGTTATACTGTGCTTGGGAGTGAAAATTCCCTTGTGAAATTTTCATAGGAGGAAAAAATTAACAAGGAGTAAAACTCCACGGTTACACCAGCTCCGTCGTGCCCCTTCTCCGGCAGGAAGCTGCTGCAGAGTGCTGGGGATAAGTCAAAGCCCACAGCTTCAGTCTTCTCCGGCAGGAAGCTGCTGCAGAGTCCTGGCGATAAGTCAAAGCCCTCAGTACTCTCCGGCAGGAAGCTACTGCAGAGTGCTGGCGATAAGTCAAAGCCCACAGTTTCAGTCTTCTCCGGCAGGAAGCTGCTGCAGAGTGCTGGGGATAAGTCAAAGCTCACAGCTTCAGTCTTCTCCGGCAGGAAGCTGCTGCAGAGTGCTGGGGATAAGTCAAAGCCCACAGCTTCAGTCTTCTCTGGCAGGAAGCTGCTGCAGAGTGCCGGGGATAAGTCAAAGCCCACAGCTTCAGTCTTCTCCTGCAGGAAGCTGCTGAAGAGTGCTGGGGATAAGTCAAAGCCCACAGCTTCAGTCGTTGGGACTGAAGATGTAGCACCTGTAGCCTCGCCGTGGTCGAGCTCCAGGTTGTCTTGATGCTCCGTCAGCTGCTGGAGGTCAGCCGTTGTGGTAGGTCGTGGACAGTCAGGGGCAGGAAGTGGTGGCTCCAGCGAACGTTGTAGGCATATGGTGACAACCAGGGCCGTATGCGAGCCTGGTTACCTTCCTGTAGCGGCTTGACACATTTCATATCGCTCTGCACCAAGGACAATAAAGTGAATCTTCGCTAACTAACAACATCCCTGCTTTATCCTGACCCTCATCCCTTGAAGGAATATATCCATTTTTAACCCCTGCGCCTGTTGCACAGAAATTTTCCAAAACTCTCTTAGCTTCATTGACCTGCTGTGTTCTACCTGTGTGAGCTCTTCCTCTCTAGTGGTGTGTCCACTGAGACCACGGTAGCTAGTGCGGTCATAGCACCAGGTTACCCCTCATACATCATGCATGCAAACCTTTTGAAGTAATATATACAAATGCGAGCTAAGGCGTACAGGACTTGCCCTTGTATGATTCGCATGCCCCCATCGAACTTATACTGTAAAAAACTTTCTAGCGAACCTAATGAATTTTATTAGAAGTTTTTCATGTATATATTGTATGGGAGTATTACTACATATTTTGCAGCAAATATGGGGATGTTTAGCGTCTGTATTATACACATCTGGCAGCTTTTCTACACATCTGATTCTTCCCTGAGAAAATGTAGGAATGCTATCATAGGTGAATGGGGAAAAACTTTACCATACGCTCTTTACCATTATACATAAACATTGATGTGGTAAATGTGCAAATAATTTTTTAGAATGTATTACTTACGTGCATGCTGAAGAGCCCACAGATATGTGAGGGAGCTCATGTTCAGGGTTCCAAGCAAATTTTTTTTTATATTATACATCTCGGATCCTGAAACTATACAAAATGTGATACGATCATACAAGTCAACGAAACAGAAGGAATGTGAGGTATACCACATGTAAAATTAGACTTAGGCGGCTTTTTACAACTTGGGCGCTAATGGCTAACCCCTTAGTATAACCAACATTCACCAATTATACTCCAATTGCATTCACAACAAAACAATACGTGATGCAGGTTACGAATCTTGGAGATAGGTGGCACTAATAATATGCACATACATGGTTACACATTCTCAGACTCTTCACTCACGTCTCACTATCAATAGAACTGTTTTGATACCTGTTCCCTATACATTGCATAGGTTAATTAATTACATATGGATGATTTGTATAATATAATAAATTGCTTTAAATAATACGATAACTATACAGAGGACAGTCAAATTATATCGATCTCGTATCGAACTATACGATGTGGCAGCCTTGCGCCAGAGACAAAATGCAGGTAATTATGAATGGGGACAGTGTCCGAGGGGGAGTAGGGGATGGGTGATTGTGGAGAAATACTTCTACAGGTGGAGAGCTGGTAGTCCAGCCAGGACCTTCAGCATTAGATGGCAGAATATTGTTCTCCGGAGGGCTGGCACGCTATGCATCATGTCCAGTCACTATTTTCTCGTCTCACAGCCGCCTTGCCAACACTACGAATAAATTCGAAAGTTATTCATGCTTAAAAATAGTAAATTATGAACAACAAAATACTTTGCTAAATGTAATACTTTTAGCGTGTTGGAATAATAATCTCGCTTTAACATGTAGCAAGACATGAAAGACAGTTTCGTGGCTTCATGCAATCGTTGCACAGTTGTTGCTCAGTTCAACTTAATATTAGCTGGGCGCAATACCTGCTGAGATCGTCGATTTTTCAAACTTGTTAGTGAGAATGCCGTAGAAAACACACAGCAAAGAGTTTGAGGAAATGAGGTGTCGTCAGTCTCGAATACTAGTTGTGAAAAGTAGTTCAAGTTAAATCCTAAAATGAGGTATGCCAGAATTCCACTGGAAAAACAATAGTAAAAAACACTTAAAGGCTGTTCACCGTGAAACAGCACTTTTGAAAGCCGTACTTAGGATCCACTTATAAACATGTCGTGTATTCCTCCGTCTTATGTAAAATAAACATTGGTATGGGCCTCGTAACTTTATTCACGAGTTGGTCAAACGAAACAGTGACACTACTAAGAAAGTAAGTACTCTACAGATCTGCTAATTTTTACACTTCGATGCATTAAAAAAACAAACTGAATGAGTTAATTTTATGTTATATCACAAATGGTTACATAAGTCTTTTTATTCAACATTATGGAACTACTTTCCACCCATCGTTACCAACTTTACTGGGCGCTTGTCACTCAGGGCCCCCGTTGAAACACATGCAGATAGAGGCAGTGAATTTTTTTGTAAGGTTGATTTCAAAAGTGTTGACTTTATTGTGAACAGCTTTAGAAATATTATACTTGGCTCATGCATATAGGCGGAAAGTTGAGACACACATTTGCATTATTAATATCAATATCAAGCGGCAGATTAGATAGGCGAGATAACTAATGTTTAATTTCTGCATGACAAGTTTACCGAGTGATTAGGTATTCACTGAGATTAAGACGTCACATAATCCTCAGATTTTCCGCGCATGTACCATGCAACGTAAACTGAAAACTTAACATTTACACATTCCCGCCTGCTCTACCTTCTTCGCTCCTATCTTGTAGTTACGCCTGGTGCACATCAGCTCAGTGTTGTTCTTACTTCGGTCTGGAAGCCTCGCTGTTTCACAAGCGACTCAACTCTCCCCTTCGCGAGCAAAGTATGGCGCAAATACACGTTTCCTATTTTCCTTAAAATGAGGCATTGAATAGGAAAATGACTAGCTGGTATTTAGGTATTTCTGGCAATGAATTCATATATTAATTTTGTCATCGGTTCCTCTAGATGTCACCCAAGAAATTTAATTAAATTTAAAACAGCTATTAATTTAACATTGTTAAGCCATCTCACTAATGAAAGAATTTAATTTGAAAATGTTTAAGGTATACAAAATATCTACTTCAATAGGTGTTTAAAATACTTCAAATGAGTTCCTTAAGGCTGGAACAAACAGTTATTAAAATTAATATTTTAAAAGCATGTATATAATGTTATTGGAATGATATATGCTCGGGCTTACACAAGAAGGGCTTGTTTACGAATTTATATATATGGGATTGTACACATATACTGTGTTTACGTAGTATGTTTAAAAACTGCTTGCAGAAATAATAATGTAACTAAATTCATTTACATTGAGCCCCCCAATGCCTCGACATTGGTGGCCCAACCACTACCCCAACTCCCTTTCTCTCCTAGTGTATACTCAGGAAAAGGAGAAGTATGGGATCTCATTAATTATCTCAAAACTCATCATCAGAATAAAGGTTCATAAATTTGTTGCTTGATTAGACAGCTTGTGCTAGGCTCGAAATATGCGTGTAGATTTGGGAAAAGAAGGGTTCACAAACATTATCAGCATCCAGAACACCGTCAAAACCATTTCGGTTTCACAAATTATTTACTTTGGTATTCATAATATTCGTACAAAATATTTCCACAATTATATTTAGTCTTCAGAATCATAAGTACAATATTCTTTCACAAACTTCTTTCCAAGCCACTGTAAAAGATTATTTTGACAACTTTAAATCAATAAACAATCATTGACGAAATCAAATATCACGCCCATGCCCTAACATCTATTGGTTTCCTATGTGCACCAAGCACTTACAACGAACTCTGCAATAACATTCCTAAAAGCATTTTAAACACTTCCTTAGGTCGACTGGGATAGTGACTATGAAAATTAAAATCAGTTGTTTTTCCTTGGAAGGTCGACTTCCATGTTATTCCAGGAAATAATCACGAAATAATACTGGGGGTCTATTTCTTGTGGAAAACCCGAGTATTTGTTGATTTTAGCCAGAAGTGCCTGTGGTTTGTTTTTGCCCCTGAACAGAAGGTGCGATTAACAGGGAAGGTAGTTTATTCCCCGAAACATTGTAGTGCAGAATTTGGCGGAGGAACAACGAGTTCAAGTGAACAAGCTGAAGGAATAATTCAGCGATGTTATTACCCCGGAATTGGGACATTGTTCTTTGTATCCTATTCTGCTTAAGCTGATGGATCAAGAACTGGTGGCTTCTGTGCCGTATAGAGTGCCCCCTCCTAAAACAAAGATCCTTAAGGAGCACATTCGGGATTTGAATGAAAAAGAGGTTGTGGAAGATTCAGTCAGTTTGTATGCTGGTCCTGTGTTTTTAATACCCAAGAAAAGTTCTGGAAAATATTGCATGATTTGCGACTATCGTAAGATCAATCAAAATATATATTTGGATCCGTACCCTATCCTGCGGATCGACACTGTGCTCCAACATGTTGGGCACGCTTGTTATTTCACCATTTTTTGTCTAAACCAGGCATTCCGACAATGTGAACTGGTCCCTGATTCGAGGGAACCCCTCGCCTTCGTGACTCCCTGGGGTTTTTATCAGTGGATCAGGTTGCCAATGGGCGCAAACTGTGGGCCGCAGGCGATGTCTAGGTTGCTGTTTAACATACTGGGGAAGTATGTGTATGAATTTGTTTTCTTGTGTATCGATGAAGTTTTCATATATAACAACAGTTTTGAGGAACATGTGAACACATTAAATTGGTTTTGGAAGCATTGTGTGCAGCAGGACTGAAGGTAAACCCTGAAAAAATATCTTGGGCGGAAAACCATGTCAAATATTTGGGGTTTGTGATTTCTGGGGGAACACTGCAGATCGACCCCGAAAAGATTTTACGTATTGTTGAGTTTAGAGCAGAGCCCCAAAGAACTTGAGAGGCGTGTGGCGTTTTCTTGGCATGGTGGTATTTTATGCCAAGTTCGTCCTGGAGTTCGCGAAGATGGCTGAACCGCTGAACTACCTTACAAGGAAAGGAGTGCATTTTTGCTGGGGATGTGATCAGCAAAGGGCATTTGATGCATTAAAGGAGCAATTAACTTCTCCGCCTGTGTTGAGGATGCCCGATTTTTCGCAGTCTTTTGTATTACCCATTGATGTCAACTCAGTTGCCGTGGGGGCTGTTTTGAGTCAGAAGATTGAAGGAAGGCTGGCACCAGTGGCCTATACCAGACGTTTGTTGACAATTGCTGAAAAGGGATATTCCGCTTATGAAAACGGGTGCTTGGCTTGCTTGTTCAGGATGGAGAAGTTTGCAAAGTACATTTAAACAAGTACATTTGAACTTTATAACGATTACCAGGCGTTCGATTGGCTGTTCAAATCCAACAAACCAGTAGGGCGCCTGGCCTGGTGGCTATAGAGGTTGAATAGGTTTAAATTCCGGATACATAATGTCAGTAGTTCGGATAATGTAGCGGCGGATTGTCTTTCAAGGATGTTTGGTTCGGAATAATTTGGGGAGGCCGAGGAAGTAGGCGAGGAACGTGGGGAGATTGATAATGATGAGGGAAAGAGTGAATTAGTGTGTGATGTTGTGGAAGACCTGGAGGAGGAAAAGGAAGAATCCTGTGGGCTTCACTTTGTAAATGTTTTACAACTCTTCCCCAAGTTATTCCAAGATCTTTCCACCATTCAACAAGTATATGATGAATGTCAGGATCTTGTGATGGAGATGCAAGCAGGTAGAGATGAATACATAATGTTGAATGGGTTGTTGGGAAGATTAGAAGGGGGAAATTGTTATTTTTGTGCCCACAGATTTAAGGAAGATGATTTTAAGTTATTATCATGAATCTATGTTTGGGAGGTATGTGGGGCGAGACCGGACTATTGCACAGTCACTGGATATACACTTAAACAAAACGTCCCTTTTCTAGGCCACGCCCTGCTTCCAATCCTCACTTGAATTTGCTTGTTTCCATACGACCCATTAAGAGCGCAAAACTTCTATGAACAATTCCTTCCACAAAATTTCACAATAGTCCATGGCCAAGCAAATTAATTTTAAGTCCATGCGGATCACTACAGCCTTTTCTATAGTACCACCGACTCATCTTCTTTAAGTTCTTTCCTGCAACTATGCGGGATAACAAAGTGTCATCACACTACCAAGTGTAACTTTTATAAATCCGCAAATCATTTCCGGGCAGAATTTTTATTATAAGTGCCACACTCGGCCCCGAATAATCTTAAGTCCTCTACTGCCACTAACACAAAAATTTCAAGGTCTCGACACAGATACACGAGCACTACTTGAAGAGAAATTTTCCAAGTCCAAAAACACTTGGCCCCGAAACTAAGTCCTGTACTGCAACAGATACGCGATTTTCAAAGTCTCGACAGACGAATATTACTCGAAGAGAACATTTTATACCTCCCACAGCTACCATCCCCGAAGGAATCAATACTTAACTTCATCACTGCAGTCAGCTTTTCTTTTGCTCTAGGGCGGATTCCAATCGCCAGCTAACGCCCAGGACTCAGCGGGTCGACAAAGACCTCGATCCTAGCCAGTGCACCCATATTTATACTGATTCGCATCCCCTCCTTGAGCCTACCCCTTCCAAGAGACCAGACCTCAGCACCGCCTATACTAGCGATCGGCGCTCCATCTACAACTAAGAGATTATTTTCGGCCAGCGCGGGAAAACGCCGACCAATGAGAGCAGGCCAGTGCCCGCGAAGACTGATCCCTGGTCATCTCGCAACCTGCAGCACACACACGCTCGGCGGGCTAGTTTCACCACCAGGGTTCATGCGGTCATGCTGTAACAAATACACGGGAGTTTCACAACTGATTACAAACCGGTAACGGATCCACCGTCACAACATTTACAAAATAAATAGCAAACGTTTGGAAAAATAGGCTTACGAGGTTTTACTTCTGCATGTGTGTGTGTACATTTTCCTCTCCAACTTACAAACTTCCATGCCTGCGGAAGAGGTCACACGACTTGTTGCGCCTCTAGTGCTGAGTGAGATCACCTTTTACCTACCTGATACACTTTTCGACTATATTACAATGCTTATATTTAACATTCTGCTTATTTTGTATTTAGTTGTGGCATGTCATATCTCGGGAGCCTTTCAACCGATTTGAAACAAACTGAGTAAGTTGACAGAGCAACATGAAACTAAATTTAGTGCCTACCTCATATCTCAGTAATTGTTCATCGGATAGTGTTGTGTGTGGTGATAACATACCCTATTTTATGTCAAGCTCTTATTTCCCAAATGTTGGCCACGTAAATAAACCACGTTAGAATTACATATAAAGCGAACTATTTAGACAGTTTGAAGAAAAAAATGGAAATCTTCCGTCATAACAAGCCCAATATGATTACAATTGGCGCCAAATTTTCCATACTAATAGTGCTAGATAAACGCTCTACATTATTTGCGATTTTAGTGGACCAGGTTCTAATTTTCGAAATGACGCCCATGTGAATATTTTAGGTTCAGTGGCGGATTTTAGGAAAAGGGCCCAGGTGGTTCATTTTTTGTGCGGTTACTTTAAAAACCATTTTCCAAAATCACATTAATGTTTAAATATTATTAACAAAAAATAACTTTCTTTTTTTGGTTTTTTTAATCAAAAACAATCCGATGAGATGGCAGGAAACATAAAATAGTTAAATTAATTTATCGACATTTATACTTTATATACAAGTAGCACTGAGCGAATGATTAATAGCATCTTCACAATACATAAATCAATCACAATAATGTTATTTTGAGAAACATATCGGGAATTTGCTTCTTCTTGAAGGAGGTGGAGGGGGGGGGGGGTTAGGTGGCAACAACTCATTTTTCTCTTGCTAAATCTGCCGCTCTTTAGATTGGTATGCTCACTATGTCGAAAAATTTGTCAAACTTCAACCTATATTTGTATTCTGTCAATAGTGTGAGGAGCATTAAATACATTTAATCACAGACTCTTGTACACCATTTTGGAAGTGTGTGTCCTCTGGAATAATAAGGATGTGACATCGTTGCTTGAAAGTATCCTCCATTCATGCTGGTTACTTCAACCTTTCAGTAACCCTGCTGACATTCTACTTCCAGAATATTCCTCCGCCTCATGCAAACAGAACTTTACAGATGCTAGGAAAATTATACTAAAGGGACAACTCACCGTATTCTAGTGCATTTAGTTTAATAATAATTTACATAAGAACTATTTAATATTATGCATTACCAACCAACCTATTTCATCCCTGTCTTCGTTCATATAATTATAAATAAAATATTATAATTTATAGAAAATATATACAATTTAACGTTTAAACTCCACTATTTTATTTATCATCAATTATATTTTAGTTAATTTAGTTAATTAGTTTTCTCTAAATACTCGTGCGTTTTTTTATCTAAACTTAAATCAGCACATTGTTACTTGTGAGACAGATGTCGATCTAAATAAAATATTTTAGTAAGTTTTTTACATGCAATTTATTTACATGAACATGGAATTTATATACAAACACACACAAACATCATGTAATATTTGTAACTTGTAGTTATTTCATATTTAGTGTTTAATGCATAGCTTAATAGAAAATAATGAGAAGTAAACAGAAATGTGGTTTTGTGTTTAGTACAACGGCACCTCACATTTGCCCAGCGGCCGCACAAACTTCACAGAGCATCGATTAGCTCAGCGAGGACAGATTTTAAAATCGACATAAGTTTGGCTATGGACAGTGAATCACTTACATCCGGAAGCGTACCAGTTTTTGGTACGGGAACAGCAAATTAACCGCGTCATCGATGCTGAGGTCAGGTTCAGACGTTCGTCGATGTTTACACATCTGGGAGTAGCAGGGTTCATGTACAGTCTTGTGTTTGGAGCGGAGTCTCTGAGAGGCTGTTCGTTGATTCGAGGTGACAGGTTGCTGTACTGCGGTGGCTGAATCGACCAACCCCGACGATGGTGGATCTGCGATGGCGGCCTTCGAGGTACGCAGATCTTGATATCGATGACGTACAGTTTGGCGCATGCAGGGATGATTTGTCTCGACATATTGCAGCAACTACCACGTCGTCAGGCGAGCATGGATGTCAGGTATCTTTGCGCATGTAATAAACACAAAAATTACCGTAGCTTGGGGTAAAAAAAAATTTACTTCATGGACCCTTCTTAGTTTAAAGTCATCCAGGGTGTTAATTTATAAAAAATAATAATAAACTAAAATATTAATTATTAATTAAAATAATTTTTAAATTTTAAATTACATCTTTACTTCATATTGTTTTATTCAATTTCTTAACCAGGTAGTAGCCGAAAGGGGGATCTTTGGAGATCTTTTTAATCCCCCTCCCCCAAATTTATCCCAGATGAAATAATGAATTCTCTAACCAAAGCTATTTTAACCCCACCCCCCTTTTCTTTCGTTTATTAATGGCAGATGAAATTATGATTATACAACCAAAAGTCATGATACAATTTATAAGTTTATAAATTTAGGAGAAGGGGTTAAATTGAAATAAGAAGTATTAAATCAATTTATTTCTGTTATCGTTAATTTTAAAAATTTTCTACTGTCTATCTGGAAACCACTGCCAAGGAAAATTCTACTGGAACACAAGGATGTTGGAATGTCGGGTTTACAATTCAATTTAGAATTACTGTACTGGGCCTGGAAATGTCACTCAGGGGTCCCACACCCTCATGTTCTGAGCGTGGGAAGGCGGCAGTTCGTCTGGCCGCTCCACATTTATTACATAATGATACATTCTTGCCGAATGGAAGCCAGTCATGTTGTCTGCCTGGAGCGGACTGGATGCTCGTAGACGTAACGGAGGCTTATTTATATAGGACTGGTTACAAAATGGCGACACTGCCTCCATCTTGGAAATCGGTAATGACGTATTTTCACGATATCGGTAAGCAGTAACAGGAACCTTGAGACGGTCTCGCTAAAAGTAAAGAAACATTTACATTTGCTGCAGGCAATTTTTCCTTCCACGTCCATACTGTCTATGCCGTCGTCTTTGGACGACGCACACACGTGCTCTGAGTCCAAGCCAGAGCTCTGTCAATTACATACATATTACAGAACATGTACCTGTTTCATGTATGTACAGCACTGGTGAGAAACGGTATTTGATGGCTTGAATTTAGCACTACGTAACAATTCCACTATCTACACTGAACACAGATGTGATGCACAGGCTGTGTCTAATGTCGGCATCCACCCTCCCCTGTCTTTACTACAATGCCTTTCCTTTTGTGCCATATGCTGTTACAGCTTTCGGTAGTTTCGTCCGGCCACGGCGAACTGCAGAGCTGAACATATCACTCGTCAGCTTCACATAGGAAGCTTGCTGAAAGCTGGGAGGTGACTTGCGGTGAAAATGTATTCCACCTGAGCCGGAAATGATTATTCCCATTGCATATTTCAAAATAAGTCAAGCTGTGAAACGCACCACACTCATATTTAAAACAGATTCCCTACTCTACAGTGTTACCTTTTACGTAATTATACCGCGAAATAGCATGAAACATGGAGTGGCCATCTTCATCCACTGGGTGAGTATCTGGAAGAGGTCAACTTCCTCTCCTTCAGATCCGCTGTTGTCATCGACTACGAACTGGTACTCTTCTGACTGTGGGGCTCGTAGCTACGAGACTGGTAAACTTCTTGCAACTATTACATGTGCAGACTGGAATACATGCTTGCTGGCGAGGCCGAGAATAGGTGATCGGGCCTGCTGTCTTTGTTTAAGTAGCCAGAGGATTTTCAAGATTTCTGCCGGATCCCGACGCAGTCTCTAGATAGGCGTCTCACGTGAGTGGTGAGTACAAGTTCTGCCATAACATCTTCCCGTGGTCCAGTACGGCGGTGTGCTGGTCGCCATTACAATGCTCCATCCACTTATTGCCTCATGGCGACCGTCCGTCTTTTTCTTCTAACTGATTGTTCCTGCGCCCAAACATGACTCCATGATTCTTCTTCCGCACGCTAATCAGCTGACTTGTAGTGACAGTCATCGATGTCATATAGCATATTCGCCTGGTCCAGGACGTTCAAGATGAAGAATGCAAGTGTTGTAACAGAGGCCATGGGTTAGGAAATGTACGACATGGGAGCTATCTGGTTGTAGATACGAAAAAATAACCAGCAAACTCTATAGTTTTGAATACTGGAAAAAATAATAATTGTCGAAAAGTCGCAACTTCGTGGCCAATGGGCAGATACGATTGACTTGTACGAGTAAAGGGAATTTTTTTTAGGTCATGCCAATGAATTATTTGATGGTAGGGAAAGGGTGAGGGGATGGTGGTGGAGGGGTGAGCAAGTTAAGAGGGGTTTTATGTTATATAATACTATATTCAGAAGATTTTAAAAATTAATTTTTGTGGGGTGGAGGTAATGATGTCATGTTTAAGGTCGCCAAGTTTCAACATTGTGTTTGGATTCTGTGATGTAATATGTTCCTAAACATTGTGTTTGGATTCTGTGATGTAATATGTTCCTAAACATTGTGTTTGGATTCTGTGATGTAATATGTTCCTAAACATTGTGTTTGGATTCTGTGATGTAATATGTTCCTAAACATTGTGTTTGGATTCTGTGATGTAATATGTTCCTAAACATTTATGTTCGTTGTTTTGTCTTTAATTCTTTTAAATTTTTGAGATCAAGTTTATTGGGGTCAAGGTCAAGGCATCAAAATTTAACGCGAGGTTCGGAGTCAGTAACACAATATGTTTGTCACTTTTTCGAATGATATTAACAGTTTTTTACATTACTAGTTTTCAAGGTCATTGGTGTATATGTAACACCACTAGCATCCAACACGTGTGTCGGAGTCAGTGATGCAATATGCTTCTAAATTATTATTAGTTTGTGGTTAATTTTTAAAATAATATTTAGTTTTTCGATACCAAAGTTATTGAGGTCAAGTTCAATGTCACCAGCAATCAGCATGGGTATCTGAGTCAGTGATGTAATATGTTCCATCACTTCCATAAGTGTCTTTCGATTTTTACAATTATTTTCTCAATTTTTATGGTAGGTGTGTGTGAGGAGGAGGGGGGGGGGGGGGTTAGGGAGACCGTGGTACGGCACGTGGGAGGTTGAGGTTTAATTTTCCTTGATTTTAAGAAACAATTTTTTTTTTTTTTTTTTTTTTATATTTTTTCTTAATAATTCTTATTATTGGATGAGAAAGGGAAAAAGAGAAGGGGTGTGGGGGACAAGGATGATGGGATGAGTTAATGTTATATGAGGTTAATGTTATATGATCTTTCATTATTTACACATTTGTTCTATTTTCAGATATTTTTCTCATAATTTTATGAAAAAAAAAGGGGGGGATTGTGAGGGGGCGGTTTGTTGTTTGAAGGGATGAGCGAGGGGTAGAGTAGAGAAACATTATATGTTCCTAGATTTCTTACAATCTTTGTAGATTATTAGATTTTTTATTATTGTGAGGGTGTTGGTGGGGGAGGGGAGGGTGTTAGTTAGGGTAGATGGGTTGAGCGAATGGTACGGTATGGTTACATTACATTTGCTTCGATTTGTTAGATTTGTAAAATAATTTTGGCGTTTTTTAAACTTCGGTGGGTCCAATGTCGTTGAAGATCTCGAGCACAGGGACAAACTCAAGGTCACCAAGATCCAATATATTGGCCGGGTACCATCGGAACATGGCCACCCCAGGCTGTCTCGACAAGCGAAGTGACTGGCGGCTCCGGGCTCCGCTAGTTTATACTTCCATCCGACTTCACATTCTCCTACTACTGGGAGCTTATTATTCCACCACGAATGTGTACTTTTATAGTAATAACATTCACGGTCTGGGCGATCAAGATCGCAGAAACACAGCACTAGACTTTGACGAGAGAGAGCAGGGAGATTATTCTAAATAGAATATTGATAAATGTGGAAGTCGCTCGCATGAAATATTTATTTATTGACACATTAAGTAACATGTAACATACGGTACGTGTAAATTAACAAGCATGGTATTGCCATCCCCTATAATATCAAGAGTGTAATCCTTTTATATTATTACCACCTTACCACTTTTTTTACATTGTTGTAAGTCCGGATAATCGGTTATCCTACATGGGCAAAATAATACTATTTTCAAATGCAAGAAAGTTGTGCGAAATGATTTTCCTAATTTAATTGTCGATTATGTGCCCCGTCATATAAATACGAAATGGCTTATATTGACAGATTTCACTGAATAATCTTAATAAAATATATATGTGAATAATAAACAATTAAGCCTATTTAATGAAAGTATAAATTATGTAGTAATTTATTTTAAACACACTATCATAGTTTTCAATTTTCTAAAAAAATAAAAGTATATGGTATATATATATATATATATATATATATATATAATAAGAACAGGAAAAATGTAAGTAAAGAGTATCAAGTTCATAAACATATAAGTGTTGCTCTTTGTTCGGCGTGGAAAAAATCTTAATGTGCGGAAATTCTCAGTTTAAAAATGTTACAATTTGATATCTGAAAGCATTTCTATGTTGAATGAAATCGATTCAATGCCAATAAATGAAAACCCGAAATAAATTTTATTTACTATTTTTTCTATTAAGTAGAGTGACGTAAGCACCGATATTTTAGCACGAACCCCGACGTGATATGAAACAGAAACGTGTAAGTTACGAGAACAGGCACGAGGCACATGAACAATGTAGCAGATAAAACGGCGACATTTCCAAAGCGAGCAGTTTATATCATGCAAGTGACAATCCTCCGCCGCTGCGAAGCGCTACGTGTAAATAAATCCCGCGGGCAGGCGATGGACTGGATTAAACGGGAACACATCATTCCGGGGGTTTTGACGGACAACGACGAGGGCGCAATGCGTCCTGAACACGTTGACAGACGGAAAGAAGGTGGCTGGGAGGGGGTTGCTGAGAATGTTTAGTGGAAGCGAGGAAGGAGGTTGAAGCCCGGGGGGGGGGGGGGGGGGGGGCAAGTGATTGATGATGAGGAAGAGAGGCGAAAGAGAATTTCCATGTCAACTAGTCGTTATCAGTGAGAGCCAAGCCTCGCAGTCTTCAGATGCTCGCGCCTCTTATTGACACAAACACGAACAAACCCTTGCAAAGAGCGAGGAGGCAAAAAAGGAGGAGAAGGAGGAAGAAAGAGATTAAAGGTCTTACACGTCAGTGCTGGCTGGATTACGGCGCAAGAGGAAAGAGCTATCTTCGTGTGTGTAACCTACCAGCCCCATTAATGGCGGCCAGAAAGGCTTAGTTCTCTTTGCGAATGACGTACGATCCATAAAGCGATTAGATTTTTTGGTAAAAAAAATAATAATAAATTCGTGTCTTTGAAGTAGCTTTTAACTAATAAATTTGGTTTCGGGGAAATTCACGTGAAATAAATCGAAAAAGTATTTATTGAGCAGTTAGTAGGCTGCACTCGGCAAGACGTGAATTATGTCAGAGTAGCAAATTAATTTTAACGGACACTGAATTCCACACTGCACCGCCAGAAAAGTAATGAAAATCCGTTAGAAACGATGTAAGTTGTAGGGCAGCAGTTAGCACACTAAACAAGTAAGCGCTCCCTCCCCCCCCCCCCCCCCCACACACACACACATGTACACCCTCACACTTATCTATAATTCTCTCCTATCTAAGTGGATAATTACTTTCAAGATTACTTACCTCCATTGAGAACATTACTAAGGGAGTTCAAGATGCTAAGTCTATTGTCTACATTACTATCTGTTAACCGCGGCTTCACCAGCGTGACCAAATAATTCCTTAATTATAATGATCAAGCGCTTTATCTTAATGGTTGGTCGCATATTTTATATACTACTTAATAAACTTTGCTTTTCTGGGATGAAAAGTACCCTATGGGCTAATCCAGAATATAATCTACCCCTGTACCAAATTTCATCCATATCCGTCTAGCCGTTATTGTGTAATAAACAAACATAAATCTTTGACATTTATAATATTATTATAATTACCATATTACATACTTTTACATTGTAATGAAGTAATAGCCTGAAAAAAGGATGGGAAGAAACTTAAAAAAAAAAAAAATAGAATGTTTTAAAGGAATTTTAATATAATTTTTGTATGAATCACGAAGTGAAACAAAATTTAAACATTGGGCTACAGCTCAGAATAAACACTCACATTATTATACAGCCATAAAGGACGTTGTTTGGAAATTGGTAATGTGTTTAACCTTACTTAAGTCTAAAAAAGTCGAGACAGAATTAAAAATAAATTAGATATAAATTATACCCTTATGGCACGCGAGTAAACCAAGTGCTGGGTTTCAAAAAATGTCTTGTGCTGCTTCTGTGACATCAATGAACACTTCAGCGTTAGAACGCCTTTGTGAAATTTGTGTGAATAAAAATGTTTAGTTACAATTCTCAAATTCATGCTATAAAGCACTACGAATATTATTTTTAAAATTATTTTTTTTGTGAAGTAACTATCGATATAATTTTCCTAAACAGTAAAATATCCCCTTAATCAAGAAAAAAGGATGTGTACTGAAAGCCTTGAATGAGTTTTTAAGTAACCTTCTTCTTATTTTATGATGTGAGAATATTTTATGGTTTTGTAGCATTACAGGAAGAGTAATTTAATAAAAATATAAAATACAATGGGTTAATTAATTTTTTTGCACATCTTCAACGTACGCTAATTACGGGAAAATATTTCTTAAAAACTTTATACGAAACAGATTTCAAAATGTAAACACAAAGTTGTAACTTTGTAGCGAAGTTTTGAAACTACAAGCAACTAGACTCGCACTCGGGAGGCACTGGGTTTGATACTCGGTCCTGAATTGGTCGATGTTCATTCAGTTCTCCACGATGTCCCGACACAACTCTGCGCACAAGTACTGTGAGGTTCCATCCCATCAGTCCACAGGCAGGATGTGGCCGAGTAGCCCTTCACCATCCTTGCTTCTCTTGGCAGCTTGCTCCGTGTCTAGCCATGCCTACCTGCCTACAAACTATTTTCCAGATTACGTGATTCGTTACGTCACATCGTAATAAAGCCCGCCAGCCATTAGGGTTTGATTTCTTGCTAGCTTAAAATTATTTCTATTTTGAATCACATAAAATTCTTTCATGCTACCCGGTTGATGTATTCCTCCTGACGTTCTCTTGCTGTCTATATGCGGGCAGCTTGGCGAATGGCTTCGGGCTGTGGCAGTTCCCACTGCCATTTTCCCAGTCGTCGTGGGGTGTGCCCTAACAACAATTGACTTGGGCTGGAATCTATCGCTTCGTTGGTTCTCCTGCACAGAGCGAAAATAATCCTGGGCACGTGGCAATCCCAATGGCATTGGTCTTTCTCCAAGCTCAGACGTAGATACTTTTTAAGTTTTTGGATACGCCTTTCAGTTAGAATATCTTGAGGATAGTAGGGTGGCGTCGTCCAAGTTTCAGCTTTCCTTCTTTAACAAGCTGTCTGCCATTGCTTACTGGCAAATGGATTCCATTTTCGGTGAGGATGCACTGGGGGTATCCCCAGCATGGAAAGATTTCCTGTGGTGTGGTGCGTCTCCTGGCTGAGTAGGGGGAAAGCCTCTATCCAAAGTGAGAAGAGATCAGTGACGACCAGCAGGTATCGGTTCCTTTTGTGCTTCTGAATAAGGTCCCATTAGATCTGCCGCGACCTGTTTCCATGGCGAAGAAGGTTCTCCTGGCTTGCCTTTTGTCCGTCTGGCAGGCTAGGCCTTGTGTTGGCAGCACTTGGGATATTCACTAATGTGTTAGGTTACAACGCGGCTCAAGCCATCCCAGATGTATCTGACGCTAATGTCCGCTAGCATATCCCGAGTTCCTGGGTCTCCTCCATCTGAGTGGTCATGAAAGTGCCGGCAGACGACTTTTCGCAAGCCCCGAGGTATCCAGATCTTCCGCTTGGTGTCTAGTTAGTGGTTACTGGGCCACACGAAGCTAGACAAGGCATCAGGCAGGTCATTATCCTTGCCAGGGCAATGCTAAAACCAAAAATCTAATTCTGAGACAAGGAGATCCCAGCATCCCAGTTTGGCATTGTTATTCCGAGACTCCCGTAGCCACTTGAGTGATCGGCTATGAGTCCTTAGGATGAGGTGTGTTTTCTCTCCAGATGGTAATGAAACTTCCTGATTGCCTAGAATATGACCAGACATTATTGTTCGTTAATATTATATGTCTGTTCTGTTGAATTTAACCGAGTTCTGGCATAGGCGAAAAACCAAAGGTCACCCATGTGTATCCTCCTGGTATAATACCGCTCCTAGCCCGTTCATACAAGCGTCCATTTGCAAAACGAGAGGTCCCTCCCCCTGAGGTTGATGCAGGCGATCGATGTGCTGGAAACTAGCTTTGAGTGCTTCGAAAGCTGTGCCGTGCTCCGATATCCAATACCATTGTTTGTCTTTCTCCAGAAAGGGGTGGAGGGGTGCCATCAACTCGGTGATACTAGGGACGAAATCTCTGAGCCAGTTGCAGAGTCCTAACAAACGTCTCAGCTGCCTTTTCGTATGGGGTTCTTCAGTTTCCTGTTTGGCCCTGAGAGATCGTTCCTAAGGGCAATTGCCCTCTATGGACACAATGTGGCCCAGATGTACTATGGAGGTCCTCCTGAAGTGACTCTTCAAGAGTTTTGCGATAAGTCCATGCAGCTCTAGCTGTTCCAATACTCGATGTTCATCCCATGTTTTCGAGTATACAATAATGTCATCGAGATAGGCGAAACGAAACTCTCCAATGTACTCCGAGGTTGCTGAAAATTTTAGGCTTCGCCTATATCATGTAGGATGTTCACGATGCCGAGATTCGGCAGAGGAGTACGCACGGTGGTATCATTTAAGGCCTTTTATGTAAAACAGAAGCATAATTATTGTCCATCCTTCTTCCGACTCTAACACCACATGTGAGTTGAATATGAAGTTAGAAGGTTCGCCAATCGCTTGCTGTTTTATTTCCTATATTTGCTCCATAAGCAGATGGTGCTGCTTGGATAAGACCTTTTAAGGTCGGTTGTAAATGGGAGTAGAGGTGTTCAGCAGAATCTCGTGTTGCAACGTTCGAGTTGGCATAAGATTCCTCCAGTTCCAAAGGCATCGGCGTGTTCGTCAAGTAACTCCTTCAGCTGTTAGAATTGGGTTTCCTTGTGGCCATGTTGGATTTCTTGCTCATTGAGGAAAGTGGTAGCTTGCTATACCATAGAATACTCCCAATGAAGTGTAATCTATTGCTCATCACCCAGGTGTATTTTGTGTTTCCCGTGGTCCATGATACACTTCTGTTGGTGTTACCATGGATTGCCTTGAATACTCTCCTCTGCTATATCTGGGGTTACGACGAAGTCGGCTTGTGTTTTAATGCATTGGATCTCGAAAGGAAGCATAATGCGGCCATCGACTGTGAGACTGCAATCGGGTTGCACTATCTTCATGGCTTTGGTTTGTGGTTGCATGTCCACTATCAGGTTGTTTTTGAGAAGATTTAGGCGAATGAAACAACCCGACGCTGCTGAGCCAAGCCGGTCCAAGACATTACATCCATTGATTCGGATCTCAACGAATGGAGCTTCCGCAGCTTCTGCCCCTCCATCCAGGAGCTAGAGTCTTGTTATGCAGGCTGGACCCTGCCGTGACGCACAGTTTGCATCCCCTGACTCCATACATTATAACTTCAGACTGGACTTCTGCAGACAGTCTTGCTTAAAATGGCACTCAGTACACTACCAACACTTTGGTAAGTGTGAAGCTTGCGAAGTGGGAGGTAGTAGAGGCTTGAATCGACGTTCCACTGTTTTAGATTCGTCAGCTGGTTTGGGATGTTTTGGTTGGTCGAGCAGGGCCTGTGCCTGAAAATTCCGTTCCCCTTCTCGGGCTCTCTTCATAAGTTAGTCCATGGACGATAGCTTGGGTAGTAAGAAGATGTCCCAGAGGCGAGTTAGTAGCAAACGGGTGATTTGACGAATATATCCATCTTCATCCCTGTCAGGAAATATGCACCAGTACATTTGTACTTATTACTGTGCGAATATCTTAAACTTCCCCAGGTTTTTTAATGTGTGCCCGTAGAATTATTTTGTATAGTGTGCCACCATTTCTTCTCCTTGGGCGCCCCTGGGTGTTATCCTGAGAATCCACAAAGTCTTTAGTTGTTGGTGTGCCTTATGTTTGCGGCGGTAGCAGACGTGGCCTATCTGTCCGTGGCTGTCTAGTCAGCATTATGGCAGTCAAGAGCCCCACGTTGGGCGCCAGAAAAAGGGCGAATCCTCCCATCTCTTCGACGCACGACGTACCCAGCATGTCGCAGAAGCAGGGTCCTTTGTATCTAGGAGCTATACGGGTCGCTGCTATATCCCCGAGGTCTAGTCCTGCAAGTTACTGGTGCCCGTCCATTGTACAGAACTGTAATAACAATTTCCTAATTTATTTACAAGTGCTATAAATAAAATATTATAACAATACTAAATACGCATTTATTTTGCTTTAATACTGCATTTGCGATTGTTTTAGATTGAATAATGGCATACTGGTTCTATGCACTAATTTAATACATGACTACTGTTAATTACTCTAAGGTATCTTTATGAGACACCCCCCCCCCCCCTTGTGTAAGATGGCAGGAAGCAAAAAGAGGGGAGGGGTGAGACCTCCCTGGCTGCCTGGGCCAGGTATACTGGAAGTAGTTGCCACTACTTCACAGTATTAGCTGCCTGATATTTGCCAAACTCTTATAATTAATGCCCTTGGTATGATGATGTAAATAATGCAATATTACGATGTCTGACTAGGCAAATATAAGAATAATACCAAACGAGTACTATAAATTAACCTTACCAAATATAACCAACTAAGTTGCCTGTCATAGATAATATAAATATATATATATATATATATATATATATATATATATATTATATATATATATATATATATATATATATTCCATCAATGGCTACTTCCAACTTTTCTGTAGTTCTACTTCCAGGATATTCCTCCGTCCCCTTAAAATCATAGCTTAATCGAGTCTATCAAATAACACAAAAGGGATAATGCACCACATTCGTGTGCACTCTATGTAATATTTTGCATATATACAATTTCTTACTAGTCATTACCAACATACCTATTTTCTCCCTGTTTTCATCTGTGCTAATCATATTTTAAGATATTATTTAAAGTTAATTTACAAATAAAAAGTTCAATTTATTTAAAAATGCTACACTTTTATGTTAACACGACAGTAAAAAGCTTGTGTTGCATATCATATTTCGGATACAACCAATCACGTCACACAGGGGGTGAATTTTCAGTGGTTTGATTCAAAAAGCGTGCAGATACCTATTGCGAACAGACTATATACACACAGCAGAGCCATAAGAAACTTAAATGTTCCCAACGACCAAGATCGCGTTTGGGCATAATTTGACGTGAATACGTCTTTAAGTTTGTGACCATAGCAGGAGGCAATCCAGAAAATCCTATGATAACAAAATCGGGGGATACAGTTTGGCATTGCAGCTCCGAATCTGTCATATACATTCAAAATTCAATTAGACAACTTGATTGCAAAAGGATCAAAGAATGTGTTACGTAGAGAGACAGGAAGCATCGCAAGCGAGGGTGGAGGTTTGGGTCCACCGCAATTTTGAGTTCGTTTAGCTGCATCTCTTGACTTCCTTGCAGTTAACTTTTGACTAGGAGAAGTTACGACTATCGTTTGAATTTAAGTCGACAGCTCTCGTTAAGTTCAATCGATGGCGCGTATAAAAACATTTGTGTGGAGAGGTTATGGTGAAATTGTATGAGTTTGATGTAAAAAATTAAGAAAACTTAACACAATGTCGGCATATGCTCGTTAAAAAGCCAAGTCTAAATACAGAAATCGTATACGGTTGGAAAGAGCATATCAAAAGCAATACAGTGATACCCATAAAACACCATATGATCGAGTGAAGCAGTACCGGGAACGTAAAAAACATCAAGGCGTCCGAGCGCGTCAAAGTAGAGATATTCACACAAAACAAACGGCCGTGTCCCCAATACAGCCACATCCCATTTTTTCTCGCATTGGCAATTCACAAGCAGATTGTTTAAAGATATGTTCTGAATATTTGGATGGAACATGTTTTACAGTTCCTGTAACATACTTGCTACAATCCTGGTCATCGTGGGGTAATGAATGTGTCCGAATTCAGAAAACATGTCAAGGAAGAGATTCAACGAATATTTTGATAGAGATGCTAAGATGTATTGAATGTTGTGGGAGATATTGTTAAAAATTGTCATAAATAAAGCCGTACTACCAAATTCTCTAAGAAACGTGTGCACAAACTGCTTTTGCAATGGCAGAGATGCTTAAAAATGGCATTTGTGCATAACTTTTAAAAAATAAAACTCTCTTTTCAAAGTATTAAACTGACTAGCTATAACATAATTACATTTGATTTCTGTACATATTTCATATACTGCTATATTTAAAATGGATAGTCATAATAAAATGTTATCTATTGTAACCCTTCTGCCTGACCATGGGTATGTGATACCCATGGTGTTCGTATTCTCATCGCTAGGGGTGCTGATGTCGGTACTGTGGGGCTGGCAGATTTTCACAGCTTCAGTTGGGACATGAAGGTCATGCGGAGTGGAGTGAACTACTTATCACAAACTTCTTATCACTGTAAGTAGCAATCTCCTAAGACCTACTGAGTATGATATACCCATAGTCCGGTTAGTGTATATTTTTTCTCCCTGTTCTGAGACTTATTGTAATTTGCTACATCTCTTTTCTAAGTCATTTCTGTTTTTGATTGCAGATCAAAATGGCGGGGAACTTTCCACCTTGCATATCTCAACATACAATAAACCTAGTGAAGCTGGCCCTCGAAAATCATGATGTATCAGACAGTGATTAGGATGATTCCTATGTTGAAGGTGATCTGGCTGTTCTTCCTTCACATGAAGATGAATCATATTTTTGTGAATCTGATTCAGGCGATGACGAAAAGCTGTTGAAGGAGGATCTTAGGGACATTCCAGCAAAGTTACCAGAGATTCTTGAGCAACAGGATGAAAACTATAAAACGGATGGCATCGACAACATGCCAGGTCCATCTTGTGAGCAAACAGAAAATGAAGAGAACATGTTAAGAAAGAAATCACGATCATCAGTTCGCCAACATCTGCAGCACGAAGAGGGAAGTGCAGCTCTTGATAGGGACGAAAGAACGGGCAACGAAGTTCCGTGGCGATCATCTAAACGACAAAAATCCTACAGACTATCCTGTTAAGTGACGAGAGTGGATCTGCAGATGAAGAGGAGCCTCCTCCTGCTTCCATGGTAAGAGAAGCTGCTTTTCTTGGGCTGTATAACCTGTTCGCCCTCTGTCACAGGTAAGGGATCATAATGTGATAAGGGTGCAACTATATAAGTTGAAGGGGCCAGACTTGGCCCTAGGAAATAAACATACAGCAAAAAATTTTGGAATATTTTCTTCATTGACAACATTGTTCCAGAAATAGTTACTCACACGAATGTAAAAATTGAAAGAGTACACTCAAATGTGAAAACCTTCGACCATACACATACAAACAAACAAATATGGACGAAATTAGAGCTTTCATGGGCATTATAGTTTTGTGTTACATCTATAAATCCTCAAAAGAGTCTGGGTAATCTCCGCGTTCAACTACAATGTATGGGCGCCCCATTTTTCGGGGAGTAATGACTCAAAAAAGATTAGAAATATTGCAAATAAACCGCGGGTTTGATGATGCTGAGACCAGACCAGAGAGAATAAAAACAGACCGAAATGCATGCATTTCCAGCATTTATAAAATGGTAATTTTCAACTGCCAGGCAAACTACGCTCCTGGATCCCGCATGACAATTGACGAAACACTTATTTATTTTCGTGGTAGAGTTGGTTTCCTCGTTTACAACCCAAAAAAAGCTGGCCAAGTGTAACATGGAAGTTATGGGACTCACGATATACACACTTTTCTTATTAGCGCGTACATATATTGTGGCAAAGGAAATGATGGGGCTACTCTTTGTGGTGGGGAACTGAAATTAAAATTCCCAACGCAGGCTGTAATCCATCTTGCTAAGTGCATATTCGGTACTAATGGACACATATCCTTGGACAATTGGGTTGTTTCTATGGAATTAGCTGAGAAATTGAGGAAAAATAAAATCAAAATGGTAGGAGCAATGAAGAAAAATAAACCCCAAATTCCGAAAGAAATCCTTCCAAACAAGCAAAGAGCAGCTCCTTCCAGTCTGTATGGTTTCACCGAGAATTATACACTTCTCTCCTGTATCCCCAAGAAAAACAGAGCAGTTGTGCTCGTATCTTCCATACACCATACTTCCTTCACTGATGTGTCCAGTGGTAGGCCAGAAGTACTTTTTTTTTATAACCATATAAAAGGTGTCATTGATACCTTGGACCAGAAAGTCAGTAATTATTCTGCTAATCGTTGAACAAAGAGGTAACCAATGTCGATATTCTACCATATGGTGTCTATGGCATGTTCTAACACACATATTTTAATATGGTATGTACCCAGACGTGACAGAAATGAGCATATATGATTTTGCGAAGTGTGTTGCCTTATCATTGAGCTACAATTACCTGAAACAGCGGCTGACATTACCTAATTTACCTGATGATCTCTGAAAGATCATTTCGGATGTAACTGAAGAAGCAGCTAAAGTGCCAAGACACGAAAATCACCGAAGACCTGAAAATCCCCATCATCATCTCTTGCAGTAGAGAGTTTCACTATTTGAGGGATGACTAATAAGATGGAAATTCGAAAAAATTGTAGGTACTATCCTACACAAAAAAAACAGGAAAACTATGTACCAGGCATCAAGTGCCAAACACTGCTTGTAAGGGATGCTTGGGAAAAAAAATTGTAACAGGTGTGTTATGAGCATGAAATTAGGCTCATTCGAAATTTTTATGAATGCTGATTAATTTAATGCATTCATGTCTGAAATTGTGTGATGTAAATTGTGACAAGATTTATATTTGTATTTGGAAAGGATCTGAACTGTTTCGTTACATTTTAATAATTTCAGATTTAATTTTTTTTTTAACATATATATCCACTTTGAGATGGAAATAAAGCTTTTTTTTTTTTTTTATGAAATCGTGGTCATGAATTTCATCCCAAATGAATTCTCTAAAAAGTTCCTCTAAAGAATGGAAAATTAATGAATGAAATATATATATATTTTAAGCTTTCAAAATTGTACGATGTTGATAACCATTCTTTATATAGCGACAATGTACCTCGTTCAGAAGTAGGGACGTGAGTTTTTTGTACTCTTAGAAGGTGATTTATTCTGAGATATTCAAGTTCCTATAGAAGTTATATACTATTCGTAACGATGAATGTTAATCTTTTTTTGTCGCTATTAAATATTACCAATCCACTTTGAGATGGAAATAAAGCTTTTTTAGTCGCTATTAAATATTACCAATCCACTTTGAGATGGAAATAAAGGTTTTTTTTTTTTTTATGAAATCGTGGTCATGAATTTCATCCCAAAATGAATTCTCTAAAAAGTTCCTCTAAAGAATGGAAAATTAATGAATGAAATATATATATTATATTAAGCTTTCAAAATTGTACGATGTTGATAACCATTCTTTATATAGCGACAATGTACCTCGTTCAGAAGTAGGGACGTGAGTTTTTTGTACTCTTAGAAGGTGATTTATTCTGAGATATTCAAGTTCCTATAGAAGTTATATACTATTCGTAACGATGAATGTTAATCTTTTTTTGTCGCTATTAAATATTACCAATCCACTTTGAGATGGAAATAAAGCTTTTTTAGTCGCTATTAAATATTACCAATCCACTTTGAGATGGAAATAAAGCTTTTTTTTTTTTTTATGAAATCGTGGTCATGAATTTCATCCCAAAATGAATTCTCTAAAAAGTTCCTCTAAAGAATGGAAAATTAATGAATGAAACTATTAAATTTTACTGAAATATGAACTAAATCACCAGAATAACATAAGACAATAAATAAATATACAGTAAATTGTCGAAAAAGTGTCATATATACAAAAATTAGAGACAATTATGGGGTTTTACCTACATATGGATATGCGGTACCATAGTTCATTAGGCTACAAAAAACCAATTATCAGTTTTAGAGGAAAACATGTTAGTGATTAAACATTACACTTTATCAAGTTCAAACTCAGATATAATGTTCATAAATGCCGATTAAAAAATATGGTGTGTATTGCGATAGATTTAAACAACCGGAAACACTTGGCTTTTTATCTATAACAGCAATGATCAGTTTGAGATTATTTTTTAAATGTGAAAAACCAGAAAATTTCAGATATGATTGTCACAAATTAACGATTTCTACCAAAATTCTTCGTAATAGAAAAAACACAGAAGTCCAGGATATGAACGAGGAAGCCATGCTGGATGTAAGAAGACAAACGTCCATTAATTGTGTCCATTGGTAAACTAAACAACAGACGTCGTTCCAGCATCATCTTTATACCGTCTGAAATTTGGCTATGTTAAAGAGAAAGTGATCATCATAATAAATCATCTGATGCTGTTTTAACAATAATTCTTGATGCTATCTCGCTGAGAAGTAGATAATTTGAAAATATAATAACTCTGTAAGACTTAATCTATGTGGATGCCTAATCAGTTCCAAAATTAACTTTCGAAAAATTTTCACGCTTATAGTCAAAAGTAAAATTAATTTGTTTCTGCCGCTCGTTTGGGTTGGTTCCACTATTTTAGTGTCGCATTAAATACCATATTTTGACAAATCGTGCTGTTCTCGGGAAAGTAAATTCTCTTCATACTTCGTTATGGAATCTTCAATATAACTGTAGTAAAATTTCTGTTGCCAAAACACAAGTGACATTCGGTTTGTAAACTGAAATGTCTGATACTAGATTCTTATAGGCTGTTCACGGCAAAATGAGCACATTTGAAA
Organism: Dryococelus australis; assembly: GCA_029891345.1. NCBI lineage: Eukaryota > Metazoa > Arthropoda > Insecta > Phasmatodea > Phasmatidae > Dryococelus > Dryococelus australis. The sequence continues at coordinate 9,495,093 of CM057004.1, read as the reverse complement.
GCCATGTTTAAGATCTGCCTGTATACACATTGTGTGTTCTTCCGGCTTATGTAAAAGTAACATTGTAATGGGCCTTATCACTTTATTCGTACGTTGGTTAAGTGAAACTGTGAAATTATTAGAAAAGTATATATTTTGGAAATCTGCTCCTTTTTACATTTAGGCGCATTAAAAAAAGACAATGGAAAAATTATTTAAGTTATTACAAATCGTTACTTATCACTTTTTATTCAACGTTAAGATATAGAACTACCCCCCCCCCCCCCAAATCGTTACCAACTTTACTGGGCGCACGTCACTCAGTGAGCCCGTTAAAATATATGTCTTTCAGGAGCAGTTACATTTTTCTAAGGTTTATTTCAAAAATGCTCACTTTATCGTGAACAGCCTTTAGTTTCAATCGTTTCAGAAGTACAGACTAGTAACTATAGCTTGTGGACAAACATCATGAAATTTAATTTATACGCATCATGCATGTAAACGTTAAACCTGACGACCGCATATTTTATTAGCAGAAAACCATATCTGCTAACGAATTTATTATTTAAAAAATAATTTATTAATTTGTACCACAGAAAAATATTAATTGATTTTCTGAAACTTTGTTGCCCTTTCCCATTGTAAACTTTTGCACAATTAGTTATATAATCGCTTAAATAACAAATCCAAAGCATTGCATTTCGAAATTTGTGAAAATGGAACCATTACATTGGAATCTCTCAACATTTACGTATCACAATAAGAACTTTATTCGCCTACTAAAGAGTTATCTTCACTATTTCCTAGTAACTCCACTACTTCTGTGGGTTAGGAGATATTTTCTGTTTTAAAACCACGTCATTGTTGTATGTTGTCATGCTCTCTTAATCGGTCACACAACTCTTATTTTTCATTTAAGGGTTTTTTTTTTCTGATCTGCCATTATTCAGCATTTCCACACTTTAAAGGAAATTACATCTTTATTTTATCCAAACCGCTAGGTCTACTATTGTTAACATTTATAGAACGTTTGTTTACCTACATTCGTTATTACGTGTTGTCGTGTTTCTCATATAGTTCTTCTTGACATATTCATTCCAGCGATACTTATTGTTTTGTGATTTTTACTCCTGCATATCACGTTGAAATGACAAAGTTGAGTGTGGGACACTCATTTAGAAAACAAGTGGTTTATGATAACATATTAATTATTATTTAAAATTTCTAACAGTAGTCAAACTTTCTCTGGATCGATCAACGGAATTTGATATTTCAAAAGAAAATATAAAATGAGTTACATGAGGTCTCACTACTTTCACGATTTTTTCTAACTGGAAAACTTCTTTGTCATTAAACGTTTATATTTGTTTGGCAGTATTATTTAATTCTACTACATTATTTTTTTTTGCTATAATTCATTCAAGTTAACCGGGTAATATGTATATTATGAAAGTATTACTATTACTACAATGATTTTGTACAAATGAATATAACTGACTGGCGTAATATTTCCTGTCGCAGTTTATATTTATCAGTTGAACATAGCGCCATGTTCTGCGCGACTTTATATCCAAGCGCCCTTTCTGTTTAATGTCAACAGATTCACGTTTCATGTACGTTATTTAATGTGACGTAGTGTTGGCGAGTATGATATGGCGGCTCTCCTCGGCGACCTGCGAGATTTGCAACGCGGTTTTTCAATTAGCGTCGTGTCACGGAGAACAATTAGGGCGGTGGCAAATGGAGTGTCGTGCACGAGTCGCCCGCAGCCTCGTAATGAGAAACAAAGTAGCGTGCGTGGCCGCCGCCGGACTGTGAGCACAGCCACCGCGGCGCTGCTGATTAATGCCGCGGGTGGCGACTGGAGCGCTAGTGTGCCGAGACGCTTCTTCCCACTTAGTGGACCTTCACCCGCCCGTACCGCTTCCTGTGTCGAGTCGATCTGTGGACGTGTGGCGCACCTCGCATCTTCGCCGTGTTTAGAGCGAGTCAAGACATTTGGCCCCGAGTCTTTATGACGCGAGTACGTCTTTAAATTTGCAACCATAGTGGGTGGAAATCCGGATAATCTGATGATAATAAAATCGGGGGATACAGTTTGGCATTGCAGCTCCGAATTTATAGTCTGCATTAAAAATTCAATTACACCACTCGATTGCCAAAGGACCAATGAATATGTTACTTTGAGTGAGGACTGCGACGCATTGAGCTTGACGACGGGGTGGGGGGAGACGGCTGAAATGTTGAGTTCGTTTCGCCACGTCTCTTCCGCGTAATATAACTTTTGACTAGGAGAGAAGCTAAGACGCTCGTTTAAGTTTCAGTCGACAGCTCTCGTAAATATCAATCAATTGCGCTTACAAAAACATTTCTGCAGCGTGGTTAGGCTGAAATTGTATGCGTTTAATGTAAAAAATTAAGAAAACGTAACGCAATGTCGGCCTATACTTTTCAAAAAGCCAAGTCGAAATACGTAAATCGTATACGGTTGGAAAGAGCATCTCAAAAGAAATCCAGTGATATCCATAAAACCCCTTCATGATCCAGTGAAGCGTTGCCGTGAACGTAAAAAAAAAAAATCAAGACGTCTGAGCGCATCAACGTAAACGAAATTCAGGCAAAACAAGCAGCTGTCCCCAAAATAGCCACACCCCATTTTTTGTTTACTATGCTCTCGAGGCACAGCGATACGTGCTACAGAAGCACGCGCGACCAGCGCCTTGTCGCCTCTACGTGCAAGGCGCTTAAGGGGATTATGTACGGGAACATTTTCTGTGAAATCGTCCTTTGCGCCCAAACGCGTATCTCGGTAAATAAACGTCATCGAAATACGACTTTTTGACAGAAATGATAAAAATCTATTTTATAAATCAATATCGTTTTACTTTTGTCATATTTAGTGTATATTTGGAGAAATAGATTCGTGCAAGTGGTCAAATATCGCATTTGTAAAGCTTGCCTATGCAGTTTCCTTAAGCGGCAAGATGAAAGTACAATGATACGCAGGTAGTTTGATCTGTAGTCTTTCATCGTGTGTAGTAAAACCCCACTGTTACAGATCTAATTGGCACAGTATAGCGTTAGGACGGAAACACTGCACGCCTTGCGCGTAGGAGCGATGAGGCACTAGGGCTGCGTGTTAGTGTCGCCCGTATCGCTCCCTCGCTTCTCGACCTTGGACGCGCAGGTACATAATACCCTTAACCTGCGTGCAGTGCTTCAGCTATGCTTTCCTGTGCAAATGGAATCTGTAACCGTGGGATTTTATTGCACGCAGTGAAAGTCCATAGATTTAACTACTATTGTAGAGTTCGATTTTTCTCCTGCCTATTAAGGAGACTACGCAGGAAAGCTATAGAATGTGGTTTTGACCCACTCTCCTCACAAATTAGAATGAACTTAATATTATAATAACTAGACTGCACGGGCTTAGATTTTTTTTTTTTTTAAATCTTTTCTGGCAATAAGTCGTATTCTGAGGATAGTTATCTGCTGAGATATGTGTAAATACACAGACAACGAATGTACAGCGTATACGTCCGGAATACTAACTCTTAATGCCGAGGTCTTGGGAGTCGATGAGTGTGAAGCGAGGTGAGTTATTGGGCAGCGCCGGAATGAAAGGGTGGGGGAAACGGGAGATCCCCGGGAAAACCCGCCGACCAGCGGAATTGTCCTGCATGGTTCTCTCATGCGAGGATACGGGAGCTTCGTCAAGGAGGGATGCGAGTAGTCTAACCACTGGACCACCACGGCCTTCTTTGCGGTGTTAAGAAACAAAGTTTAGCTCGAGGACACGAAGAGCTCTTGTTCACTTCGAGCCTAGTCCTTTGTGGTTAGCAACAAGTTGCTATGCGACATTGCACGCACTCTACACGCGGGACTGCAGATCTGGCCACGGCAGATGGCCTCCAGCATTGCAACAATTCCACTGTGAGCAACACATACAACATCACGTTCGGCGCAGCCCTTGTATCTCATAATGGAGCAGCAACCACACAACCAGGTTCACACGCACGGATACCAACATGTGCAGAACATTCCCTTACGACAGTGAGTTGAATATGAAGACGGAACTAAACGCCTGGTCGTGTTGAAGTCGGCTCGGGACACAGCGGCAGGACCAGGACAATCCCCCAGCTGGAGAATGCAACTACAGTTGAGAGAGAACTCGGCCAGCCGCTGGGAGAAGCTGCATCGCCAACACCAGGTGCCGGTTCTCCAGCCACTAGCAGACCGCTAGCAGCTCTGCCGCTAGCAGCACTAGCAGATCGCTAGTCTCTCCCGTTTGTGGATATAAATACTAGATAGCAGCACTATGCGTGTACAGTACGGGAGTTACAAAAACTTTGTTTTTCGAATCGGAAACGGAAACTCAGATTTAAAAGTATTTAAATTTAAAGTTAAGGCGAAAACCATAAAGAGTGAAAAATGTCCAATATGTATAGGGTAAGAATTGCGTGCCTTGCATCTATGGAATGAACGCCACTGGATCAGCCTACCTACCGACTGATCATGCGGGACTCCAGAAAGGTATAATTTCTTAGAGCCAATACTCCGAGCCATCCACTGCATATATGGTAGAAGGACAATATGGGAAACTGAGGCGTTTTAACAATGTCAACATGCGAGACACACTACAACAACGCTCCTAGCGGCTTGTGCTGACGAATTCCCGCGAAATTCTCATTTACATAGCTCGGCATGCGTGATTTAAGTGCAGTTGTCGTCTCGTACTATTAAAACGTGTTGTTTTGCCAAATGTAATATAATAGTTTCTTATTCATATTACTATGCCGTATTTAAAAATTCACTTAAAGCATAAATATTGTCACTTGAAACAAGGGCAATCAGTTTTAACAGAATCATGTTACTGGGCACAGACTAAGATGTTACAAGTTACAAAGGACAAATGTTAATTCATTATAAGTAAGAGAATGGAATGCTAAACAGTATTTCATTTGTCAGATACATAATCAACTGCATTTATTCAATAAATTCTTGAGAATGGAGCTGTAACCAATCTTATATTTCTGCAAAAAAATCGGGAATGAACATAACGAAAAAATTTGTTTGGACAGAGAAAAATCTCCACAACTTATCTGTGTGTTATTAACGAAAGATTAATTAAAAATAGCTCCAATACAGTTAGTGATTTAACACTGTGGCTTTTATTAGCTCTATAAGCAGCAATATCTTTTAGATATTTAAGGTTAATCAAGCAACAAAATAAGTTGCCTATATATTAACTTACTGCTTTTGAAGTTTTTATTATTAAATTAGCAACAAAATAAATAGTTCACAAATTTCTATTCCTAACAGATATGATTATTATTTTGCTTTCTTTTTCCGTAGAAGGTATATTTTGGTTGTAAATACATTTTCAAGACAGAAACATTCTGGGGAAATAAATATTTACCTGATAAAAATGTATATTCAGTTATTGTTTAAGTTTTAATTTCCTGAATTTACCACCAAGATAAATAAACACATATCCAGCGCGTTGCATTTTATTTCGAAGTGCGTATTCATGTCTACCGAATCTCGTCAGAAGGTGATGGCCCATCCGTCGGAAGTTAAAGTTTGACGGATAAAAAACGTTGCCCTGCGATTGGTCGAAGATCACGTGACCGCCTGACGGGTGCGACGGATGGTTGCGAGTCCACCTTAACACATATAAATCAGTTTTGTTGTGTAGTTATGTCACACCTACACTGCCTCAAGTGAAACACAGGCAGCTATGGTTAACCCACTAGCAGTCATGCTTCAACCATAAGTAACAAATATTTGAAACGTCAGTCACTTCTTCATAATCTGATTGACCCAGTTATGAAATTTTGGGGGCTGTAACCAAAAGTTATACTCAAAGGACTATTCTGTAGCTTGGTAATATCTAGTGCCTGTTCATCAACAAAACAAAGTGTCTTTGTAGTACAGAGCAACTAGGGATTGGGGGAAATTTGAATGAAATGGGTTTACTGTCAAATTTGTAACCGTACTAAAGGCACAGTCAAGTACAGAAGGGGCAAGACTATCGCCTCCTCCTCCCGTTCATTTCCAAATTCTGGTTTCATAGACACTAATTGATCACTTCATCATTTAGCAGGTTTTTATAAATTATGGTAAAACTGCTCACCTCGCTCCTTTAAAAATGTTTTATTTGTACTTATTTATGTGAAACAAACAGACACACCCAAACATATCACACATAGCGAGACTGTGTTCCAAGTTACCATTTAGTATAATAGTATTTTAACATGTAGTAGTGTTCAGTTCGGATGCTATAAGTCACTTGTTCAGAAGTGGTTGCTGTTTGGTAATTTAGGATTTTAGTAAGTATCGTTCTATAGTAAAATATCAAATGCATCATTATTTTACTTGACTAATTCAGGTCACGGTATTTCTTAGAATACTATGTCACTGCCTTTGGAGAGTAACCCAATTACATTTTGTAGAACTATTAAGTTTGATCATTAATTTGACCACCACACATGGTGTGTTCATATAGTACATACATGCATTGGAACACAACTTCCTACTTGAGACATCCATTTTCTTGGCTAGTGTATATAATCCATGGAGAAAGCCGCAACATTGACTGCAAGATTCTTACAGCTTTCAACAACACAATGGTTTGCCTATACAAAATATGAAAATGTACCTTCGCCTCTGATATCATGCCACTTAATTGACATTTGAGAGATTACAGATGAGATAAATAATAATTTAAATACTACACAAATTTTAAATAAGGTTTACTGTATTAAGGAGAGTATTTCAGAACATAACTTGATGATAATCTTTAAACATTTAAATAAACCATTTTCCCCCCATTTACTAATGAAATTTATGCAGTACAGCTGGCGCTAGGATGAAAATGCAATTGGTCAAAGTATTTGATAGTGCATACTAACATATGTATTCAAGCCATTCAGCTTATTTACTTCACATCTCAAAATTTGCATGCATTAGGCACATCTAATTTTGTGATTCATATTCATTAACAAAGTTTATTTCCAAATTGAGAGGAATCCAAATAATTGTTATAACATTAGATCATCATAAACAAGTCACTTCTAATGACCAACCTGAATACATGCTTTTTACAATAAATTTTACTACAGATTTTCATATGCTTCATGGCAAGAAGACTGGAAAACATGTTGCTGATTTCAAAACAGATGAACTGAAAATAACTTACCTTGGTCATGAATTTAACGTACTTTCTGTTCAAATTCATGGCACTTATTATTGTAATGCAATTTGCAAGTACTTTCTCCAATACTGCGATCACCGCAAACAAAACTGTGTAAATAGGCTAACACGTCAAAATAAATGTGTGCATATCAGTGTCTTACCTGCATTGCATAATGTGGCAAAATAATTCATTGAAAAACACCTCATTTTAGTTAATACTTTAGGTGTATGCACAGATTAAAAATACTGAGTACTTCAGGGAGAAAATAAGAGGAAGCGAAAAAAAAAAAAAAAACTTTATTTTAAAAAAATTTGTAATAAATATCACTGAATGAAACGATGACTCTCAGGAGTGAAATAGTATTGTTTGAAAGTTTTATACACAGTTGTGTAAACAAATGCGAGTATTATGAGGAGGGGGGAATATTGATACTACTTTTGATTGGTTTTGACTGTAACCCTCACTCGACAGCTGGTTCACACTCTGCAATATATACACTGTCTTGCCAACTGTAGACAACCTGATGACATCTCCGCTGCTGCAATTAAAGTGTCTGGTGCGTGGTGTCAGTACATGGTGTTTAGCACACAAAATTAACTTTGATACACTGGCTGGAGATGAATTATTCTCGCCACCAAAAGCTGTACTCAACAACTCTCCACTCATTCAAATTAAAATTACTTGCAAACTCAGTATGTAGAGAAATTAAAATATTTGCACAGGAAAACAGTAATGGTATGTAGAGCCCAGTGTGTGTAAGCGACTACCTACAAAGGAAACTATTACAGTTTTCATTCAGTTGTTTCTTTAATAAATCATCGGAAATATTTGGTAGTTGGTGCAAACACAAACCAAATATCATACAAATTAATATGCAAATGCATAGTTCCCCAAATGTAAACAATAACATTCCAAAGTATGAAAATACACTGAAGAAGTATATAAACAATACGGATATGTAAATAAACAAAATAAATATGCTGAAAACTAGGCAATTTTTAAAAATGGGGCTTAAAAAAATAATCTCAGAAAATGGTATAATTTCACTCTACTAATTACACAGAACACGGATTTACTAGGGCCATCAACATTTGACTAATAGAAACCCCAAAAACGATAGTGGGGATGGCTATGAAGATAAGGGGAATTGAGGGGTAAAATAGGTGAAAAATATGTAAATAATGTAATATTTATTTATGAAAATACATTAAATTGCAAAAAAAAAAAAACTGTAACATACATTAACTAAATAGACAATATTACCAATACAAGCTACAAATACGATAGTGGGGAGGCTTTGAAGATTAGGGAAATTGTGGGGTAAAAAAAATACAAAATATGTACATTTTCATTATAAATTTTTCCCCCTCAATTTCCTTCAAGTTCATAGCCCTCCCACTATCGTATTTCTAAATTGTATTGTTAATATTGTCAATTTAGGTACGGTGCCTAGTGTTCAGTTCAATCCTTTTGCAATTAAACATGTTTTCATACGGCAATATTATAGTAATATTACAGATGGTACAGAAATATGTTAAATTGGAAAACACACAAACATTATTTCTCAGTGCAAATAGGCTATACATGAGAATCATTTATGGGGAAACTCCCAGTTTCGCTGATACGTTAAGCTTCGCGTTACCACATAAAATACATTTTCCGCGCGCCTTGAATCATTGTTTTGGTTATTTATTACCCTGCTGACGCTGGGACTCTGGCTCGGTGCATAATGTTTGGCTAATATGTAAACATTGTACGAGCGATCGCCGACACAAATATGAAAACACTGTTTTGACACAATTAATCAATTTTATCCCTAGCTCAACTTGCTGAACTAAACACACACTTTAACAAGAGACTTCAGCCAGTATAATAGACGAATGTGGAATTTGTAAACATTGTTTGCTTTTATTTTTCGAAGGTGTCTTTCTAATAAAAACAAACCTGCACCTTTCAGGTTGGTCTATCAAACTTCGCAAGGCTCTTCAGTGTACAAGATTATAAATAACAGCTACAACACTCCAGTGACTTCGTTCTTGGTCTTGTGGAAGCAAATTTGGGTTGCGAAAATCCTCTTTTCTGAAAAGGTTGGAACACACTATTCTCGTGTAGGTATAAACCGCCAGTCCCTTTTTTCTTCATTACATCCAGGTCTGCTCTTACATTTATGCATCCATTGCTTGCACCTAGGCAACAACAAAACATTGTTTAAGTAAATTAACGTTTGTGTGAATGGAATTTGCAATTAAACACTAATGGAAAATGTTATCACTACCCAACTGCATTATTTGAAAATCTTAAAAAAGGACTTGCTGTAGTTTGCAACGTTGCAATTATTTGCAGCAAAAAACTACACAAATCTTTCCTGCCATAATAAACAACCACTCAAGCAAAAAAGTTTGAATAAAAACACATCCAAAATACTGTAAACTACCCATTCAATGCACAGCTTATTATCGTACGAACAGCACAAATCACTAGGAGTGCTGGAATCGATGTCTCGCGTTTTTTCTGCTACTTTCCCATATTGTCCTTCTACCATATCTGTCCACAGTGCAGGATCCATAATCTCACTGGCACGCAACGACAATCGCATAATTGCAACTGACGCGAAACTAAAACACTGCGACCTATGACCTTTTGCGCGGTGCTGCCTTCCAAAACCTTACTCTGCGAGTAAATCTTTCTCTTTGACTGTCCCAAAACGTAACGAGTAAATGTTTCACTTGCTCACGGCAGTGTCCCAAAACTGCAGAGTATAAAATCTGATCATCCTGTCAGAGTAAATCTTTTAAGCGCACTATTTCAGAGAGAAACTAAAAGTAAACTGAAAACGGCAGGCAGTTCTGTAGGTAGTATTAAATAAAACTGAACGTAATTGTGGACATTCAGGTTACAGACACACACTGAAAAATTACAAACGACGAGTGACAAAATTAGGAATTTTGTACAACACTTAATTTGAATAAAGTTAAAATTACTAGACTTTTTTTCATTAAATTTTGGTAATTAAAGCGGTTTATGTACATAACTATTTTTTTTTTAGAAAAGAAAGAATTTGAAAACGATAATTAGTTTTTGGGAATTTACATTGGTTTCTTAATCAATGCATACTTTTTAACACATAATGTTATATTTCTGTACCATGCTTGTTCCAAAACCACATTCACTCTTGCTTTTCTCAGCTGTAACTCTTTGCTGTTTTACTCTACGCTCTGAACGCCGTCCTGAAAGCAAACGAAATTCGTATTTTACTTATAGTACAGTCACAGAGTTACCCCAGGAAGTGGTTTTAGAATTTCCGAGAAACACTGACCCAAATGTTATTCGTGCGGATCTCCCACAGTGCAGCTACAATATCTTGAATGTTTACCAGATTCATTGCCGAGTCACTGACTCCAATGACCGCAAAAATTCCTGAGCCGTGCCAATGAACCTGTTTTGCACGACATCCTCCAAAAACAGATTAGGAAATTAAGAAAGGAGCTACTATCATTCAATTTCACAACAAAATACAGCAACATTAAAAAAAATCTCCGGACTGCAAAACATAGAATTAAACTCAATGAACATCTATACCAATTCAGACAATTTAATACTTTCGTCCGTGATCCATATTTCAAATAAAATATTAGTTAAAGAATATTTAGGTAAGTTAACCAATCAAACTTACTAGTATCTAATAGCATGTTATTTAAATGTCAAGCAGACAGAATGGAATATCAGAATTAACACTTATATATATATATATATATATATTGACATAGATTTCGTCACAAACTTAAGAGGGGGACGACATTAATGGATATCGATATCAAATGAAGTAGTATTATTAGGCTGATTCTGGCGTAGGGTCCAGTGCTGCGAGTAGTTATAAAATGAGAGTTCTGCTGCAGGGGTTTGCGGATGGGGACGAGGGGACGAGCCAGCTGCCATCTTGGATGATGACCCGCGGCAAGCTCCTGCTCTGTCATTCCTCATTAAAGTCGGCCATATAAGATTCCCCACTTCATACCCTTGCGGTATGTTTGGGGGTTTTCTCATATTCTTGCTATACGCTCTTTCGTCTCCACATTGTATCCCTCGGAGTTTTTTCTCATATTCCTCCCATGTTCTATCCCTTGGGGGTTTTCTCATAACCTTCCAGGTACCCTTCCTGACTCTCTTACAATTGATCCCTCTGGGGATAAATTATCTCCCACCCCTGGGGTTCTCTCAAAATCTTCCCAGTCTCCTTCTTGCCTTTGGTCAGGTATATTCCTCAGAAGATCTCTCACAATCCTGCCAGTCTCCCACACCCCTCTCACACCCCTCTCTTGCTTTCCGTGCCTTCCTCCATCACCATCGACGTCGTATTCACGTCCCCAACTCGGCTGCTGTAGGTGGGTGAGAGTTTGAAGTTCTACAGGTCGCGTCTAGGAGTGCTGGTATCAGCATGGCCATGTGGTATTTGTTGGTTCACTCATCGCCCACACATGCGTGCTAGCATTGAAGAGCGTAGTTTTAGTGGCAGCCGCCAGGAGCGTTCGGAGTTATTTTAAGTTGTTTGTGAACTCAGAAGATTCAGAAGGCATGTAGAATCATTCCTGCCACCGTCGGGTCACCAGTCTGATGTCCTCACACTACAAACACTATTTTGTGGGATGTGTTAGGAGAATAAATAACATACATATGCACATCGTCATACAGTTACTCTCCCCTGACCAAAAACTTGTAACCGCGAAAAAAAATCTGCATTGCGCATTTATAAGAAGAAATGTATATTAAACACTCGCATCATAACTATAATATGTGTAAAAGGTGTTTATAAAAAATAATACCAGTCCATCCAGTACCTCGACCACACTCGTACACGATAACACACGCACGCACGCACACACACGTATATATACAATATATACAACATCATATATATATAAGCCCAATAATAAATTAATATATTTAAAAATTAGCATAAAATATGGCAAACTAAGGAGAAACAGATTATACACAGACAAACTGAGCACGTGCACACCCACACTAGAATGGGGCGAAACAAAGTATACACACTACTTCGCCGTGCATGCTAGCATAGTATCGTCAGCAGCAGAATGGTCTCTCACTGCTTTTGCAGCATTACCATCACACTTTACAGTCCGTGTGGCATAACCATGCAGACGACTCCAGAGCTTGGGACCATGGCGGTACACTATGCCAGCAAAAACCTCACTGAAATTTTATTCCTTATGCGTGAACAAGTTGTGTACATTTGTGCCTATAGAAATACACCAGTGGTGCCTTAAGCATAGGTTACAGGCAGCGTACAATGCTGGAATGGGAAAAATGACCCACCTCAAAAAATCGAAGCGGACGAAGGAATGCTCAGACAGGCGACAGCAACAGAGTAAGAGTACAGTAGAGGTAGATTTAGAGAAAAGGGTGGGACTGTGCAATAAAATGTGAATAAAAGCAAGTACAATGCGATCACCAGTTCATTACCACTATTGTGGTGTTAGTGTGTTACGAATACAATTTAACATTCCTATCCCCAACATAGATGTCAAATCACATGCCCAATTACATATATGAGTGATTGTGGAATGTGAAATGGTACGCATATCACAACATACCAGTAACAAACCTGACAAGATAAGGATACCTCTTGCACAAGCTACAGCATGCCACCATCCACCAACAGCTACACTCCTGACAAGATGACTATGGCTCTTGCATGTGCTACAAATACGCACACTAGTGAATGAAGAAAAAGTACATGCATTTAGCAGGGCATACTGGTAACAAGCCTGACCAGATAAGGATACATCTTGTGTTGGCTACAACATGCTTCCAGTCAGCGTACCTGACAAAATGGATATGGCTTTTCATGTGCTATAGTATCCTGCTGGGAAAACCCATAAACTGAATAAATAATCACACATATTTGTTGTGGGAGAGCGGAATGGGATTTCTTCATCTTCGACGATCCTGGGGCAAGTAACTGCCTCATACTATGCATTCCGACCCCATTCACCTTCTCGGGGACAGACACATATCAGATGATACATGCCTGTCCCAGAAGTGAATGTACAGAACATTAAGAGTCATGGTAGCCATAAAGGACGGTGTAAATTCCATCGTCCAGAATCTTGCATTTGCCGTGCATTCATGAAAGAGCTAGTTAGTTAGTGCACTAAATATATATGTCGTGTTGGTGTAACCTAGTGCTGTTGACTTGTACTCATATAACCTGCTGATTCAATAATATATGTTTATATTCTTCTATGTTGATGGTATTTTGTAAGAAGCTCTTCTGTATCCCTTTAGTTTGCTTCACTGCCTTATCCTTACATGTATAAGCATATAGCTTATGTAAACTCATCCTTGAATTTGCGAATCACCCTTGCATTGGTGCATGAGTATCAGGGATGAGTCGGAGGGTAGGCACTAGTGTCTAACTCGGACATGAGTGTGAAGTCTGAGGCAAGGTCCCTGTAGAAGTCAGGGCCAGCGATTTCCTTCACAAAAGAGTCGGTGTCTGTACTGAACAAGATCATGTTACCGCCATACAATGCCTTCAGTACTTCTCCTTCACTTGATTGCCAATCCTCGCCATTTACTTTATAAGGTGCTTCGGTGCATATTCCCCAGTGTAAAATTTCTCATTTGTAGGCAGGCTGGAGGTCTTGTGGGCCGGTAATATGCAGTTGATGTAGATGCCATAGTTGCTTTTGGTACCTATAGGTGTAGGAAGCTTGCAGGTTTGGCTGACCAATCACTAACATTGCTTAAAAGTCAATGTACACAACTATAGGTACCTTATTGATATTATGATAATTCTGGAATTTGAGCACAGGAGGCTTACCATTCTTCTCTGGTTGGGGCATGTTGGCACAGACTGGTGTATGCTTGTTGCAATATTGTGATAGCATTTCAGACATTGCTTACAGATGTGCACCACTCTATTGTATGATGTCACCTGCAAACTTACCAGATGGGAGAAATTGGATATATAATATATAACAGTAATGCGAATTTTTTTCCTCCATCATCACTAGGAGGCCGAAGTGCTGTGCCATTTCCTCCTTCGATACCCACCGAGTGCAAATACATAGATGCTGACCCCACGATTGCCACTCTCAAACAGTGTTATTTGTCGCAGAGGGGTGGGAAACTCTAGTGCACTGAAGTAAAATCGCATCTTCAGGTAGTAATATTGCTGGTTGACATGTTCAGGGTTCGCACCCTGGTAGGTTCGCCTATTCGAAACACTGCTGGCCCTGGTTCCTACGGTTAGTAATTACTTTTTTGGCAACAATTTGCATAGGCAGGGCGATGTAGAAGGGAGTTCTCAGTGGACCAAGCTTGTTGACATGCATCTGAAGTCGTTTCATATAGGTGAGTGTACAGCCACTTACCTTCCCTATGTACTCGTCCTCCTGGCATATTTTAGCAATGGTGGTGGACACAGCATCTTCAATGTCACGAACATTGAAAAGGAGCACGTTCTTCATATTGAAGGTATGCTGGTCCATCTCATCTTCACGAGGCCCATTTTTACCATGTGCACACTACAGAAAAATATTAAAGTTAATTGCTCCCTAGTCCTCGATCTCCTCCAGCTGGCCAAACATATTCTCCTTCATAGGCTCGAGGTAGTTGCAAATATCCATGGCCTGACTCGATGTATTTTCGGCGATGTATGTTTGCATTGTGCTCTGCCTCCACAAACCCATACTCATCAAACTATTTGGCATCAGTGACGACAGCCACATGGCAAGAACGACTCTCAGCATCAATACAGCAAGCCAGAACGAGTACTATAGGCTGCAGTGCATTGGATGGCCATGGCTGGGAGGCAGATGTCACAGCCACTTGGGCTTGTTATGCTGGTGGTAGGGCAGGCCCATTATATTTTAAGCTGTGTGCTCACAGTTATTTTGTGAATGTAAACTATGTTCCACGATGTAAACTGTAATGTACACCACAGTGCAAAGCATAGAAAGTAATAGCAGACACAACCTTTTAAGAGTAAT
Source organism: Dryococelus australis (assembly GCA_029891345.1). Classification (NCBI taxonomy): domain Eukaryota; kingdom Metazoa; phylum Arthropoda; class Insecta; order Phasmatodea; family Phasmatidae; genus Dryococelus; species Dryococelus australis. The sequence goes on along the minus strand of CM057004.1, from coordinate 9,479,904 downwards.
TCTCAGCATTTTACTGTATAGAATATATAATTGATTACTGTAAATACTAGCTACATATTCTATGTGTCACCATCTGTTATCGATAAGTCGTTTCACTGAATATGCATTTTCATTAAGTTAGCCATAGCCAATATAAGCACATAAAGTACATGTACCATAATCTATTGGCATATAATTATTTCAAATTATTTGTTCATAATGTTTAGAGCAAGCAACAAAAAATGTATGCATTCAAAATTGAACAAAACAACACATTTGCATTTTTATGTTATGTTAATATATGACAATATATAAACATATAATAAATAGGTGTGCTTACTATTTATATCTTCGCATTTCTAAAATAATGATGCAATAGTCTGGCACCTTCATGCAGCACTTTCAAATCAATCTGTATTTCTCATTGCCAGCCAAGTATTAATACACGCTATTCTATTCGTACAGCCACTTCACTACAGTACAGGTCCTGGAATACTAACTCCCAAGGCTTCTTGCTGGCCGAGCCCAAAGCAAGCAAAGTATCAAGTGATTAGGGTGTTTGCCATCTGGGTAGGGGCAGGGCAGGCTAATGGATGTCGTTGAGATCCAAGAAAGAATGCAATGGAGAGTAACAGAGGACATGAGCCAGTAGAACTACCATCGTACAAATGCTGTTCAGGAATCAGGTTAAGTTGAGGGGTGCTTTTGTTATTGTCCAAAACATGAATCTTTGAAACATGTTGTTAGTTGAATATTACTACCTACTTTCACAGTAATAGAATGTGAAGGAATTAGAGAAAATTCTTATAGTTAAATGAAAATTATTCGGTTAAACTGATCAAAATGCAGCTATGAGTTGTTAAAAATTCCCTTAATCAAGGGATGATATTTCTTACCCCTTGCCACAACTTGCTGCCCCTTGCTAAATACTTGGGGAGGGCAATGCCCCCTTCTTCCCTGATGTTGACGCCCTGGGAGAGATCTATACCAGGCCGACCGAGTTGAAATGACCCCGTATGCTACTGTGAATAATGGCTACAGATACATACTAACACTAATAAATTGTTTCAGTAAATATGGATGGACAGTACCAGTTCACAGGAAATGTTGCCTCGATGTGAGCAATGAAATGGAGACAGTTTTGTAAGATATGTGCGCCTAAGAATTTGCATATGGATCTTGGCAGAGAATTATACAACCAAACCTTAATTCGCTAATGGCTGCAAATAATATGAATCGCTACAGTACACTTGATGAGAAGAAGGTCTCCATCGCAAAATGGTTTAACTACACTTTGAAGAATGACATGTGGTGAGAATTTTTGTCTTATGGAAGTTACAAGTGGCTAGAATTGTTGCCTCACTTGTATCATTCTAGAATCATCGAGTGCACAACACTATCCCCATGTGGCCCATAGATTTTAGGGATGAATCTTTGCTGGTGACTATATTCAGAAATGAAAATAAATGAATGTGTGTAAGCCAAAGGCAAAGATTGAAGACTATCTCATGATATCACAAGTTACGGGAACATTTGCAAAATCACACATGCAGAACTAGAGCACCAAAGTCTTCAGCATTGTCGAGATTCGCCATTACGAACCAAGGACCTATTATTTCACCGACTTGAATGGTGACGAGTTCCAGGGCACTTTTTTCGAACAAGAGATCTGGCTGACGAAGTTCCCTGGCGTTTATTTGGTTGAAAAATTGCTTCACAGGAAGGGTGGTCAACTTTTTGTTAAATGGTTGAGTTTCAGTTCTCATCATAATTAAAGCTGGCTAAGATGTCTGGCACTTGCTGATGTGTAATTTTCCGTATAGCATTGCAAGAGGTGTTAATGGACCTGTATGTATCATTAACATTAAAAAAAAAGTATTGATACATTCAGTCCTAGAAAATATGTATATCTACTATGTCATATACTGTATTTACTCTCATGCTCAACTCAGTGTAGTTAATTCCAGACTATGGTATTACAGAGGACTGTACATGGGCAGCTGGGCACTTAACACACTCTCACAGTTTGGGTGCTTGTTAAAAAATCCTGTCCATCTGGTCATGGGCGATAATGGCCACTTGCTCCTCCCTGTTCTCACAGCTGGCAAGGCTGTGTCTTGAAGAATTTGAGATGAGAATATATTTCTGAATTTTAATAATATGCAGTGTGTGTTACATTGTATTTGTGACCCACGTGTTTAATTCTCAGAAGGCCTTGAAGCCCTGGCTGCTACAGTGGGGTTAATGATCTTTAATCAGATTTGGGTTGGGGCAGTGGCACTCATTAATTGTCTTGGGGCCAGGGGGATGATTGTCCAAAGCTGCCAGCATTTTTTATGCTAGCAAAGTTTGTTGTGTGTCGCTACTTTCATATTTATGCTGAATCCCACCACGGCAGCCAACCAGCCTTCGACAGCTGCAACAGATGATAAATGACAGCCATGTAGTGAGTGCTGCTGCTTTACGACGAGGGTCTTAACTTAATTGGCCCTAAATTGCCAGGTCATGGAAGGCAGTCCTTTTTCTCTCATGTACCACCATTCCTTACATCTTCTGGCGTGCCTTTCTCACTCTAGGGTGTTTTATCTTGCCTGGTAGAGAGAGGTTCTTGGTACTTTGTATGTTCTTGGAAAGTATGTTTTTATTTTGGGATGCTTCAATCATGTTTGGAGACTAGTAGGTATTTATACCTGACTCTTACTCACAGCCTAATAACCATTTCAAGTTCGTTCATGCATGATGGCAGACCAAAGTACTAAAGAAGGTGAGCTCACCTGCGCACTCGATTAAGCTGAGAATGGTGCATCACACATTCTCTTAGCTGATGAGCACAGCACCACCGACTCGGGGCTGTTCGCAACCCATTCACACCTCTCGACGATGACAACTGTAATGTGTACGGTGCACCCTTGCAGCCGCTGTGACAGGGGTATGTCAAGGTCGCTGTCTCAGTCTCTACTGGCCCAACAGTGGAGTGTGGTATGCCCCATGGCCATCATGCCACCATTGCTGGAGTCCCCAATTTCGTCTGTCTCATCAGAGGTGGACACATTCGATCACCTGCCAAAGGAGGCAGACAATGTCGAGGATGATTTCGCTAACCTCGCGTACCTCGTCGATGGCGAGGTTGCCGATAATAACATTGATGTGGTAGACGAGGTCGACATCTGTTTTAGCATTGGCAATGCTCCTGCCGACGTGGTCTAGGCATTGGCGACAGTGCTCGATCAGAATACCAAGATTTAGTGGGCATCCATGGAGGTCCAGCAGACAGGTATGGTGGTTCAGACACTAAATAACATGGAGCTTCACGCTACCCACTTAGCATTATCTGCTCTGCGAGGGCCCAGACAATTTGCGTGTAGTGTAGCATGTTGCTATGTGGGGTTATGGAGGTACTAGTGTGCTGTTTACCTGGCCTCCTAGCTGATCCAGCTGATCCCGGTGACAAAGATGATGATGGTGATGATGGTGACAATGATGGTTATGGTGGTCATGATTATGGTGACGATGATGGTGAAGAGGGTGCTGATGACAATGTGGATATCGGAGGTGGGGGTGACTATGATGAAAACGAACTGACAGACTAACTGAGTGACTGACTGATCCTGTTGACCAGTTGTCTGGTGCGTTCCTCAGCAGCATCGACACCTGTGGAGGGTCGTTGTCACTGTCATTGTAGTCGCCATCGTGGGCTGCTAAGTGCTTCTATATTCTTTCATTTCTTTATGTTCTGGTTGTTTCATTTATGTTATAGGTTTACATCTTTTCATTTATTTCTCTGTACGAGCATGTAGGCATTGTGTTGGGTGACTTTTCCATGTTGTAGTGCTCACGTGTCTACTGATTTTACATCTCCTACACTTTCCTCTTGTGCTGTTGGGCTGTACCTGCCTACGTACATGCAATGTAATTTATATATTCCATTTTGCCCCATGCCAGTGTGGACATGTGTGCGCGCTGTGTGGCCTGTGTGTATTTTCCCTTTTACCTTAGGCTGAAATTTGTAAAACGAAATTTTAAAAACATTAATTTATTATCGGCCATATATATATATATATATATATATATATATATATATATATTCAGGATTGTGGTAGATGCGCTGGACAGACTGGCTACATGTTTTTATGCTATTACTTTACCTTTGTCTTTTACACGTATATAACTAATGTGTATTTTATTATTTATTTAATCACAATGCAAGTATTTACAATATATTTCTTCTCATAGACATTCAATTGCTTTGCAGCCCGCAGCAGCCAGGTACACGTATGTATGATATTACTTGTTGTTAAACCTTCCATGCAATAATGGTCGTGTGGTCAGGACATCGAACTAGTTACCCAAGCGTGGCCAGAATGATCCCGCATGCCTCCTGTATTTTTTGAGTTAACAAACAACTTATAAAAATTCCCAGCACTCCTGGAATCTGCCACTTGACCTACACTCTCCGATGCTAGTGTGCCTCTGTGGTCGACAAGTGAACTAACACACATAACATCGCTGTGCGGATACCAGCTATCCTAACCACGACCTGAAGAACTTCAAACACTCTGGTGCTGGGCGCGGGAATTAAAAATTGCCACCTACAGCAGGCGATTCGGGGATTGGGGATTTGGATGAAGGGACGCTGTCGACGGTGATGGAGGATGGTGCAAAAAGCAACAGAAGTGGATATGAGACTGGTAGGATTTTGATAAAATGGCCTGAATTATAGAACGGATGAGAGACATGATGGAGACTGGAAGAGCTAAGAGAAAACCCTAGGGGTGGGAGATGAGAGAGACTGTAAGGTATACGAGAAAACACTCGAGGGATAGAATGGACGAGAGGCAGGATGGGGATAGTGAAGAATATAAAAAATTCAAGGGTTAGAATGTGGGAGGAATATGAGAAAATACCCTGAGGGATAGAATGTGGGGAAGAGAGAGAGAGTGGGAAGGATGTGAGAAAAACCTCCCAAACGGAATGCTAGGGCATGAAGTGGGTAATCCAAGATGGTCGATATTAGCGAGGAATGACAGGGCAGGAGGTTGTCACATGATGTCATCCAATATGGCGGCTGGCTCGTCGCCATTGTTCTCATCCACAATCCCTTGCAGCAGAAATCTCACTTTATAGCTACTGCTGCGCTTGATGGCATTGACATCTGCCAAATTGGATTATGTAACCATCACCATCTTTAATAACCTTGAATTATACCTTCCACTGCTATCTTGTTTCCTGCTGCCATCTTGTTTTTCTTAATCACCTTCGTTCCACCTCATGCTCTGTAATTACATCATGATTTAGCCTTAACAGAGCAGCACTCATCATTTTTTAATTTAATTATTTTCATCTGTCTGTTTTCCTCCAGCTTGCGCATGTCCGTTATCTTTCTTTATGGTATTTTCTACTAGAGCACGCAACTTTGGTACATTCTTTGCCGCTAGGAGACCATCATATTTAGTTCCAGAATAAGTTGCCACATTACGACACTCACTAGGGGATCGCGTACATGGTTCCCAACTTTACTGCCGGGAACTCTGCTAACTTTATGGTATTTTCTACTAGAGCACGCAACTTTGGTACAATCTTTGCCGCTAGGAGACCATCATATTTAGTTCCAGAATAAGTTGCCACATTACGACACTCACTAGGGGATCGCGTACATGGTTCCCAACTTTACTGCCGGGAACTCTGCTAACTTTATGGTATTTTCTACTAGAGCACGCAACTTTGGTACAATCTTTGCCGCTAGGAGACCATCATATTTAGTTCCAGAATAAGTTGCCACATTACGACACTCACTAGGGGATCGCCTACATGGTTCCCAACTTTACTGCCGGGAACTCTGCTAACTTTATGGTATTTTCTACTAGAGCACGCAACTTTGGTACAATCTTTGCCGCTAGGAGACCATCATATTTAGTTCCAGAATAAGTTGCCACATTACGACACTCACTAGGGGATCGCCTACATGGTTCCCAACTTTACTGCCGGGAACTCTGCTAACTTTTTATTCAACTTCTGTACATTTAAAAAATGCAGTGGAGGAGGGCCGATTTGATCCAGCCACCATTGCCTCCGAAAAGCAGCACCTTTGACCACATGGTTTACAATTTGAGTAGAACATCCTAGCTTTATATGTGGTATACATAAAATTAAATTTAACTTCGGTACTGGCAGCCATTATGTTTATACGTCCTTCTTTTGTTTTTCGATTAATGATTTTCCTTCCAATAGGCCCCACACCACCATTTTTTATGTTGTTTGTCTTTCATATTCTGTCGTGGACAGCCATTTTAGTAGGCACTTAGAAAAGTTTTACACCATATAGGTCTTTTTCATTATTTCACCACTTCACTCAGGACAAAAAAAAATTCCTTTGCGTAGGGGCATAGAGTATTTAATGTGTGTAGGGATTTAGAATATTATCTCTCACTCATTTAGGAGTTTGTATATATATATATATATATATATATATATATATATATATATATATATATATATATATATATGACCAACGAAAAAATTGTTCTTATATATATATATATATATAAGAACAATTTTTTCATTGGTCATTTCGAAACATCTTATGCTCCAAAACCTAACCACATGTAAGATATTATAACATGCATAATGTTTGTGTGTATACCTCCAATGCGTATGAAAACTGTTGCATCTGATGCTGTTTCATAAACTTTTTTGACAGGTTGTTTTATAATGAAAGATTTTAAATACATTATCCAAAAATAATAACTATAACATTAATAAAAACAACAAAAACTAATAATACCTCCTCCTCAATCCTACTTCGCGATCCTTGTTCACAAACATTTTCTCAAAATACTTGCTCATGTACGATGAGAATTTCTGCCCAACAGGAAAATCAAGAGTGACCCTGTCGAAAAGTGATGGGATCAATATTTAAAAAATCCGTTTCTAACTTGTGACTACGGCATGTTTCGGTCACACAAAGTGTGAAAAGAAAATTTCCATTAATTTCGTATTTTCACCAAATTAATATTTTGGTGACATCTCAAACGTACATCTCTTCTGTATATTTCACGCCCTCATTGTACTCATGTGTTGTGGCTATCATATATCTCGCTTGAAAATTTGAAGGGTGCTATTGTTCAATTTCATAACGTAAATGTATTTAGTAAATGTAAATGTATAAAGTTGTTGATATGTTGCCGTAATTGTAAGGTTTAATTGGGTTTCGAAACCACCTTTTTGCATTTAAAGTTGTTAGTAAACGTATATAATAATCTGCAAATAGGTACTGTGGCAGCTATATACTATATAATTTATCGTACTTCTTATTCCACAGGAGAATTAAAATTTATGATTTACATTAATAGCTTTCACAACCACAAGTTACATATAAGGTACAAATAAATGATAAAATACGCTGCAAAATAACAAAATTAGGAATCAAATTAACAACATTACAGTGAGTTGTTTTACGTAACTTTTAAATAAATACGAAACGATTTTAAGTCTACTACATTCGGAATATGATTAGCTTAAATTGATTGCCTATAACCAGTTATAGGCTGTACATGGTAATGTGTGCTTCTTTTTTTCAAGGCCCTCGCAATAGAAATAAAGCAAATATAGTGTATTTTATTGTAACCTGAGATGTTAACTTTTGAAAGTGTTGATATGTATACACAGTATTTATTAGGTAGGTGCATGGCAAATTTCTACACCAATAAGTGGCGGAAAGACAAAAATGGACTAAAAAGTGAAATTGACCAGGGCCTTAGATAGTGCTCACTTTTCCGTGAACAGCCTATACCAATATGAATTAACAGACAAAATATAATAATATCAAGTTCAGTAGCCTTTTAAGCTACTGAAGCCACAGAGCGTTTCAATTTGCATAGAGGAATATAATTCCTGAGAATTGAGCTCTTCTTTTTTGTGTTTTAATTAATGTCAGAAAATTGAACCTGGACTTTTCTGTGTTTGGCGAAAGATGCAAAGATTTTTGTTCTGATAGTGTGTATTGTTATGGTTTTGTATATTGTAAGACTGCTGTAGGACTGATGCTCTTTGGTTTTTACAGCCTATAATTGGCTTCAGAAATGCCTTGCTGTGAAAAGTTGAGGTGTCTATCCCCTACCATAAAAAAATCTATTTTAGGGAGGGGGGAGGGGCGACACGTCTCACCTTTCCACCGTATTAATCTACTCATGTGCTTTTAAAGGCCGATCATTACTTACTCACTATAAATTAAATAGCTACTTAAGTCGTGCTCCGGAAAGGCCTGCTTATTTCCCAGCAAACACAAGCAATGAAAGTCGGATGTCTTAGACATAATATTAACTGATTACCCAATCAGGCCTGTCTCCGCAGAGAAGCGACTGGGGCAGACATAACTTTGACGTTCCGGCTCGCTCTTTACCCTCCCGCCACTAATAAACAAACCGCCCGAGTCACTTTCACCAATAAATACTGGATGTTATTGTCCAGTATTCGATGACATCACTCGTCTGTATTATTACTATGACCACTGAATAATTTTAATTATTTAGTGCAATGCAACTGATTTTCTCTAAAAGCAACAAGGTAAAAAATATTTCTTTTCTACCGTAATTCTTGAAGATCACATATTAAAAAACATTTTCTTGTTCACCTTTCATGTTTAAGACCAAGGACAAAATAAGTAATATATTTCATAATATATTGCATTAAATTTTCCTGCTTTGAGCATAATTCGTTAAAGTACAGCATAATCAATATAAATAAGCATTGAAGAATGTTTATCTTCGAAAATATTTTAAAGAGTTAAAATAAACTAAATAATATACTCAATTTTATATACCGTACCATACCTTAACGTACAATGAGTAAATTTGCCTGTAATGGCATTCGTCTTGCCTTAGCATTCTTGCAATTGGTTCTTTTATATGCTGTTCGCGGTAAAATAAGCACTTTTAAAAACTCTGCTTAAGATTTACTTGCAAGCACGTTGCGCATTCATCCGCATTATGTAAAATTACATTGCCATGAACCTCATCACTTTATACATGCGTCGGTCAAGTAAAACTGTGAAATTATTAGTAAAGTAAATATTTTACAAATCTGCTCATTTTTCCAATTAATGCATTTAAAAAAAAACAACAGAAATAATTTAAGTCGTCAAAAATGGTTGCCTAGCGCATTTTATTTGCCGTTAGGATATGGAACTGCTTCCTATCCATCGTTACCGACTTTACTGGGCCCATGTCACTCAGTGCGCCAGTCAAAATATATTCGGGTATGGGCAGCAACTTTTTTCTAAGGTTGATTTCAAATGTGCTCACTTTAACGTGAACAGCCTTTAAATACAATTAGCAAGCTTCTCCATACGGTGAGCCGTTCTTATGTCATGCATGGACGTAGATATGATGTTATTAATTTTAACTTGCTAAAGCTTTTCTCTGCAGTAGCAACAGCCACAGTTATAGTTAGTAAAATACGAAGCGCGATCCACATATTTGTAAAAGGTCCTTACAGTCGGTGCTCCTGACGAGTTTCAGCACTTCAGTCGGATACGTGTTTTTGGTTTTTGTTTCATCATCGAGGATAGACCCAACGTGAAGTAGCTCGTTGTGCAGTTCATCCGCATTCATATCTTAAAAAAGCTCTATTTGTCAGATATTCTTGCAGCTCATTGCAGCTAACGTTCAGGAAGGTGGTTTAAAACACATAAAATTCCCCACAACATGTTGTGACTGATGGATTGTGAGAAACGTTTTTTCAATGACATGTTTAACGTATCAATGAGTGTGGTAGATATGCCTCTTTTGATCTCATCCTCAGGACTTCTATGGGATCTGTCACACTGGCTGTTGTAACTTAATAATTGAAACCATACTCTCGGAATTTTCCAATGAACTTAATTCCGTTTTTAAGTTGATTTGCTGCCAATGGAATGTGTGATGTTTTCCCTTCGAGAGATTTGCTTACAAGGTTTAACTCAAATAATAAGTCATTCAAAACTATCAGACATACAAGAAATGAAGATGCCTCCATTCTCCTAATTATCGACTGCGCTTAAGACGAAGTTGTTGTATCATCTGCACTTTCACTCAACTGTATAAGTGCGTGCAGAATTTCGGAACACTGACACCGAACTACTCTTACAGCATTTATGTGTGCTTCCCAAAGTGTCTCGCATACTTGTTACACTGTAGGGATCTTCACGAGTTCACTAATAACACCCGAACGTGCTGTGGATCCAGTGAAGTTAGTGTACAGACGTTGGAGAGTACCAGAAAAAAGGACGTGGGTTAGACTGATGAGTTGGGAACAACAAGGTTTAAGCTATGACTGCCACAAGGAATAAATACGGATTGAGGGCATTCCTCAAACATATGATCCTGAACTCATTTATGAATACCAGCTATATAAGTGCCATTGTCGTGGTATTGCCCTTTAGAATTATTAATGTCTATAATACATAGTTTTGTTTCACTAAATAACAATCTTGGAAGTGATATTCCAGTAAAATGTTCAACAACTGCAGGGCAACTGAAACTTGTTTCAACTGTCACAATTCCAGCAACATCTGTCCCGTTATAAACATAGCGAATAGTCGGTGATGCTTGTTCTCTGGCGTATGGAGTGCAGTCCGCGATTACAGATAACCACTTCGAGCATTTTGTTTTCCCAGTGGTGCTTTGTTTCGCAAGAAGGAAAATGAGCTCATTTTGAATAGAGACGCTCAGAATTTGAAAACGAGTTTCTTGAGACCCTGTCTGCTGAAAGTGTCCCATCAATATGTTGTCAAACTGCCCCAAGAGTTGAACTCATGCAAGGAAATTTCCGTTGCATTTTGAAAATATTTTCAACAATGTTCCATGAAATGCGATATTATGTTCAGCACAGTATTAGATTATTGCGATCTTGCACGTATTTCTTGCCATCGCTCTACTTATAATCGAATTTGTGCAATTAAGTCTCGATTTATCTAACTGTTTCCTTTATGCTTAATATCTTCCTCAAACTATTTATGCAAGCATCACAAATTACCTGGAGAAATTACATGAGAAAAAAATCGATAACCGATGTGTTTCCAATTTCCGTTGCAATTTGTCTTTTGTCCAAATTGAGATTTTGAATTCATATCGAACAAACTGCACTTTAGGGAATATGCAGCATACCCGATTAACGAAAATCTAAACATCAACTTCTAATTTTTTCGCCGTTTTCTGCACGGCGATATAGATAATCGTTCAAAAAGTGTCTTTTTTTCAGAATTACTAAGCCACTGATCACCATATTTCAATAACGGCAGAGGACCCATAAGAATTAATTCATCCCTTTGTGGATTAGTTAGAATATAGAATATAGAATATAGAATCGCAGGGTAGAGTGGACTCATCAAATTTATTTTCATTATTAGGCAGTCGTTGTGACTGCTAAAACTTCCCCTTTCAATTATTTTAATATATTGACAAAGGTTTCACCTCTGCGCCTCGGACAGTTTCATACACACGTCACTTGTTCACTTCAATAAGTAATATCAGTAATTCACAAAACTAAAACTTTAGCAACCATGAAATGAAAATAATGTAAGTTAATAATGTTTCACTGCCACGAAGATAGGGAATACGCGTAACATTTGAGCAACATGTACACTCCAACATGCCTGCGCCAGCAAAAGGCAAAGAAATAGCAGAGATAAAAAAAAAAAACAGAGAAATGTTTTCGCTCGCCCTGCTGTTTGTGGTTGTGGAGGGGGAGGACAGAAGAGGGAGGGGAAGGATGCGGGTCATATAAACCATGTGAGTCTGCACGAGCATTACATATTTTTAATTATTTATTTTTTGCTTTTTTATTTGTGGCTGGCAGACTCAGTCCTGAGTGAAGTTCCACAAAGAAACTGGGAAACCTTTCAAGTAGACATTGAGGATATTTTTACGAATAAATAAATAAATAAAATAATGACATAGATCCAACTACCGGTATATTCAAGAATTTCATAAACCTTCAATGAAAGAAAAATACAAATTACCTAAATGGACACCAATTTTTACAACAAAAAATTCTCGGTAATATACAGATACTTATTAACTAAAAAGTGACACGCCAGACATTTTTATTTCAAAATTATATAACTGGATTACAAAATACATTACCCAACAGACTTAAAAAATTATCAAAATCAAAACTTCAACAATTTATAATTATAAAATGGGAGCATTTTGTAACTCAACTCTCAGATAATATTCAAAATTTTTGGCGCATATATAAAATACTTATTGGGAAAAAACTAATCAAACTTCCCGACCCATTATAATCACCACAAACTCTAAATAAAACCCAATGGGTAAAGCTAACGCGATAGCTCATTAAGTGGAAACCAATTTATACCAAATAACGACCACGGAGATCCTAATTTCATACGGGACGTAATTACATCCACCACCAGTTGTCTAAATAAACCTCTTAAACGCTAACTGCAACACATAACTATACGTGAACTCCTTCTAGCATTAAAAAACTGGAAAACGAAAAAAAGACTCCATAGGGGACAACAAAAAAATACATCAAACATTCAGAGACTTGCCATAAATAATTGCAAAATATTAAAAATATTCAACGCAGTTTTAATTAGTAAGTACTATTCAACAGACTGGAAACGGGCTAAGATTATAAATATTTCAAAACCCCGTATAGACCCTTCTCTCCCACAAAACCGCCACTCGATATCGCTTATCAGCTTACTGAGCTAAATATCTGAAAAACTGTTTCTTGCTAGTTTAAATTCACACGTCCAGTTAAAGTTAATTATTCCTAGCTGGCAGTTGGCTTTAAGGGTGGCCATTCAACCATGTACATTCAACGAACTTCATTACGCATACGTCATCAGCTCTTCGAAACAAAACTATACAGTACAATTTGTTCTGGATATCGCAAAGGCTTCGGCAACATTTTGATACCTACAATATTACGAAAACTTTTCGATTAAATTTTCAGGATTGCACTTACTAAATAGGTATTTTTCTAACGGATATTTCTATATTTTATAGACAACGTACCGTCCAGTACCAACCTCACTAACAGTAGAAGCTCCACTGAGTTCCGCTTTGTTGCCATTTTTTAATAATATCTATTGCGCAGACATCCCTGTCACGTCTCACATTTAGATGTATATCCATTACACGATCATGTAGACTTATGATAAATCTTCAACTTACTCTTAACTGCATTCACAGTTTCAAATAGATGAGTTGAGATAATGGTACGAGCAACGACACATTAAAATCAACACAGAGAAATAACGAGCCCTTTTTAATTATATGGAGAATGCAACCAGGGAACACAAAACATTTGAAGTATAGTAACACGGATATTCCCTACTCAACACAACTTAAATATATACGCCTAATAATAGAGGAGAAACTGCGCCTGCAATCCCATCTTATTAAAGAGACACCTAAAATGGTCCTCGTTAAAATGATAAAAATGTTATCCACTCTTAAAATCCCCTTAGAATTCCCAACAGAATAAAATTATTAACCTACTACTCCATAGTTACAACAGCTTTAATGTATGCAAATGTGTGGGGCAATTCTGTCAAATCATTTATTAATTCAGTACCTTATAACTCGTGCAAACACAATTAGAAGTACCATTGGAAACGCCCATAAATACACTTGAATCTCAGACCTACATGGAGCTATAAAAGACCGTTCATAAAAAATGAAATCATATTTCAAAACAATAAATATTACAATGAACTTGAAAGTAAAATATTTCCTGTTACCAGAAAATAGGAAAATATATGACAGACAATAACCGCATGCGTAAAAATACCTAACATGCATCATTTGCAAAATTAAAAAATAAACAAACGTAACTAAAGAGTATTCTTAGCCACAAGGCCAGCCAAGGAATTTTTTGATCAGTCCGGGACCAGATTAAGTCCGTTTAACAAATATATATATAAAGGCATGTGGGGCTTCATGGTCTGTCTCCTGTAGCATTTTCTGTTCATGCATGTAACAATTTTGAATTCTATTCTGTCTGTTGGGTTTCACGGTCTGTCCCGATTTTTCCCAATCTATTCTAAGTTATAGTTTATCTATAGGTACACTAAGGGAGGTGATCAGGGCCCGAAACGGTGGCCATGCCTGCCCAATCCTTCTCTGCCGCAACTCATGCCTGCTTGCGTGGATTCCTTCTCCTGTATGCGTAAGGGGCTCAGCCCTGTGATGCATCAGTCCCTACCTCGGACTCAAACTTAATACTTAGCAATAGGGTATATTAGGTTGCGCTCGGGCCCCGCTCGTCTCTCTATCCACAGCTCTAGCAAGGAGATGACACTCTATACGCCTTTCCAACCCACTATGTTATTAGGTCACAGTCGTGTGGTAAACACCACAAATACTATTACAATTTATTCATGTTTAGAAATTATTAACTTAGGAACAACCAAAATACCTTTGCTCAGTTTATTACTATTAGGTGTATAGAAATATAGTATTTTAATACATAGCAAATCACACAGCTATAATTGTGTATTTTCACTTGACAGTCGCACAATTGCTTCCCTGTTCCTGTTGGTGCTTTGTGACTTGCCTGTTCCTTTTGATGCTTTGTGACTTGCCTGTTCCTGTTGACGTTTTGTGACTTGCCTGTTCCTGTCGATGCTTTGTGACTTGCTTGTTCCTGTTGACATTTTGTGACTTGCCTGTTGTGTTTACCGATACAAGAGCATTAATTATCGATTTGGAAGAACGTTTCAAATATGGAGATGTTTGAGAAAACGATGAGTCACCATTCTTCAATGCCTATTTATAAAAAGTATCGGAAGTGAACCCCCAATACAATGTATAACAGTTTCGAAATGGATGAACAGTAGAAAAAAAACTAAACAAAAAAAAGTATCTTAGACAAGGTTTGCCTTGACAAAAATGGGTTCCCCCTATTGTCTCACCAGGGTAGCCAATTTCCGAATACATCGCTTCACATCGTACCGATGTACTTTTGAGAATGTTATGTTGGTAATACAACTGCGAAATGTTTACATTTTGTAGCTCGAAATAAGAGCTAGACCCCAATAGTGTCGCCTCTCTACATTACTTGCTCTGTGCTTGTCACTGTATGAACACAATCTAGTTCCCACACTTCCTCTCTATCGCGACACTGCACTAGCTCCCAATAGCTGGGCGACTCCGGCAAGGGCTGACGTGCTGATGAATATGTGAGCCCATCTGTTTATCTGTGTGGCTGCTCTGTGCCTGGGGCTTAGCTGAATCATGGATACCGCAGTGTCGGAGTCCGAAAGGTACATTTAAATTTTGGTCAGCTCTTTTTTTATTACTTGGCATGAACTGTACCTTTTGGCGTCTTTGGACTTGAGTTTTCGTAGCATGACGTCCTGCTGGTTTACAGTCAAATTTCGATACTTGGACATTTCCAAATTCTCTTAAGGAACTGTTGATCCTCCAAATGCTTATTCATTTGTTAGTAAAAAGTAAAATACAAACATAAAGTTCTGCTTATAATTAAAATAAAACAAGCTTTCTGGTATAGTGTCAAATATTAACATAAAAAATAAACAAATAATATAAATCATCAATACATGTAAGGCGATAGATATGGATGGAGTAGCTTTGGAAAAAAAATTAAATACCTTGGAGGGCGGTTGAATGAGAGAAACATCATGGAAAAGGATATTGACAAGGATACGGGCAGCAAATAGGTGCAGTTTTTCGATGTGGAAAATGTTAAATACCTTGGAGGGCGGTTGAATGAGAGAAACATCATGGAAAAGGAGATTGACAAGGATACGGGCAGCAAATAGGTGCAGTTTTTCGATGTGGAAAATGTTAAAGTCAAAATTATCGTCAATAACATCAAAACTTAGGATATACAAGACAATAATACAACCAGTAGAGCTGTAGGGTGTCGAACTATGGACTTTAACGAAAGTAATTGAAAATAAGCTAATGGCATTTGAAAATGGGATTCACAGGCAATTTTTTGGTTCAGTTAAAGAAGGAGATGAGTGGAGAAGAATATATTTTGTGTTGGGGCCTGAAGAATCATGCTGTAGCAGTTAGTGTTCCCAGTTCTTCTCTGGGGCACACAGGTACATAGATTGGAGACCTTCAGATGTGCATTCTTCCTTCTGGAGATTTCTCTGCCTTTTCCTTTTTTGGTGTTTCCAGTCTTGAGTGCTAAGGAACGGCTCAATACTGAATACTGATGTATTATAATGGTATTTCCTTCCCATCCTTAACATGAGATAACACATGTCCACTGCCTACATCACTAGTATCAGTATCCAAAATGAACATTCTCTCACTTTTCGGGAAACTCAGGACTGGTGGAGATATTATAATTTCCTTGATCATACTTAAAGCATCTTCACACGCAGTGATCAAGTTAAATTTCTTTCGGCTATGTTAGTGCATGTAGTAACCTGGCGAACATGGCGGGGCCAGGTACAACTCGACGGTAATAGGCATATAATCCCAGCAATATCCACAATTCAGTTTTGTCAGTTATTTTCGGCCAATTTCTCATCGTTCTGGTCTTCTCGAGACTTGTTTCAATTCCGTGGGTCGACACTAGATGTCCCAAGAAATTAATTTTCTTATGGAATAGGTGGCACTTCTTCGGAACCATTTAATTTGGCTGTGGCCACTTTCTGGAATACAAAATCTAAGTATTATAGGTGCCATTCAAATGCCTTTCCTGTCACAACAATGATATTCAAGTATACCTGATGATATCTAAAGTCAGGGCTTTATCCATCAGGCATTCAAAGGTGGCATTATGTAACCCAAAAGACATAACTTTGAATGGCAGGTTCCTTTCCCTTGGGCACAATATGCAGTCAATATGCATGCAAAGCTAGTGGCAGCCATCTTGGTGGCTTCTTTATGACCCTGCCATTTCCTGCATACATGTGGTGGCAGTTCACTTCCAAAGTCATTTGATCCACATGAGAAGGCATCCCTTTTATCTCTGCAGTAATTTAGAGACAGACTTCACCTCTTGCCAGTTAAGATTTTCGCTCTTTCTTACTAGCAGCTCATCCAGTACATCTGGTAAAGGGCATTCTATTTGTTTTGCTATAGAATATTCCGGAACATTTCAAAGTACATGTGTGAGATGCTTGCAAACCCTTATCACAGATCCCTCCTTAAGATAAATAACACTATCAACCAAATTTTGTCAGTCTAACTGGAAAACTGTCAGTATTAGAAGATACCAAAGTCCTTGTTACAATGACTTTACATGACAAGACATAAAACCTCTCAGTTGACTCAATTATAACCAAATACCTTGCAGATTTTTTTTATATCTACATGCAATAACAATTTCACTAGAAGTGGGCAGCACAGTGGGTTGACAACAGACTACTGGGTAGCAAATTGGCGATGACAAGTCATGCCCTGTTGACATCACCAACTCTGTACTTCCTACCTGTAACACACCAAGCCGTGTATCGATAGAACACCTCAGCCTACGTAGTACTTCAAGCCCAAAAGACATTCATCCTCTATTTATTCTATGTAAACCTCGTATTCTAAGCGAAGGTTACCAAGCTTGAAGATTACCTTCCTCTTACCTCTAACTGGTGTGGTCTCACTTGTTAATGCAGTGAAATAGAACTGGTCCATAACGTCATTGGGTGATAGCTGGGGGAAAGTCTCAAGGATTTCTGGTCTTACTACTGTTATGGTCACCCCTGTGTCGACGACTATTTGGCGAGGAACATCATTCAAGTTCCCTCTTACCAGTATTACATCCTAATTGTGTTTCACCGACTGTGCATGTAAGAACGTTGAGGTTTTCCCTTCAGCGTTCACCGACCTTCGCTTCCTCCCCCCCTTCCTCAAAGAACGGTGTTAACAAGTTTTCCGAGTGTGCTGTATTCTTACCTGTAACACGCTGCCTCTTAGGTGCCCAAGTTGCCGACATGACTAACAATCAGGCTGCTTGGGCGGGGGGCGTCGAAACTCTGGAGCACGTACCCTGGCAGTGATGTGCCTTACTGTTATCTGCAACACCTTCAGCGTCTTCATTATTTTGCTTTAGTAGTCTTCATTTAGCTTAACTGTACGTACCGGACGTCGGGGTGCAGTCTCCGGTCTAGCTAATTCCATCTCAGGGCTCGGACCAGGTCATCCTGCGTATGTGGGTTGCAGTCAGATATACTGCTTTCCGTGTATCTGTGTTGGCGATGTCATCGATGAGGAATATTCGGGGCACCCTTTCAGAGATATGTGGGAAAGCCACACGATGTCCTGCCATAGCTGGTGTAGTTTTTCCCCTGATCGCTAGGCGAGCCTTAACCGCTGTGCACGGTGGGAATCTCGCAGGGATCTGTCACCGAAACGAAACTCAAATGTCGACAACAGTGTGAGGTACTCCAGTCGATGTCGCTCTTACAGGTACTGTAGTATGCTCAGTGCGGAGCCTCTTAGAAAATCGAAGAGTTAGTAAGCCCACTGTTAGACTGACATGCCATTTGGATTGCAACTATTTCAAACTGGTGTTGGTACTCCAGCCAAGAAGTTTGGCCATCGTAAGGGGCGGGCTTAGTTGTGATGGTCTTCCGCACTACTGGCTGCGTGACGCTAAAGCCGCAGAGCTGCCGGCTATCCTCCGATATCTCAGCTGCCGGTTCCGTGTTGGTGTAACTTACTTAACAGCCAGCATTCTACTTCCTCCGCTATCATTACAGCCATCATAGTAAACTAGCAATATCTTGAGAACTTAGTGACATATAAATAAATATAACGTTATAAAAAATATTACATTTCCTAACAGCTGACTTGCATTTCAACTGATAACAAAATTTCTTATACCTATATTAGTACTCACTAGGGATAGTGAACCTAAACTATTTACTTTCTCATTATCCAGCAATTTAATACCGGGAAATAACGTAATTTAAATATCATAACAGTGTACCTATAATCTTCATATAACTGAGACTAACAGAAACACATATTTGAAAAGTGATTTGAAATTATTCATTTTAAAGTGTTGATATATAATAGTTATTACTTAGAACTTCAATGTAGTACATATGCTACGTTTGTCAGTATTAGTAATGCAAGTTAATGTAATTCTACTTTAATTATCTTAGTTTTGAAATTAAAGAGTGTACATTTCAAAACGTAATGACAAAGCAAAGTAGTTTTTTACACATTTAAAATAAATGCTGTGCCTTGAAATATCTAAGTTCTGCATACATTAATTCATTATGTCATCTTCTAAAACTTTACACTTGCTCCGCCAGTTATGAACACATTTCAAGAAAAAGGAAAAAAGTCAACTCTTAAACCAAATAAATTTTCAAAACACAGTTCTCGACTCTACAAACCCTTGGTAACTTTATTTATGTTGCTTGAATATGTTAAGGTAAAGGCTATGTCGAAATCGTCTTAATATCCACTATCGGCTTTAAGGTATTTTCTTATATCATGTAACATATAAATAAAAATAATGCTAATAACGTGATAGTGATAATATCCCCATTCATGGTAGGATAGAGATAATAAAAAGGTGAACTTCGTTAATTTGAATGGCATGATAATTTTTATTAACACATCACGACAGTACGTATGAAGATGTAATCAATTCGATGACAAGCAAACTGCGCCACCGCACGGAACAATGGGCAGACATAGCGCCGTCCTGTAACGTCTGTAGGCGTCCTGTAGCTGGCGTTTAACCACAGACTACGCTTCCTTTGTTATTTTATTATGAAATCATGCGTTCAAATTGGTGACCGTGTGCATTGAGACATACTGTAAAGCGATTCTGAGTGGACAATACCGCACGTCGAATTCCATCTGGGACTTATCGCAGAACTAGCTCGTGGTTTACAGCCTTTCATTTCTTCGGGAGTCGTCGGTGGGTCCTGGTAAATCTGTTACTTTAATGTTCCCCACAGATAAAAGTTCATAGGCGATAAGCCTGGATAATTTGCAGGCCATTTAATGTTTCCAGACCAACCGATCCAACGACCATCGAAAGTTCTGTTAAGAATCGTTGGAAATATCTGTGCCGAGTGAGAGAACATCCGTTGTATTGGTACCACATGGATTGCCTTATGTCAGTGGGATGTCTTTCAATAATTGCGGCAGCATTTCTGTTAAGAACTGTAAATATTTGATGCCATGTTGTGTCGCATCAATAAAATAGGGACCAATTAGGCGATTATGTACAACACCGCGCCACGCATTTACAGGCCATGGTCTCTGTTCATCCACTTCCCTCAGCCAGACTGGATTTAAGGGTTGATAGCTGATCATTAGAGTATGTTGCGAATGATAATATGCCTTTGGTTTGAATATGATGCTTCATGGGTAAAAAGAATCTTGGACAGGAACATATCATCGGTTTGTAGTTTTCGTAGACGCCATTCGGAGAACTGCATCCGAAGTCAAAAGTAATTTCCATGTAGCAGTTGATGAAGTGAAATGTGGAGAAGATGGAATTTGCTGCTGTGTAATATTCGCAGAATACTCCGTTGACTGATACCACTCTCACAGTCAAGCTGCCTCGTGCTGATAAATGGATTGTGTGCAACCGCAGCTAAGATGATCATTTCATTTCCGTCGTCAAATGTTGTTTTTCATCGTTGGCATCCATTCTTTTCCATGCTTCCAGTTCGTTGGAATGTTTGTATTACGTTCGCAAAGGCAGCTCGTGCGATTGTGGCGCGATCAGGATATCTCTCAGCACACAATCGCACTGCTGCTCTAATGCTGCGGTGACATTCGCCATAAATGAAAACCATATCGACTATTTCGGCTGTCGTGCACATTGTGCCAGTTCGAATACCGTCACGAAGAAGTTGTCTGATCGCTGCAACAGCACAGCGCAGACGAAAAAGAAATCTGTGATCACCAAAGAGACACATTATGCATTAAAAACCATTGATGATTACTGAAAATTTTAGTTGTGGAGTATATTTAAATGCAATTTTAGGTTACTTTAGCAAACAAAGAGAAATATCCGCTCACAAACCTTTACCCAGTAAAATTTCATTTCAAAGTGCGATCAAACTAGAACTGACTTATGTAATATTTAGATAAAACATGGTGTAAATTATTTTTGTTGATTTAATATGTAAACAACATAGGTATATTATCTGCAGTGTGTTTCCCTGCAATATTATAGCTAACTGTCTGTGTATGTTTGCAGTGAAGGAAGGCAACTTGCACTGCGGAGGCCAGGCTGAGGTGCTGTAACAATGCGCAAGGGGTGACCGTGAGGTAAGTTAGCAGCCTTGCTCGCCCACTGTGTTCCACGGGGTGGCATTCCAAAATTTTTCTCCTGCAAGTAAACTTTACTCTCCGGCTGTCCCAAAATACTCTTGGCGAATGTTTTATTTGCTCTTGGCGGTGTCCCAGAACTGCAATGTAGTTATTACTCTGAGCACCTTGCCAGGATAAAACATTTACACTAACTATTTCGGCAAGGAAAGAAGGGTAAATTGAGAAATTGTGGATGATTTCATTGGTTTAAATGATCTAAAGGAAAGTGTACACGTTTGGTTCCAAATATTGAATAATTAAATTCGCATTTTCGGTAAAAGAGGAGCTGTATATACTGCTTCATTTTTGGGCGTTAATTTTCACTATAAGGTTATGGTTTGTACAGAAGATTTTTTAATAACATTAAGTATTACTTTTGAAGAAAAGAAGTTCTGGAAAGTGATAGATACGTACTATTTTTAAACACAGCAAGCTATTTACATTATGCTCTTTCCGAAACCACTTTCACTCTAGCTTTGCCTATCATTTACTCTACTCTCAAAGTAACGTTTCGGAACGCTACCCGGACAAGAGTCTATGAACGTCAGTGAGCACGCTTCTGTGAGCGGCCATCATTACTGTGTGTTCGCGTTTACACACCATTGTTCTTCTACATATTAATCTAACATAAGTTTCCACTAAACTGAATTGACGCAGCGGATAAATGCGTGTTTTTTATTGTTTCAACTAATATAATCTCAACCATCCTATAAAACATTAGTTAAATTAGTGTTTTTGGAGTTTAACCTACGATAGTTTGTTAATAATACAGTGGTCAAACGGGACATGGACGACATTATGGCGGAAGGAACCAACCCACAAAATATTATTTTTGAGATACCTATGCAGATTTCAGAGTTCAGACATGAAAAGCAATTCATTGTCACAAAATACAGATTTGTGGAATGCTGTTGTCAATTGTACAAAGTCAATATTTGCTTACCTTGTGGGTAAAATGATTTCATACTAGCTGTAAGTAATTCAAAAATATTATAAATAATTTTAATGTGGATTGGTTCATATCTGCTGCTTACATGTTGTGAATTACCCAATAAACCACAGATCCATACAATACGAGTTATGAAGATATTATTAACGCCAAAGTTAATTAAGAACCACCCTTTCAACATACTGTTGCTGTAGGGTAACTTTTCCTAAAAATTAACTTAGACGTTACCGTTCAGTTCAATATATAATGTCACTCCATATCCATTAATGACATCATCTGCACACTTTTAAACAAACAGATTCGAGTAAACATGGTCCTGCTTCTTTTGGGATCAAATGCATTATTATTTGAATGTCTGTTAGCTTGTTCTCATTGAATGCCTTGCCAATTGGCCACAGAGGCAATTTATGTTCTACCTTCAGCGACTGAATTATGGGCCCCGATACCCTCTTGCTGATATAGGCTTCTACTGTAGGCTCCCTAAATCCGTATTTGAAGTAGATATGACACTATTGTTACTTCTTCGGCACTATTTCCCTAGACTTGAGCCACCTCGCTACCTCACCACAAAGTTATTTCTTCCTGTTAATAGCACATTTCTCTAGATTTGCTGAAATATCAAACTCTTCAGGCTTCATTCTTGTCACAACAAGTGGGTTTTTCTTCCGAAACGCTTTCATTATGTCAACATAATCGTTAGGTGTATACAAGTATTTCTGCTTGTTGATAAATTTTGCCAAAGTCATCTTCATTGGGCAGGTAACTGTGACCTGACTGTACATATCTGTGGTATATTACTTTAAGCATAGGATGCACTTCGCATAGCGTTTTCGTCATGAGCACAATCTTGACATAGTTTTTCTGCCCACCGCATGAGTCACTCCATGAAATGATTTCTTCCACGCCTGTAGTAAAGTTCTCGTTCAGATGTTTCAAGAGACGGAAAGAAACTTATTGTACTCCCCGAACAGCTTCACTTTCAACCCAAACATAACAGTAGCCCTTATACTGCTTTCCAAAGTGGATGCCACAGTTTTAAACCAACAACTGATTTTTATAGAAGATAATATTATATGGGATCCTCGTTACAGGAATTTTCTACTGCATATGTGATGTATTTTGTGTTAGGAGATCGACTTGGTAGAGTGAAGACATCTTACATCTTCCTTTGTGCAACTTGCCATAACACTGTGTGTGTTTCACGTTCGTCCAGAATCTTCCTTTTCAGAATTACCTCCAGCATTATGTACCTAGATAAAAAGCGTGTCACACAGATTGCAGGTATTGATTTTAGATTGATTTAAATTTCAAGTGGAATTTTTTATAGAATACTTTTTTGTATATAGCAAATGATACTGGTAGGTATACAGTCTTAGTTTATGATTTGCAGTAGTGCGAAGTGTACCTTGGAATTTGATTAATGTGGTGATCAACATCATCTACTTTCTTTTGAGTTAGTTTATTTTAACCCTCCTGTAACTTGCCCCTTTGGCATACTTATTTTGACGCATCTTGTAAAGCTGCTCTTAATTTCGTAAGATCTGTATTAACACACTTGGTCGATATCAATAATGTTTTGTCATACATTTGTCCTGCAAACCTCTACTTGTTTCAGAGTTTACACTCTTGTATACTGCCCGTTGTTCTTGGCATTCTCTGTTATCACGTAGGCTCTTCGTTTTGGAACTTCGTTCACAGTTGCTCCTAAAAACATGTTTCGCTCATTATCGTCACCAACTCTAAAAATCTTTGGTCCGCAACATAATCCATTATTGGGCTGGTTCTCTTCTGCAATGTGTAGAATGGACCTTGAGGCACACCTGGTTAGTAATAACTGCATAAATTCAATTTTGTGGGTTTGTTCCTTTCTGCATAACGACATCCAATTACTTCACTCATTTTTAGCGCTGTACAAGATTAATTTAACTCTGGACGTATTCAGATCTCAATTGCCTCTTTTACAAATAAAATAAATTATCTACATACGTCAGTAGGCCTACTACATTTCTTCTGTGTTTTTCCTCTGGTTGACACTAATGAAGGAATTAAACAATATTATTGTCACGGTTTGAATTGGCTGGGTATTTACATTATTTGAAATAAATTAAAATATAGTCCAAAGAGCGACACTCGCTACAATATTTTGATCAAAATTAGGTTAGGTAGTTTAGATAAAACTAAAAAACTAAACTTTAATAAGTGCTGGAAGCGATTATAAATAATTATGGTAAAATGTTTTTTGAGGTTAGGATTTCAATTTGTTTACATTCAGTTATAGATATGTAACCAGTGAAATTAACTGTTCGTGAAAACGTTATCAGATATGGCTACCGAATGAATTTACAAAAAACTATGTTCAGAGCATACTTGAGTAATCACGGCTGAGGTTTGTTCTACACAGGTTGGGAACAAAACGAAACTTCATATGGGAAAGTTTGGCGTAGGGAAAATTCCTGCCCCAAGGTGCACTGCTATTCGGAAGAGGTCACTTTTCAGCTACCGGTAAATGGGTAAATTCTATTTATTTGAATGTGAAAAGTTCGTGCTTATCTCGAACTGTGATATGTATACTGTACACTCACCGCAGCCAAAATTTTAATTATCACATTTACTTCATAACTATTACTCACGCCCTCCACAACGAGAGCGAGCAGCAAAAGTCCACAGTGTTTGGCACTGACTGTCCAAGAGCAAGCTTATTTTAAAGGGAAAAAGTTACAAATAGAAGTGCGAAATAAATATCGCTGTCATTGAAAGGAACTGTGTACTTATCTTACGAGAACTGGGCAGGGAAGCCCTAAAAATAATATTTAAAAAATTTCACAATTTCTTCCTCGATTAAGTGGTCTTATTTATATAAAATAATTGTGTAGACCAATGTTTAACTAAATACAATTTTAAGTCAGGATATTAAACGACAACTTTTCCACTATATTACTGAAAACAAAGTTTGTTCTTTGCATAGGTTCTAACACAGAATAGAAAGATTTTAACATATCACACTTATTTTATGAAAATTGCAAATATCCCATTCACTTACGTACGAAACGTAAAAATCTGGTACACATCCGACAACATTGCACGCTGGCAGAACTAAAAGTATTGATCTTCCCAACCTGAGTAAAATTAAACTCACCACGTAAGGCTTGCGTGACTCGTTTTCATGTGCATGCTCAATAATTAATAAACCAAAGATGAGGCAAACCGATTATTCCATCTTCTGCGCATGTATCCAACATTGAACTTCCCTAAAGGAACACATCATTCAAAGTCAGTTTGTCAACACTGGTGAACGCGTTGGTTTATACCTTAATTTTTAAATGACAAGCAGTTCCCTATCAGCCAATAATTTTTACCGATTCCAAATTAATAAAATGTCATTACAAATTAGTTACAGGATGTATACAAACATCTCAAAGCACTTGTTTATTAATCAGTGATCTAACCTCAAATCCAACCACACCGTTTGTGCCAGTTGTGTTGGCAGTGTAACAGTTCAGTTTAGGAACTGCGGGGTCGGTCTACCTCATCTTCAGCCTATGCAGTGACCAGTGTACTGTCCATAGTGTGTGCAGCTGCGCTGGTGGCAGGTGACCGCTGCAGATGGCCTCGGGCCCGTGGCTGGTGCTGCTCGCAGTCTGCCTGCACGCACGTCCTTCGTCCTGCCAGCAGGACACCTCATGTCCCTTCAACTCCATGTGCTCGTGCGAGGCGACTGCCTCCAACATGTCCGACCTCACCTGCCTGGGCGTGCCCTTCTCCTCTCTGCCTGGTGAGTACTGTAGCACACTCCGCACTTCCTATACACTCTTCACTAGTAACTGAGCACGCTTGATAGCCCTGCTCAAGGCCGCGACTGTACTTCGAGCTGTTCAAGGCACAAAAGCGGGGGAGTGATATAGTGAGTGAAGAGATTTAGGCCGCTTTTAACTTAATTTTCGGAGTCAATATTTGAAAACCAAGCTTTTCAAGGCATAGGGAACCTCTTAACAATACAGGTATATATGAAATCGTACATATTTAAAATTAAGTTAATTAGTCCTCTATGCTATGTACAGCTCTGATTATTTTGTGTCTGGTCATAAATTTTCATTACGAATATTTGTAAGAAAAATCTGAGATGGAATAGATACCACCCCCTTAAGGGAGCCACCTGCCCGAAAAGCGTAGGAGCTATAAGGTTTACACTGGCACGCGCTACAAGAGCGCCGTAGCCTCTACGTGCAAGGCTCTCAACTGGCGTGCGGTGTTCTCGCAGTGCTGCATGTACCAATGGGATTTTCAGCGGTGACTCTGTTATTTTGTTGATGGAAAGTCTGAATCAATGTTCAGTACAGGCTCCTATCGTTGTTTGGCGCGTGTCCGGCTAGTATATTTTAAGATACGACAGTCTGAAAAAGATATTTTTAACTATACTGGACCGCTCCAAAATAATATTTACCGCATGAGTGGTAAATTTGAAGTACTATTTTTTCCTCGTCTGGGGTATGATATCTTTTCGTAGGTAAACATACGGGGAGCACATTAAAAATATTTGTCAAGAAACCAGGATTTCAAACACATTGCACCGCAATTGAAGCTCACACGCCATTAATGAGTGCTACGTCGTCCCCGTTATTACAGACGAGATCATTTTTGAGTGAATTATTTCAGACAATAATGATATTTCGGACATGTACACCTACATGCCTGCTAGCTTGACATACTAAAATATGCATCTCTACCTTCGTGCGATAAGCCTCCATATTGGAAAAATGTTAGCCATCTGACGTCTTGAAGGCAACTTTTCTAAATTTGTGTGAAAATCGTGCATATGAAGAATAATATGTATATGATAAAAGTGAAAGGAGAATTTAACACAAAAATTGTCTCTAAAATTCTTTGACTTGACCACTGGTTTAGCCACATTTTCGACTTCTTTCAGATTAAAGTCATTTAAATTTTTCTTGTGGGCGTTTCATCATCACTGACCCAATACTTTAAAAAAGGTCTGGTTGTATGAATAAATATAAGTACTGTATTTCAAAGGTTGTAATTATATATATATATATAAATATGATTTTTACGTCTATGAGGAGTATAATGTTGGTGAAATTGTATTCACTGCAGTGTTTGCAAATGTCACTGCATGAGATGTCATACCTTCTGCATGTGCAGTTTCTTGAGCATGGCTCATGGCATGGCTCATGGCTCATTACAAGAAATCTTACAGTTGCACTTTATCATATTAAGTAAGTTATCTGGTGCTACTGGAAAATCAGTTGTCACCGGATGAAACTTCATACAAACATTCTTTCACCCAAATTGCTTGCATTTGTGGCAATACTGGCCAATATTTTCCACGTAATACATCGTTACTGAACTCAAAGCAGATGATATTTTGTCGCATTTTCAGATGGTGGTAGGTGAGCAAAACTAAACCCATTCTTCGCTATGCTTATATTGTTTAAATATGAAGTGTATCTCAGGGAAACTAAAGTGTCTTTAAATGGATCCTCTCCATACACAGATACCAATATTTTTAAGCCTGCTGATACAACATCTTCACTTCGCATATCGCATACGTGTCACTGAAATATTTATTAAAAACTCAAAAATGTTTCCTTAGCTGATGATGACGTAGACCAGCAGGAACTAATTTTCACTCTTGGACGTGAAATAGACGGGAATCTCCCTCGGCAGGATAGCATAAGGGGAAATTAGCATATATACGCGTAAGCTCACGGCTTACGGACCAATGGTCAGAGTCAATTAGGAGAATCTAGCTCCTGACAACTATAGCGTAGGAAGGCGCTCTCGGGCCAACATAATACCTCGCGTGACATTTCTTCATAATGGGGACTAGTAATCAAGGCGCTACTCGGGCTGTTCCTACCCTTAGCTAATTAAAACTGGCTCTCGCCAACACCCACTCTACCACCGTCCTTCCAGTGAAAGACGTTGACGTTCCGTGCCTCCCTACCTACAACGCTATCCTAACTTAAGGAATGTTCTGTACCTTCCGACCAATCACAGGGCTCCAAACTCAAAAACGATTCAAAATTCCAATTCAACGAACTCAATGTCCTAAAAGCAGTTATATATACGTTTCGAAACTGTTAATTAATAAAACAAATAATCAGAAAGAGTCACAAATATGCGAGACCATAAAAAAAACCCTAATATTACGACAGTAACAATTTAGCTAATCTCAAATATGAAAATACACAAGGAAAATTATATCGCTATCTTATAAGCTAGTGATAAATCGTAGAATTTAAACATAAAAATAAAAAAAATATGAGTTACGCGTAAAATGAAAAAAAGAAAAATTTAGCACCGTATTCATAAACATCAGAAATTACGTTTACTATTAAGACACTTTAACGCATTCGTCAGCAAAATAATTACCACTAAAGGGGTTTCTATTATCACTTGTAGAACCATAGACTTAAGATGACGTAGACCGATCTCGCTGGCTGCGCATAACCAGTCTACGTGTCGCAACATTGATCTCATTTTCTGTCAGTATGACAGGCAAACATGGCGTGGATTCTATTTGACGTCAGAACGCTGTTTAGTAAACAAGGTGATTTGAGATGTTTGTATACTTCCTCAAACCAATTTGTAATGCAGTTTGTTAAAATTGAAATTAATGAAAGTATTTTATTGATATAAAATTAGTTGTCTTTTAAAATGTAAGATATAAACGAACACATTCATCACTGTTGGTCATGTGATATTGACATTTGTGTTCCTTTGGGGGAGGTCAATGTTTCGCACATGCTCAAATACGAACACGCAATCTACCTCATATTTAATGTACGTGTAAAACCACTTGTCGTTCACTCACTACCTATGTAACCTCGCATTACATGCCATCGCAGCTCTTGTCGTCTCGCTTTGCTCAGATCACACAATGCACATCAACACGATTTGTTCCATCTACTCCGCATTGTAAACTCGGCTGCAAATATATGACAGGTGACATGTCCTGCTACAAGCTTAGATCGCAGAAGGTAATCAATCCTCTGCAACACATTACTGCATGATATGTGATATAATAACGTTATCTAACATTGATGTGCAACATTTGTTATGCAGCGTTGTTTAGTGTTGCAAGCGCGACTATATATTATGTATCGTAGATTGTCCTGCGTAATAATTATCTGACTACGATTGTATGCCATTCGCATTTTGGTAGTAATTGGTTTGCGTAATTCATTTCGTTCAAAAAGCTATAATAATACGGAGAGCTTGAAATCCAACAACGTGGCCCTGCGAGGGGAGCCAAAAAGTTCACAGTTAATTTTTCATAATAATGCGATAAATTAAATCTTCATGTGATTTACAAAAAAAAAATGCTTTCTTATTTTGGAATACATTATAGATGATGTTCACTGACATACAAGGCTATCTTGAATTCCAGATACAAACTTTGTACAATTGTTCGTTATATATAAGTAATGACTTAGGAAACATAATATGACCAATGAATTTACGTGATTATAAAGGGAGAGACGCACCCTGGAAAATTGGGAATTCAAAGTAGTTATCAGAAATTACTGTGTTGCCTCAACATACATTCCCTTGAAAGTGTTACAGCAAAGCAAGGCTCCGCTTTTGGTGTCTAAAATGTAGGACACATAAATAATACGTCATAAAGAATCGATAAACACCCACGAGCAACACACTTTAGTTGTTTAATAATACGTCATAAAGAATCGATAAACACCCACGAGCAACACACTTTGGTTTTTTAATAACATGGCATATCACCCTTACTGTTCCAATTACGGGCTGTTAAATTAACCGGCAGACGTTCGCATATGCCACATAAGAAACGAGGCCAAAACTTTTCTTCTTGCTACTTCATATTATATTTTTTATTTGATCTCACGTAGGTTCTTACATTGTACTGGTTATATTTAATGCCAGTTTTCAACAGTGTGCATCTCGCTTAGTAATCACGCAAGTCATTAGTCGCGTCGTTTCTTCTTCTTCATTTCTCAACACCGATAATCTCTTAAATATTGTATTGGAGTACAGCATCGCTCTGCATGGCTCCTCAAATTTACAGTAAGGTAATTTTATTTCAAGTATGTGATAATCCGCGGCCTTTTAGGAAAATATACACATTATAAACGTTGAATATCACAAAGCTTCGTAGGTAACGTTTTTTTTTTTTTTTTTTTTTTTTTTTTTCACAGATCAGAGTAGAACAAATTTGTACAAGATACAGACAGCATGACAATGTCGATCAGTGCAATTATTACCACTTCAAGGAAAATGTATTAAAAATACAAATCATCTATAACGTCTGTTTGAATCACCCCTTGAATATTTTTAACTCAATTACTTACTCCAAACCAATTTTATACTTGTCTATTTCATATTTGGTAAGAATTTTAGTTAATTTTAATTTTAACTTAGAACTTTCTACCATTTAATAAGTTGTTAGACAACAATTTCTATTAAATAATAACTTAAGTACATCGAGAAATTTTGAAGTAATATGGATATAACATTTTAGACTTCCTCTAAAGTATATTACTTTCTAGACATGTAAAACAAAATTTAAGTGTTCAAAACAATGAAGTAATGTAACACAAACAACAGTTTAAATTCACTGTAAAGTAACTACAATGTAAAATACATGCACGCAGGTACTCTTTATGAGTAAACTCATAAGATCATCTGTGTGTGCCTGCATGTGTGTGTATTTTTCCTGAACTTTTGAACTTCTCACAACGCGTATTATCATTATTCTTCTATAGTTTGCAATCTTACTTGGTGCGCATTTTCCGAATGTCTAATTTTCGAAAGTTTTAGCTTCTCCGTCTTGGCAACCGTTGCACCGATTTGAACCAAAACTGGCACATCGACAATATTGAATTTAGATGTAGTTCGTCTCCACACACTGACATATTCAACAAATTTTAATCCGTTTGCGATGGCCTTCAATGAGTTCAGTGAGGTGATGCGAAAATGACAATGTCTTAGCTATATCTCATACTCATACAAAATCATTTATTCTAATTTTAGGTCATTAATTATGCCAGAAATTGCGTTTATTATCAAATGAGCGGATGAGAGTAATTTGAAGTTCCCCAGAAAATGTCGAAGCATGAGTTGAGCTAAGGATGGATCCTGTTCCGATAAACGGACCTGATTTGACATAGTGTACAGCATGTATGGGAAACATGTGTACAAACTCGGGTACGTAATTCGTGATCGGAAAAGAGGAAGATTGATATAGGACACCCATATGGTCCATCTCAAATAATAAGGGCTGTAGCAGTCCCTAAAGGCGGTGGGCGACAAGTACATTACGTGGGATACTAGACAAAGTACTTGCTTTAGAAGAACACAAATTGGTATACAGAGCAAGTAAACAAAGATCTTGGATACAGAATAGGTATGGTCTGTCGTACACACCTCCATCATGTAAATAATAAGGTTTGGCACCCTTTGATTGCATGCAACACGTAAACCGTGAGGTTAAATTGATTTTGGATACCACGGGAGGAAGCAGGACGACGTAAGTAGTCAATAAGCCCCTCTTGTTGCAACTCTATAGGACCCACAGTTTCCTGTTAAATCGAAACGAAGTGTCCAGTGGTAGCAATAGCATGTCCTAGTGAGTAGGCAATCCTACTCGCCCCGGGGGAATTCAGTGGGGAGTCCCCATCTAATGCGTGAAGAGTGTGTAGCCGCACGTAACAGCGAGGTCTTGAGAGCCGATGAGGGTAATAAAGGAGAGTATGGAGCTGCGCCGGAATGAAAGGGCGGGGCAAAGGGAGAACCCCGAGAAAACCCGCCAACCAGCGGCATCTTACAGCAGATGCCCACATACGATCATCCGGAAGTGACTCGGCCGGGAATTACGATTCAACCGGAAATGGTGGGTATTAGAGAGTTGCAACCAGGAGAGCTTATTTGCTACTTACGTCGTCCTGCTTCATCTTATGTTACCCACAATCAATTTAACCTCACGGTGTACATCCTGCATGCTATCAAAGGGTGCCATACCTTATTATTTACATGATGGGGTTGTGTACGACAGACGATACCTACCGTGTATCCAAGATCTTTGTTTACTTGCTCTGTATACCAATTTGTGTTCTCCTAAAGCAAGAACTTTGCCTAATATTCCACGTAATGTCCTTGTCGCTCACCGCCTTTAGAGGCTGCTGCAGCACTTATTATTTGAGATGGACCATATGGGTGTCCTATATCAATCTTCCTCTTTCCCCGCCACGAATCACGTGGTCGAGTTTGAACACAAGTTTCCTATACACGCTCTATATGTGTTGGCAATTAGTAAACCTGTTGAAAACCGAGAAACATGGAACGAAGGATCCCACCACAGTGTTGCCAAAACAACCAGTTCTCACAAGAAGGGCGGCAACTTGATTCATTTTAACAGTCCTAACATCAAGATTTATATTCGCAGTACATATATAAACTGTGTGCAGTTTCCAAAGAATACCCACAATACGTCACGACTACTTTGAGTAGAATTCATTCAAACTGGCTGAAGTAACTTTGAAGGACGAGAGGGGTTGGTGACCGTGTCTCGAGACATGACCTCTTGTTGGAATGCTAGGGAACTTCAGAGCTCTCGAACAACAGTGGTCTCTTATAGGAGATGCCTATTTCCTTCGTCCGGAAGCACGTATCGCAGTCGGCCCATTAAGATAAATAATAGTTGACGTGGGATGACACTGGATGTATTTTAGAGGAACATGGTTGAAAATAGGTTCTTGCCAAATTCTTATGATCTATAATATACTGCTTACAAAACGTTAAGCATATTTCAGAATCCAGGATGTTATGATGAATAAACGTAGTTTACATTTCATGTTGTACTCCTAATAGCACATAAAGTGGAAAAAAAAAGGCCCTATTATTTTACGTAATCCCAGTATGAAACAAACATATGGCACAAATTGAAAAAAAAATTAAACAAAGGAGTCTCATCAGTTTCAATAACAAGTCTTCTCAGATGCATTGGCAAACTTCAATAACGGCTCCTGAGGAATTTTTGCATCCGACGAAGCATGCCAAAAACAAGATCATTGAACATTTCCTCAGGCAAATTGTCCCATTCCTCAATTACGGCTGTGTTTTAAGGTGTGAAGTAGAACGTACTGTGTTTGTGTACGTACAATACGCATGTCGCTGGAGGGGAAGATGACAATGTTTACATGATTTACACATCGTTGGTACGATACACTCCTACTAGACACATAAATACTACGCATTAGTTGGCGAACAGGGAATATACTACACTTTTCGTGAGCTCTATATTTTCTTTCACTGCCGGAAGCCATCCAGGTTGTAATAACACTGCAATTCAGAAAATAATACCGTTAACAACTGTGGCCAACATTCGAGCAGCTACTGATAATTGTTGGGACTAACAAAACTCACGGAAAATCGTGAATTATTTGCTGAGAGGTTTTTACGTTGTAAGTGTAATAAAATACCTTGGTGTCTGTATGGAATCCATTGAACTGGCAAGGTTAAATGCTTGTAAAATATGCCTATCCATGCGGAAATGAACTATTAAGCATGAGTCTAAATTAAATTCTCCGGCAGGAAACATTTTTACGATTCTGAAGCTTGGGATATAAATATAGGGCCTATTATGTTTTGGTATATTTTAACGTGATGAAACTTTTTGTTCAATGAATCAGTTGGTGTTATTATTTTTTGCTCGTGGAAGAGTTAAACTATATGGTTTCATTTATAACAGTGTCGCTGGTTATGATCTAGTTGAAAACTTCGTGTAGCGAGGGTAAGGCCGCCATATTGGATACTCGCGACCCACGCTCAACTGCTGGTAGCCACGTCGCGTTCCTTCAAAGCCATCCCCTAAATATTTAACAAAAGGCGTATTTTGGCGGATTAATTTATCTCAAGCTGGTCGCGTGCGTTTAAAATGGAACGTTTGCTTTCACAAAGGAGCGGGTTTTCAAGCGTTGTTAACGAAAATGGCTAACTGTGGAAAGGAGTCCAAAAATCTCCTAATTGCTGCGACATTGTCAGAGACTGAAATTGGATCCAACGGTACTCTGCCTTTTTTTATGTGCAACGGAAACCTAAATGCTTATTATTAGCCTTCTACGAATTAAAAAAATAAATAAATAAAAAATTCGTGACCTAGTCTTGACTGTGAACTGTGGGTTATTATTAAGTGCAGCAACGAATTAGCAATTTTTTTTGTCTGCAACTTCCGGTAAACTATTTATGTTACAATTCTCAGGACCGTGCTAGCAAGAAATCGCACACACATACAAATTGTTTGCAGTGCGTTAAGAAATAACATTGCAACGGCAAGTGTTAAACCATCACGTTTGCAAATATGCTACAAATTCACCTGTGAAAATACGTATATTGTAATCCCTCTACCACATATACAGTAGACGATCTTGCCACACCATTGCAAACTGGTGGCAGCAATTCCAAAATGTTAACTTGGTTCGTTCTTGAAAAACAATCCATTTTAATACATTGTGTTTCCTTCGTTCTGGCATCGAAACAATGGGTAAAACGAGCAAAGTTTATTTATAGGGCTAAACAGGAAGAAGGTGTATATTTACTGGGACGTCAGGGACTGAGAACGTACCTACCGTTTCCATATCACTCATCATGTCATCGAACTTGCACGACGGCTATACTGGACAGTGTGATAGTGATCCTGTTCATTCAAGTCGGAAAGCAGCAATATTGACTTTAGCTTGTGACACTGCTGTATTCCATCTGTGTTACCTCCTCTATGCTATTGCAATTAGACCTTAATATTTACGAACTTGAGTTTGACACTATAGTAAATCAATATTTCGTTTGCATTATTAACGCTCTGTCATACTTATATATTAGTTGTAACCTGAGTGAGAAGAATATTCAGAATTGTTCAAATATTTGTTTGCAAACCCGCAGGCAATTGAGTTATTGGTAAAGGATGTCATCGGAGCATAATACAACTGGCGATGAAGTAGGAAACAATACGGCCAATGACATTACGTGATCATTAAGGGAGATACACGCCCTTGAAAGATGGGTCCCATTCATCGTCCGGCCTCCAGATTTCTGTTTTTGCATAGTTTTCCTAATTCACTCTAGGTGAATGCTTGAATTACACTTCAATACAGACATAGTCATTTCCCTCCTTTTCTGCTTCCCCAGGCAACTTGCTCCGTTTCTAATGACATTGCTGTCAACGAGATATCAATCAATACCTACCTACATAGTCGTCTAAAGCTGACCAATCTGCTTGCATGTCACCGACCTCTGATGGGACTGGCCTAGACTTTGTGGCGATCATGAACTCACATGGAAATCGAAGATAATATAAAAACTCCCAGTAAATATATGTCATCGAAAAGTCTTATTCATATATAGAACTACCTAGGGATGTTAACACTAGAAAAAATATCGATGTTTTTTATATCGGTTATTTATAAAATGTCGTTTTACAAAACGATAAATCGAAAGAAAAATGGTTATTTTTTGCACATCAGTAGATAGGGTATGCCGATTGTGGAACACCAGCTGTCGGCAGGGGTACTGTGGTGCCAGTCGCCATCTTTGATTCTGGTCACGAGTCCACAATTTTGGATTCCGCCATCTTGGTAGCAAGTATATCTCCATATTGGAATCCAGAGTACCATCTTGTTTTTCATGCTCTATTAAATATGCATTATTTTTCATTCTCTATCATTCCATTTTGCTTTTCAATGCTCTATCATTCTGTGTGGTTTTAATGCTATCATTCTGTGTGGGTTTTTAATTCTCTATCGTTCTGTGTGTGGTGGTTTTCTTCTAGTGCTCCCGATCCCCTTTATTTTCACACATGCTCTATCATTCCTTCTTGTATCTCTCAGTACATCTTGTCTCTTTCATTCCATCTCTTGTCTCTTGTAGTCATCTTGTTAGGCTGTTTCTCACATTGATTCGACCTCGCCATCTTGTTTTTTTCGTTTAACATTTTTTTATACATTGCTGGAGTTTCATGTTTTCATCGCCTAGGTGGTGCTAGTGTATTAATTCGCCCACCAGGCGATTGCCATATTTGTTTATGATTTTTAGATTATAGGTGATGCTGTGGGCGCCCTACATATTAGTTTATATTTTCTACACTTAGATAGCGTCAATTTATCTGTTATGCCACCTGCTATTTGCCTGTACCGAATGGTGATATTGACCATTCCTTCAAAGTACTTAAATTGTCATATTTAGTATTTTTGTTTTATTTATCAACATAAGTACTGTAATTTGAAATAATTTTATATAAAGCAGAGAAGTTTTTATAAAATAAATAAAAAACAGCAAATTTTCTCAATAAAATTTATTGTACACATAATAAAATACACATATTCAGCAAAAAACTAACATGATTTATGAATATTCTTCGAGTTGAACAATTTAGTGTCTAGTCAATAGCAGCAGATTCACGGTCCAAGTACAATGCACACAATTTGTTCAGCAGCTGTGGGTTCCTCCACGCTTGTGTCCAGTCAGGTTGTGATATTTCACAGATGTATCAGTGCTGGTTGTTGTAAAGTTTCGCCAGCTTGCGCAGCGAAGGACAGCCATACTCGCACTGCACATCGATGGCTGTCAACATGTATTTTTAGCCCTTGTTGACCTGAGCATATGGTATCATCTCGATGATATTGATTTGAAAAGTTCGTTCATTCCACAAATCTCGACCTTACAGCGACCATAGTTGTGCCTGGCGGCCGCATGCAGTTCATTAGCGATACTCAATCGACTTATCATATTATGAATGAAACTATCCTGTTGGTGTGGGAGTAAATTCCAACACTTTGTGAAGCAAGCAGTAACTAGAGACATCGACCAGCACGTTCTGATCGTCCCAGAATACATAGTCAATGTTCTTGCTGTCGTCTATCCTCTTCAGAACTTCGCAGGTTTTCAGTGCTAGACTGCTGAAGAGGTCTGTGAGAACGTCAGATTGTCATGACACCGGTATCGGTATTTTTATCTTGGTAAAGTGCATGCGTCAGTTTGAGCAAAGTCTTGTATTGCAGCAGGTTGGATTCTGTAAACTCCCTTGGCTCCTTACGAATACGAGTTCATATAGCCCGGGGTTTCCACGTGTCGTATAATTACCAACTCAGATGCTCCCACCTGGTAGAAACTATTTCATCATCACCGAGGAACCATTTACCATTATGCTTGTACACACCATAGATCGTGTAATTTATCATTATTACGAGAAGTTTACGATCATATATACCGACGAGCCAGAGCGTTAGATTTCAGGGCTTTCTTCCGATCTATTATCCCTATCTGACTGTACATAATGTTTTCGCTTCTTCAAAGGCTCAGCGGTATATTCGGTTTCGGTCTTCACCTCTATGGGTGCTTCGTCGCTCTCCCTAAGTACATCAAGACAATGAGAGTAGTGGACTTAAAAACTTCTTGGTTTTTATTGCATGAAATTTTGGTTCTTATGGCAAACAAGTACTTCACACAGACTGACTGAATCTTCCGATGTCATTCTCTGGCAATGTCTGACGTTATACTGAATACAGTTGCTCTCTTTATAAGTTTGGTCATGAGTATCCACCAAAATACTTTCAATCTAGACCAGGCATTCACTGCAGAAATCCAATATGTCCCTGCTGTAATTATGAATATCCGTTTTCGTGGTGAGGTGGGAAATCGAGGTAGCGAATATATGCTCTATGGAATCTTCAAGAAATTTTAGTTTCTCTTCATTTTGTGCAGATGTCACATGCAATCTATATGTAATTTGCTTTTGTGAACACTCATTACGTGCTCGCCCACTGCGACAATGTCGCAGATGATCTTGGGCTTCACACACTCCATTTTCGCCCCAAGTTCGGGCAAGTAAGTGCAAAAGAATTTGCTCTTATCAGCAAACCTACTACGCAGTTCTGAGATGAAGGCATTGCCAGTTGCGAGGACGAGATGTTTAGTAGCAGCATCTTCGGATCATTCTGGTTTGCCAACATTTCGAATTATTCTTTTCCAGAATAACAAGTTCCATCGATTCTTTGTACAAGTTAACCTCCATCTTCATCTTTGTCATTCCGCAGCTTGAGGCTAAATTTGCCCGAATTTTTATATGCTGTAACTCCTTATGGATGTTGGACGATGAACTGATCGAACCCACGTCGATACCTGACATTATATAGACGCCAGTAATTACGATCACCAGTAATCCATACTGGTCTTTCCAGTATATGGCACACAGGCTCCTGAAATCTAATAACTTCATGTTCATATTGACGTGGTCGTCGTGCACATGCCGCCATTTTCATGTCGTCCATGCGAAACAGCAATATCACATAAGCGTTATCGCGAAGCAGTTCTTTGTGATGCACAAATACGTCTCTTCGAGCTACACACAGTCCACGCTCGCGTGTCATCCCCCGTTAGAGTACTCTCCTGTTAATAAGTCTGTTTCTCGCAGGTAATATCATCTAAGAAAAATATCGAGTTTGGCAGTACTTCACTCGGCGGTACAATGGCTTCGTTATCACTGCATGGGAAATAACCCATGCCTTCCACGGCATGTAGCTCTTGTGCCAATCGCTGGTATTTCGTTTATTGGGGGAATTTGGAGTATAGGAGCACTTTCTCGAACCGAAGGCTGTTCTCTGCTTCAAGAAGGCTCAGTAGGATACATATTTCCCCGTAATTTGATGGTCCTGGTATGATGCACTTCACTGAATTAGGAAATATGATTCTATTTAGCAATTCATGGGAAATAGCTTCATCATCAGCAGTAATGCGTATGGGTATAGTAACATATTACTGGACAATATGTATGTTACTACTTCATTGTAGAGCAGATGGAGCGATGGAGCAATGCAACGATGTAGGAGATGGAGCAAATGGAGCAGGTGAGGCAGATTATAGTTGTAGAGAACCAGTGCTGCATTGTATTTTGGTTTCCTCTCTCTCTCTCTCTCTCTCAATGCCTGTCTCTCCCCCCTCTCTCTCTGATTAGATAAAATGGTAAAATAAATAAATGTTGTATGGTGAGTGAATCTGGGGCGAGGCGACAAACTCTTAATGATGGACTTTCGAGATGAGACACGTAGGAGCATAGACTAAAGATGAGGTAGACTGATATCTCTAGCTGCGCACAACCAATCTCCATTTGCCAACATAGCACTGCTTTTCTGCCAACCGGTCATCCAAAAATGGCATGGTTTGTATTGTAGGATAAATAACTGATTTGTAAACAAATGCTTTGAGAAGTATGTATACTTCCTCTGACCAATTTGGAATGCAGTTTGATTAGATTCAAATTGGTAAAGGTATTTTATTAATATTATAGTGCTCGTCATTTAAAAATTAAGATATAAATAAACACGTTCATCAATGTTGACCATGTGACTGCAACAGTTGTGTAGAATTGGGGCAGGTCAATGTTGGGTACATGCACAGAAGACGAATAAGCAGTCTACTTCATATTTAGTCTATGCATAGGAGCCCGTCACCCCCGAATATGAAATGAAATGAGATGCTAGGATGGAACAGTGCTGGAGTGCATGGGTTTGGGTAATGGCAAGAGGTATCGTTCAGCATGGTTCCCACATGTGAAAATCCGGGCTCAAACCCGGATCGCCGCGGTGGAATGCGAGCGCCCTGACCACTGCGCTAGGCTACCGCTGCCCCAGGTTGAGACCTAGACTAACTGTCGCATTCTCACACTCACTTGACTTGTGTAAAAACACGAGATTCCAAGAGCCCTGGTGGATTCACCTAGAGTTTGTTAAGCATTTGATTGTTTTTAGTGCTGTTATTAAAGGCCATTCACGGTTATTTCACACTGTTATGAAGCCCTGCTAAGATCTACTTCCAGGAAATTCCCCCATCTCATTCAAATTAAGATTAACCGAATGGACAGCCCACTGCATTTGTGCGCTCACAGTGGATTATATTCTGCATAATAACTATTTCTAACTGGACATTTGCAACGCAACTATTTTCTCCCTATTTTATTTATATCAATTATAAATAAAATGTTACAATTTATAGATAAAATATAATTAAAAATTCAGTCTGAACAAAAAATAAGGTAATTTTATGTTAACAGAAGTATAAAAGGTTGTGATAGATGACATGTATAGGAAACAACCAAACACATAACACATGGGATGATTATTCAAAGGTTTTATTAAAAAGCTGTGAAGAAACTGCGAATAGACTTTATCCTTTGTACGCCTCGGTAGTGATGGTAAATTAAAATAGCAACAGTTAGAATTTAATAAAATGTATGTCATCGTATTGCCTGTCCGGTGTAGTCGTGTGGTAGACGCCCCAGTGTCGGACAGAGTCGTGATGTATCCGTCTGTCCTCTGGGTGAGACACATATTAACTATGAAAATTAAAAATTTCAATTAAATAGATACGAAAGAAATAGTTTGGAAGTATTGGCTGGCTACACTTTGAGGGTGAACTGGAATCACGTCGATCTAGGCGCTGCAGCTGTGAAACTCGGGGAAACACTTCCTGTCTCACGACGACTATGATGCTTGTCTGACTGTACCAGAAGACACAATTTCTTTTAGATATAATTTTCTTTATGTTTTATATTAGAGAATGAAAGTTAAAATTGTTTACGATTTGCAAGCTGGAATGGTCTATGGCTAAGTAAAGTTTCAAGATTTGATTGGCTGTGTCATGAATATGCCACGAATATATCCTCAGCATTATCTGTTTAACAGAGTTAGGAAAATTCGTGAAAATGCCGTAAATTTAAAAAAACTTTGTATCTGTACTTTGTAAGGAGATAACCCAATACCAGAGGAATGGTAGGATATCTAGAAAAGGGATATCTGAGATAAATAGGTATGATCAAATACCAAAGGGCTAGTTATCCATGTTTTGCATTGCATTGAAAAGGCTGAAAAACACACATTTCTAGAAGTGACAATAAAGGTTGTTATTGTCAATGCAACTAGAAAAAGAAACTAAGCAATCTTTTTACATTCTACTGCGAGAAATCTGTGTCTCTTGACACATACTATAAGGTTTCTTAAGAAACAATACGAGCCATACATATGTTGCCAAAGAAGACCTCACAGAAACACCGTGCCCTACTGTGACCTCAGTTTGGTTTTAAATATTCCGAAAAATCCTTAAAACATTTGTTACGAGAATCAAGTCTAAGGTCTAGGTGAAGAATATGAAGATCATTTTAGCTTCAGGGAAGGAAAAGAATCACACGTAACTATTCGTACAGTAATACTAGTGTTAAAAACAACTAAGACCATAGTCTAAAAAGGCTTTCGGTAAAGGTAACGGAAGCCAGCTATTCTAAATGTTGAAAGGAGTTGGACTGAATTACAAATAAAGGAGGGTTGTATGGGAGGTGCAATGCAAAATTGCTGATAATATAGAAAAAACTTCGAGAAGAATGAAATCAATCAAGAAGTAAGGGTGATGATCTCCATCCGCATTTATTTGGCACAAGGCGAGACACTTTGTATATACGTAGTTTCCTT
Source organism: Dryococelus australis (assembly GCA_029891345.1). Taxonomy (NCBI): domain Eukaryota; kingdom Metazoa; phylum Arthropoda; class Insecta; order Phasmatodea; family Phasmatidae; genus Dryococelus; species Dryococelus australis. Next base: position 9,438,202 of record CM057004.1, on the reverse strand, counting down.
TTTCTTGAGGGGCCGCTGTGATGCAGTGGTTAGACTACTCGCCTCCCTCCTAGGTGAACCGGGTTCGACTTCAGACGGGGTCGCTCCCGGATCTTCGCAAGTGGGAACCGTGTCAGATGATGACGCAGGTTTTCTTGGAGATCTCCCGTTTCCCCCGCTCCATCACCCTCGTCAGCTTTCAAGACCTCGATGTTAACAGGCGCCAAAATCTCTTCACTCACTTTTGTGGAATTTACAGATGAGTAAACAAACTGAATTTGTTTTGTCAGTATTCAATATTCTCTGGCAGCTTGGAATATCAAAGAAACCCACACTTCATAAAACAGGTTGCTCGGAAATTCCCCTTACAAACTCCTTGGACTTGTAGAGGGGACTGAGTGGACTATCTTCTGAATAGGAATCCATGACCGGAAATGTACCGTTTCCTCGCTACAACCATTTCAAATCAGGGAAAGAGCAATGTATCGGATGTGCCTGCGCTGGTATGCAATCAGGTAGGCAGCACATTACTTCAGACGATCACCTGATGGCACGCGACGTCTACCCTTCCTCGAGCCCCATTGCACGTGCAATTGTTCGCGTACTCGCTGACGGCCTCTGTTCAACGTGAAGCAGTACAGTCTCTTCCAATTCGGGAGTGCGGCGTCTCTTTGGAGCACCACAGTCGTTCCTGTCGGCGGTGAAGGTACCTTGTTCTAGGAGCCGTATCGTAACTGTGGCGAAAAGGGTATGCAATGGCGTCGCACGTTGTGGATAACGCTCGTGATACAGCCGACGAGCAGCTATTCCATTACCTTCAGCTGCGCCATACACAAAGGTCATATATGTGTATTCTGCAAACGTGTACTCAACTATGTTAGTAGGAAACACAAAGGCGCGTGCAATGGGGCTCGAGGAAGGGTAGACGTCGCGTGCCATCAGGTGATTGTCTGAAGTAATGTACTGCCTACCTGATCGCATACCAACACAGGCACATCCGAGACATTGCTCTTTCCCTCAGTGGAAGGGGACGAGTGATACATCTGATTTGAAATGGTTGTAGCATGGAAACCGTACGTTTCCGAACATGGGTTCCTATTCAAAAGATAGTCTACTCAGGCCTCTCTACAAGTCCTAGGAATTTGTAAGGGGAATTTCAGAGCATCCTATATATTCTATTTTTCGGCGTTGAAATTCCGTGCTTACTTCTTATGTTTCATCTTAGAAAATGACCAAAAATCTAATTATATATAACATTAATAAGTTTTCTCTGTCGAGAAAACCTTAAAAACTTATAATGTTTTCCCACGCATTTGCATGTGTTCAGTGACTGTAGTTAAGAGAAGTTCAAATATTTAGGAAATTCCTCTGGTTGAGGCAAACTGTTCTATAATTCATCGTTCTTTTTAGATTCTCTATTAACTTTCCAGGCCGTCTTATCGCATTGATAATGGTTAAAAATATGCCTTGCACGGTTATAGTCTCTTGATTTACCTACTAATTGGCTTCTCAGTTCTATTACAGTATCTATTTTATTTTATTTATATACTAACTTGAACAATGCAACTTGTGTGAAGGGATACGGAATATTCTCATGGTGTTTATGTACTTACAATCTCCAGTTTTATCATCTTTCGTGCTCTTACAATATGCTTGTGTGAAAAATCCATACATAGTAATTACGGAATGCAGTAACGCATATATTTATATATACACACACAGTATGTTAGTGTACCCTGGTAGCTGCACAGGAGTGGCCAGAGTTGGGCAGTGACAGCTGCTCTCATTACAAAGTCCCATGTGTAGGAACCTACAAAATTCGCGTTATTATTTAAGGAAACGTTAAACTTGAATCTCGTGTATCCTTGCTATATGTTTGTTATTGGACCATACTTCATGTGACACGCCCTGGGTTACTCTTTGCCAATAAATGAACACTTCACAATTGTGTGCCCCAATCACATGGAATTCAGTCAGAAAGGGAGTGGCATCGCATCTATGTAACAGCCAATGAAGAAACGACGCTGTCTCCTTTACGTACAGCACTGTGAAGTTTAGACTGATATAAAATAATACAGCGAATTTTGCAGGTCCCTACCCATGAGCCAACACCTTACTTTGACATAATGTGTGGCCAAGGTTATTATAGATGTATACGCGGTACAATTAAACCAACCAACTAAACGAAAAAAATCGTCAGGCTCACTCTCTTTACCACATGTTTTGGGGAAGTAAGCCACAGGGAAGAATATTAGTGGGATTAAAAACCTTAATAAAATGTGGAGCTTTGCATCGTAGAGTGAACATGGGGTGTAGTGATGTCGCTGGCTTCGCGGACCACTCTCCGTGTAACAACTATGGACTGTACTTCTGCCAACAAGACTGTTGCAACTCACGTGTTTAGGAACTGAGGTTAGGACACTCTTTATGCTAACAAGTGTTTTTAGATATTTACGCACTTGTTTTAACCAATCTGTAATGTTGTTCGATTAAATTCAAATGGGTAAAAGTATTCTATTCGTATAAAAGGGCTTGTATTTTGAAAACTAAAAAATAAACAAGCATGTTCATCATGCACTCTTAACCACGTGACTGACAGTTGTGCTGGTTTGCGGTAGGTACATATTGGGCACATGTGCAGAAGACAAAGAAGTGTCATCCTTATCTCTAGTCCATGTTTCGCACATCCGACATAGCCCTCGGTCACGCCTGCGGGTAGCGAATTGCTGCTATAGCGCGGACTCTACTGTTTACCGGTGACAAGATGCATGGACTGCCGGCAGCATTAAGGAAATTAAACCTCCCCTCTTCTCCCCGCCATTTCATGGTCTTTATCGCTGCGTTTTGTTTTCGTTTGGACGTACAGTGAGTTTGAAACCCTCTACGTCGCGGAATTTATTTCAGTTCGCTGCCAGGCGAGCTGCATGTGGCCTCTGCTATGGGTACAAGTATTTCGTCGAAAGGCCGTTTGCGATAATATAATCACTTATGAAATGAACCTTAGAAAAAAAGTCACTGCTCCTGCATGCATATATTTTAATGGGCGCACTGTAGCCCAGTCATTTTAGGCTTACACAGGTAAAAAAAAAAAAAAAAAATCGTAAATCCGAAAATTTGTGCATAGGGTAAAGTGGGATAAAACCGGGTAGGTGTGTCAAACCGGGTACCTCGATATCTCTGAGACTTGTGCTGCGATCTGTTGAAGGGCGCGGGAACTACTAGGAGCCTCCATTTCGTGCGTTCGAAGTTGACATCCAGAGGTAGAAGCGTATTGATTTTAGCGCAGTAATTATTTTTAATTTTTCTGTGAAATTTGCCGATTTAAGTTCTTCCATGTGCTGTGTTTTTACGACAAACATCCCGACATCAGAAATAGGTGAGTGCATATTGTTAATAAGCGTGTTTTATTGCGTATTTTAACGTTTATAAATATCATCTAGTGTGAAATTTAACCTAGCTAAGCCATGTTTAATTCAATTAGTCACTGCGGGGCAAAACTGGGTCCATAGTGTGGGGTTAAACCGAGTATACCCGGTTTTAACCCGTGCCTTGGAAAATCATATTACTTTGTTGTTTTGATTACAAAAGAAAGTTGTAGGCGAGTGTTTCAAAATAAAAATGCAGAAAAATGATTTGTTAGTGTGTTCCTTACCCTAATTATTTGTTGTATCTCAAATCCTAATCTTCGTATATATAAAGAAAGAAAGGTTACCTATGTGTCTGCCTGTCTGTGTGTTCTTATATAAATCTACAGTTTTTATCTGAAGTTAATGGAATTTTGCACACTTGCCCTTCAAAACAAGGGGAAAAATACTGTCTACATTAGATTCCGATAAAACCACCCCCATCAATTTTCCTCGCCCTTCCATGCACCGACAGCTAGTCGTACTATATAATTGTTGCATGTTTTTTTTTTGTTTCAGGAAGCTATGCCACGGAATTATAAACGGACGACTAACAGGCAGAGCTGGTCACAGGACTCCATATCGTCTGCTATTGAAGAAGTCATGGAGGGGTGTATGGGGTACAAGCGGGCTTCCGAAACTTTTGGTGTCCCTCAGACGACACTGGAAGACAGAGTGAAGAAAGCTCGTCTCCAAAATCTCACACCTGAGTCGGCAACAGGAAAGCAACTCGGAAGGTATCGAACAATTTTTTTTTCAGAAAAACAAGAATTATAGCTTCTTCAGCACTTGTTACTTTTAGAAGAAGGATTATTCGGAGTAACTCTGTATCTTTAAGATATCCTAGGAAAAAAAACTCCTCTGGCAAGAACCAGGGGCTTCAATCGTGTGGTGATGAACATATTTTTCGACTTGTTAGAGTCGATTTATGTAGAGCACAAATCCAGCCCACTGACATATATAATGCCGATTAAACGGGAATATTTACTGGTCCCAACAAGCCTTCAAAAGTGTTGGCCATCAACGGCAAAAAACAAGTTGACTGCATATCATCTGCTGAGCGTGGGATTTTAGTGATAGTCTATATTTTCATGATTGCTTCGGGGAACTCTGTGTCCCCGATGTTTGTTGTTTTCCCCCGAAAAACGGAAAACCCACTGCTGATGGATTATGGACCACCTGGATCCTTCGCAGTTTTCCATGAAAGTGGGTGGATAAATAAAGAACCTTTCATATCGTTATTTGAACGATTCGTTCAGTTCTCCGACCCTTCAGAAAACAAGCCACACTTATTAATACTAAATGGTAATTCTACACATACAAAGGTCCTTAAGGTTATTGAACAAGCCAGGAAAAATAATGTAATTCTCACCTGCAACCGTTGGATGTGTCATTCATGTCTCCTTTAAAGAAGTATTACTAACAAGAAGTCAGACAATGGATGGTTAATCACCCTGGACGAACAGTCACTATTTACCAAGTTGAAAAACTGTTCGATGATGCTTTCGCTCGTGCAGCTGTGATGCAAACAGCCCTAAAAGGCTTTGAACAAACGGGTGTATCTCCTTTGAATAGAAACATTTTCCTAGATCATATGTCTGCCCCAGCAGATACCACAGACCGGCCAGCTACTCAAGCGCCTCAAGCCGAAGAACCTCAAGCCAAAGCATCTCAAGTCATAACACCTCAAACTGAAGCACCGCAAGACAAAGTGCCTCAAACCAGAGCATCTCAAGTCATAACACCTCAAGCTGAAGCACCGCAAGACAAAGCATCTCAAGTCATAACACTTCAAACTGAAGCACCGCAAGACAAAGTGCCTCAAACCAGAGCATCTCAAGTAACAACACCTCAAGCTGAAGCACCGTAAGACAAAGTGCCTCAAGCCAAAGCCTCTCAAGTCATAACACCTCAAGCTGAAGCACCGCAAGACAAAGTGCCTGAAGCCAAAGTTTCTCAGGATTCTATAATCAAGGGATTGACAGACTCACAAGACGAATTATTTGCTGTTCCTGGAACTTCTGGAGTGGCGTCGTCATTCTTTGTGCCACCAAATGTTCCAACGCCTCCTCCAAAGGTCGACTTGGTAGAAATCACAAAGAAGAAAACCACAAGGGAAAACAGGAATAATGACTTCCTCGCCGTACAAAAATTAGTTGGAAGGTGAAGAAAAAACCAAAATAAAAAAAGGAGAAAAGCATAATTTTAAGAGAGAACTTCTTCTTAGTAAGAACAAAAAAAAAAAAAAGGGAAGCTGTGAAACGCTTGAAGAAGCATAAAACAGAATAACACCCAAAAACTAAACATAAAATAAAAAAAATATAAAAAAATCTTTACGTGATTGTTTGAGTTCTTCAGAGGAAGAATACTTTGAAGCGGCATGTTATTTTTTGCAGTGAGCTATATGCAGACTCAATATCTAAAGAGGGATGGATCCAGTGGCTTTGTTGCCGTGGCTGAGCCCGTGAAACTTGCTCAAATGCTAGGGAAGAAGATGACTTCTTTATCTGCAACTTTTGTTCGTAATTAATTTTATGAATTTTTCCAAATTTGTTTTAAACCAGTTTTAATAATTACCGTAGTCTTAAGTAGTCTAAAATAGTACTTGTACTGATTTCCTTGATTTACACCATGTTTTCACCTGTGTAATACATTTTTATTCAACTTTCAAATTTTTTACATTTATTTAAATGAGTACCCGATTTTACCTCAAGGGTGAGGCAAAACCGGGTTTTTGTACCTAGTGAAGTAATTATTTTCTCATGATGAAATGGTTGAATTTAAGTTCAATTAACACTAACGTCATGTTGTTTAATATTTAAGAGATATGAAAAACCTTATTTTAAGTAATTTTTCATGGAAATTAATTCATATGATGTTAAAGATTAGGTACCGGTTTTGCCCCACTTTATCCTATGTTCTATTTAGTGCACTGAGCAACATACTATAAGTCGCAAGACGTCCTATGCCAACTTAGTTGATTTTTCAGCCAAGTAAGTCATAAGTAACATTTTAGAGTAGAATTGTTAGCAAAATGGCATATAATAATTTCAATGATGGCGATTTCTTAGGAATGACCCTACAGTTATAGTCCACCGGAGTATCTTCGTAATTTTCAGGGTTTGAACCAGTCTGACAACTTCTGCCGCTGCAGTGGTTGGACATCATGGAATAAATCAGGCCTGCATTACGGCAAGAGCAGCTTGCGGCGTATTCTGCCTTACAAGTACAGGAAATCAGTCGTAATAGGTCGTCGGGTGCAGGAGGCAGCTCAGTTGCAACTGGTTTCAGAGATTGTCTTGACACTATCTATCCCCAGTCGGTTGGACAGAGGCGGTTATCGTGCCATTCTTGAATCTGAAGTATAAAGTGGAACATCTAGAGACAGCACTGTACCATAATTTATGATGTTACAGAATTTCACAACTTACCTGCATATATGTCCTGAGGCTGCGTTGGTAGACTAGCTGCATTGGTAGTAGGCGGAAGGGCAGCAAGTTAAAATGAGGCGGTGACTGCCTGCCTTGCAAGAGAACGAGCATACATACCATGGAGTTCATCCAAGCTCGTGAAATCCTCATTGGTGTACAGTTGGATAAGGAACTGTTCACCAGCTGTTATGATTTGGCCTTTGTCCGCTGAAGGGTTGTTGAAAACTACAGAAATACTTTGAACATTCGGTTTGTGCAACTTCCAAACCTTCTTATTTCCCTTGCCGAAAACAGCCGAGGTTGTGTCACATCCCGTGACTGCATGGACAAAAAGTAGACAGATTTCCTTCGCACCTACCTGCCTCTGAGTAACACCCACACTGTAGATATTTGATCCTCGACTAAGTAAATGGATGCTTGTACCTTCATGTGCTCGAGCTAGTAACACGATGAGGATATCTGTGTCAGTAGCCACAACTATTACCTCACGACCTTCAGTGGCTTCCTGTAAAACTGTTCGGATAATCAATGTATCAGCATCTGCCGCTGCCTGATGTAACTTCAGTCCTGCACCGTTGAATTCCTGTGAGTGCATGGTGATGAGCCTTGCCTTATTGTGCCCATTGGAGAGGAAGTCTGCTTGGGAAACTGTTATAATGGTACTTGAATCAAAGCTCATATTAGGAGAAGTCTTATGTAATGAACATCGTTTTCGCTCTTCTCCTTTTGTGGGCAGAACATCATCGTAACCATCGAAAACCTCAATAGCAGATGTAGAATAATGCTGTACTATGTATTGAAAGTATGACTCTACCACGGTTCCAAATGTTGCAGGTCGAGGCCATACTAAAACTCGAAGGAGATATCTAGCATCAATAATGAATGTAGATGTTTCCTGTAAAATATTCGGGGCTGGTGCTGAGTTGAAGGCATCTAGAAGTGCAGATTTGGCTTTCTTCCTCATAGATACATCATCAAACAGTGCATGGGGTGTTGGTGCCAGTTTGTACTTAAGATAATGTAATAAATAACCAGTATTATTGTTAACTGCCCAAACTATGCGCATGAATAGTTGCTGTGGATTTACAGGCACAACTTCATTCCTTATGGCGATGCTCTTGTTCACCACATCCAACGGAAGCACTATGTTTTTTTTGTAGCTTCACATTGGCAAAATTACTTCCATTATTGTCTTCATAGCAGCACTAACAACAGAGAGAGCATTGTGGCAGTTAATATTCTCATGGCCGATGACACCTGAAGACAGTGATCGAAAACAGTTAGATTCAGCCCAAGGAGAGTGTTGTTTGATCTAGGACATGAACGTTTCTGAATCTCTTTTATCTGCTGATCGACGACTATCTCTCAGTTCGGCGTGCTATTCTGTTGAGGTCATGGACACACCTTTCAGACGTTCCATCGCTTCGCACACTTTGAGACACGAAGTATGCAAGCTGACTGTTTGAGATACCACGGCCATGCATCAGCCCACCTTGAACCTTCAGAAGTCCCATCAGGCATTGTTCAGTTGCCATATCGAGTGATACACATGCTCACAATTCATGGTTTCGTCGAATAACATAATATCCATCCTTGACGAACTTCAAGAACTCTTCATAAGCCATCCTCGACTCCAATTCCTCCATATGCTGTAGATATAACTGTGCTGTCTTAGCATAGGAAAAATGCCCAGCGGCATCTAGGTATGACAGCATTTCTCTCACACAGTGAAGATGTACAGCCCAGTCCACTGTTTGTTCGGCCCTCAGAAAAAAGTGAATTAGTTCCTCCATTTCCAGATACTGGATCCATAGTTTAGCAGTAGGACTTGTTTCAGCTACAGTTTTTTTTTGAGACTGAAAGCATCATAAAAGTGTTGTGAGACATTTGTTTGACTTATGTATTTTATGCTGTGTTTCCCTTCAAGAGCCTACAAGAGTTGAAGCCTCAAATCATCTTTTAAGGGCTCTATGCTTTTGCAGTAATCCAGAATCGCTGATCCAAATGCTTATGTTAGGAAGTGAGCTCTCACTGCGCGAGAGTAAGCATGGCCTGATAACATATTATCAACAGAAGCTTTTGCATACACCTTCTCGAAAAGGTAAGACATTATGTAACCTATTGAGCCCAGGAATGACATCAGTAGGTGGAATCCACCAAGGGGTGTAGTAACTATGCCTAATTCTCCGCATGGTACAGACGCAAAAATTTCAGAAGCTTTGGCGTATAATGACTGATCAAAGGTCACCATACAGCTCCTTTCACAGTTCCTGATACATTCTCTCTCTGCGAACAATAAAGCTGTGTATATTGTGCTTGGATTCCCTGGGTCCAAGTTGATGAAGGTCAGAGCTTCTATATGAGTTCGTCGGCAGTGCAGTTTGCCACTATTGGAAAGTTCCCTAATGAAACCATTCCAAGATGGCAGAGATGGTATGCCAATTCACTTCCTGGCCCTACAGAGCAGCCCGCACCAATGTAGAGGTCTCTTGAGAAGTGGTACCTAGTTCCCTCACTATAGTTCTGAGTCCTGATTTGGGCTGTTTCTCATACCATGCCACAGACATGACACCTTTCTATGTAATGGACACAGCAGTTTGAGCATCGAGAATACAAAGGAGAGAGTCTGCAGACTTTCCTGGGGCAGGTGTAATGAAGCGCAAACCTCCCATGCTATGAAATGTTCCGTGTCCAGTCAAAGTTAGTACATAAAAATCGGCATTGTTGAAAGCATACTGACAATAATCACCTTGATTCATGTGTACACCCTTTGATTCTTCGTGTATTATGACTTAGTACTCATACTTGCAAATAAAATAAATTATTATCAAAGACAATTTGCATGCTAGCAAGAAATAATAAATATGATGGAAAATAAATGTACTTACCTTTTAACTTCCGCATAATCAACAGAAGGGACAGTTTGCTCAGGTTACTGACAAGTTCTCTAGAGGCAAATTATCGGTGAGCATAAACACCAATACCCAGAAGAATGGGAGATATGAAAGAGCAGGATCTGCAGGCAGACACCAAAGATTGCCCAATTACCGCTCTCTTGCAGTTTACACTGACATCACTTTTAGCCCTAGTTGTTACCACTTTCTCTAGAAAACACTGTAGAGTCTCTGATAACAGCGACAGGTCACCTACATTACTATCACTCGACATGTAAGCATCAGGTTGGTACACTTTGCCACGAATGTCTTAGCGTATAATGGCTGCAACCGTCTGTACGATTCGAAGCCTCTCATCTGTTTCTGATGTTTTGCGCTTATCGTGCCACTTGTACAGAATATCACTAGTAGAACCTTTGAAATTCAAAATGCAGGCTCTCCCAATCTTTTCTGTAATGAAGATGGAGTCGCCATAATGTGCAAGGATCTTCTCTTCAATGTGATTCCCTGTGTATATTTCACCACCACCTATGGCTACTATCAGTTGATCAAGGGATTACTGGCATTTGTCACTCATTTCATTGTACTCTTCAAGTTTACAGAAGGCATACTGTTTTACTCTATCCGCTGATCTTCCTCTTCTACCATTTTGTACTGTGAGCTGTGTTCCTAAAGATGGAAACCCATGGATATAATATCAATTGTGTACAATACGAATTAAATTATGATATACATTGAAAATAAATATAAATAAAGCATACCCTTATTTAAAAATCTGAGGCTGCAGGGGTGGTGAAACTTAGCCTCAACAGCCACTAAATCCTTCACACTCTGGAAGTACGAACGCACGATTTCACCCCATTCGTCATTTCGTGCATCTGTTTGTTTAATAAATGTTTGTTTGAATGGGATTGTTGTGACCTGATCTACCACACGACACGCCTGTACTTCATCTTCTTCTTAATCTCGTTCCGTGCAAACACTTCCTCCCCGCAAAACAAACAATCAGAATCAACGTTGAATGGTTGAAGTGAAGAGCGTAACCTTGGCCCCTCATCCTTATCGTCGCTGGTGATTAACTTCTTATGTTGCAAAATTGAAGCTGAGTGGGTATATTGTCTCCTGCAATGTGCAGTTTGTGTGGATATATCTGAGCTCTTTCACATAGTTTATTACTGGTCATATAGAAACTGTTTGTTTCCTTACAATAGGCCTGTCTAGTTGGACTTCAAAGTGGACTGCGAGCCATATTTTCGAAAACTCTTCGATGTATCCATCGATGTTCACCGGAAGTTCGAAAATTTATGTTTTAATCAAGGGTGGTTGAATCGATGAATCTATCAGTTCCGTAGGCCCAAAACTTCGGTATGTCTGGTGGGCGTACACCACAACATGAATCGATGACTTTATGAATACTACCACGGAAAACAAAAAAAAACACATGTTTACTGCAATGGAGTGAATTTTTTTAATTCGCATCTGGAAGTAGACAAGAATACTGTGGAGAAACTCATACAAAGTTATACGTTATTAAACAAGGCATATGCCTATTTATCATACACGAACATGTGTGTTTTTTTTAAAATGAAGTTTACTTATATTCTAAAATTATCTCGAGGCGTCATGTGATGTTTTGTTATGTCCTTCGTTTCTATTAATCATGAAGTCACATTTGAAATTTCAAAACGAGTGCGACGGAAAAATTACAAACAGTTAACATGGGTTTGGAAAGTCATTCAATCATTGTACACATGCACGCCATTACTCGTGTACGTAGGGATGAGTTTCCGAAAATGAGGAAGGTGTCAGATTACCCAACGTGCTCGCGATCTATTTTCGTACGAAAGGGAATCAATTATTTATTATTTTTCAATGGCAGCATTGTTATTCGAAATAACACAAAATAAAGCATTGTTAAGCTTAGTCCAGGAAGCGCTGAAGTAAAATTGATTTAGTACTTCTTTGACATTGTTAAAATTGTATCACAATTTTCTGACCACTTTTGCGCAATAATTGTAGTGTCACAGATCTCGAGTAAATATTTACATGAGTTTTTTTAACATCATCATATTTCACATTAATTTACCATGCTACGAACCTTCGCAAGTTCAACTAGATGAACATCACACTTAATAGAGGACTGAACTTCCCGACAATCAACATGTACTGGGACTGTATAATGTGACGACCAAGCCATCATTACGCTGCTCGCTGGCAAGTCCCGCCAGACCTTTACTCACTGTCACAACATCCCCTTCTCTCAGAGAAGAATTGCAGTGAAAACACTCAATTGCACACAACATGGTACAGACGACGCATCAGTAAAAGACTGTGAAACTCGATGTAGTTAACACCGCGCGTATGACTGGCTGCAACAGTAAACTGTTTGTCACTCGATCCCTGCAGCTGTGTGGGGGGTCGTGTCTTAATACCCTCCCCCTCCCCCTCCTGTCTTGTGATTCATCCGAATACACCGCAGAATTCATACTGTCTTTTGTTTTCATGTCCACGAACCACCCACCATAAATGTGCCATGGTGAAAACGGATTACATAAGTTTTATGTCAATAGGTGCCATAAAAAAAAAAAAAAAAAAAAAAAAAAAAAAGAAAAACCGTGAAATCAGTGTTAGAGAGCGTATGACATTGGTATGTTGTTCATCTATGAATTACAAAAACGTCAACTAATTTTCAGATTTACAATTATTTTTTCAGATTTATATGCCATTTTGTTAACAATTCTATTCTAAAATGTTATCTTATGATTTTCTTGCATGAAAAATCAATGAAGCCGGCATAGGACGTATTGGGATTTTTAGTACGATGTTCAGCACACTTAATAGAACATACGCACCAATTTTCAGATTTACAATAATTTTTTACAGGTTTTCATAAAATTTTGTTTAAACGCCTGGGCTACTGAGTGACATGTGTCCAGTAAAGTTGGTAACGATGGATGGAAGGTAGTTCCATATCTTAACGTCGAATAAAAAGTGTTAGGAAACGATTTGTAATAACTTAAAATTATCTTTTTCACTTTCGTCAGAGTGTAAAAATAAACGGATTGGTAAAGTAAGTTATTTACTTTCTTAATTATTTCACAGTTTCATTTGACCGACACATGAATAAAGTGACGAGGTCCATGGCAATGTTAATTTGACATAAGGCGGAGGAATATACAACGTCTATACAACTAGGCCTTAAGCAGGGATTTTAAAAATGCTAATTTTATCGTGAACAGCTTATAATAAATAACTTACTGCGAGAGTATTGCTGGGCCTCTTTCTTTCTCCGTGTTATACTATTCCCGTTTTCTTTATAATTAAAACTTTTCCTTTCTACATAACCTATATATGTTTTCTACATTATTTCTCTGTCTCAAGAACCAATATCTTTAAATAAAAGTTAGCTGTGGAATATTCAATAATATATTTATTTGATCTTGTATACCAATTAATTTATTTAAGTTTACACTTTGGCTGAATTTATAATTACACTGCATAAGCAAACATTTCGACCAGAACAAGGTACGTTATCAAATAATATGTTTATCCTGCACTGGATATTTATTGATGGACAACAATTAACTTCTCTTCATGAAATTGAGCAGACAACAGATACGGCATTCTCTCGAGATCATCAGAATGTCTGATTGAGAAAGTAAGTGTAGCCGTCATCTGGGATAATTTGTAACCAGCTGGCACAATGTTTTCCTGCGATATGGTTCGGTAATTTTCCTGTGTCACCGTTCCATCAAAGAAGAATGACCGTATAAATCCTCTGGCAGATTTATCGCGCCACAGATTTTGTTACCCAGGAATATTAATTACTTCCTCTACCGCAGTGTGGGCCAGTACACACGTTTGTAGTTGTTAACAGTCCCATTCAGTCTAGAAGCGGCCTCATCAGACGATACAGTCAAATGTTCGTTGTCGATGCACTACTCATATGTTGCTCACACGCAGTTTGCGATACAGACTTCGTCTCCTTCCCGGGCTAACTAACGTACGTATGAACGTGTTCAAACCATCCTCACTGTTTCTTCTTGTATTATTGTTCTCTTCCAGCCGCTTCATCCTTTCTTCGCATCACACACAACCCTGTAACTCTCACACTTGGCATGTATTTGTGTTGTTGTTACACACACATGTGAGGCGCAGCTTTGACTTCTGCCCTCCATTGTCTCTGAACCTCAATCATGTTCTCGCATTTCCAGTTACACTTTAACATTTTTTTCAGACAACGAAAGTCATACTTTGCAGTTGTATAAATTTTGTGAACAGAGAAGTCTCAAATGAGGACACGAAACATAAGTTATTTTTTCTGTCAATCGCACATGTCATGTCACAATAACATGAAATATATGACACATACTAATTAGTTAATGAGCATCTTATTGAGAAAAACGCAGTTTCTGTCTATAATATTTTACATTTTAAGTTAAACAGGGTAACATTATGATTGATTTGTGAGTATAGTTATTTGATACATCTGTGATCGAGATTCATACCCTGATTTATGCAAGTACTTGAATTATTTGACGATGCGTCTATGTAACAATATGGAACCAAGTAACTCTCTTATTATAAAAATATCGTTTCTAAAGAAATCAGAACTATCAGAACAAAAATTAAGTTGCTATAAAATCGCGAAATTGTTGTCTTATTATTCAAGTAAAATAATGCAAATGCAAAAAAAAATTTTGTTACATTTGCAAATGCCCGGCGACAACTAGAGAGTTAACGAAATATTCTTCATTACAGAAAATACAGAGAAGAGGAGAAGCTTCGTTTAAAAATAAGGCGAATTTGTTAGATTTACTAGAGCTATGTTAATTAGTAGAACACAGGTAGTCTCCTCCAAAATTTTTATGCATCTTTCGAATAACATATTTCTGGTAAAAATTTCAGATGAAAATTATATAAATCCATTATTATGCCCAACAAAATAAGGGTAACATGTATTGTGCGCCATTTCTTATCCTACTTTGAAGGAAAGAAAGGCTTATGAGAACACTTTCCTGTCTGTGTGTATTTGTGTTCATGTGTGTGTGCGTGTGTGTGTGTGTCACAATTAAAAACTTTTGGACGTGTAAACTGCATGCCACGAAACTCGGCACACGTATAGTACTTACTAAGGACATCCTACTTTTATAGTTTTAGGCTAATCTAGGCACTTATTTTTAAATTGGCGGCCATTTTAAAATTTAGGGTGATATGTCATATATTTGGGAACCAGTCAACCAATTTAAACCAAATGTTTATATTGAGAGTGCATCTGGTAAGCATTGAGTTTATAGGTGGATAATATTTCTAGTTTTCCATTTCGGAAGAACTCACACTAAAAAATAAAGCGTTTACTTTATATCTCAAAAACTACTAAACCAATCCTCGCCAAATTTGGTACCTAAGTAATACTATGAAATGTCGTGTAAACATATGCAACTTATATTGGTAAGCCACTTATTATCGAAATGGAAACAATACAAATACCACCATAATAATATGAATATCATATGCGACGCTATCTGACAAAATTGCGGACAAGAGATGTTGTTTGTCTGAATACAGGCATGTGGCAGATGTTTTCAACAGGTATATTTTAAGTAGGCCAGGCAGGTATGTACAAAATAACGTGCATATAGAAATTTTAGTTAAGGATGCTATATTGTAGAAAACCATGTAATCAATTCGAAATTCATTTTGTTTTCTGGCAGTATATGTTCCAATTTTCAAATATGATTACTAAAACTCTCTTTTATCCGCCATTTTGTGAGATAATGCTGCATAAATAAAGTATTTATTTATTTTTTCGTATCCCTGGAAAATAACCAGTAGACCCTGATCAAATATTTGGAGCGCAATTAGCACTGTGGCAGACCGTGTAAACAGTTTTGCTGGTTGTCGGTCACCATTGACCGTGACTGTGACATTGTGAACCTTGTCCTAGCCCCACTGACCAAAATTAAACCTAATAAATTTCCCTAAAAATTAAATAACAAATCGGAAAAAGCGAAATCAAACCAAAACATTGAGAACATATAACTTTACACATTCACCAACAACACCTGCAAAATACTACCCGCCATTCATTTCACCAACCCCTCCCAATTATATAAAATAGAATGAAACACAGAAATCGACAAAAAAATATTATTCAAAAAATATAAGGAAATAATTAAATAGGCGACTCTGGCCGCCATGTAACATGTCGGCAACCCTGCCTTTTGACATTGACTCCAATGACCTTGACCTTGGGAACACCAAAAAAAACACCAAAAGTTTGTAAAAAATTTACAAAAATTAATATTTAAAAAATTATAAAAATTCACAGGAAAATTTAAACATTATTTAAGCGGTAAAATTTTATTCCTAATATTAATTTTAAAAATACTTACATTTCCGGAGGTCAGCCGAGCATAGCGTCCAGCAGACGAATGATCCACCTCTAAACAATTACGTTGTGTTAACATTCCCCCCCCCCCTCATCAACCCTAAAAAAACCACACTTCCAACTTACGCACCTCGCTGACCACCTTCCACCTCCCATCCCAAACATTTCCAACCACCCCAACACACCCCCCTCTTTACCCTCCCAGCCTCTCAATGTACAGTCGTTCATACAATCGTATCCCCCCCCCTCGCCTCCTGTCCAATACGCCATTACATCTTATTCAGCCATCTTAGTTTTCCGTTTGTCATTTGTTTACTTTGCTGGTGTGAGCGATGGTTTGAGGAGAGGGGGTGAGCAGGGAAGAAGGGGGTGTGTTTGGGTGGTAGCGATGTGAGGGAGTGAAGGGGGAGATGGTGAGGGAGATAGGTTTCTTGTATATTACATTGAATTTCAGGGGAGAATGTTAAGACAATGTGGTTGATTGAAGGTGAGTCGGTCATCTGCTTTATGTGGTGCCAGGCGAACCTCCGAAAATGTATGTTGTTGAATTCATTTTAAAAATATTTCTTTATAAATGTTTTTAATATATTAATAGTTTTTTGGTAAATATTTGTAAATGAAAAATAAATATTTTATGGTATTTTCAATGTCAAGGTCATCAGGGTCACTGTCGAATGTCACGGTCAGCTACATACAACATGGCGACCGAAGGCATTAATGTAATTTTATTCAATGAATTTTCAGAATTGCACTGGCTCCCAATGGACCCGAGCCGGTGGCAAACGCAGCCTCATCCACCGCCAAAAGGCCCATCTACCCCCAATCCCCCCCCCCCCCCCAGTACAGCCCAGGCCGACAACATTTCAGTGACACGCACTAGCCCGCCTAGGCGGTGGCGCGACATTTGTAAACCTCGGAACAAACAAACACGCTTTGAGGAAGCTCCCAGAACCATTAATGTAAAAGGAGTCTTTGTATATTACATAACCTCGTATATTACATAACCATACACGCGCACCTAAACATGAGCAGTTGTCTTAGTGCTAGTGACGTTTTGATATTTGCACTCTGGAAGAAGTCGATGACCTTGCCGTACTTACCACATTCACACACACATTGAAGAGAATGTAGACTCATTAATTAATCATTTTGCGAGAAAAAAAAAGACAGGTGCATTGATTTTATTTTGTAGGGTTGTAAATGCTGTAATATATTTTTGCTGTTTTGCTATGAAATTTAACTAATTTGGAATTATTTTACATTGAGTATTATTTTAGCATGTAGCCAGTCTGCAGGGGAATTTGACAAGGACTTCACTTGTACATATAGAATAAAAGTATATAAACTGTTAAGTAAATAAAAAGTAATGAACTGATCAGCTGTCGAAGACGAGGATGAAGGTTTCGTGTGTGATTTATACAACTAATAGACTAGTACGCTTCTTTGTGTATAATAATATTGGAATAATTTTTAAAATAATAACAATTTCAAAGTCACTACGATGTAGGATATCTGATAAAAGTATGAATTTAATTTTATGTGATTTTTATGGTTATGTGTTTCGTGTGTCTTAAATTATCATGCATATAAAAATAATTTTGAAAACAATATAACCATGCTCGCCAAAGTTTGTAATAATGATATTTTGGAAACTAAAAGTTATACCATACAAGGTCATCATTACGTCGCTGGGTGGGATGAGAAGGACCATGAGCCGAATACTCTGTTTGGTATAAAATGTATTAAATATTGTAAATACATTTTGTACCTAGGTCACTATTAGTACTATTATTACAGATTATTAATATACTAAACAAATTATTCATTATAATAACGAAACGGACAACAAACGCTTATGTTTCAAGTAATCTTCCATTTCACCTCTCCCCCCCACAGACAAACATTAATCCAAGCGTCCATCTATATATAAGTCCAAACATCCATTCATCCATCGATACATACACCCAATAATATGTCCATCAAGCCATCCATACAGCCACGAATACCTCCAAACATCCGTCCATGAATTCATTTGTATGTACACTTCCCCATCAGAATAAATGAGCGACGGAGAAAATTTAAAGTCCCCTTCGGCTATCTTCGGCTATTGACAAGATGTATCGCCTTGGCTCTTAGGCAAGCAGCCCCACAGAACCATCCGGCCAATCGTTCAGCGTTTTAACTGCGCTAAGAATCTCTTTAGCTTCTATTGGAACATCATTCTGACATCGGCTTCTCCAAGTGAATATAATGCATTTAATTGGATGAAGCAACTCGTCCTGCGATTTATGAAGTTAATGCAAAAACATTATATCTCACATAAACACGCTGGCAGTCCGTGTCTCACGCGCAAACAGATGACCCTTATGGGAATAAACCATCACTTATAAAGGCGAGCTGATCTACAGTGTTGTGCAGTAGAGCTTGTCTCGGCATTCGATGCTTCAAACAATGAAACATTTAACGTATGTGGAATTACTATAATTACATATTACTGTAAAAGAGAAAATCATAATTCCTCTGTTAATAATTAAAATAAACCCTTTTCTATGTGAGACGTTAAGTAGTTATAATATCTGTCTTTTATTTTCGATACACAGAAACGAATTTCGTGCTGTCATACGCATTTTCGAAAACCGAATATATAAAACTTTAGCGGAATATATGCCTATATTCATCAGTAACTAAAGCCACTGAACATCAATGAAACAAATGCCGCATGTTGCAGATGTAATTATTGTATGCGCACATCAAGAATGTTTCTCTTGCAACTAGCTGCTGTCTGCATGAAAAGCCACGTCCTATTTACCGGGCCAATTTCTACGCTGCCAAATCAAATCCTTACGTGGGTTTCATATTAACTACTGCGACCGGCAGACGTCTATGCACGTCTGAGCGCGCGGAGCGTGTTAAGCATTGCAACAGTGTTTATAAAACAAGAAATAAAATGATAAAATTACAATCTACAGTATAATGTTCATCTACTTCACAAATCCCACCAAATTAATCTGCGTGTAAGCATTCTTGCCGTGCTAAACTGTAGTTTATGTGAAATTGTGGTCTACATACGCCTGGGTGTTCAAATTAAAAAGCTCATGAAAATCACAGTAAACATTTAGATGTCATATAAAAAGGTGTTAATTATCTTGTCGGTTTATGCATTGTTTCTAGAATTTCGATTCACGTGCAAAATTAATGCCACCTGTACAGATGTTTTTCTGAATAATGCTAGCTTCAGCAGACGGTGTAACCAATATAAAAATATTATTGTAGCATTTATGATACAGTTATTTGTACTAACTTAACAGACCGTAATAGATGATTGTCTATAATTCATGCCAGTAAATATTATTCCAAATGCAATGTTCATTAAAAGAAAATATTTTCTTGATTATGAAACAAAGAATGTACAAATGTGTAATACTATTTTAAAAGCATTACAAACTAAAGCATTAACAGTTAAAAATTATATGCCTTTCAAATTATTAGATAAACAGATTAAAAACTAACTATAGTAATAGGTAAAATTAGTGTGTTGTTGTTGAGGTTACGGCCACACGTATATACTCGAGAGGTTGTAGGTTCGATTTATAATTGTAACGTATTTATTTAAATATAATCTCTACCACTAAATAAAATGGAAGTATCTGATGTAATTTTCGAATTTTTCACTTTTAATTATTTTTATATATAGTATAATTGATAAATCAGCCATATAAAATGTTAATTTTTTTCGTGTCTGTCTGTCCGAACGAATTTAACTCAAGAACCACATAACATACTGACATCAAATGTACACAGTATATATATATATATATATATATATATATATATATATATATATATATATATATATATATATATAATAACCCCAGGATCAACTAAGCCTTCGTTTCATTCAGATATCTCAAACAGTTCCGGAAAAAATTATGATCAGGGATGTAAATAGGTACTGGATTAAGATTTTCTTATGATTACTGCAAACAAAACCTTTGTTAATTTCTTTTTCCCGTCTTTTTCCTTTCTTTTTTTGTCTATGGGCTGTAAACCTTTCCTTCCAAAAAGCTGTAGTCGCCCAGTGGCTAGAGTTATTCCAAGTGGGGCGGCATTGACCCAATGGATAGATATATATCAAGTAGGGCCGCAGTAGCTCAGTGGCTAGAGAACCCAATAGTGAGGTCGCAGCTGGTCAGGGGCTAGAGCACCCAATAGTGGGACCGCAGTAGCTCAGTGGGTAACGAATCCAATAGTGGGGCCGCAGTAGCTCAGTGGGTAGAGCACCCAATATTGGGGCCTCAGAAACTCACTGGCTAGAGAACCAAATATCGGGGCCGCAGCTTGTAAGGGGATAGAGCACCCAATAGTGGGGCCACAGTAGCTCAGTGGGTAGAGCATCTAATAGTGGGGCCGCAGTAGCACAATGGCTATAGCACCAAATAAGGGGGCCGCAGTAGCTCAGTGGGTACAGAACCCAATAGTGGGGCCGCTGTAACTCAGTGGCTAGAGAACCCAATAGTGGGGCCGTAGATGGTCAGAGGCTAGAGCACCCAATAGTGTAGCCGCATTATCTCAGTTTCTAGAGAACCCAATAAAAAAGTTGCAAGGTCAATTCAAAGTCCTAAATATCATGTTAACATAAACATTCGCGAATCGATGGTAGGGTGTAATTTAATAAGTCCATTAATCCAGAAAGAAGAAATATTATTTTAAACTTAAAAACTCAATGAAACTATTGTGGGCTTTATTTTAATAACTTAAAAAAAAAATGTGCGAACGAAGTCGCACGGGTCAGCTAGTATAAAATATAATCTTTGTATTATATTTGCGGTATAAATAAATTTATGTTTGAAGGTATGTTATATATATATATGAATTTAGATTCTCAATTCATAAATGTGACTGGAATACAAGTTCAACTGTAATGTTAAATATCTATATATTGCAAGCCCCACACAGTTGGTTAATGTATTCATCACAAGAAAAGGCAAGTATTCTTTGGTTGATAGTTTTCAAGGTTTTACTTGTAAAAGTACCATAAAATGCACACACATTTCCAAATCTACAGCACTAATATTTTTATTCCATGACATCTTTTTTCTCGTAGTTCTCCTATTGGAAGTGACATTTTCCAAGAAAGATTGACTCCTACGGACAAGTATAAATCACACCCTTGCTCTACCCGGGATTTGAAACAGGAACCACTCACGCTCAACACTCAACCGACTGCGCCACAGTGGGCAATCAATATGTCAATCACTGTCAGTGGTTGTAAGAACTTATATTAAGTGAACAAAAAGCAACTTATTTCATTGGAGATAGTTTCTAAGTTACAATTTAAGTAATACATTTATTAATTGTTCCACATTGTACTTATAATTCACTGCCACGTTAATTGGTACTCGCTTGCCTATATTTGCGCTAAATTAAATGCATTGTTTAAAAACATTTACAGTTTAGCTTAACGTTCATACATCACTAATTTCTTTGGAATAAAAAAATTAAAAATAGCAATATATCCATATTCTTATCTCAGTTCTATTTTGTGTTTTTTTCTAGCAGTGGCTATAATAAATATTCCTTTATCATTTAATAGAACATTATTATAATTTAAAATACTTTAATTTTATTATTAATTATTAGAATACATTTATTTGCTGCACCGTATTGTGATTTATAATTTCGACAAGAGACACTACTCAACAATTCTATGTCATCAAAAATATCGTGGCAACAGCAATGGATATATTACGAAATTACATTCGGCATTGACTAGATAGATGACAGCTCTTTACAAATTTTTGTTATTAATTTGCTTGATTTTTGGATTTTTTTTTTTAGAAGTAAAACTTCTCTGCTGTACAATGTGTTCAATTTGGCTTAGCTTTATGCTGTCTCAAGCCCCTCAATGTTTGCGTAGTGAAATGCTGAATGTCCATATTACATCATAAGAGGGTGTTTTAAAAGAAGAAACACATTTTAGACAGTATTTTGTATTGTATTTATTAGATTATTCGTTGTTATTTCACTTGATACACATTGTTAAACAGGAAATTTTTTATGTTGTTTGACGGCCATTTTTACATGATGTTTAACTGATCCACCAGTAAAAAAAACAAACCACTAAAAAACAGTGAAAATAATTACTGATGAATCAGTGGAAAACGTCACTGAAAGAATACATTACGTAAATCTGTTTTCACTGATTAATTACTTAGATTTACTGAAGCGACTGTTGAATCAGCCAGGTACTGCTGACTGATTGTAACAGTGACATTCTGTCTGATTCGATTTAGAGTGTATCGCAGCGTTTTGGTGGCATAGGCTATTCGCGGTAAAATGAGCACTTCTGAAACCTCTACTTAAGATCTACTTGTATGCACGTTGCGTATTCTACCGCCGTAAGTAATATTAACATTGTCATGGGTCTCATGACTTTATTCATGCGTCGGTCAAGTGAAACACTGAAATTATTAGAAAAGCGAAAGAAAAACTTTTAATTATCATAAATGGTTACCCGACAGTTTTTATTCGGTGTTAATATATGAAATTACTTCCCAGCAAACACGGAAAATACGGTCAGGAATCAGGCCGGTAAAAGTTAGCCAACAAACTCCGGCCAGCCGATACCAGCCCGCTGTCTTATACCGGAAGCGGCCCAATGGAAATATGGACTCGTGGCAAACTGTTGGCAATGGAAATATAGATTGGTGGCTCACTGTTTGTCCACAGTGTCAAAAAAGATACGAAATGTATTACGGCCCAATATACACAAAAGTACGGGCCATAATCGGGCCGGTAAAAGCTTGTCGACAAACTGCGGCCAGCCCATACCATCCAGCTGATACTGGTTGTCTTATGCCGGAAGCGGCCCAGTGGAAATATGGACTCGTGGCAAACTGTTGGCAGACAGTGTCGGGCCTGCAAAGGCTGGATGTCGTTTCGATGCCGGGCTTGCGACGGCTGGGTGTCGTTATCATGCCTGGCCTGCAATGGCTGAATGAAGTTACGATGCCGGGCCTGCGACAGATGGATGTCGCCACGATGCTGGGCCTGCGACGGATGGATGTTGTTACTATTCCGAGCCTGTAATAGCTGGATGTTGCGACGATACCGGGCCTGCGACGGCTGGGTGTTGTTACGATGCCGGGCCTGCTACAGCTGGATGTCGTTACAATGCTGGGCCTGCGACGGCTGGGTGTCGTAACAATGCCGGGCCTGCAACGACTGGATGTTGTTACGATGCCGGACCTGCGATGGCTGGATGTTTCTACTATGCCGGATCTGCAACAGCTGGATATTGCTACGATGCCGGGCCTGCAACGGCTGAATATCGCTACGATCCCGGGCCTGTGACGGCTGGGTGTTGTTACGATGCCGGGCCTGCGATGGCTGGATGCCATTACGATGCTGGGCCTGCTACAGCTGGATGTCATTACAATGCCGGGCCTGCGACAGCTGGATATCGTTACGATGCCGAGCCTGCAGCGGTATGATGTCCACAAATAAGCAGTTTAAAAATGAAAAAAACTTTAACTTTTCGATTAAAAATTGTATTAATAGTAATTTCCTCTTTACGCATATTCATTTCATTGAGTTGTCAACACATTAAAAGAAATGAAAGTCCTTTACTTGCCTAGTGCGGGATTCGAACCAAAGACCCTTAAGTTGACAGTCCAGATTGCTAATCTATACACCACGGAATTAGTTGGTGATGTTGTCCAATAATTAAAAATATACCGGAACACAAATTATTATAAAGTAATGTACAATTTTCATTATAATATAAGAACTTCTTTTAAAACGCAGATTATTTAGAAAACATTTCTTCAGAGGCTTGCTAATAAAAAGCTTTTGTTAGTTTTTGATGTATCTGTCTGATGGTTGTACCAATTAAAAAAATTTCAATGTCAACAAATGTCATGGACTACCACGTGACATATATAATCACGGAAAAGAATATGCTAATGGTTAACACACGGTCTCAAAAAATACATCATCCCACTAACAGCTAGCTAACATATTGCCTATTCAAAACACTTTCCAAAAGTTTGTCGGCAAAATTCATCATATGTATATATTTATTGTGATAAATAGCCTTGTCTCTAAAACGTTATCGGGCCGGAATAAATAAGATGATGGCTAGCTTACCGAAAAAACAAAGATGCTTTATGGGAATAGGCCCAGAAACAAAGCTCAGGTTTGTTGGGAAACGAAACATAAACAAATGACCTGGTCATTGTTATAACATGTCATTTTAGCAGATCTCAACATGATTCACAAGTTTATATTTCAGATAGTTCTGTTTTCATGAAATCAATTAAATGTTGTTACTCAAAGATGGTTACTGTGCAGATGGAATTGTTTCATATCCCAATTCACTCTTCATTGAAAATGACGTGTGAGATTATTAACTGCGGCACAGTGTAATAACACATTATGTACGTACAGAGAACCTCATAAGAAAAAAAACATAGCGTGATATTTTTCACTGACTATTTAATTATTGAACCTGTTTGGATTTAATAAATGTTTGTTGATATTTTAAGAAACTTTTTTTTTTTTTTTGGTCAGTGAGACAGGTTAATTTTTATCCATACTTTTTCGTTTCATAAGGTCACAAAACTTCATCGAGAACACATTCGAACCTTCTTCATTTTCTTAGGGATTTTAATTTGGACAATTTCTGAAATGGGTTTTAGGTATTTATATAACCAACCGTTTACAGCAAAGATTATGGCTATATCTTATCGAGTTACTGAGCTGTTGATGAGTTTTCCAAAACACATTTTACTTCTTTTGGTCCCCTAAGATAATGACTTTCAAAAAATAACCTACAATGAATTTTTAGGCATTTTTGTAAGTAGCCTTTTGAAACATACATAATAACAATATATTATCGCCTAAATGTGCGATTATGGAGACGTCGATAGCATATTTGAACACTTTTCACCCACGTAATGTTTACATTTTAAAATATTTTTATATGTAATCGTTTGAAGTTAAGAGTGTAGCGATATATCATTAGGTTAATAAGATATTGAGGGATCCTCGAACATATATTTTACCGCTTTTCACCTTATGAGTTGTTGGATTTCAAATAATCCTGAAATCTGTTTTGTTGTATATGCATAGGGTAAATTTTGAAGCTATTGAGACGTCCTCAAAAACATGCTTTACCTCTTTTCACCCTCTTAGGGGTTAAATTTTGAAAAATCTTTTCTCAGTGGTTGCCTGCATCCAGAATGAAAGCCAACACTACATTTTCAAACATTGCACCTAACTGTTTGTCTGTATATTGGTGACTGAGTCAGTCAGTCGGTACTTCAGTGTGTACACAGATATTTTAATTCAAGAATTGGAAACAAATTTCTTGTTATCTTTTAGTTCGACGGTACAGTACATTGTTCCATCCAATGTTCACATTTTGCCAAAACAGAACATTACTTATCGAAAGACATTTATATCAACAAAGTGTCAATATCAGGCAGCAGCCTCAAATCCTACATGATGATGTTGTGAAAAATGGAAGCTTACCTGTCGTATTATACACACAATAATGAAATTAGTTCTGATAATTTCATGAAGACCAGGGAAGGAGGGATATCATAAAAATGTATTATGAAATGAAATTTTCTTTTACCTTCATTTCTGGTCCATGCTCTATATCATCCTAATATGTGCGTCCGGTGCGAGTCCTGTCATATTATGTTGTTTTCAGTTACACAACGTATGATAAATATTTAATTTACCCGTTTAATTATATTTGTTTTGACGATTTTAATATAGGATTCACGAACATGGCTCTAAGTTACTAATTATATATTACTGATAATATATCATTTTGGTTCTGTAGCCGGCATATCTACTGGGTTTTGTGACCTTGGATTTGTTACATTTTCACCTTGAAAATTTTAAAGGAAACACTAAAGAAACAGACAATTCTACATCGGGTTCAAAGCATATCAATAAAAATAAAAAGAAAGCTTTCCCTCGTTTTACAATTACGGTTCAATGAACATCATCTAGGAATTAGTTATTTATTGCGCAGTCAACGAATAATTCAACAAATCCGGAACCCTGCATCGCGAAAGCCTAACTGATGTCTAGTTATCTGTATATTATAAACTTATTCATTAAAATGTATGCAACTGTTATCTCCAAATATCGTCTTGCAGGACAATGATGGTTATACCCTTTGCGATTCTAAGATGTAATTTTAAAGACTTGGGAAGAATTCGCTTGCTGCATGTTAACCTAATTGCCATTTTGCGGAAGTGGTAACTGTGAGTAAAATTCTAGCGCTGAGAAACGTAGCAAGCTGTAATATATATTGTATAGAGTACATATTCGAAACAGCAATATCAACTATTAATCACTGTGTTTGGGTCTGAGAGACGGTAGCGAACAGCGAATGTCACAGATCTAAGTGTTACACTGCCTAACTGCAAGGGACCCACGTAGACAGGCAGGCTGCTACAACAGCCTGGCCAACTTGGCCTCCCCCATCTAACTACTGTATATGCACTGGCACCTGCCCTGAACACGTCTCTGCGTGTACTGTCCGTAATCATGACGGCACATACTGTATGGTTCTGTACGTCGCCTGTATATTGTACGTTAGGGAATCGCATTCCTGACCTCGTGCACTCCACACAAAACTAAACAATCATAAAGTGTGACGTGTGAATTCATCGTGAACATGATGATTTGAACACGATTACATAATATATCGTACCTATACCAGAGATCAGTGAATATTTGTTGTACTAGTTGCGAAGCAAGAAGAGAACGTATTACCGCATGTTTTAGAGATGGCAACAAAAGCAACACAACATTTTGGAGAGTGATTCCAGTAGAGATTTTTGTGTGTGGCGTTACCTAACTTATCTCTCGAGTGGAGGGAAACATTCTTCCATCAGACTTAATTATTCTCATTGTTTTCTTCTGCGTTAGAGTATGAAGCATAAGGTCAACAATTTTTGTTTAGTATCTCATTGCATCGTTGAACCAACAAAATGTTAAGTATATTTCATTAAGCTATATTCTTTAAGGAAAAACGAAAATAATGACAACCACAAAGAATTCTGTGAAACCAAGACATGCTTGGAAACCTAAAAGGGTACGACCCTAGTTGTACGATGCACTTTTTGAATCCATTTAAACATTAACCAAACACCATTATACTTAGCTTATAATACATAAAACAATTATTTATTTTTTCTTACGAGAAATTTATTTTTTGTCATAAACAATATATTTCGAAAATAGTGTGGTGCTGCTTTATTTATCGATCGTTTAATAATTCTAAATGAATGGTTGTTTCACCATATTTCCTTGATTAACTAGAAACATCCAATTCAATTTAACTTTTAGCTACTTTCCTTAGGATAATGGGCTTATGTAATCATGCAAATGTCTGTCTGTGATGTACTGTATGTCCGCTCATAATAACATTCGAACCCGTGAAACATATTTCACCAAATTCGGTACACATATAACTTAGAAAGGACATCCAATTTTACAATGTTCTGCCAAGCCGTTTGCTTATTTTTAAAACGGTTGCTATTTTAATACATTAGGACGCTATTTCATATCTGGCGAATTATTTTACTAGGCAATGCCAAATCTTGTATTTTCACAGGTAATCACGTACGTCTTTAATCTAGGAAGGTACGTTCTTATTGGTTCGCCATTGTGGAAGGTAGCACATCATGAAAACAATAAGCTTTTACATCATATCTCGGAAATTACACAATAGATTCCTGCCACATTTTGCAGGTAACTAGTACCTTTAAGGCCTATAGTAGACCATGGTACCTTATACATTTAAGATTAATGTGGAACTTGCTATATTTTCAAAACGTTGCCAAATAGTTCGTTTTAAATCATATATATATATATATCCACACATATACATGTAATATAATTCTATTATATTTTATATGAAGAACGTATGGCCTAAAAACATTAAATATGCCAAGAAATAACCAATTTCGTTTACCATTTTGTAATATAGCGTAGCACGAAAAAATAAAATTATTTTATCGTAACTCGGAAAACAATATACACATTCCTACCAAATTTGACAAACAAGAAGTATGCTGATATGAATTAATTGGGCCAGGCATTTATATTTTAATTGGTGATAATATAGACATTTTGATAACTATACTGTGTATGAATCGACGTGACTAATTTCGAGCAATCTTTGTATACTGTATCTAATACTATGTATGCCATGTTAACATATGCGATTTAAATGTGTCAGAAACTTGTTATCGACACGGTGACTGTATAAATATTTTAGGTTCATTTGGTATACAGTGTACCATACTGTTTGGTATACAGTGTACCATACTGTTTGGTATACAGTGTACCATACTGTTTGGTATACAGTGTACCATACTGTTTGGTATACAGTGTACCATACTGTTTGGCCAATTTCAACCAAACTTGGCGTGTTGAACGTATCACCTGCAGGTATTAAACATGTTGGTACATTGTCTCTTTTGTCCGCCGTATTGTAAGGTAGTGCTAGACGACAATATATTGTGTCAAATGTCTGGAAACAATAAATCTATTACTACCTAATTTGGCAAACAAGATTCACCACTGTGATCAAATAAACATGTATTTTTTTATGTGGGTCGGTCACTTATTTTTAAAATGGCGGCCATTCTAACATTTTGATTACTTATCTATGACCACGGAACCGTGTAACCAAGGAACGAAAAAACAAAGAGTGGAAGGAGGGAGGGGGAGGGGGGTTATACAATTTTGAAATATTGCACATGTACTAGTGAATGTTATCAGAAATTCGGAAATTTGATCGAATTAACACAGCAAATTGAAAATAAACATTCGAATGAAATGAGACTTTATCTGTACTTTAAGCAAAACATGTTATACAATACAAAAAAAACTGGAAGAATTACTTTCTGGGCCCAGATTGGTAAGTTAAATGTTGCTTAACATAAAATAACACAGAAATTATCAAAGTCATCCAGCTTAACTTACTTTTTAACATTGATAAAGTGGGTTTTTATATGCGCAAACATATGTCTCTTACAGTTTAATTGTGTGCTTATTCTGAGCCATTAAAATATCGACACAATGAATCGAAACATTTTTTGTAGCACATTTTATTCTCTACACAATTGCCCATGCAGAAAAGTATATTGTAGCTGTTTGTTAAAAACTGTATTAATTTCTTTAATAAGCAACGATTTTGCAACGAGAGACATTGTACAACTAAGATGTCCGAGGGCATCTCACTGGTTTTCTGACAGCTTTGACAAGTTCAAAACTTTATAAGCTAGTTCACGTAATCGTACTAAGTGTGTATATATTCCTCGCTTTATAGGATAACTTTTACAAAGCACAGATCTCTAGGAAATTGAAGAACGGGGGCGAAGGAACTCTATGATACTGTAGCCCAAACATAATGATGTGAGTTGCAGCGTTTGCTGCATGCATCTCCGACCTGAAACGTCACCTCCTCGCTCGCTTAACACAGCAGTAGAAATCGGTATATTTGATTACCATTGCTTTATCTGGTAGTCTGCGTTAAAACAGTTGACATGAAATGGCATTACAACATTAGACTTGGATGGAAGTAGGGCCTCTGCTTCTACATGGCGGTATTCAAGGAAGCAAGATTGTTTGCCTTTCTTGTTGACTTAACGAAGCACTAAAATGCAGGTAAAATGACATTATTGTGGAGCTTCACGTTTCTTTTGTCTCTTTTACAAAATAAAAGAAAATGTTATTCCTCTGTGAATACCAGCTCGCCAAGAAAGTGATGTGTATTTTTATAATATTTAATCGCTTATAGGAGCTGTTGTGTTGTAACTGTCACATTACTCGCCTTGCACCTCGACAAACCAGGGTCAAATCCGTATTTTTGACTGTAGGAAACATGGCTGGTGTTTCTGTTGGCCGGTGAGTAGTGTCGGGGTACTCCCGATACTCAGTTTTCTGTTGATGCTCCATCTCTACCTCTCTTCACCACCATCAGCTCTGAAGACCTTAGTTGTTAAGCGCCGCTTACGTCTCTCTCTGTCACTGGTGTTAACTTAAGACTGTGTTTCACCTACATACAGTATTTCACATTTAAATTGTTCATCTCCGTTCACAATTAATGTTAATTTTGTAACTATCAAATATCATATGTTATTTGCAGATGCGACTTAGATATGACGTGAATTGCGGGTTTTGTACGTGCCTTGCGAAAGCTTTCCTATTATCCTTATTATTTTTTAACTTTCCGACTTAATTGTGACTATGTTCGGAACCATAAGTCTTTGTGGACGACTTTTTTTCTTATGAAAAGTCGCAAATACTCAGATTCGGTTAATCTTGTGGTCTGTAATACAGACTGCATTCCCCTTGCTAGTTTTAATACTTCCAGCCCTACAATTAAATGATTGGTGAGAAAATTAAACTAAATTACAAAAATTTAAAAGAGAAGACATACGACATGACAAAATACAGGAAAAATTACTATGCACTTGCGGTGTATTACATTACTTAGCCAAACTAGTTTTTTTATTAATCTAATGTATACGTGTAACTATTAATAAATACATTATTAAAAACTATCTCAACATGTTTGCACCTTTACTTTGCTTTCCAAAGTTATTTTTTCAACGAACAAATAATGAAGTCGATTTTATTTCCTAAGTGAGGATTTGTTTGAGTAAATAAGCTTAGTAGACAGACGTCTTTTTATACAAGGTATGTCTAGTGCCGAGACAAAACGAACACGCAGTCAGGTGGCTTCCCCCATTCAACCGCTTCATAGTCCGCCTGGCTGTATGAGGTTCCCACTGCTTGCAGCTCGCGCTACTGTCCGCGCCATACATCGTGGCCCTTGAGCTCCCTCGTCCGTCAGTAATGGGCTGGACACGGACGGGCGCTGCAGCGGGCGGAGATTACTAACTGCAGGGTTATCTATACTCTTCAATAAAGGCATTTTCCAGGGTGTCCGTTGGATGATTTCACACTAAAGACTGGTTCAGTTCACAGTCACGCCAAAAGAAGCTGTCCAAATGTATACAGATATTCAGCATTACCGTGCATGGGTGAAAGCTCAATTTACGAATATAGGATTACGATGTAAATACATGACATGGAACTAGAAGCTGAATATATTTTTACTTCATTGTTTGGTAATCAGAAAATGTTACAAATATTTTATGAAATAGGCCTTATTTTAAAGTTGTCTCAGAGGTACGTTTATGAAGGATAGACTGCACACTTGTTCAGTACCTTGCACATAGAGGCGATGACACATGTGATGCACGTGCCTGGGCCGTCCTCAGCGCTTCGTCTTTCTGGACAAAATACGTCCTGTTAGGCGGAAGGCGCTTAATGAGCGAGTAAAGGGATTTGGGCGGCTCTTAACACCGAGATATTGAGAGCCCTTTAGGGTAAAGCCAGCTGAGTATGGAGCAGCGCTGGAATGCAAGAGCGGGGGAAATGGGAGATTAGTGAGAAAACCCGCCGATCAGCGGCATCATCCTGCACGCTTCCCACATGCGAAAATCCGGGGGCGATCTGGCAAGGAATCGAACCCGGTTCACCATGGTGGGAGGAGAGTAGTCTAACCACTACACCACCGTGGCCCCAGGAATACTTCATGTTCACTATCGGATTATAAATATGTCTTGTATACACAACCACGTCGTAACAGAAAATGTGTACTAATACACTAAAGCCAAGCGTGTTTAAGTGTATTAATATCAGCGCAACGTTTTAAACAGATATGTCTGCCTAAAAGTGCTCACTTTAAATAATATTTTCTTAACAGGAATAAAAACAATGTAGCTGATGAAACCAGTATAAAAGTATAGCCAAAAATATTACTTTGCCATGCCATGAACTGTAGATAATGCGGGTAAATTATCTCTAAAATTTAAGCACTAAAATATTTCAGAATGAGATGACACTGCACGCTCAGTTGCATGGATAATTGTACGAGAAAGACTGAAAGCTTTTCAAATGCCCTATAGGATTATTTGGCCTAGTTGCGGAGCAGAAATGTATACGCTCTCTCAACCAGGTCCGGGTCAGCGTCCAAGAAGCACACTACTGTCTGCGCCAGACATTGTGGCTCTTGTGGCAACGTGGAAACATTACTCCACTACAAGCAGTTTAACTGCTGATTTCGATTTCAATAGATGTCGGTGAATGTTTAAGAATATATAAGAAGGCTATTTATAGAATTGAAAGGGAAGTAGTAAAAAGCATGAGTAGGTGTTGTGACCGCGAGGCTAATAGGTATGAGTGTTGAAGGCATGCTGATCAACAGAGCAGCTGATAGGGTTGCCAACTATTCTGGCATCAGTAACAGGTTTATCCAAACGGTTAATGAAGGTTTGTTGTATAGTAGTCCATATATATCACCTTGTTTGATATCACGAGTGCTATATATGAATATGGCATATATAGGTTCACTATGTTGAAAATTGTAGGCAACTGTGTCTACCAGAAGACATAAAGTATAATGACTAAATCGTCTTGTTCGAGGACACAAGTTGTACCTAAGTCATAAATTTGGCAGCTCTAACTTCAGTGAATTGAAAACGGCATACAACTATTCATACAAGAATTTTGAAGCATGTTGGACCATATTTCCTTTATAAAGGTCAAAATTAGTACACATGATATATATTAAGTAGTCATAACATCAACTAATCCAAAATGGCAGCCAGCAATGCTTATCAGAGGGCTTAGGATATATTGCATATTTTCTTCTTTAAGAGGCTTTTATCTACGCCTGCTAAATTATAAATGGCGTTGAACATATTAGAGTAATTAAATATGATAGTAGTAGTCAGTAATGTATTATGCTTGCTGACTTTAGTGTATTTTTCTCGAATTTTAGTTATCAAGGTCATTCTAAGTCATGGGGTAAAGGTCAAGGTAGTCTGCATTCAATATGGCGGTGGTAGTCAGTAATATATTATGGTTAGTGACTTTTATGCGTTTTTTTCTCGAGCATGTATTATCAAGGTCATGGTGTCAAGGTTAAATGTCGTCTGCTTCTAATATTGTGGAATTAGTAATGTATTATGCTTGCTGGCGTTTACGCATATTTTTCTAGAGTTTTTGTTTTCAAAGTCATTCAAGGTCATGGGGTTGAGGTCACTGTTACCTGCATCCAATATGACGGACAGGTGAGGTCGACCAAGATGGCGGTCGCCTACCAAAATGGTGGCCCCCTATCACGATGGTCATCTTTTGCACCTTCCAAGACGGTGAAATGGGTATGGGTGAGGGATGACCTCTGGAAAGTTCATTTTTTAAATACATTTTAAACGATTTTTTATATTTATTTAGTAATTTTTTATAATAATTTATATATTTTTAACGATTTTTAAATAAACTCGAATAAATCATTTTCTAATTAGTTTTTAATGATTTTTAATAATTAATAGTACATTTTTCTTAATAAATTTTTTAACGATTTAATAATTTCTTTTATAATTTTTAAAATAACGCTTAGTACTTTTAGTGATATGATTTTTATAATTAATTTTTTTTTATTTTTTGAAATTTCAACATTTGTTTTTTAGTACTTTTTGGATTTTTTGGGTCAACCGTCAAAGGTCAAGTTCAAGGATCCTGAGTCCTGCTCTCCTGAGCCCGGGGTCTTGAATCCCGGTCACTTGGATCGATGATTTCTGACATTGGGTCGCTGATCTTACCCGTGGCCACTGATCCGCCTGAGAAAACACGAATTATTGGGGGGGGGGGGGGGAATGAGAAATGTTTAAGAAAAAAGGAAAAAATGTAGGGACATTTAGTAGGGAAGAAAAGGAAATTTTGAGGGCGAAATGGACAAAAGGGAAATTCCAACAAGGCGGCGGGCGGTTCCTCCCCTTCTATCACCGCTCACTTTGAGCCAAAGTCTTTTTATATACTACTCACAACATTACAAATTAAATTGTTATTGTGAATTTATTCCTTTTCTGACTTGCACAACTAAACATAATAAACGGAGAATAAAGGGTTAGAAATAAAGGGTTACAAATAGTTAATAAATCAATAAATATTGCTAAACAATGACTGAGTAATGACGCTTGAGTGGATCAGAATGGACATTTCTGTACGACACTTTGGAACTCTGGCTCAATATAATTTCATTTGACTGCATGTCATATTAATAATCTTTAAAACTTACCTCCACTCCCTCAACCCTTTACGTCAGTTTAACATCTACGGTTTTGGAAGTCAGATTTTGGTAGATGTGTTATAAAGGATATTAAATTCTCTATCTCTATTTGTGTATTTCTTACAGACACTGAATACGGTCTTCTGATGGTTAAACTTTTCGTTTTTTGGTCAACCAATTTGGACACAAACTTAGAAAAAGCTATACTTTATCCCTCTAGGAAGGTAATTCTTAGAAGAAACATTTATTTAGTAAATGTTTATTTGTGAGAATGCTTCATGTGTAAGACAGTCCAAGATAACGCAAGTATCAAATTGGGATATATTCTGCTTATTTTGTAGCTGTGGCAATGACAACGATTTATAACAATATATATATATATATATATATATATATATATATATATATATATATATATATATATATATATATATATATATAGAATGTTGGACTATCATGTTTGTAATCACAATGCGACATATTATTAAACAAATTGTGTACGCCACAACATTCGCGTAACATGGCGTCAAAAATTAAGAGACCAATCGCTAGAAAGCACACTTACACATGTATTCAACAATCAGTTAGGGGACTGGGCAGTATGGTATCTTCCAGCCACTAAGTGTTTCAAATTGGTTTACTTTATTACAAGCACGAATCGCCAATGGAGGCAGTTGGGTGAGAAACCACATCATGACACAATACGTCGAGTTGAACTGTCCAGCTTAGATGTAACGGTACTATAGACTGTTCGCGCCAAAGTGAGCTCTTTACACTTTCCGTAATGATGCTGTAACACACCCATGGCACATGAAAGCACGTTTATTTAACTTCAGTTCGTGCATAATTGAAAATAAAAACTGAGTTACGACTTAATACGTAATCTTTATTGAGATTTGGGTGCATACATCCATATATTAAATGCAACAGTTATCAGAAAGTGTTCACTTTAATGCAAAACATTTATTTAATGCGAATATTTCCCTTCGAAATATATCTAGTAGCTCGCCGCATGTGTATTATTTATGTTATTACTTTTTTAAATGTGAAAATTTTGAGTATTTTTAAATTACTGTAGATCTTTCAAGAGACTATAATCACTCCCGCAGATGATATTGTAGTAATTTCGTCTTATAACACTTTAATAATCAATAACTATTCCCTGTAATCCAAATTTGGTTAAGACGTATCGGGTAATCATCACGGTGGATGTAAATAGGATTTTACGTTATGAACGGAACAAAATTATTTAACTTTTCCGCATTATCATCACATGGAACAGGAAAACTGCGCGGAAATATTCTGAGGACAAGCTAAACTTTACACACTTATAGTCGTAATCCACCTTTGGAATTGGAATACAGTTAACAAGGCTCACTCAGGAATGTGCGAAGCAAATACGAAACTTGCAATAAAAGACTTTTGGGATCACGTGCTGTGTGTTTTGGAGTAATATTGGCCACTTACTGAAGGAGCACACAGTTAATATACAGTAGTTGATCGACTATTCATTGGACTGTGAAGTCTAGACTTCAGACCGTTGATTCCGACACATTTCATGGTCTCTAATTATCTTACATATGAAAACATTATTTTACATAATGTATAATTTAATGTTTCTGGTTATTATCACTTTATGTTTTCAAAGATCTCGTGTGTGTTGGCAAGAGGATTTATAACGTAATACCTCAGTTCAAATGTAAAATTATGCATGATTTGGAAGTCGTTTTTTCCAGTGTTTCAGTGTGGTCTGTTCATATTTATCATTTACTATTTGTTTCTCAGATGTGATACAGGCTATTTCATAATTCCGACGGTTTTCGCCCCTAATTTACTTTAACTGCATTACATATAATGTGTTGGAATATATTCGGACTAAACTGAGCTGAAAGAAATATGATTCGTGTTTTGTATGCTTTTTCCTCCAAAGCCTTGTTCCCTACAGAAATTAGCCACGCCCACTCCGCGGCACGCGCCTGTGGCTTGGGAGAGGGCAGCCTGCCGAACATACCTGAAGTGGGACTTAGAAATATTTTCAGCTACACGAGATCGCTCATTTTTTGTGACGAGAAGTGTGCATCCATATGTACGTACATCCATACCTCAGTCCACACTTACATCCGTACATACTTTCATCGATCGATACATGCATCCAACGAAAAACTGTTAAATTGACTTTGTAGCGTACTTACTGCGAGGTGGTCCGTTAAGTTTTGTACAGTTGGTTTTGTAACAAACCATGTCTATAAATTGTCTCCATGAAAGAGGCGGAGCTTAGCAGCCGAGGGACAAAGCGCCAGTGAGAGTAACTATATGTGGAGACAGAGAAACTATAATGCGATGGTGAAGGAAACAGGAGCACTCGGAGAAACGCGACTGGCCAACAGGGTGTGGATCTGCCAGTAATCTATGCTAGTTGAAGGCAGGCGATAATTGCGACCACTGCAACAGGACAGACGCATCACTGCGACAGGTAAACTGCACTTTCTGTTTGCAGAGCTGCCTGGAGTTAGTGTGGCGCACATGGACATTGTGGACTCCGGGCTGGAGTCTCTGGAGAACGAGGCTCTGGGGGACAGTCAGGTCCAGTCACTCCGCCTCATGAGCAACCGGATACAGTACGTCGGTGATCGCGTCTTCAGGTATGCCATAGGCTGTTCACGGTCAAGTGAGCAATTTTTTAACCCATCTCTTCTGGAATAATATTCAATATATATATTTTATTTTAACCTCCCACGTTATCTTTCGAGTGCAGTGGAATATACACACTACGTTTATTACTTACATGGTAATATTTATTTACGAAAGGTTATCAACATATAAAAAATGTTTGATAGGAAAAAGTGACAAGGGCCTCATAAGTGCTCACTTTACCATTAACATGCTATACGCTAACTTTACGTAAGGTAGTTTATTACTAACACAAACAGCTTAGTTGTGCTTTGATAACAGATACGCCTCGTATATCTGAGTTCAAAGTACATTCAAGGGTTTTAAAATTCTATGGGGCACACCAAAGCCAAATTTCAATTCAGATATAAGAAAAGTCACCATAAAACTTTGCCCGAATATTACTGGGAAAATAAATAATTGCGAAACACTAAACGTAGACTACCACGATAGAAAAAAATGCAGAAAGTAAATAATTTATTTTATATACGAATTGTTTTCCTTATTTAGGTATACTTCTTTATTCTAAACCGAAAAAAAAATTCTGTACGCATTAACATATATATAAAATAAAATAAATACAGTAAATACAATATGTAATGTATAACCTAAGCTGGACTTAAACTATAAATACGTATGGGGGTGGACCCAGGGAGAGGCAACACCCTCCGAGTGACGGATTTCCCAGGTGGGACCCGTAGGTGCCCGTAATCCCCGGGCATGACATGAAATAAGACCCTAGGATGGAGCGGCGCTGGAATGCAAGGGCGGGGGAGGCAGGAGTGGCCCTAAAAAACCCGCTGGCGAGCGGCATCGTCCAGCACGATTCCCACATGCGACAATCCGGGAGCGAACCCGCCGGGGATCGAGCCCGGATCGCCGTGGTGGGATTATGAATTATGGCACTGTTCTCACAATACATGTATTGTACCGTTTCCAAATTAGTCCACACTGTGGATGTGTCATTGAAACTTGAAACATATACAAATCGAATTTCTCGTTATCGAACGGCTGCTGTTTGCTTGTTTTATCGAACTGGTCTCTATAACCTGTTTAAATTGTTTTGGCATTGTGTCATATACTGTGGTGGAAATTATTCTTTACCGATTAGATACTCAGCCGATTTCATGATATCACATTTCATCCTGTTTTAAAAAGAATTCATTTTAAACCGGAAAAGTTCCTACAAAGTCGTTTCATTTAAATTTTTTTACATTTCAGTTACCGACTATTGGTGAAACGGATAATAGTCTTATCTTCATGCATAGTATCTTGCCGTATCTAAAAGGCACACAGTAAAAACTTTTTTTTTATTCGGCGATTAAAATTTTTGTTCAGGGTTTATATTTATTTGAAAGTGAAGTTAGTTAGCTGGTATTATTTATGGAGATTTTTAATTAGTGGATTGGTGATAGTTGCGATATTAGTTTTTTCTTTGGGCTTTTCAAATTATTTCGTTATCTCACCACCGGATGCTGTTGCCGTGCTTACAGTCACGTCTCCATGTTTAATTTCAGTAGCGTCGGAACTCTGCTGCCTTTGCTCGCCCACGCTGTAAATTTCCCGCTGTTTTTTCTCTTTGTGCATCGCAGTAGAAAAGTGACCTATCCATTATCTGCGAGCACGTTTTGGCCATCCCAGTGCAATCTAGCGGTGCATA
This sequence comes from Dryococelus australis, assembly GCA_029891345.1. Taxonomy (NCBI): domain Eukaryota; kingdom Metazoa; phylum Arthropoda; class Insecta; order Phasmatodea; family Phasmatidae; genus Dryococelus; species Dryococelus australis. Next base: position 9,399,595 of record CM057004.1, on the reverse strand, counting down.
CTGAACTAAGTTTTATCTCCACCGGCGCTAGTGCTCAAGCACATATCTGCGACAGACAGACGCCGTCAGCCCGTGGCATTTTGGAGACTGTTCCAGATCACGTACCCATAAAATCTGTTAACTGCAGTTTTCAAACTCTGACTACATTGGAGTTAGTTTTTCAGAATATGTAGAGAAGTTAGATTTTTTTTTTTTTACTTTTGTGTTGTCGAATGAGTCACCGGTCGTCAGTGTAAGGTTGATGCATGCCTCCTAGCAACCTTTTTCCAACCCTACAATTGGAATGGCTAGGATGGGTAAGTAATTTTTCGAGGTTTCCTTTACTCGTTCAAAGAGGGTTATTATTTTCCTTTTGGGAATTATCGCCTATAGTTTCCGACTGTTTTTCGGGTTCTGCATTCCTCATTATTCCAACCCCGTGACCGGCCAGTATGCCTCGCTTTCCTGTGAAACAACTCTGAGGCCCTGAGATCACAGGACACCTCAAATATGCAATTTACAAGAATACTTAAAAAACCAAGTATGTTTGAAAACAAGGTAATATAAGGAAAGAGGTATAGAGTATGCATAAAAGTGGTCAATGAAGCAGAATATATACTACCAAAACCTGCATTAAATTGCATAATGTTAAAACTACACTATGAAATTGAAACATGAATGTTTTCATATTGATTTTTAATATAGCATAATTATTTTTCTTTTGAAAAACATTACAAAGACCCGAAATGGTCGTAACAATATTAAATTTCCAAATTTTAAGGAATTGGATATTTTACAATAATATTTAAGAGAAACAGATATATGTGTATAAAAAATTATTGTCCCACGAGGACTCTTTTAAATATTGTAATAAATATTGTTGGGGGGGGGGGACTTGGAGAGAGAGAGAGATATAGTTTACGTACACCCCTCGTATGAGTGTTAGCCCCTGTAAGAAAACGGGTGAACCCTGCTATGGTTTTCTAGTCAAATGTAATGTATACAGGCAGAACTGTATAATTAAAGTGCAACGACCTGGGAGAAATACATAGCAATAACATTAACATCAAACATTAGCCAACTGGTAGTTATTTTGCATACCGCAAACCATCGTCGAAGTTGCTGGTATTCCACACCAATAGAATTTCAATAACCTGGATAGCCCTGCTCACAATCAGGTTCTGTGCAGCCTTCTGCATAGTTATACAACATTACTAATCACACTGAAGGCATAGGAACCAACTATGTATTTATTTAAAGCAATGAAAGACTTACAATATTTTTAAGCAATAATTTAATGTGGAAAATATCATAGAAGTAAATAGCCTGAAGGTTTCATTCCTTGGTAGTGTTAAAAATGCAAGGGATATGCACGCAGCAACTGGACTAGGTCTATAAAAATATCTCTCATTATGGCTGCTATAAATGCCAATTAAGTGAATAGAGTATTTGAAAGTAAAAAAAAAATATTATCTAGAAGACATCTCGAATGTTCCACACACTTAAAGTTTTGCAGAGTAGGTTTAATTCAATTCAAAATAAAAGTCGCTAGTGTTCTCACACTTGACCCTTACAATAAAACACTTGCCTAAATAATTAGATATTTAAAATGCTCCTGGCTATCACAGTTTATGTTGATAGAGCAATCAGATACTTGTTTAAATCTCAGGTACTTTGTGACCACTGAAAAGTGTCGATAAATGATGCTGCTTACTTTGAAAGTTTATTAAACGCTCTCAAGTACGTGTAACGGTCACTGCACATTAAGGTGGGATCATACCTTATATAATTGTAGAATTTCTCACACTTATTTTATATGTAGACTAGTTCTGACGGTATTACCGTGTACCGGTGGCTTAGCACTCAAATTTTTATATACTTTTTTTGGGTCTAATTAACCTGAAAACATTTAATATAAACTTTTAAAGTAGAACTACGGCCTCACTGGCCTGCTGCTGTTGTGATCCACTTAATTTAAGATGGAGTATGGAAAATTCCGTTACCATCCATTATCGGCAGCGGTTAAATATTCAAATTAATACAGAGTACATAGGGCTTAACCCAGGGTGATTTCCAATACCGTGACGATTCAAAAAGCTGCGCCTAAACGTTGCTAACTTGCACACAATTAACAAGTTACTTGAAACTTAATTATAACTACTCATATATGGAAAATTAACATTTCAGCTGCTGCGTGTACATTAATATTACGTAGAATTAAGAAAATAAAATTATGATGTAACAATATTACATGTCAAACATGACATTCGTAATATTTGTTTACAAAATAAACGTGTTTGTTCTAGTACTGTAAATTTGCATGCTAACTTAAAATGTGTTGAAATGCAAATAGCACGTGTTAGATGATCAGACGTTACTATATATATGTGTGTGTGTGTGTGTGTGTTTTTTTAAATTTGAATTCACGAAAATTATCAAAATGGAAAAAATTTGACTTATCCTATAGTTCCATCCATAACTTTCCCTAGCCATGACATTGACAGCCAATTAAAATATTTCTTTGGCTTTGTACGACAAACGCAAAATTTCATGTCTCCCAAGCTTGGCCACCTAAGATATTCCATGACCATTAACAGGTATTTTTAAGATAAATTTATTTTACTTCAGTTACACAATTAATTATTCGAAAATGTAAATCCACCACTATTTTCAAATTTAAACTGAGAAAATTCTCTGGCTTCCAAGCCCTGGCAGACGCCATTTAATCTTCCCAAACAGCCCCTTTCCAAAACGGTGGGCGAAACAAGACTGTGAATGAAGCTATTCAATCAGCTCAAACATTGCAGAGAACTGACAACATACAGAGTATCATTTTATGGAAAATATAAGATATTTTGACAAGAAAAATTCAAGGTTCCTCCTCTCATATTTTCTAATATATCGTATTAGAAAATTGGAAGCGGTCCCTTATTATGTTGTGCAGAAATAATTATTCTGCTCATGTTATCCAAAAATATCCTGACTGTAAATGAAATATTACAGCGTCAAAATGGTGTTCCTGCAATCCCCTTAAGGGCTCTACAATTTTATCTAACCAGTGATCAAACCTGAATACCTGGCCTGTTATCTGGGTAGACCATCCTCACAGTCAAGCATCTGACCCCGATACCAGGTTTTACCTTCGATTATATATAAAAATTGAATATTGCCTCTCTATAGGGGTAGCTACAATAATCCACCAATAGCGAGCCACTGTCTAGAAAATTATTCTTTCAATTACGCCCTATCGGGGTTTCTATAATTCACAAACAGTAAAGAACAGTCCAGTGCATTATATGTCACATCATCTCCGTTACATTTGAAATCAGCCATTCCTAAGTACGCGGGCCAGGCCCGTCCTTCCGGTGCGCTATGAAGAGAGAACAATGCCGAATACTTGATGAATTCTAATAGCACATGTTTTTAGTTTTATTTCAGTAATATAATATAATTTTCTAATGTAATGTTTCGTCTGCCAATGCATTCTTGAAACATAATAATTTCGTGTTATGATTTGTAAATTGCTGAGAGTGTCGCATTAAAGCTTGCAATACTCTTTCAATAGTCGAAGAATTGGACCACTTTGAGAAATTCTGAGAAAGGCTCTTAACATTAAGGTTTTAGGAGTCGATGAGGGTGAAGCGAGGTGAGAATGGAGCAGCGCCGGGATGAAAGGGTGGAGGAAACGAGATCCTCGAGAAAACCCGCCGACCAGCGGCATTGTCCGGCACGATTCCCACATGCAAAAATACGCGAGCGACCCCACCGGGAAACGAACGCGGTTCGCCTAGGTTGGAGGCGAGTAGTCTAACCACTACACCACCGCGGCCCCAATATTCTGCTGGGGTTACTGATATTATTCTAACCTAATCCACGAGATTGTGGTCTTACCTAACTACGAGAGAAACTTGGAAGAGATTAATTTTGTCACTAGAGTTACTGCTTCCTGTTGTCGAAATATGTTGTGTGTTAAAATCTGCCGTCAGTTTGAAAAACAATGTGTAGTAGAGGACGGGGCAGGTTGATGATGTTAAGCAGAAATAGCTGTTATTAACAGTTGCAATACATGTAATCACAGCGAATATTTTTGCAGGAAAGAGCATATATTCTGCCAACTTATAGAAATTATGTTCAATTAAAAGGCACATTTCTTAAGTCGTAAAAATTTGTAGTTGGAAGTACTGCAAATTAGTCAACTTGCCGCAGTACCGGAGCAAGTAGAGTTTTCCATAGGGACGAGATGACGAACAGGGTATGCTGTAAAACAATATTCTGTGTATTAACATTACATATACATTGAAATAACTGAATTCCTATGAAGAGACATGTAATAAAACATTTAAACATTACGGTTAATTATAATAAAAAGGCAAGGAAATAGATTTAATCATGGCACAACATGGCAAATAATCTTCAAGTGCTTGCAAACCAAAATAACCTAATAACTAAAGACAAGAAAAAGCCCAAATATTGTTTATGATTAGATAAGCAGTAATGATTGAAATACTAAAAATAGTCTCACCTGAATTGGCCACAGCCTTCATAGCTAGAGCATTTCTCGTGCCACCACTGTTCACAAGTTCCACACTTCATCCAGTCTTCATCGGGAGAGTCAACAAACTCTTCTTCGCGCCCTGGCCACTATATAAGTTGATTGTTTTCTTGAGGTTTTATTGATTTCTGGAAAAGTTTCTTTGCAGCTATTTTGGCATTTATTTCTTCTTTCTTTTTTATTTCTTTTCTTTATCGAGTTCTTTTCCCAAGAGAGAATCTTTCACTGGTGTGCTTGTTAGAATGCATGCATATATATTTGGTCTCTTTTGTTTAGTAGCCCTAGGCCTGTTTGCAACTGGAAAGGTTTAATTGAATTGAGAGTGACCTGTCCCCTAGAAGTCGTCGTTTTGGTACATTTTCATTATAATTAGCTTGTGAAATGTGAGTGCGGTTTTCTGCTTCATCAGGAACGACTTCTTGGCGGTCTTGCTGATGTGATCTTCCAGGTTGCATAATAATATGCTGTAGAAGTAGATAATTTTCAACTGCAGCTGCCTGTTGGCCACTCCAAGCAATAGTTTGTTGGTCATGGGAAGGTTCTGCTTGAATATCTCGTTCAAATGTGGCTGATCGTGCGAAATCCTCTTCGGCAAAAATCTGTGGACTGTAAGGCTCAATACCACAAGCATTATTGTTATTGCGGGAGATTAATAGCTGGCAGTGACACATGCGAAATATGGTTATCAACAAGAAGTAAAATTGGCAAATTTTTGATGGCTTTACATGATTAGCAAAATGCTGAAAGTAAGCAACAAATAATTCTGAATTCATTGAACCAGTTCCATTTGCATGACCTTCATAGCCAGGAGGCAAATCATGAAGTAACTCTGCCCTCATTCACTTTCTGGAGAATATGAGGAAAGGTGGGACAGACACTCCTGTCACACTAACACTGCACACAACAGTTACATTTTCCTCTCTCTGCAGACACTACCTTGGAGACACTATTTGTGCCCTTTGGTGAAATAATCTTAAGTAGTTTGGTGGGGACTGTCGACCAGCCCGATTAGTCAGCATTAAATATCTGACTCGAAGAATAATCACACTTTGAACGGACATCCATCAGCAAATCAAATAATTTTCCTACTTGTGCTGGATTTAAACTGATAGTTCGTCCAATCGAAGTTACTTCGGGAGCCCTCATAGAAAAATTGTATGCCTTCATAAAACTGCTTACCCAGTCTTCACCTGCCATTTTTATCGTTTTTTTCAGTGGGTGATTGAGGCCGCATGCGTCTGCAAATTGGAAAATAAGTTTCCGGCACTGAATCTTTGTTAAGCCAAAGATTCTTTGACCAATTTCTGTTAGATGGCTGCTTAGTTCATCAAGCTGTTCTGGGGCGAAAACTTTCCTGAATCTCCCTTCATGAACGGGGAGATTCCGAAACAAAGAAATAAAATCATTGTTTAGTAGCCAATGAAAGTGAGAGAAAGTTAGTATTAAACATATTTGACAATTTTATGTTTATTGAAATCAGTGTGAAGATCATGAATGTGCAGTTACGAACTGATTACCTACATCTATCACTAACTGCCGGAATCATTACAGAGGAGATGAAAAAAATCTTGGCTATACACGCAATATAATGAGAGTAGATGATGTGCTAGAAATACCACAGAAGGTAATATTAGCAACAAATCGATAAAGATAAATAATTTGCAGAACTCATACCTCAGGATCAATGTTCAGATATCTTCTGAGTGTCGCTACGGGGATTTCAAATATGGTAGTAGCCATGTTACATGACATTCGTCCTTCCCTTACAGCATGCATTGCTGATTCCATGTCATCCTTGTCTCAATTATTTCATTTGGTTTCCTTGATCCATATACGCACCATCTAAGGATAAAAAAAATACAGATTTGAAGTGTGCCTTAATATCCTAAAATTAATTTCAGTCGTTTTGTTTAGTTTTTATACTTCCAAAAACCACATTATGTAGCTTACATTGCAATAATGTTATTACTGACGCATACATGTTCAGGTTTCAAGATGAAAGGCCTATTACATTAATAACTGTATAATTATATAAAACAGGGGTAGGTCGACACATGCGTGGGGCAAGTTAACGAATTCGCCAACTTACGCCCGCCAACTTGCCCCGGTTTACATAATTTTAATAAGTTACCTAAAATTTTTAAACAGGTATTAATACCTGCATTCACCATTACATGAAAAATTACCAATAATGTGTATAATTATTGAAATTATACAATGCACATTAAAGAGTCATAAATAAATAGCAAAGGTTTGTCGAACCTACCTTCAGTTTTACATCAAGGAGACTGAAAACCTAACACAATACTGCAGAGATATGTTCAGACTGAATGGAAAATTCCGTTGCTGCTATAGTATAGTGGCTGAGAGACACGTTCAAGGATACAGGGTAGCCAACTCTCTCTCGGCCACACAGGCAGCGCACATCGCAATTAATAATCTTGCCTCTTTCTTCAACTTCGCCCGGTCTCCCCTACTTGATTACATACAGCTTAAAATGTGGAGGGGTTATTGTGCAACGTTGTGATCCTATACATAGCAGACAACTTATACATGTAGTAAGCTCAACTTATGTCGTGAAAGTAAGCATTTACATATAAACTGAGCACCCCTTAAAGAGTAATACTTACTATTACATTTACATATAAACTGAACACTCCTTAAAGAGTAATACTTACTATTACATTTACATATAAACTGAACATCCCTTAAAGAGTAATACTTACTATTACATTTACATATAAACTGAACATCCCTTAAAGAGTAATACTTACTATTACATTTACATACAAACTGAACATCCCTTAAAGAGTAATAATTACTATTACATTTACATATAAACTGAGCACCCCTTAAAGAGTAATACTTACTATTACATTTACATACAAACTGAACATCCCTTAAAGAGTAATACTTATTATTACATTTACATATAAACTGAACACCCCTTAAAGAGTAATACTTACTATTACATTTACATATAAACTGAACATCCCTTAAAGAGTAATAATTACTATTACATTTACATATAAACTGAGCACCCCTTAAAGTGTAATACTTACTATTACATTTACATATAAACTGAACACCCCTGAAAGAGCATTACTTACTATTACATTTTAATATAAACTGAACACCCCTTAAAGAGTAATACTTACATTTACATATAAACTGAACACCCCTTAAAGAGTAATACTTACTATTATATTTTATCTCAGCCCTTGCTATTCCTAAACCGCCCGTACATATGTTCAGAAATTTATTTTCCGTATATACCTTATGGAAATTGCCAACATTTCTACACGCTGAATGCAGTTCTTCATTTTTGTTTTGTGGCGCCATACGTGTAGTTTCAATCGGCAATGTTGTCAAAACGAGACTGGCATATAGAAATAATATTTTAAAAAAACTTATTTTCATCTTCTCTTAATGCTTCAAACCGAATATAAAATGCACCGCATTGTCTCTTTTGCCGTATGCTATAACGTCCCATAGCATAGCAAACATTTTTCTCAAGTATCCAACATTTCCTTATTTCTACAAGTAATGACTAAACATATGTAATATAAGCATGATACTCACCGTAGAAATGGACCCGGAAGTACGTTAGATTGCCATACTACAAGTGTCTAGGATAGTATTTTGTCATTCTGATGAGAATTCTATTTGGGAATTATCTTATTTAATAAATTTTTACTATAAATTATAATGACACTCAAATGTGTGGCATAAGTTGTTTATGGTTGTTAGTAGATGTGGAGAGAAACTATTAAATAATGATTTACGACTGCTTGTTAGATGAAAATGAACTATATTCATCAATGATTATTATTTGGTTTTCATAAAAAACTAAAACATAAAATGGAGTGGATCGGGTGCAATCGTTGATGTTTATTTCTACGACGGCGGCGAAAGTTCGAGATCGCTATGTTCACGTTGCGATCCATGTGAACCACTCGACTACACACAATTACGTACAGTTATTACCGACTATCTGTCGCCGTCCGGTTGCAATCGTTGATGTTTATTTCTACGACGGCGGCGAAAGTTCGAGATCGCTATGTTCACGTTGCGATCCATGTGAACCACTCGACTACGCACAATTACGTAGAGTTATTCCCGACTATCTGTCGCCCGTCCGGTTGCAATCGGGAGTACTCAGCTGTTGCTTGCTCCCGGATGTTAAGCTGTCCTCTGGGCGGTAGTCACAACGTGTAGAACTAGCCTTAACAAAATGCCGTGGACTGCTAGTTATGTTTGAACTGTAGAGTGGTGCGTCTCAGTGTGTAAAGCCTGTTCACGATAAAGTTAGTACTGAGAGAAAAGTCACTGGCCCCGCCTGCATATATTTTAACGGGTGCAGTGTGCGACATGCGCCCGGTAAAGTTGGTATGGATGGGAAATAGTTCCACTTCTTAAGGGGGCTGCCTACCTGACGCGACATGGCACAAGAGCGAGCGAACGCTAAGGGCGACACAGGCACGCACATCAAGTACCGCATGGCCACTATGCTCGAAGCACTAAACTAGAGAACAAGCGTTTCATCGAACTGTTTTTTTCTATGGGACTCTAAGAGGTGACCATATTATTTTAGGGATAGAAAGTTTGTTGCGAAGTTCAATGCAGGATTGTATCTGAGTTTCAAGTAGATCCAGTCAGCACATTTTGACATACGGCAGTCTGAAAATGCAGTTTTTAGCTATTTTGGAGGGCTTGGAAATAGCGACATTCCGCCATCGCCTGAGGTTTTTTTCTTTTCGTAAACCAGTACATTGGGCACACGTGGAATAGTTTCGTTAAATAAACGGATTTCCCAACACACTGCCACACATTTCAAGCGGCTAGTAGGCGGCCCCTTTTACGACGATTAAAAAGGGTTAGGTTACCATTTGGGATAACTTAAATAATTTTTTCCCCTTTCTGCTTTTTTAATTCTTAGCAGTGTAAAAATTAGGAGATTTATAAAATATTTACTTTCCTAATAATTTTACAGTCTCGCCTGACCGACGCATCAATAAAGTGCCGAGGCCCGTGGCAATGTTAATTTTACATAAGGCGGGAGAAGACACAACGTTCTTTCAAGTAGATCTTAAGCAGGGTTTTGAAGAGTGCTCATTTTACCGTGAACAGCATATACCGTCATTTCATCATGTATCACATGTGCAACTATACGCTGCATAGTGATCACTGCACTAGTCTGCCAGTGGGCGCGGTTTCCCATGCACGATCGTACACTAGATTCATGGCTGCATCGAGAACAAACGTTTGGTAACTATCAAAAATGACCCGTTCATTTTCGAATCAGTTTCCACTTCTCTACGCAAAGTGATGTTACCATCCGCCAGAGATTTGAGCAGCTCTTAAACATCGAGGTCTTGAGAGCCGATGAGGGCGATTGAAGTGAATATGGAGCGGCGCCGGAATGAAGGTGCGGGTGGAACGGGAGATCCCCGAGATTCCACTTACCCGGGCGGGGATTGAACCCGGTTTGCCTTGGTGGTAGGCGAGCACTGTAACCACTGCACCACCGCGGGCCCGGATACCGTTGCAGATGTGTTGGCGAGTTTGCAGCAGGTGCAGTGACGAGGAGTTGACTTGGCAAGCGAGTAGCGGCAGAGCAGCGCCCACGAATAGTAGGGAAGGACGCGACCAATCCAGGGGGATTTCTACGAGTAATTACGCGACAAGGGGCTCGGCTGGTAAATCCCGGCACACCAGGTAAAACTACGCACAGCCTGCGTTAACCGAGCGGAAACTCAGCTTCCGACTAATCCGGCTGCTCGTTACGGCTGGCGGATTTTATATCATGTTAGAGGAACAAACTTCTAACAACTAACCAAGTTTGCTTAGCTATGCTTTTCCAGAGTATTTATACATATTTTATAACGATGTAGAAGAAATTTGTTAAGTTTGATTAGTTTAAAATTATTATTTTGTCAAGTTTATTACTACGACCGTGTTGTTTCAATTCACGCACTTAAAGATTTGAAAAAAAAAAATGATGTTGCCATTTTATGGTACATATGTTTTCTCATGAAGCTTTTATTTCAATTTCTGCAATTCCTTCCACAATAACGTGTTTTCATTCATGTTTCGGCGATTTTGTGAACTGATAAGGCACAATAACTCTATCTGTGTAGCGTAAACGTCATTTTAAATTATCTAAATTTCATAAATAATCTTATCACTAGCAGAGTACTCGTAATTTGCTCTTCAGTGCACGTTACAAGTAAGGTTTGCTATGAAAATTATGTACAAAGGAGAATCATTTCATTTTTCGTGATTATAACATAAATTATTTAACAATATTTCGAAGAACCTCATTAAATATAAAATCGCTAATGAAGTCACGTTCATTCTAAAATATGTGAAAAATAATCACTGCTGTAAATTTAAAGTATTTCATCAGACCAGACCCACCAAGTGTCATATTATAATTTGTTCATTTCGTATACGCATTTTTCTTTAGAATTGAGAGCTCACATGCATTCAAAAGACATTAAAGTTGTAAAGTTAAACGAGTCCAAAACTGAAATATTACTATTTCATATCGTGGAATATACTGGTCGCCATAAATTTGTTGCGTTTAAATGAAGAATACTGGAATGCAATAGAAGTTGCACAGCCATCGAAAACGATGACAAACATGTCTGATTACGACATCAAAACAAATGGGCCGTTTATTCGGGCAGTACTTGACAGCTTTAATATATTTTAGCGCCACCTTTAACATGGATACATGCGGTTACAATGTCCATAACGGAGTCACAGAGACGTCTACTGCTTATCCTGTGGAAGATATCCCACATATCTCTAATCTGCCTCTTCAGATGTTGTAGGCCTGCTGGTGACTGAAGATGTTGCAGGCCTGCTGGTGACTGACGATGTTGCAGACCTGCTGGTGACTGAAGATGTTGCAGACCTGCTGGTGACTGAAGATGTTGCAGGCCTGCTGGTGACTGAAGATGTTGCAGACCTGCTGGTGACTGAAGATGTTGTAGGCCTGCTGGTGACTGAAGATGTTGCAGGCCTGCTGGTGACTGACGATGTTGCAGACCTGCAGGTAACTGAAGATGTTGCAGACCTGCTGGTGACTGAAGATGTTGCAGACCTGCTGGTGACTGAAGATGTTGCAGATCTGCTGGTGACTGGAGATGCCCTCCCAATCGGCTCCACGCACATTTCCAGCAGTTTCCAAACGTTTCCTTTCACGCCACCTTTAATAAGCCTTTGTATCTCCACGCAACTCTGACTATATTTCTAACTTTTACCAAGATTTTTGAACCCACAACTTTTTAATTTTTGTACCTATACTGAATAGTTCACTAATTTGTTTACACATTAAAGAAGGCTTGAGAACAGCAATTTTATGTAACCAAACAATTTTCATTTATTCAGAGAATACTGCATGTAAATCAACATTTTAACATTACCAGAAACTATTTTTTGTTCTAGAACTACCCATAATTTTTTTCAGTGAGAGACAAAATTGCATATTTATTACGTAATATAATATGTTTGTAATATGCATCTCAAAATACCCACACTTGGGTCGCTAACTCACTTACTTATATAACACCGTATTAGTGCATGACTGCCTACTCGTAAGGCGCCACACAGCCCATGAATATATTGCCTGTGGTAGTAAACAATCATTGATATATGTGTATAGTTCTTAAATTTTATTGTTTGTTGATTTGACGAAACCCTTATGAGGCTTGCATAGAACCTTAAGGTTCCGTGGAACACAATCGCTGCGAGCGACGAAACTGAAGACCGGGCTGTGTAATGAAGGATGTTAGCAGCGCTAAGGCAGTCCTGAGAGGTTGTGATGTATACTGAGGGTGTTATCCTGTTGGAAAATTGTTTATTGGCGCCATTCCATGAAAGTAAGTAAGTGGCGCATCACAAGTTACTAAATATATATATATATATATATATATATATATATATATATATATATATATATATATATATATATATATATATATATATATATATATATCGCTGTGCCATCAGTATTCCCTTTATCACTACAAAGGAGACAGAGCATAGTATGATATTGCTCCCCACAACTTTTCTCTTGAGCCCTCGCTAACAATACATCATATATCATTATAAACAATAGCATAATTTCGTATATTGATGTCGTCCGACTTACAAAGACATCAATAATACAGATACACACAAGAACAAATAAACTGAAGGAACAATACCAACACTGTACGACACCCTACACAAACAACATTACACTGACACCATCACAACACAAACGCAAACATCAAACGCACGACGGACACCTCACGTAAACAACCGTCGGCCCCTCTGTCTCCGGAGAGGATGGCGGGGCGAGGGTTCAAGGGTGGAGGCTGAGGAATTTTAACTTTTGACGTTTTTAAACTATAACATGACTTTTTTCTTTGTGATTATACCAAAATAAAATTTTAAAGTTCTACAATTTTAATATTTTACTTGTTTTTAATTTTTTCTTACGTGACAAATTTTATGTTTCGACTAGTTTCCAAATATATTTTTAATTCTAATAACTAAGACCAGTTATGGCCTTCAGCTGGATACTGGTGCTATTTCAGTATGTTATGTTCTGCTCCCCACAACGGTTTGTCGATCAGTAATTCACTGTATAATATGTGCACTCCCCAGTTTCCAGCCATACTTGAGCATGGTTGCCATCTCTGTACAGACGAAATTTGAGTTCTTCATTACACCATCCCTCAGCCGTCCACGCTGCTCAATTTTGCCAAATTTGCAAATGAAGTCGTTATTGTAGGGGTGTAAATTGAAGATGGCGTAAAATAATCGTAGAATTCAAGTCTTCTTCTTCAAGTCGCTATGGAGCCGCGGTGGTGTATTGGTTAGACTACTCGCCTCCCACGTAAACGAGAAAGTTTCGATTCCCAATGGAGCTACTCCCAGATTTCCGCATGTGAGAATCGTGCCGGATGATGTCGCTGGTCGGCGGGTTTTCTCGGGGATCTCCCGTTTCTCCTGCCCTTGCATTCCGGTGCTCCTACACACTCACCTCATTTTACCCTCATCGGCTCTCAAGAACTCGATGTTAGGAACCTCCCAAATCTTTCTACTCCACACCTAGTCGCCTCCAAGCAGTTGGGATGAATACAGAGTCCACCAGCAATGCCACACACTGGATCATAAACATATGGAGTGTTTGTTGAGAAAAGATAGCGAACATGTATACAATTTTCGTTATGTGGGTGTTCTACCATGTATAAAAATTATATTTAAAAAGTTTTGTACTTATCGAGGTTTGAACCCGAGTCAAACATTTGCCAGTCCACGACTCTAAACATTCAGCTACACATCTCACTTGAAAATTGTGGTAGGCCTATAACTTTTATATTTGTATTCACAAGACAAAAGTATAAATTCAGTTTCCATTAAATTTAGTGTATTTTTAATGTTGCCAAATGTTACAGACGCCTGATGCTATTTTTTAATGTTGGAAAGAATAGGTCATAGTCGCGTGGATAACCTTAACTACCGCAGAAACGATAATTTTCGTGTTACAGTGGCGAAGAACGCTTCGTGTACAATCGGCATTGTTCGTCTCCGTAACTCGAAGTCAAAGGCAATACGGAGACTTTCCGTATGTTGTATTTACGGACTTAACTCCGTTTTCCGTCATTACGGATTACCTTTCCGTATATACGTTGCACATTTCCGTAAAACATTCCGTAAATATAGAGAAATTTTTAAGAGTGTACGAATGGCAGGCAGTTAAACGAGACGAGCCCTGTGGCACATGTTGTCCAACGTCTCAGCTTCTGCCAAACTATGTAACTTGTTCATACATGTGTCTGTGTCTGGTGCGTCACCGACCGACGTTAGCTATTTGTTGATCTTCACTCCACACGCACATTGTCTATATTGCACACTGTTGCGTTATATCAACGTTCGGATTACCAGAAGGCTGATTACGAACATTATATAACGCAAAATTCGGTAGGTTGAGAAGCGATTTTATTGGTGAGTTGTAGCAGTATCAGCACTCCTTGGTAACAGTATCAGCACTCCTTGTAGCAGTATCATCACTTCTTGTAGCAGTATCATCACTCCTTGGTAGCAGTATCATCACTCCTTGGTAGCAGTATCATCACTCCTTGGTAGCAGTATCATCACTTCTTGTAGCAGTATCAGCAATCCTTGTTGCAGTATCAGCACTCCTTGGTAGCAGAACTGTACGGACAATAGCAGCTAAATTTTAATAATTTCATATTTGTTTTGCTGTGTCCTATACGAGATTGATTACTTTCTTGCGAATAATATTTTTGGATGCTTTTATTTATATGTAAATCAGTATACAGTTTGGGACGAAATTCAACCGACAAACTTCGTGATGTGATACCTTACGTAAAATCCAATGGATAATGTACAGGACGCTTTCTTCCTAGATTATACAAAGCCCTCGAAAATCGAGATTAAAACTGCATTTTTTTCAAAATATCGTAAATGAAGTCAAATTGAACTATTATTCTCAGAACATTGTTTAATAATATCGGGATATTACACCTAAGAGCAGACACTCATAAATACCTTCCCTCGTAATGAAAATAACAAGCCCCCCCCCCCCCTTCTCATGCTTGTTTATTGAGCAGTATACAACTAGTCAGCAAAAATTGCCTCCTTGTTACAAATGTCAATGGGCCATCGTTTTCGTGTAGAACGCTCACGAACATTTCGACGGCAGGGATAAAATTACAGGCGCGCGGGCAAACCCAACACTTCTTGCAAAGAAACACACCGACTCTCACCAGAAACAAACAGGCAACTTCTGTATTTTCAGTTTATTACTGTGTGGTACATGCTGTTTACAGTAAGATTTAAAGATATCCTCCCTCCAGTATTGTATTCGCAGTGGACTGAGCAGCATGTCTTTGTATTGCCTTGGTGCGAGGCGCTGTACCTCAGTAGCCCAAGCTTTGTGTCAGTTTTGCATGAACACAGTGGGTCGTGGGCAGTTGCAACATAGAACCAGTTTTGTAATTACGTCATAATAATCAATAAACCGGCATTAAAAGTTCTCTGCGGTAAAAAAAAAAAACTACCTTCAAAATATTTGTTCTTATTACGAGGGGAGGTATTGCTGAGAGTTTACTTTAAGACTGAAAATCCCGATAACATAAAACGATTTCCAGAGAATTGTTATATTTCATTTAATTTTGCAAAAGTACACTTTAAAATGTCAATTTTTACAGGCTTAAACCTCCGTGGTAGTATTCTGTTTAGGTATAAAGTTTATTCTGAATTTTCCACTTGATTTTGTACAAAGATGTTTGTCGGTCGAATTTCACTCAACCCTGTAAATAAAACAAATAACTTCTCTATTGTGTCGTTAAAGCGAGCGTGTAGAAGATAAGCTTCAGCCTACAAATAATTTTGTCTATTTAATTTATTAGGTAAGCACGTTGGTGCTGTAATTCCGAATGGTGTGGTAACTTTGCTCACAGGAACTCTCCTAGGTCTTCTTAAGTTTCTACTTCGTAAGGAATGTAATTTTGATCTGCGTCTCCTCCTATTGTGCAAGTAGTTTATTACACGTGCATCACTTAAATGGCCAGACTCCCCCAATGCGTACATGCACATTTCTTTTACGAGCAGGATTGTATACACGACGTAGAAGAAATATTTTCTGCTTTAAGAAATGTTGTGAGCTAAGCAGTGTGAGAAATTGAAGTGTGAATTATATAATCTTTTTAGCTTATGCTTCCCTATGCGAGTGATGTCTTTGCATCGCATGTGAAATGACTGCCACTGACCAGCTGGCCTGGTTCACATGTTGATCACACCTGAGTGAGTAATTGTCTGGCAAATTAATACCCGTTACAGGCATGTTACCATTCGAGCGAAACATCCATTGGCTTTCTAGCAATGGTTCAGGCAGTGCAACGTCAATGTGTGAGCTGGAAAGTGTTCACTATGTGTCAGTTGGTCCCTACATGCGAACCACATGTACTGGTTTCCCATACTTACATGAAGTTCCACAGTAAACTATGCGATGGGCGTCGTTATAGTACGATGGTTCCCAGAATATAGTGCACGTACCGTCGCATTAATAAGTTATTCCTTGCCCAAATGATATCGTGCATGTGCAGATTACCTATCCGATACAGTTACTAAACTGAAATGATATTGAAATTTAAGCGTGATGTGTGCGGGACTTGAGAAAAGACAGAAAAGCTGTTGCGCTGATCATCACAGCGTGGCGAAGACTCGCGCTGTGCCTCATGACATATTCGGCTATTAATACTTCTTCGCCGCTGTGGGATGTTTACCGTACTCCCGAGTCTACAGCTGAGAATTTTCTATGGCATGGCATCGACCACGAGCTTTCCGCAGCACTTTTCAGAGCTCTTAGTGGAGTTGTTACTGGTCGGCGCTCGATATAAGTGGGGGTGGGGGTGCGGAAGAAAAGAGACTAAGACTGAGCAGCGGCGGGTACAGGAGCACCCAGAGAAAACCTGACAACTACCGGCAACGTTATCCACGTCTCCCACGTGCGTGAAAATACCACTGACTCCACCGGGAACTGAATCTGGTTTCCTTAGATGGGAGGCGAGTAGTCTAACCACTTACTGCAGCCCACTCTTAGTGTAACCTTGCTATCAGGTATTTAAAATAGCCACACTAACACACGTACGCAGATTTCTTGCTTATGTAGGGGCCACGGTGGCTGAGCGGTTATCACGCTCGCTTCCCACCAAGGCGAACCGGGTTCAATCCCCCGGCCGGGTCACCGGATTTTCGCAACTGGGAATCGTGCTGGACGATGCCGTTGGTCAGCGTGTTTTCTCGGGGATCTCCTGTTTCCCCGGCCCTTCATTCCGGCGCCGCTCCAATTTCCCTTCAATCTCCCTCATTGGCTCTCAAGACCTCGCTGTTAAGAGCCGCTGAAATCGATTCAATCTTCACTCTTGCTTATGTCTTTACTGCGGTTGTCTCACCGAGGCAAAATTTAGTGTGTCTGTGATCTGCATATAAAAATTGTCATTAGGTTATTTCTAGGGGTAAAAAGTATTAATATTAGATATAAAATTGGCAATCTGTAAGTAAGGTATTTGATGATAAATTCCTTGGGCACTTGCCTATCTCTAAGCTTGAAAAAACCAATGCAGGACATTTTCCAGATGCAATTATTTTCGAAATATTTAAAATTAAATCATATCTCTACATAAATTTCATAGGAGTTACTACGTTTGGAAATGTACACCCCTTCGTTGCAAAACTGTAGGTATTGTGTAAAGTTTGTTGCCCCCGGTCAAGTATTGCAGTACCTGATACTACGTTTGGAAATGTACACCCCTTCATTGCAAAACTGTACGTATTGTGTAAAGTTTGTTGCCCCCGGTCAAGTATTGCAGTACCTGATACTACGTTTGGAAATGTACACCCCTTCATTGCAAAACTGTACGTATTGTGTATAGTTTGTTGCCCCCGGTCAAGTATTGCAGTACCTGATACTACGTTTGGAAATGTACACCCCTTCATTGCAAAACTGTACGTATTGTGTATAGTTTGTTGCCCCCGGTCAAGTATTGCAGTACCTGATACTACGTTTGGAAATGTACACCCCTTCATTGCAAAACTGTACGTATTGTGTAAAGTTTGTTGCCCCCGGTCAAGTATTGCAGTACCTGATACTACGTTTGGAAATGTACACCCCTTCATTGCAAAACTGTACGTATTGTGTAAAGTTTGTTGCCCCCGGTCAAGTATTGCAGTACCTGATACTACGTTTGGAAATGTACACCCCTTCATTGCAAAACTGTACGTATTGTGTAAAGTTTGTTGCCCCCGGTCAAGTATTGCAGTACCTGATACTACGTTTGGAAATGTACACCCCTTCATTGCAAAACTGTACGTATTGTGTATAGTTTGTTGCCCCCGGTCAAGTATTGCAGTACCTGATACTACGTTTGGAAATGTACACCCCTTCATTGCAAAACTGTACGTATTGTGTATAGTTTGTTGCCCCCGGTCAAGTATTGCAGTACCTGATACTACGTTTGGAAATGTACACCCCTTCATTGCAAAACTGTACGTATTGTGTAAAGTTTGTTGCCCCCGGTCAAGTATTGCAGTACCTGATACTACGTTTGGAAATGTACACCCCTTCATTGCAAAACTGTACGTATTGTGTAAAGTTTGTTGCCCCCGGTCAAGTATTGCAGTACCTGATACTACGTTTGGAAATGTACACCCCTTCATTGCAAAACTGTACGTATTGTGTATAGTTTGTTGCCCCCGGTCAAGTATTGCAGTACCTGATACTACGTTTGGAAATGTACACCCCTTCATTGCAAAACTGTACGTATTGTGTATAGTTTGTTGCCCCCGGTCAAGTATTGCAGTACCTGATACTACGTTTGGAAATGTACACCCCTTCATTGCAAAACTGTACGTATTGTGTAAAGTTTGTTGCCCCCGGTCAAGTATTGCAGTACCTGATACTACGTTTGGAAATGTACACCCCTTCATTGCAAAACTGTACGTATTGTGTAAAGTTTGTTGCCCCCGGTCAAGTATTGCAGTACCTGATACTACAATCAGTGGACTAATGTATGTAAAATTGTAGGTTAAATATTGAAGAAAGTCATCTCTTCCATAGAATTATGTGTGGAGAATAAAAACCCCCTTGTAAATACCAGCTGTGTTTGTAAATACCAGCTGTGTTTATTTCATGTTAAGTAATTGTAGTAACAATTATTATATTATATAAATAAAGTCGTGACAGTAAAATATTTTACAGTGTTCGCAAATTTAAATCTATATACAAATGATCTATACACTGATTTTTACTTTAAATAATGTCATATCTGCCGTAAACTAAACTTCTCTCTCTTGGAAGCATATACTACCCTTAGGTGAACTGTTCGTTATTTATGTAAACATATAAATGTGTAAGTTTTATAGTTTCTCTTCATCAAACTATTATAGCCATATTTCACGGTAATTTTTTATTTAATTATCTGAAAGCGATTTATCTAGCCTGAGGACAACATAAATGTAAATATTTGTAATAAAATGATTACAGTTTTCAAAATACAGCATCGTAAAGTCGAAAATTTAGAATATGAGGGAAAAAGTGTCTAGGGCTCCTAATAAACTTTGTCCACTTAATCACATGTAATGTGATCTATATCATATACACAACATAATAATTAAGTATCAACGATATTTAACAATCGGTGTTCAGGTTCTGGATTCCTGAATCTATTTGCTAATATGTATTGATGTTTTTGCCGATACATTTCTATTTGTCCGAGAGAAAATAATATTCATGTTTATTAGTTTGCCTTGGACGAATAAAAATGTGCTAGAAGAAACATTAATACCTATTTGAAAATAGATACAGGATGTGAGAGCCCGGGTACTGATTCTTTGATACTTATTTAATATTTTGTGTATATGATACAGATCACGTGACATGTGATTTCGTTGGCAAAGTTAATTAGGAGCATAGAAGCTCGGGCCCTCATATTCCGAAATTTTCGACTTTTCGGTAGTATATTTTTAAAAACCAGGCCATATAATCATTTTACTACAATTATTTTTATTAATGTGATACTTATATAAATCTCTTTCAGACAATGAAATATTAAATTGTGAAATAGGGCCTTAAAGTTAAATGCACTTAGAAGTTAGTTTTCTGCGCGTATTAGTGTTATAGAGCTGACTACTTACAGACTGCATATCCATGCATAGAATATTTTACTTGTCTGACTAGATTTCATAGTGTTAATATACTAAAATATTTCCTGTAACACAAGGTTACACAGTTTATTTTGAACGCAGTGTTACTTTGCTGCTCACAAGTTGGAACCCAGCACGTGCTGTTTGTGTAATACTCCGGTAGCCTCCCAGGTCTACTGCCGTTCTTTGGCGTCGTTCCTAGGCAACCTGTCGTGTGCCTGGTCGTTACTGACCTTCACTGATCACAGGAAGGAATTCCAGGCGATGCCATATAGATGTTGTCTGATTTGTCCGGAAACAATGACATCAGTTACCTTAATAACAACCTTGGATCGTACCGTTATATGTCGCATCATTATAAGTGTTTACATGTGCATTGGGTTTGGAAATTCACTAGTATCAAGAATAAGCACTCACTTACTAAACTTTTATTGTGACTTGTTTGCAGTTAAATATAAAAGCAAAGATGCCAAACACATACACAGTTTCATCGTTACAACGATTACTTGGATTCCGCTAGAGAAATAGCTACCAAATGCCAATTCCTGATGTTTCTTGTTGCGGCAGACAGTATATAGGCCATTCACAGTAAAATGAGCGCTTTTGAAAGTCCTGCTTAAGATCTACTTGTATGCACGCTATGTATTCTTCCGCCTTATATAAGATTACATTGGAATGGGCCTAATTACTTTATTCTTGCGTCGGTCAAGTGAAACTGTGAAATTGTTAGAAAAGTAAATATTTTACAAATCTGCTCACTTTACATTTATATGCATTAAAAAAAAAAAACAGAAAGCGAAACAAATAATTTCAATTATCAGAAATGGTCACGTAACATGTTCTATTCGACGTTTAGATATGGAACTGCTTTCTTCTCCACCGTTACCAACTTTGCTGGGCGCATGTCCATTATAATATATGCAGGTAGGGGCAGTGTCTTTTTTCTGGGGTTGATTTCAGAAGTGCTCACTTTATCGTGAACAGCCTTTAGTTATTAGTATTATTTCCGAAATATGCTGAGTAAACAGTCGGGCTTGGAATTATTATTCTGAAGCTCTGAACCAGCCCTAAAAACTTTAACAATTTTGCAGGTGTGTGTGGCAATAATAATTATCAACTATGATACAGCCAGCTAAGTTAGAAACATTTCCATAAATGTTTGTTTTAAAATGGAAACTCTTATTTCCCCCGCTATTATTTTCTCTCGCGTTTGTTTTGTCAGTTGTGTAATCCTGTTTCCATTTTCCATACCTTTCTTGGTTTTTTTTGTACTTACGATGGTCTAGTTGCTGTTGCTCATTTTCACCTCGAATAAATATCGTCAACTTCATTCAACTTCTTTGTTCGTTGATTACGAACCATACTTGCTCGAATTGTTCCGCACGTTTAACTCCACAATTATTGTTACAAACAAAATCCTTTTTCGTAGCAAAATAATTAACGCAATTAGAAGTTTTAAAGGCAAATGTTGCTTCGAAGCTGCTTTCGAAGGACGAGATGAGATCTGCAGTAAAAGCTGTGGCATTCCCCAGATAATAGTCCCCATTGAGAAGAGCTCGCTGCAATGGGAAAAATTAGTGAAAGAGAGTTGGGAAGGCGGACTACGAGAACATCATTAAAGAGGCGAACTAAGGGAAGAAGGGAAAGGCAAGACTCGCTGAGCAGCTGAACAGAAACCTGTTGGCTTATTTGTCCGCTCGATTCGGTGAACATCGAGTGGAAGTAAAGGGTTCAGTGTAAAGTCTGTTCGCAGGTTCTTCACACTTTATGAATCGAACCTTTGAAAAATCTGCCTGTGTATGACGTGTTGGTGTGTTTCCTAAATATGTCGCCATGTATCACAATCGCTGTACACTTGCGATAACGTAAAAGTAGGTGGCACTTTATTTTCAATTTATTGAACTTTGACTTATATTTAATTTTAATATTAGCTGTATAAGTAATGTGAATAAAACAGTGATAAAATAGGTGTATTGTTAATGCCTACCCGGAAAATTTTCTTATGCACAATATTATTACACTGAGTACGGAAGAATCAGTGCGTCGTGCTGTGACGTAATTCCCTAGACTTAGCTCAGCTTTGTTTGCATGAAGCGGAGGAATATCCTTGAAGTATAACTTCAGCATGGCTTGAGAAAAGTTAGGAGTAACCGTGAATGGAGTATATGCGCCTAGCGCCACACCGCATCGGGCAATTTTCTACGGATTTTAACCAATAGCTTCGAAATCATTAGGGGCCGCGGTGGCTGGGCGGTTAGCCTTCTCGCCTCCCACCACGGCCAACCGGGTTCAAACCCTGGTTATCCTGCCGGACGGCACCGTTGGTCGCGGGTTTTCTCAGGGATCTTCCGTTTCCTCCGCCCCTTTTTCCCAGTGCCGCTCCATATTCACTTCAATCACCCTCATCGGCTCTCAAGAACTCGCTGTTAAGAGCCGTCTAAATATCTTTACTCACTCACTCGAAACCAATAACGGCGTGTTACATATTCCGTTTTAGGAATATAGTTTGAGATCCGTAATGTACTTTTGTCTTGAGCAATAATACTGTACTGTAGTCGGCAGGTGCGCTGAAGTTTATTCACCTGGTGAAAGAAAACGAAGAAGTCAATTTTTAAATGTAATAATTTTTTGTCACCTACAAAATATGCACATGTTTACTCCTTAAATTAAACTTACAAAAAGCCTACAGTATATATACGATCTTGAAATTATAAGTGCTTAGAAAAAAACATACATATATATTATTTTACATTTTGATAACATTTTTTAGTTTCGTGACTTTTGCAGAGGATAACTTGATAAAAATACGAATTGATCTGAAAATTAAAATGATTGATTTTGGCATAAATATAAGGATTTTAACTGAAACATATTTCAAAAGTTATTTTAACACCATGTTTGGTTCCACAGCATTAATGCGTGGTAATTTCTTTGGAATTCGACAGTTCGTTAATCAGCTGATCGATTTGAAGATTTAACAAAAAAAAATTAAAAATTATATACGGGCTAGCCGCAAAAATAATCCATGAAATATTCTACATGAAGTTTTAATATCAGGAACGGTTATTTCGGCTGTATCCTAACGTATGAAATTGGTTTGATTTTAAATTTGGAATAAATAACAAACATATTTAGTATCCCTATAAAAGGTTTGAATATTTTGAAATGTAATTTTCCTTCATTGCTTGCATTATTATGTCATAGTTGAAGGAAAATTATGTCATGTGAGAAAACACAGAAAATCATTCTAGTCTGTTGAACGCTCGCAGTTTGACAAGACTAGGAAGGACCTCAGATAAGCAGGTCGGATAGTACCTAGGACAGATAGCACAAGGACACGCACTTGGTACTTACTGTTGATACTGTGCCAGCAACTATTTCCTTGGAAAGTCGTAGAACTTGGGGCCTTCTAAACGCCACAAGGACATGCACTTGGTACTTACTGTTGATACTGTGCCAGCAACTATTTCCTTGGAAAGTCGTAGAACTTGGGGCCTTCTAAACGCCACAAGGACATGCACTTGGTACTTACTGTTGATACTGTGCCAGCAACTATTTCCTTGGAAAGTCGTAGAACTTGGGGCCTTCTAAACGCCACAAGGACATGCACTTGGTAGTTACTGTTGATACTTTGCCAGCAACTATTTCCTTGGAAAGTCGTAGAACTTGGGACCTTCTAAACACCACAAGGACACTGCACAACTCACTGTAGTCCCTCCGAGTGGGTCAATCCTTGCCCACAAAAATAACCATCAACAAGTCTCTGTTCCAGATCGTGCCGTCCGCCTTCATAAGGTTTTCCCCCACTGACATAGAATATTTATTAACCAACTGTGGATGTGTTTTACAAAGACAGGACCTTCTACAAATATCTATAAAAACTTTCGATGTTTATTAAGACCTCAACCAAAATTAGAATAATGCCTCAACTTTTTACATGTGACCCCTCCTCTTGCGAAGACTACAATATTCCATCACTGGACAAGGTAGTATGTTTATTGCAGCCGGGTTTTCCACGTGAAACTATTTTCATGCCGTTTAAGAAAAATTCTTGAAATTTGGCAGTCTCTCATCTCTCGTGTGGGATTGTTAGGGGAGGGGGATATCTTTTTGTTTTAATGAAATCATTTTAAACTAGGTATGACGTGAAAATTCTGAAAAATGTTATCATGAAATAGTTTTCCTGAAGTTTTTTTCCTTGTGTACAAATTGATGTGTCAAGATTTTATTTGTTAAATTCAATTATTAATATTGTTAATTTTTACCTCGCTCTCAGTTTAACCCAGTTTTTCGTCAGTTGTTGGCCTTCTGATGACTCTGCATGTTTTCTTTTTTATATTTCCTATAGTCGTATGTATTTATATAAGTATTGAGACTGGGAGGCCATGGGAACACGATTGCTAGGGCGGTGGGCGGTGCTAATTTGACCTTGGGGCAGGCAACCTACATCTGTGGAGATTTTTAACCATCCTGAACCTGAGTCTTCCACAAAAATTCCATATTCATTAAAAGCCAAAACAAAAGGATAAATATCATTCTGAAAACTTTTTATGTATCTACCATCCTTTCTTACCTCCAGTCTTCATAGTCGCATTGTTCCACAAGTAAATTGGAATTTGAACAATGTACTTACAATAACTAACAAATTAAAACAAAACTTTTGAGTTAAAGTTACAGTGAAAACAAAATTTGATATATAATGTTCTTATACAAATACTTAAATGCAGGAGGTTCTAGGCTGGATGCTCAAATCACACCTCGCCAAAAAGATGAGGGTTAGAAATGCTCTATCCTCATTGGGTAGATCTCAATATGCGTGTAAGTTATCAACATTGTGTTGTTTGTTTACAATGTTTGCGTCGGTTAGGTCTATTATTTAACTAATATTTTGAACTACATATTTATTTTATAATAGCAAAATTTAATGTTTGAAGAAAATTATTCAAAGCAATTTATAACATCACGGAAACGAATAATTTTGCTTCCCAGAAGACGGCAAGCCTAGATTTAATAGTAGCAACTTCATAAAAAGAAATCCGAAAATTGTATTTGGGAGGTTGGGGGGGGGGGGGGGGTCCCTCAGATGATAATAATTTTACAGTTTAGTTTTTTCTAAATAACGCCTACATAGCAGCTGTAGGAATGTACATAGAAAACCACCTTTTCAGTTTCTTGTGTAAAACAACAAATAGTAATATAATTATGCACATTACAATAATTTACTCCCCCATTCTTCATTGCTAGCCTACTTTCTGATCTAACAGGTTCTAATGTCAGTGATTGTGAAGAATAGGCGCTCATTTGAAGGAAATGTTTACTATAATAAAAATGAAATGGTGAATCATTGATAGTACAGTAATTATCTAGAATCACAACTTTTCTGAAAAATACATTCTCTTGGTAGCAAATTCGTATTATTTATTCACTAGTTTTGACTGACTTCGCACCATCACCTTTCCGCCAATTAACCAACTAGGGTCGACTGCTACTCTCTCCATGCATCCATTACTTCCTACTAGGGTCGACTGCCACTCCCTCCATGCATCCATTACTTCCTACTAGGGTCGACTGCCACTCCCTCCATGCATCCATTACTTCCTACTAGGGTCGACTGCCACTCCCTCCATGCATCCATTACTTTCTGCTAATTATCCACTCATTTACATTATCGCCATTTTCAGTAATGTCGCAGTACGTGTCACCTTTCTTTACACTACAACCAATCACTACACTGCCTCACGCTCTCCACCCTATATCCCACTAGTAATCAGTGTTATATTTCATATACTCATGCATGTGTTTGGTGAAGGAAACATAGAAAGTGGTGCACGGTTGTCAGCCAATTCAAGACTACCATGGCTTATTCCGTTGCCTTCGTCCCACCATCCATGTTGCTTTAGGATATGCTACAACAAAATAATTACTATTACACGATTTTATTTCATGTGTCGTTTAAAATACACACAGAACGGAAAACATGATAGAATTTTCTCTTTTTATAATTTATTTAAATATTTGTGTTTTAAAACAAAGCTAACTATTTTTCGGATTTGTAAACTGTATTTTCCTGAGTGAATTGCGTAATTGTACACCCATCAAGTTTACCATTATTAGTTATTTTGTACTTGAGAAAACATATCATAAAGAAGTGCAACCAACTGTAAGAAAATTCCTGTATCTTTTTATAAACAAACAAACCCACTGCTGTGAGGTGTATACGCCTTCAACATGTTAGTATATTCAAGTGTGACAAAACACGCAAAATGTGACAAAAATGGCAAAATAAAACGACATATGACGAAGTGTGACAATGTGCCCTTATGACTTAACACCTACTAATTTAACAAAACACTATTAAGTGAGACCAGCTCTGTAACAAAACACTACCGATGTTATCGAATACTGCTGAAAATGAACAAATGTGTTATAATGTGACCATATGAACGAATACAACCAAATGAGACACAATAATTTATATGGTTAAAACATAATCAAATACAGCAAATGAGGTCAAACACATCAAAAAAAAGCAATATTCAAATATCAGTGATATAATTTAGCCTAGCATAGGCATATGTGACCAGAATTCACAACTGTAACTAAGTGCATTAAATCATGATGAGAAGTGAAAAATAAAATAACTTTAAAAAACTTTTAAAACCACACTTTTATTTATAAATGCACTAAAAAGTTAAAAATAATTATAGTAGTTACACATTTTTTAGAACTTGTGAGATGTGGTTGAACAGCCGTAATAAACATTACTACGAATTAATATGTTTGTATCAATTTATATTAAGTTTATAAAAGAATGTCGTAATACAGAACTTATGCCTTATTTTCGTAAGCTTAGCAAGCACATATCGTCCGTAAGGCTCTTAATTATACACAATATGGAACATATATCTCAGTTGCATAAGAGTAATAAGCACATATCGTCCGTGAGGCTCTTAATTATTCACAATATGGAACATATATCTCAGTTGCATAAGAGTAATAAGCACATATCGTGCATAAGGCTCTTGGCTCTTCGCGCCAAGCTTTTATATACTAAATATAAATAGATACAAACATATTAATTTGTAGTAAAGTTTATTACGGCTGTTCGACTACATCTTACAAGTTCTACCAATTGTGTAACTACTCTAATTATGTTTCTCTTTTTAGTGCATAAAGGCTTGGTTGTAAAAGTTTTCTATAGTTATTTTATTAGAGTTTAATGTCATTGGGACCAAGGTCCACAACAACTACATGTTGGCTGAAAACATCAATGTAAGTTTTTCCTCTATTTTTTTATTTTTTCTGGATTTTTGCGATATTTCTCGGTTTTGTATGATAGGGAGGGGGTAGGCTTGGTGTGGGGTTGTTGGTTAGGGTGCTGGGGTTGTAAATGGGGGAGGTTGGGGTAACATATGTTCCTCGATTTTTATTTTTTTGTTATGGCAATTTTTTTAATTTTGGAAATAATTTTTTTGGAATTTGTTGGGTTCAAGGTTATTCAAGGTCACGGCCACTCTGTCTAGGCCATGATCGTGAGGTCAAGGTCATGGTCACCTACATCCAATATGGCGGTCGGGTAAGGTCATAACATGGCGGCCGGTCGGCACCTGATGCCTGTCCCAGGTCCCGTATTTGCCCCATTCAAAATACATCGATCGAAAATAATTATACTACTAACCCTCTATGCATTAATCCCGTATTCTTCCTTTAGTTCCTTCAACTTCTCGCCTTCTTCATACTTACCCTATGAACTGGTTAATCTAAGATATTATCACTTCATGCTCAGAAAATATATTTTTTCGTTAGACTGTATAAATATATTTGCTTCTACACTCATTACTATAGTACATTTTTTACTTCTACAAAAAGTCTAGTACTGTTCTTCACAAAATTCATGGAAATATAAAGTAGTATTGGTGATTTGGAGGGGCGCCTGCTTTGAAGTGGTTTAAATTTTAGCCAGTCATATTGATTCTGACTGAGCTAGAGCGATGTTATGTGGCAATGCACCTCCTATTGGTCCATAAACTAGTATATTATAATTAAGGACCTAACCAACTCATTACTAACTAGTTTGGTATTGAAATAGAACTATTGGAGAATTCTAACTTTTATTTAACTTTAATATATCAGACACAGATTTTCAATTTAGTTTCCTCCTGAAATTTTGACTTATATTTTATATTTTTGAAACCATTGAAGTAATTATATGCAGTATTTCTGTTACTTAAAAATTGGTCTTTTATGTTTTTTAATGATGGTTTCCCCTTGTAACATCACCGCGCACAGAAATATACATCTATACAATTTTAACTTAGTTGCAAATAAAACGTTTCTAAAAAAAATCCTAGACAGTAGCAAATGGAGATTTTTAAGTCGTGAAATCATCTCCTGGCATTCTAGGAGATAGTGCAACCTAAGTATAATAAGCTATGCTGAAAACATTTCAAAGTATCTTCCCAAAGTACGGACATCAAATTTAGTTCAAAAGTGATGACATAGAGAACTTCCAGTCTACATATCTATTTTAATAGACCATATTATTATTTTTATAAATGCCCACTTTCCGAAAATAACATATTGTCTTATGATTGGAACTAAATTGTCTATTTACACTAAACTTTTATCTTGAGTGATTATAAGTTTCAATTTTTTTTCTGTAAATGTTATCATTCTGATTTACAGGTTTAATTACAGTAAGAAAACAAGTTTACAAAATTTTATCGCATAAAAGCGCATTAATTTACGCACTTGGCTGTAACATCTGTTCAAATAATATATATTTTTTTTAGAAGTAAATATATACACCTGTTGTTATCTACAACATATTTCAAGTGACAGGTATTAAATAAACTATGTAGAACATATAACGATATTATTATGGAGTGAACCTAAGCCCATGTACCCTCCATATGGACGCGCAGTTGGTAGGCCTGCTCCCCATCATGGATGTACGGGTGCTTGATTGGTGGGTCAGAGAAGAGATATGCACATAAGTGTAACATGGTCATTCGTTCCAGGGGAAATTTGTTGGGGAGATGTTTCTTCTCCTACCAATGCGTGCACTCTGCTCTACCATTGAGTAAAGATATACACTCGAGTGACCATGGGATAGGAAAAAGTCTGACCAGTTTTATGTGTTAGTTCCGCGAATGATTCAGAGGAGCGCTAGTGTTCTCGACGACGTCATCCGCGCGGCGTTGCCAGTTCCGCAGCCTGTAAAAGTATGTCATAACCCTGGCCTCGGCTCACCCACGTGTTCGGTCAAGGTTTGCCAAAGGCGAGCCTGTCACACGCGAGATACCAGAATACGTTACAGCTGTGAATACCCAACTCATGATTTACTATTGACGGCCATGGCATGTGTTTCGCTTCTGTCGTACAAGTATGTGTTTGTGCGAATATGCAGCTATATTAACTACTATTTGGTTTTATTTACCTCTGCTGAAATGAATAAATATATAACGGCCATTGTTTTTAATTATAATATATTATTGTCATATAGTTTAGGAGGTGTTCATGATAAAATAATAGTACTGTTAGAACTTACAATTACAAACATCATATTAATCATGAATGATGGCTTACATCATAGTAAACTTTTCGTTGCGTTCTATGTTAGACGCACGACGGTCTACAATTGAACACAATGTTTACAGTTTGGGGTTGCGATTTCCTACAAAACTAACTGTCGGCACAAATAATCAGTACGTTCAACATGTGAATTCAAGTGTCATTAAGGCTGTGTCCGAACCTAGGAATGCACTTACTATGTATATAAGCATACTCCACTCGGTTGGTGGATATGTGATACATTTCGATAGACATACTTTTTCACATCCTTACAGTAACTAGTTAGCTTATAAGATTCTGAACAAGCAGTTTGACGGAAAACACATATTGAATATGTGCTGGAACGCAGGCCTATAGATGTATAATTATCAACCCATTAGGAGCTGTAGCTAGAAAGTGCATGACAATGAAAATGTTCCTATTAACCAATCATAGACTTTTTCCAAGAAAGAAATGAATATATATTTGAGTCAGTAAACGCAGTTATCGATGATGTATCATTAAAACTGGTAACAACTAGAGGTAAGTTTCCTTTTAACACTAATATTGGTAGTAAAAGAAATTAAATGTCGGATATTGATATCAAGTTCTCACTTGTGCATACCTTGCCTTGTAAAACCACTGGCAATGTTCTTGCTGCTCTGTATATTAACTATAAAATCAATACCACGCCCTGTTCATAACAAATCACGACGAAAATTGATTATGTTTTTCTCGGATTTTCTAGATCATTTAAAGTTAAAGAGTATACATTGTTAAGAACTTTGCTCAGCGGCGTTTCTAGAAGGTAATGACTCTTTTCCACTCTTTAGCAAAAGAAATATTAGAAATAATAATTATGAACTGCAAAGAAATCGATTTTCAAAATAGTAGCTTTGAGACACCTGTCTCAATTTACTGCAAAATTCGCCCAACATCACGTACCTGTTTGACCAAGATGCCTACATGAAGATTGTGACATTTGTGAACTTTAAAAACGCATATGAGAGTACGAGGAAAAATACCTGTTCCTATAACAAAAACACACAAATCCTAAGATTATAATAAGACTAACCTATTTTCCATGTGCATCGTTGATTCTGCGTAGTAACATTTCTTGTTGACTGCAGGAACACATAACATGGCTATTCATGGTGCACAGATAACACGCGACCTCCGTGCATCACGGACTGCCTGACTCTGAAAAAGAGTAACTCTGGTGTTTGACGCAGATATCGCAGTGTGGCGCTGTCATCATGGAACTGTAGTTTTCAAGCACAGAGTATGTGCCACGTGATGCCATTTCTGCTAAGTGACTGTTGGTTTTAAAATATTAAAAACTGGTGGAACCTTCCACGCGTCCTGATTGGACAAGGAATTAGCGGTACCCTGCTAGTGGTAATTGTAAGAATTATTGTATGTATAGTCGTACGACGGCCTCGGCAGACCAGACATGGATAGCCTGGGGTCTCTGACTAGAAGCTAAATATTTGCATCGGTAATGTTGTAATTAACATGGAGTCATGGCCCGTCCGGCCAGAAAAATCATGTATACTTGATAATTGTAGGCTCTTTAGATCATGGCACAGATGTTTTGCATATGTATGCATTGCCTATAAATCGACATTTTTAATAATTGTTATTTTTTAGTATTTGCGGAAAATAATCATGCAAAGGATAACAGGTTTTACCAAAGTGGTTTTAGATTGGGCCCAGTTTTGACCAATTTATGGTTCATTGTGTCCATTATGGACTTTGTTCTAAATTAATGTCAAGTTACTTAAGGGAAAATGATCTTTAAGGTTTTATATTTATACGCCAGTAGTAAAATTTGTCAAAGTATCTTGCCTATGAGTTGGCTGGCGTATTTTTGAAGAATTTAGTTTCAATGCACCCTGGCACTTTAGTGAAGCTTGATGCTTTTACGATTAGCCACGTGTCATGTGCACTTGTGTAAACAATAAAGATCATAAGCTTTGTCCATGTGGGACAGTATTAGAACCCTTTAAAGAATCTAGTTTCACCGCGCCCAGGCGCGCATGTAGATTTGGACTCAGTAAAGATTGATGCTATTTAAAATTAGCCACGTGTCATGTGTACTTGTATGAAAAATATGATTATCACTTTTGTCCACGTGGGAGACTTAAAATACCTTTCAAAGATTGTTTAAAATTGCCCTGTGTGCTGGCGCGCACATAGAAATACATTGACTTTTCAGTAATTTACAGTTAGCCCACATTAAATTGGATAATACTTATTTTCAGCCACATGTCGTGGCATATATGTATATCTGTTTTTTCCGTTGTAATTTCGAAACAATAATGTAAATTATAGTTTTCAGAGATAGCAAAGTTGCAATGTGTCATGGTGCGCATATACCTGGATTTTATGAACTGTAGTTTTGGTCAAATTCCTTTTAGCCTAAAGTTGCCCGCGTGTTGTGATAATGAATTGTAGAACAAAATATATGTTACACGCTTTTGTATTTTTTGTATAATGATATTGCGAACAATGTTTGCCATATATTTAGAACAAAGTAAATGAATCCAAGTCAAATGTTCATTTTCAGTGATTGTAGATTATTTTGGACAAGATTCCAGATTTACACTCCTTTGAAGTTTGCATAGAGAAAGTCTTGTTCTTGCTTGAATTTTGGGCAGTGTTATGCCCCTTTGCCACGTCCTTGGGATAAGGGCGTCGCAGCTTATGGGCTGTAAGGGCTCGAGATGTACACACATTCGTTTCCGCGTGAACGTACGTATGTCATTTCCCGAGACATGTAAAACATTTCCGTACGTAGACGAATGCGAACGCTGAATGAGCGAGCATCTCATTAAGCAGAAAATCTTATGCATACTGAGGGAAAAAGACATTAATGATATCGTTTAAGGCTCGACTCTAACAGATGTTTGTTTTAAAGCGATAATACAACAGTCGTCTCTGTAAGATCCATGTTTACAATAATGATGTGCATTAGTGGATATTGTCTGAAAAGTTGGCAGCTGTGGGTGTTTACATTTACACGAGTGTAACACAGCACACTATTGTATATTCTACACTGAAACCTCGGACTCATAACAATGCGAAAAAAAACGTTGACACTGAAGTATTACTTAGCAGCGTTAACACTAACCAACGACTAAAAATTTTACACAACAAAGAGAGTCACAATATTCTACTTCAGACTACGTACATAACAAAAAATAACTATTTCTACACTAAACATTGGTTGAATGCAATGACTCGGTGCTAATAACTAATTGTCAAGTTAAGACCGTGTCCGAAGGGACAAATTCGTTATTTTTTAATTTTCAATCTGGACGTTGTCAACAGTCACTTGTTTATCACTCGCGGCAACACATTATTAAATTAAGAATGAAAATTTGTTTTATAAAAATTAAATGCTTAAAATGGACGTAATATTTCTACAATCATCACTGGAATGCTGCAAATATGTTAATAAACAAGAAAATAATATTATATTCAATAACGATTAAAAATAATACATGTGTTACGAAATATATAAACAAAGAACAACACTTACTTGCTTTAAATATGTCTTAGTCTACTTTATGAAGAGTTATTTGTTTTAAAATACGTTTTAAGTACGCATTCGCGTATATGTTTTCAATGTCAAAACCCACATGGCGCTGATTTTGTCAGTTTGTATTTTTGCTAACATCCTCTATAAACAAGATATGAAATACCAAGACGTCACAAGTTTGTATACGAAATCGGATCACGTGATCATTTTGTCAACACAGTCTGACATTTCGGATAAGACCTACGTTTACAATAGATAAACTAATGCATTACCGTAGGTGCTTATCTGTCATACAGAAACACGCCTTTTGTATTTGCAGTTTTCCATTAAGGTTTTAATTCTTAATTCAAGCGAATGGAAAAAGGCATCAAGCCTGTCATGTTTATTTTTGTTCCTAACAAACAATGTATAAAACAACCATATCGAAGCATATCATACTTCAAAGCCGACATTTGCTATCAGGGACGCTTATTATTTGTGAACAAATATAATCTTCAACATGTGCACACACACACGCCATTGTCATATTGTTTTATGCTAACATTACTGTAAATAACAGTTGTCCGCCAACAACACCGACTGCTCTGTACTGATTGGTCGTAGCCTCAATTATTTTCTTAAGATATAAAATACAATTATTTCTTTCAATGCTTAAGGAAATCCCACCAACGCACATGACCTGATAAGTTCCACTGGGAACCAAACACAAGAGAACACACATTCGTTTCTTCTGCACACAACTTAACGCATAATGAAATGCTTAAATATTTATATTGTAAACCTGGCTTTACTTCAGACGTTGAAGCTTACGCTGCATTACGGTGTGCAGGTGTGTTTAATCGCAATAGAATCGATATATTTCTCAGTTCGTAGTGTACAGTTGTTACCAAAAATAACGGAAATATTATTAAATATCTTGACTGTGTCAAAAGTTTTCCGTGTATTGTGGTATGTTTGCCGTCTCCTAGTCTACAAATGAATAATTACATCAATTTACGAACATTATGTACAAATTGGAATGATTTGTGACAGTATGGCATTCTTGTGTGTATACTTTGTGGCATAGTTACATAATTATAATTTCCTTTTCCTAAAGCAGTTATGTTCTATGTGACCCATGTTGTGTTGAATAAATAAATGCTTTTTTTCGTTAACGACTACTCATTTTGTTTGCACAATTATACTGTACTAACGTAATATATTTTATAACATTTGCGATCATCTTCATAACAAGGAGTGTTAATTTGTACAGCAAGTGTAGATTCGATTCGCTTATCGTGGGAATTTTCTCCTTTTTACTAGTATTCCTCTACCACTTAACAATGTTATTTGTAATATGGTAGTATAATACTAGCAGCATGTAGTGTATGATATTTCCAAAACCGTTTTTCTTCCAATATTTAGAAACGATCTAAGAAGTTTCTGGTGCTTAGATTCTGCGAGAGGCGCGAGTCGTTTAAGCCGTACTTACGCGATACCCATTTTCTGATACTGTATGTTATACTCATGGTCACAGCAGAAGGCATACAAGTTTGTACAGTATAAGGGAAGAAAGAGCGTATCCGTTCATACCCACACGTTATCTAATGTGCTAATAGATATTTGTTAATTGTAGGCAAAACAACTCGCAGGGGACAGGGGTACAAATGCAACCAGATTTAATATGTAGGGTCTTTGTGTTGCATCCAAAAGGTACGACAATTATTTCTTTTTTCCCCTGAAGACTGCATTGGTTTAGGTTTTAACGTACGAGTACTATTAATGTACGGAAAATGACATGAGTAACGGCACTGCTATGTATGGAAAACAAGGTATTGTATTCACATATATTTACGACGGACATTTACGTTACTCATTAAAACATTGGCATAATTATTTGAACAAGTGCGTAACTAAGAATGTACTCGTTTTACCAATGGAAAGGGGGGGGGGGGGAGGAGATATTTCATTTTTTTTTAACAAAATACAAAACCTGTATTACTACATATTTATAGTTACATAATTACTTATAACCATTGGGTTCACATGCACAGATATGGAACCATAAAATGTTATAAACACTCTTTATGTTCAAGGAAGATCACATATTCTTGAATTAAAATAAAATAAAACTTGTAATTTTTTATTCAAATTTTATTTTCGTTTCGGTGAGGAGATATGTCCCAATATATCACCCCTCATCCCGGCTACGCCCCTGTTTTTAAATGCGTATCTTCAATGAGAATAATAATCAATCTTGTGCTCTCCGTAATTAAACACACTTTTACGGTTATACGGCTAAAAGAAGAGAGAAATGTTACAATATTAAAATTAAGGCTTTCATGTGTGCCTGTTAACATTACTCACGCTATACAGTTCAAATTCTCTACTTTAGAAACCAATCGATATGATTAGCATATAACCACTGCTAGTCGATTGTACTTTGCTGGTACTTACGTATTAATACTTTTAGACAAAGATATTCGGGAAATAAATATTTTCTAACAGTAAAATAAGTTATAAACAGCCATATTGTGGACATAAAAAAATTCGTCACCCGTTGGAAATCTGAACTCTAAAACATACAATTTCGTGGCGCAGACCTGCGCAGTAAATCACTGAACTACAACAAGCCATTTACTGTGGATACGTGTGATAAGGTATATATAAAACATACACCCACAGTTATCGCGTATTTTATAAACTGGTGTTTATTCGTTTATTATGACCGTGCGAGTACTATGCAAAGTTTCCCGTTACTTATGCGTACATTACGTTTCATTTTGTTCATACATATGTTTTACATAACTTGTAATATTTTCGTAAACGGGCACATACGATGTGAGATAGGCACTTGGGTGTCCGCCATCTTGTCTGTCCCAGCGTGTGGGTATAGCAGACATCAGAACTATTTCTACTGTTGTGACGTTGGGACTGGGGATGACAGAGATGGAGTATGAGAGAGAGAGAGGGTAGATGTCAATGTGGCAACGACGCCGACATTCCCCACGCTCACGCCACGAAAATGGACTAGCGCTGCGCGGTGTTCATCCCTCGAACTACAGCTGTAGTGGTCAGAAAATGTAACCTGGGGAAGTCCACTCTAGGTATATGTTTACTCAATGGCTCTAAGTCGTAGAGGCTCGATACAAGGTTCGCTTCCATTGGCCCCTCGCAAACTCCGCCTGCTTACAACTATGTGTACGTGGTTCCGGATTTGAGGTCAAACGAACAGTTCAAAATAAAAGGGGAGATTTTCCACAGTAAAATTATGGTATTGAAATTACTTTGTGTGGTCGGTAATATGGAAACTGACTTCTGTATATATCTATTACTGATTGTCATAATTTGTTTGAAAAAAAAATTGTCAAAATAACAAAGTTTCATATTAAGCTTTTCTGTATAGTAGCTGGAAATATGTGATAGCTGAAATATTAAAATACAATTATTATAATTGTATCTGTATACTAATTGGTTATAGTAATTACTACTGTGTTATTCCACAGATTTCGCAGTACAGTGGGAACTTTTACGTGAAATTCTTCCTCTGTAAACTGGAGTTGAAGTTTTGTTTTGTGCAGAAATGTTATTTGTCGGAGACCGAACCTCACTAATGCACTGGATAACCTCGGCTACTGTCATGGAAGGAAGTTCAAGGAATTACGCTAAGCGAAATTTGAGGAAGAAATACATTGTAAATTACGGGAAATATACTTTCTGAGTAACCATTGTTTAAGTTAAAAACCACATTTTGTCAAGGAAATAATTTATGCTACTGTATTTAGAAATTCAGGAACGGTCGACAATATGTTTGCAAATAAAAACAAGTCTACGCGTTTAACCACGGAGTAATTTGTTATGTACATTCACTGCAATTTGTTATGTACATTCACTGCAATTTGTTATGTACATTCACTGCAATTTCTTATGTACATTCACTGCAAATTGTTATGTACATTCACTGCAATTTGTTATGTACATTCACTGCAAATTGTATTTATGAAATAATTTAAGTTTAAGGTAAGACATTTACATTTTTATGGTTAGCTTATCAAATGTATGAAGTGCAGGAATAATACCGTACGAATCTAGACAACTCTTTTAAAATTGTTTAAAAACTGCTACGGAATGACGTTTATCACATTTTATATTTCAATAATTTTATTTCATCCGCTGATAAGGTATAAAGTAGAATTAAAAACACAGATCACTTGGCTCAACAGTTCAACGGAAAGATTTGCACGTCAATGACTCCCCCCCCCCCCCCAGGGGTCTTCTGAGACAAACAGAAACTGTCTCCACAAGTACGCGGTGTATGTGACTCTAAGAACCACATGTGAACTCCTCCAGAGGATCAAACATTGGTCGAGGGAATGTCTATTCACTTCACGTTTACGCCAGAAACTCGAACCAAAAACTCAGCAGGGAACCTCCAGAAGCATTGAGATGAAAGAAAAACCTTCTTTACTAATACAATTATAAAATTAATATTACTCTGCATTCCATTTGGCAGATTCCATTCGCTGACGAGATTTCTCGTTTTAAAAATACCGCATAAAAAAAAATTCCTGAAGTTTGCTGAAGAGCTGTGTTCTAAAAATGGATCACTGAAAACAAGCAAGTAATATTAATAATACTAAATATTTGAACATACTGCGCTCGAGGTTTCTCTAGCTAATGAAGGCTACATTATCAAAAACTGACATGGAAGAAAAAAAAATAGAATCAGTTATTAGTTTCGAACGTTGTTTATAAAGCCATTTGAAATGGCTTGTTAGTCTGTTTGTACGCGTCGGTGTAATTAATGATCCGGCAACACGCAGAGTGCACACACGGGTATATTGACATACTATATGGCCGTGCTTGTTTCACTTATTAGTCATTTTCTCTTGCCTTTCACTCGCTTCTCATGTACAACAAATCGTTTTCTGCTTCTATAGAGAATTTGTTTTTTAATACAAAATAAAATAACCGAAATCATTCAAAGTTAATTAATCTCTACTTTTCCGTAACAGTAGTCAATGAATTTTCAAAAGAAATAAACTAATTAGCATGTAAGTGATAAATAAATTTGGCCTTAACGTTTGTAAACCAAACATTTTATTTGAAACTGCCAATGAAAGTTCATAAAAGTTTCGTGGAGACTTTTCTGCGTGTAATATCATTATTAACTTTATGTTCTTTTTCAGAGGTATGTAGGGCCCAATATATACATTTATGTTCTTTTTCAGAGGTATGTAGGGCCCAATATATGCATTTAGCGAAACTAATCAAACATCGAACAGGGGTATCTATTATATTTCAATCGTAATGTGCATAACGATATTCTTTGTTTCTGTGATGTTTAATTAGCGAATTTTATAGATTCCATATCTTGCAAATAATTGAAAACATTGTAACATCTCAATTTTCTTAACATCATGATAATGACATGAATGACCGTAATGTTATGTATTTTTCGTAAGTGTTTAATGTGTGAGTTGTTTTACATAGATTTAGTTTGTAAGAGGTTTTATTTTGACCTTTATACTGCTTAATAGCGAGAAATGGTTAGTTTTAATGTAATCTTTGTCTATACAATTGAAAGCGTTTTGTCAGTCAAACAGTTTATTATATTGTTTTTTTCTGTTAATCACGATACACCAGCCAGAAAACGACAACCTATCGTTTCTGTTAGGAATATTGCAGTAAAATAGAACATTCCTAAAATATTCAAAATGTTACTGCCTTGATGGAAGGAAGAAAGGAAAAAAGGGCTCCAGAACAAATTAAATTTTTTATTTGCAAGTTCGTCGTATGTTAATAAGTTAATACAATCACATACTAGAAGAATGCAAGGATAGTAAAATTTAATTAATTAAGGCTAAGAAGACATTATATGTTCAAGTTAAGTAATGAGCTCGAAGAGAATGATACCATCTACAAAATTCACCTAAGTTTGACGACAGGAAAAACTGAAGATAAGCTACAGATTCCAGAGACGATGCATTATGTACCAGATGACGTTTCCAGCCAAAAACGAAGGAATCTACGGAGTTCCTGAGATTGGAGGCTCGACTGCCTGCGTCACAGACGTCTGGAGGATCAGCCCGCAGTTCGGCACCATGGGTCCAGCTGAACAGATCGACATCGGGATGCATGCTGCATGCTGAGTTGGCTTCAACGCCGAGGTTCCTGGTCTCATGGAGAGGTCTCAGGACATGGATCGCCCGCAGGACCAGATGCCGAGGAAAGGTGGTGCTACACTACTGTTTTTGCCCACAAAATTAGCTACTGAGTGCTTATACCTGTAAGAAAAAAACACTTATCATAATGGTAGTTTGGCAGATGTATAGCGGTAGCTCTCTGGCTGTCGTATCGTTGCTTTTATCTTGCTTGAATTTCAATAATCAATGTTTGTATAATTTTGAAGTTCTTATGTTTATTTTTCTTGTGATATGTTAGTTGGTAATTTATTTCTCAACTTTTAATGGTATGTTATCAAAACATCCGAGATTTCGTTAATACACCTTCTATAATTGAAATCAATCTTGGTACTATTTTAATTTGTCTGAAATTAAACTGTCATATGTGATTTTTAAGGTGTTTCTCTAATTTCATTTTTCGAATGCTTAGTTGATTCTCTTTTACAAACTTTCAACAGAAATTATTTTTTCTCCATAGCCGAGGTATAAACATACATTCATCTATCACATACATATTTGAATATCTTTGCATACTCCAACTCCTAAAAAAAGATAGTGTGGCAGTATTGTGTGCTGGTACATATTATTTTCTGGTACCAACGCATAGGCCAGTAACACTTAAGTGTCACATTACATATATTTTCTGACGCCCGTACGTGTGGTAATATTAAGTAATACTAGCCGTCGCCACATTGTGCCACTTCATATACATATGTAACATTGTAGAAGTGTTACAACATAATTTACGAAAAAAATATATAAAGAATTGGAAACTAATTTATTGTATTAAAACTTATCTTAGTAGGAAGCCTTATCTACCGCATGTCTATCGAAATCAGAATCAGGTTTTTTTAAACGTAATAATTAAATTAGAATCAGATATGTTTTAACGTAATAATTAAATTAGAATTTACATTGGTAGCTGGAATAATTGTATTCTATATCAGTAATCAGTCATAATGCCAGATTTGTTTCGAAATAAATGTGTAACCATTTCTTAGAAAATGTACATAAGCGAACGACTTACATTCAATATTAATAGTAACTATTGCCGTTGAGTGTTGTGTCGGTAACTGGGTAATGTACTAACTGCCACGTCACTTGATATCACTCTGCTATACACCAACGAACGACGGCAATATTGCTTGCTGTCTCTACGCTGTGCCACTGCAGTACTGGGGCTTGTTACGTACATTCTCGTGCTTGCCATTAGAAATGTAATAAAAAAAGTGAAGCCTAGTTACA
Source organism: Dryococelus australis (assembly GCA_029891345.1). Taxonomy (NCBI): domain Eukaryota; kingdom Metazoa; phylum Arthropoda; class Insecta; order Phasmatodea; family Phasmatidae; genus Dryococelus; species Dryococelus australis. Next base: position 9,358,830 of record CM057004.1, on the reverse strand, counting down.
CGGTTCTAAAGAGGTTTCATGCAAAGTTCCTATTAAAGGACAGGATAAAAATTCTCTGTGCAAATTAAAGAATTTCTCCTATTGCTGTCGTCGTGCCTTTCTGTTTGATCTACTAAATTTGCGAAGACAAAAAAAAACTACGATATAAATTTATTAAAGAATAAAAACATTCATTAATTATAATTATATGTTATATTGGTTTGAACTGTACCGATATTCGGCTGAATTATGAAAAATGTTGCAATGAATCGTTAGTACAGTTTATTATCTCTTCCGAATGGCCTACCACTGATATTAAATACGACATTACTTACGGATAGCGGCTTATCTGCTTCGGGCAGACTCGGCAGTGTTCGAGAGTTCCCGCATTCAGCTGTTCGCAAGCCTTCCTCCAGTGCGTTCTCTTGGCCAATAGCAGAGCTGCTTCCTCTTCTGTGGAGTCAGGTAGTTCGAGCCATACATGGCCGTAACCTCACACAATTCCTGCACGACATGTCATCTTTATGAATTATTTCATTTTTATTCGACAATATTTCAGCATTTATCTTTTTATGTTCAGGCACATTTTCTTCATCTCCGTAAGGATTCCCTTTCATTGCTTACATAGGACTAATTATTTTCTTTAAAATCATTTTAGTTAAAAAAATTTTGTTTACCTTTTATTCAACGTAGTATTCTTATTTTCCTTCTGCAGTTGTATTTGGTTTTAAAGTTATTTCTCCAGTATTAAAAGACATGAGAAAGTAGACATTTACGCACCAAAATCACTAGATATAATCGGAAATGGCAAGACCAGTATAATTTGTCAATCATATATAAAAAACAAAAGTGGATCAAGTATCAAGCGAGTGGTTTAGTTGCCATTTTTCTTGTATATTTTACTTATCTCAAAATGACTAGCATTTCCTGGACACTACATTATCGCCACTAGCACTCGTTCTAGTCACAATAGTCTCAGAGTTGTATTATATTTGAGTGAATCTACGAGCACACAGATAGAAACTTCCGTAGGAATTCGAGCAGGATGTAGGTAAAATACAGGACTTATCACTGAAGTATACGGACCAAAGACTGCAGACACCAATCTGAATTGTAAAGAGTTCATCTTTCATCAATACTCAGAGTTCCAAACATAATTTACACGTCACGAGCATTATTCCTACGTTCATATATGAAGTGCCCCTTAGTTCACTAGAGTATGAAGGGTCAGTACGACATATATCGAGATTCTGGAACAGACTCCATGCTATGGAACCAACCTTGACCCGGAGTAATCTTTAGTCTTACCTTGACATTGAAATGAGACCTTGATATTTATCTCGAAATTATTTTTCGTTTCACTACGTGTTATTACTTGTCGGCAGTGGCGTAGGAACTTTGCTACCACTACACTGAAGAAAAAATTGAGGTAATATTCCCTTACATATAAGAGAAGCTAATTACCTCTACATGTAAGGTAAAATTACCTCTTAAATGCTTAGATGTAGAGTAAATTTACATGACAAGTAAAGTACTATTCCCTAATTGTACGGAAAAAAGTACCAGACAAATGTGAGCCGGGAGGTGGTGAGGGGGTGAATCCCATACAAGTAACGGAAAATTAAATATATTGCATAATTAAATTATAATTAAAATTTCCCCGGTCTATTAGAAATGTTAATTAATTTGTTTATTATATCCTCTGACGAATAGTAACCGAAGTCTCAACACTAAAGTCCTCGAGACTTACTGGTGGCAAACCATGGTCCTCTATCACGATAGGCCGATGTGGTATCCATTACACTACGACGACAGAGTGAAAGCGTTGGTTATTATAAGCGTGTTAAAGGATTGTTTCTTCTGCTCGTCCTCCCACTTAGCTGTTGAGAATACTGAAGAGATGCGCAGGTAACTTTCCTATCCATGTATGGGATTTTCCACTACCATGGACGTGAATTGTACTCTAGAGTGCGGTATTTTTCCCTTACCTGTAAGGAAAACTGTGGTCCCCCCCCCCCCCCCCCCCCCCAAGTTTGCGAATATTGCCTTATACTTGTCAGGTAATTTTACCATAATTTTTTACAGTATAGATAAAAGTAATAATAAGTATGTTGGAGAAATAGAACATAGCGAAAACAAATTTAATCAAAAATTATTAGTAATAGTTATTGATCTGTTTTAACAACTCGCAAAGGAGCCATCAAGTCACCGCGAAAAAAAAAACACGTATTTCTGGGTGTCAGGTCTTTTGTCGAGTAGTATAAGAAAACCCAGATCAGTATTAAGAAATCTAGGTCTGAGGGGTGCCTTTGACCTTTAAGGTATTTCAATACAAGCAAGCGACCTTGAACCGCACGCAACACATGGTAAATATTGCGAGTATATTATAGAAATATCAATTTCGCTTGTCCATAAAATTCAAGGAAATTGGCAAAACTTCCAGAACTTGGATCCGCCAAGTGTATAAAGCATGTTAGTGCAGGTACCGAGTCAGTTCGTTATTGTAAAGCGATAGCGAAGCAGTTAAATGTTCATTAAACTATTTATGTTATTTAAGTGAACAATAGGAAAGCGAGGGAAGGAAATCAAGAGAAAAACGAAGATGTTATACTGATGTTTGTGATAGTTCCCGAGTCCACATGATGACTACTGGCAACCCAAAAGAACATGCTAGACTATAAACTGACGCCTAAGATTATAGTGTATTCTCACCTACTGCAAGTGAAGATTTTGAAAAATGTCCTGCTACTAGTCATGTTGAAGAAGAGAGATAAACATTGCAATAGTGTTTCCCCATGCTAGCTAGCTCTGATGTTTCATCTACACATCTAGAATTAAGTATCTCTGATTTGAATGACATTGTATAATAACTGACGAAGTGCGCTCGCTGCTAGTACGTCAAGTTTCCGAAGTTGTTAAAAACCACTAGATCCTTAACTTAGCTGAGGTAACACGCTGTGAAAGAATGCCCAGAGGAGGGACAAGGAGATTACTGGCTTTGACACAAGATGACCAACGACAAATATGCTTTACCAACTTGGACATTCTACTCTCCTTCTGAAGTATCTTTGTTTTCTTCCTGTCATCTTTTGTTTACGAGCACAACGAATCAATCAAAGTTAGTTAGGCTCAATCAGTGGTTTCAACAACTGGTGGGAATCGGTTCATAAAGTTAGCGACGACAATCAAATCTTTTGAAAATGGAATGAGTTAGAATCGAGAATCTTACAAGGACTGGCTATTGATAAGAAGGCACAAGAATCAGTTTATATACAATCATAGCAATGACCTTAGATCCTAGTCAGAATGTTCGACATTATAAGATTCCTGGCCAAATAAATTTTGGCCACTACATGGTCATAGAAAAAAAGAAACCAATGGGCATAGAAGGCATAGTCTAGATCTTGTCCACCTCCTCCTTAAGTAAGATCATGTGCTGCGAGAACATCTGGTGAGAATTAATATAGGACAAATATTCCTATCCCTTATATGCCACCGGATATTAAAATGAGTTCATCGAAATTACAGGAAATGACTTTCGCCAGCAAGATTTTCGCCAAATACAAAAGACCAAATATTTTTCCATTATATTTGACACCACTCCTGATATTTTTCATAAAGATTGAACTAACCAAGATTAACGCTACATAGTAATCGAAAACCAGGAAGTACAAGTAGCGGAATGTTTTATAGATTTTATTGAAGCACAACGCAAGACTAAAAATGTTTCAGAAATGATTTCGAGCAAGCTCAAGCATGATAATTTAAATAACGTAAGTTTCTGAAGACAAACATATGATAATGCTGCAGCATTGACAGGTTAGCATTCAGGAGTGCAGTTAAGAATAAAAGGCATAAACTCGAAGGCCGAATTTGTACCCTGCTTTTAACGACTCTTTGAATTTAATTTGTTTACTCGCTACAATAGCAGAAAATTCGGCATCTGTTTTTGGCACATTAGAAAACTGATATGCATATTCTTCTAGTTTGCTAACCTTTGGTAAGTTCTGCTCGCTGCTACAGGTAGAAGCTTAGAAAAGGACCAGGTTACTCGGCGGAAAACACATAATTTCAAACTTTATAAAAAAACTGACAGCGTCATAAGAAAATTTGAATACCAGAAGAGACACATTAACTTTGCTAGATGTGATGAAGTATTTTTTATTTTCTTTGTTTTGACGTGTTCCAGGCGTCCACGTATTCCATGTGTCCCTTGTGACACACAGTGATTAGGCGGCTTTTATTGACTTCACTCTCCTGAGAATTATCTGTCACTGCGCCCTAACGCAGATATGTATATATACACATCAGTGTATTTTCCAGTGTTAAAAGTATTTATTTACGGGGCCTGCCTCCCACAAGCAAGGTATAATCAGTGTTAGTATGGCGTGCGAAGTAGCCGACAACTTCATCCCTTAGAAAGAGTTTTATATTACAATAAGCATAATTTAATTTGTCATCAAATTAAACTCTCCTTCAAATTTACCGAGTTTCCAGAGATCACCGTAAGCCGTCGACCGTACGACCCTTCACAACATCGTTCCCTACCGAACATAGCGCTAGGTACATTCAACAGTTCCTGCCCTACACCTGCCATACCAGGCGGGGCATGAAACACAGCACATCATCTCTGGGCGCGCACCTCGTCACATGCGGCCCGCCCAACTCGGGCGAATCAAGCATCTTAGTGCCAGAGCAAGCCACCTTCCTACATGCCAAGTGGCCTTCACAACTAGGGTGTAAAGGAGAGCATCAACATCGCGTCTGTAGCCTGCTCAACACACCACGTGGGCAACAGACTAAACTACAATCAACAACAAAGGTAACAGTGCTACAAAAGTGCATCGCAATGAATAACAACAGTCGTTGGTGAGTAACCACCTGAGAACATCAAACACTTGTAACACAACGAAGTCACTCACATCAGGGACGTTACACCCAAATACATTTTAAATTGCGTCACCAGACGCCCAGAGCAATAACATTACAGTCATTAATAACAGTGCTTCTTTGTTTCATTACTGTTGTTTGTACAATTATTTGCAATAATATCAAAACTTGTTAGCTTTGTATACATTATAGAGTGCTTATGTGTTATATCAGCTGACGTACAGTGACCCGAGTGGAAATTGAAACACGTCAACAGACGTTCTGTGTGGGTCTGCATTTGTAAAGAACAATCCACTTAGCTGGGTTGTTCCATTGCAACGTCAGCTGACATATTAGAGTTTGTTGAAACACACTGGTTAGACGTGGCAACACGTGAAAACATCTTAATACAGCTGTAATCTAAAATGAATGCAAACCAACAAAACCACTCGGCACTGACAGAGTAAAAAGGGCAATGTTTGTATTCTAGAGTGTACATGTAATCAAAGCTGCACATTAAAGTTTTCGAAACAAATTCAAAATTTATCTAAATTTTCTCCGAAGCTTTTTTGGAAGTAAACAGAATTTTTGCAACAGTTTTCAGGAATATTTAAACGTTTCAAAATAAACAATAAATCTTTACAGTTTTTTCCCATGGATTCTTCAAAACCTTTAGAGCAGTAATTTCAAAAACTTTTCAGAACCGTTTTTGAAACATTCAGACTTTCAAAACTTTTCACAGATTTTCGAAGATATTTTTAAAAGCCGTTTCAAAACTTTTAGGGCTTTCGCGGCCATAGTGTGGTAAAACACAAGCGCCATGCGGTCAGCTGCAGTCACACGATAACATATAGGGTAGCTCGGCACCTAGCGGGACAGCCGTGTGATTGCACGCGTCAGCTACCGCGTCATCAACAGGCTTGAACATGAATCCCGCACTCGACATGTGACAGACAAGACAGCTGAGTGCCACGTGCGACCTTGAGCAAGGGCAGGATACGTCAGTCACCATAAACACTCACTGAATGGGTTTCCAATTTGACGCACTGAATTTAATATGTAAACAGTGCAATAAATTCACATCAGTTGGCAACCTCACTAGCAACATTTCAGTATGCACTTGCAACCCAAAGTCAAAATGGGAACAGTTTAAAACGGCCCCATTTTCAGCCAGTTCTGGCCCAGCAGTAGGATTGTGCGCTGCTTTCGGGACAAAGAAACACAGTGCGATCGTTGTCATCTACTGTTCCGACTGTGAAAAATCATATCCGCGATATAAACAGTCAACAATGGAGCGAGAAACGTACAACGCATTTACCAGCGCATACTGGTGTGACGAGTACAACGCAGGGAAGGTAGCATTGCGGTACAGTCACGCCCAAAGTAACGCTGTGGAAACTGCACCACCAGCGCACATTTCACAAGCGCCTGTGTTTGTGTCCGCAACCTTCACACAACCAAGCCCGCGCAATGACAGGCCGCGGAACAACCGGAAACGGAAGCACGCAGTAACGGACGAACCATAACCGTGCGAGAAATTGCGAAGGAAGGCGCAATGCACCGCCGCAGGTATTTCGCGACAAAAGACGAGGCGAAACAAGACCAAACTTGTCGGAATACCTGCGCAGCAATGCACCAATCAACAGCTGAATGCCCATGTGATCAGTTGGCGCATAGGCTGTGCATTGGTTAGTTGAGAGTTGTAAACTCCAACCCCATGCGAGCATCAGCGAAGCAGGCGCATCAACAAGTCCGTTCGCAAACGCTACGAACTTACAAGTAGTACGAGCAAGAGAGGCTGTGTTCAAAAGGGAAAATTTGGAAAACTTTTTTTTTTGGCCTCAGAAGGGGAAACATGACAGAGATGCGTACACAGTCACAAATGCAACAGCACGTTTTTGCCGCCCACCTCGCAAAATTAGGAAGGGGGGGAGCGTAGCTGCTGACTGCCTGACTAACAGGCTGCGTGGCATCGTCCAATGCCACCAGCCAGGAGCAAGTGTATCAGAGCAAGCAAACACATCAAGCAAGTGTCTGCACACCCTGGAATCATTGGCATCAGAGGGAGCGATCCAAACAACAGCAGTCAGCACCACCCAGGGGTCACACTGACAGTGATGAGTGGAGTATTGGAGGATCACCGTCCGAGTCAACCCCTCGGGCGAAAATGTGCACAGTGGCACAGGGTGGTGCAAGTATGCAGCAACATAAACACAACACAGCAACAGGTTACAGCTGACGGGGAAATGGGCAACATCTGGCCAGAGAGACATCGAGTCGCCTCATCCTCCTCGTTCGAACGAGTAGTAGGAACAGGACCATTCTGGGCTGCGACTACTCTCGGCCGAGATGGAGAGCGCACAAGACCTCAGCATCAGACAAGAATGTAACCAACCAGGAAGAGACAAGCAACACCAGCATGACAATCGTCACATCACCAAGAATCAACATCGACATCATCGAAGCAGGAGTCACCAGCATAGCATGCACTGCAGCACGAAGTGAGTCAGACTGGAGAATCCCGATGCACAGCATCGGGCACTGACTTCTGAAAGTGTCACCCAAAGAAAGTCAGTGGGTACAACTGTGGGACCAATCAACCCATAGGGGAAGCATCCCACTGGAGTTTGCCGAGGCATCTAAGAAGACACACATCCCGGCTGACCTCACGTCAAAGGACCTCCTCACATGCACAGGGGAAAGTGCACCAGGATCAACGTGTCCACATATTTGTCACTTACCTTTACTCTCGCCAACTCAACCCAGACATCCAAGTTGTAGTGGCAACATCAGCAGCATCATCAACATCAACCACCATGAACTTCTTGCAATGGGGCCAAGCCCCTTTGCCAAGTATATGCTGTGGAACTTCACTGCAATCAACAGGGCCACATCCCTGGAGTCATCGGCATGGCAGGCACTGCAGCATGGAGTGAGCCAGTCCGGAGTGTCACGGCAACCAGTCTAGGGACACTGAATTTGGGAGACATCGCACGAAGCCAGTCAGTGGGGCAACTGTGGGCCCGATCAGCCCACAGGGAATCTGCTCACAGGACTATGCTACGACGCCAATGAAGACACCCATCATGGCTGACCTCGCATCGGAGGACCACATCAGAGGCACAGCGGAAGGAGTAACAGGAGGAGCATCAAGTCCACAAATGAACCACATACTTTTCTGCTCGCTAGCACAGGGAGCATCAAGAGGTCCAAGCAAAAGTGCCAGCATCAGGAGCATCATCAGTATAATCAGCATCGACCACCACTCACTGCTTGCGATGGGGCAAATCCCCCTTCGTCGAGCATGTGCAGTGGCTAATCATTACCATCAACAGGGCCACAACCCTGAAACATCAGCAGCCAACACAGCATAGCATTATCGTGGGCCTTACAACCTGAGGCCCCACAATTAGCTGCGACCACCGCCATCATGTTGCGCCTAGCGGCGTGACAGTTCCTTGGGGGTTTGTGGGGACCAAACTGTAGCCAGAGAGGGGGACATTTGATGTGTTCCAGATGTCCACTATCCCTTGTTTCCATTTGTACCACTGCAGATTCACCAATCACGTAGCAACACCTGGCCGATTGTCATTAGGTCGAGGTCCCGATCAGTACAGATCGACAAGAACGGTGTATTGACACTTTTTCATGTCAGCCACAGGTCACCATATTTTAAATTTATTACGAGAGTAAACTCTCATAATAAATTGATATGCTGCCTAAATGGGTATTTTCCATAAAGTCACGACCATTAGACACAACAACTATTGGAGGGAACACTGGGATAAACAGCGCCACTTTATCCAAAGGTTTTTCAATGTGCGCGACGTCAAGGGGCCTCGTGGCTGTATCCGTAATGCGACGAGGCTCCAAGAGGTGTTGAAAGATGGGGAATAAAATTCCCAGCAAAAGTGCAATATGTGCAAGTGGCTCCCTAGCAGCATCATTTAATTAGAGTAATACTGTGAGTTTCAGCAAATATTACACCATAGTTAAATAGGGAAGCTGCCCGGTTTGTCATAGAGAGTTACACAAATCGCTCCTTTTTGTGAAATGTGTGTGTCGTCACAAAAAATTTAATACATGCACAAATTCTCCGTTTTTGTCATAACGACATGCACCAGCATATATTTGTCAAATATAATAGTGCACATGTCTTCATTCATCGAGAATAAGCCACATATGGAATCATTTCATTTAATATCACCCTTCAAGTGCGGTGACATACTCGTGACGTCACATTCTTAGCCAAATCTGGGCCTCCGACGTTCATGGGTATGTCACCAAAGTGTTTTTAATCATTAAGAATAACAATGTCAAATGTTCATTTTGCCTTTGGCAGCAGCCTTGCGACTTTGCCGAACCTGCAACCATCTTAAATCAGTCCGACTTCAGCACTCGAGCCATTCGGCAGAATAGGCAGTAATCACGCGGAATAACCCCCTCAACATTTCAATTTAGGCGAATATAATTTATTACAATAGTTTGATATAGTACCAGAACCTTTCTAACTTCATCTTTAGCCGAGGGGAGGCGTGACTTGCATCCTGAGGTAATATTCCAGGACTTCACGTATGCTGTGACGTGTTCTTCATGTAATAGTTCTTAGGTCCTCACCTTACTTTACAGCTACGACAATTGGCAGGTCACGAGTACTGAGTCCGCATATTAAAAGGGTATGCGTTGTTTGTAGTGACATTTGTTTGTACCCCTTTCGTCAATAAAACTGTCACACATTTACTAAGCCACTTTTAGTGACTTTACTCCCTTGAGTATCATCGGGCACTGCACCCTAATGCATATATATGTGTGTGTTTCAGTGTATTTTTCAGTGTTAAAAGAATTTATTTATGGGGCCTTTATGGCACGCGAAGTTGCCGACAAATTCATACCTTAGAAAGGGTTTGATATTACAATAAGTATAATTTAATTGGTCATCAAATTAAACTCTCCTTCAAATTGACCGAGTATCCAGAGATCACCGTAAGCCGTCGACCGTACGACCCTTCACAACATCGTTCTCTACCGAACTTAGCACCGGGTACATTCAACAGTTCCTGCCCTACACCTGCCATACCAGGCAGGGCACGAACACAGCACATCATCTCTGGGCGCGCACCGCGTCAGTTTCTTAGGCTATTGAGAGCCAGAGCATGGTGAAGTTAACGATGGTCAAAATTTCTTCTCCCACGTAGGCAAATAGGGTTCGATTCTTGACGGGACTGGTAGACAGATTTTAATGGAGATTTTCCGGTCCCTCTGTCCTTTCATTCTGGTGCTGCCCCATACTCACATCGATTAACTACAATCGGCTCTGAAAACTTGGATGTTAAGAACAGCCCAAACCTCATCGCTCACTCACTCAAAACTGTTCGCAATCAGATAGGCTGAATGTGTAGTAGTGTGCTCAGAAAGTAGGTGCTTTGAAAATACTAATTTTTTTTCCAGAAGTTAGACGAATCGGTAGACAGCACCTTGAATAGTGCAAAAGGGTTGCGTGAATAACTGCGGAATCTCTACGAACGTTATAGACGAGTAAAGATGAGCAAATCTTTGGCAATGGAAGTACAGAACTGCCCTCATAAATTAAAAAGCAGTAACTCCTTTCGAATTTTTTTTAGCTTATATTATTTGTCGTTTAAAATACACATTTTGTATGACATAAAAAAAACCTTCATCCAATATACAGGTGAGTTTAAGTGAAATTTATACAGGCTCTATCTTCATTTCGTGGTGGTTTTCGATTAAATACGGCCCTATGTAACAAATAAATACTAAAAACGCCCTAACTTCATGATGAATTGAACTTAAGGCCTTTATTCTTCCAGATGAACTAATTCACACCACAGGCTCAAGGAACTAGGAGTTTCTGTCATCTAACCAATATGACAAACAGGGCGGTAAAATGTAAATATTAAGTTGGCAACAAATTAAAATGCCGTCGTTCCAGCTTTTTCACATAGTGTAAGTTGTGGTAAAGTTTTTTTTTTTAATAGAGTGCAATATGTGGATGTTTCAATTGTTATACTTTTCGCCTTCGTCTAGCAGTTAAATGTATATTCTTCTTTCAACTTACTTCAGGTAATTATGTCAGTTATATTATGTTCTGTTTACAATTTATGTTATGATGGTAGACCTAGGGATATGAAATATAACCTCAAGACTAACCTCATCTTACTAACGTAAATATTTGTACCATTTGTTGAACAAATAATATTTTATAATCTGACAATTCTTTATTATTTGATTGATAGGTTTGCAGTTTGACCACTACCAGCAATGCCCTGACATCAATATTTGTCAAGGGGAGCTTTGATTGTATCGTTGGAAAATGAAAACCGTCAATTGTACAACGTCATGTGTGTAGAAGAATGGTGTTTAAATGAGGAGCAGCAATCAATGTTGGATGTTTTTGCATTAACTATAACACCCTCATCTACCCATGCTAATGGAGGGTATGAAAGTACTCCAACGTACACAACACTTCAGGTTCCTCGCCCTTCAAATGTACAAGAGCTGTCTGAAAATATTGAAGACAGCCAAACAGAAAACATATCATGTGAACAAAATTTTAATATTGAATTGGATTTTGCTGAACACCCTCGTGTTGAAAAACAGCCACTATCAAATCATATGGAACATTTAAAAGCTTTTGGAACTTTAAACAATAATGTACCTCAAGAAGTAGGAGAAAAATAAGGGGAACAAGACGGAGAAGAAGAAGTTGGTATAACAAAGAAAGGAACAAACAGAATGAGGAAGCATAAATGTACTACCCCAAACTAAAAAACACAAAACAGACCAAAAAGTTGAAATAAAACCACCCCCAACGTGAGCCTTGTGGTGATAAATGTCGCTATAAAAGCTGTAAAGTGTTTTCAGGCAAATGGAGACAGCAATTGAATTCGGAGTTTTGGGACAATGATTTCAAAGAAAGGCGAAACTCTATACTGCTGTGTGCCACAAAACTTCCGATAAGAAGATGTCGGGGATAATCAGAAAAAAGGAACATATCATTTCGCTATTTCTTTAATAATAAAGAAGGTGAATGTGTGAGAGTATGCAAGTGGTATTTTCTCACTAACCTTGGGTTATCCAAAGGAAATTACTTGGTAATTTATGACACTTTAACATCTGTTGATAAAACAATGGTAACTGGAATGACGTCATGTTCGACTGACAAAAGAGGAAAGCATCCTTATCCTAGTAAATTTGACAGGAGCAAAATTAAAAATCATATAGAGAGCTATCACCCAAGTATTGCTCAGTACAGAAGGGAGCACGCACCAAATAGGCGATATATCCCAAATTATGTGAATATTCAATGGACGTATGATGATTTTAGACGAGCTGAAAACTCGTGTGACTGTTCGTAAGAATTGTATAGAAAGGTTGTTACTGAGCTGAACATATCATTTTCCAAACTTGGCCACGAAGAATGTGGCATGTGCTTCAAGTTTAAGGAACATGACAAAGACCACAATCAGAAGAACTTATTTACAAACTGTGAGACCTGCATTAGGCAGTGCCACATTGAAAATGCTGAAAAATCAAGAGAGTTATATAAAAAACATGTAAAGCTGTAGTCTTCCACTGATACTATATACTTTTGTGCTGATCTACAAAAGGTGATTGTGTTGCCTAGAATGGATACTTTCAAAGAAGTTGTGTTTGCTGGAAGAATGGTAGTATTCAATCAATGTTTCATACTTCTTAGCATCAAACCGAAGGCTAAAATCTTGCAGTCTTATGGCATGAGGCAATATTCGGAAGGAAAAAAGAAGACATAATAAATGTATTTTATTTATTTCTCTCTCATTTCAGAGATGTGAAACATATATGTCTTTGGCTTGACAACTGCTCGGGTTAAAATAAAAATTGGACTCTTTTTACCTTTTTGGTGTATCTTGTGAACACAATTTGAATATCAGTGGTATATTTGCATATGAATAGGTTCTCCACTTGTGTCCAATTGTATACTACAATATATATTTTACAAAAGTCATGATAAAATTAACGGATAAAAGAATTTAGAAGGCGACAACAAAACCAAATTCTGGAAAAACCTTTCACACAGTACTACCCTACGTGGTTCAACACCATCCTGTGCCGTGACGTAGACCGAGTGCGCGCTTAACACACTGCACATGCACTTCTGCTAGGATTGCACGAGCCGACGAGGCCACTGGTCAAGGTAGAAGAGCCGCCACGAGCTGACCAGTCATCACACTGCTAGGGTTGTACGAGCCAACGAGGCCAGTGGTCAAAGAAGATGAACCACCACGAGCTGTCCACTCATCATGCTGCTAGGATTGTACGAGCTGACGAGGGCGGTGGTAAAGGTAGAAGAGCTGCAACAAGCTGTCCACTCATCATGCTGCTATGAGTGTGCGATCCGACAAGTCCACTGGTCAAGGTAGAAGATCAACCACGTGTTCACCGCTCATTAAGATGCTATGAGAGCGCGATCCGACGAGGCCAGTGGTCAAGGAAGAAATAACAATACGATCTGATCACTCATCATGATGCTATGAGTGCGCGAGCTGATGAGGCCAGTGGTCAAGGTAGAAGAGCCGCCACGAGTTGCCACTCTTCATACTGCTATGAGTGCACGAGTGGACGAGGCTAGTGGTCATGGAAGAAGAGCCGCCACGAGTGGACCAGTCATCATGCTGCTATGAGTGCGCGAGTCGACGAGACCAGATTTCAAGGAAGAAGAGCCGCCACGAGGTGACCATTCATCACCCTGCTATCAGTGGATACATAATTTCATTTGGTTTATGACTATTATTAGCCTTCACTCGATAATAATCATCAACACAAGATAATTCTAAATACTTTTGTTCACTTGGCGATCTTAACAGAATATTCATCACAGTTTATGTTATTCCTGGATTCTCTATAGCTTCAATAATATTTCCATGTTTTGAAATTTCTACTCTAGAAACCTGTAAAAGAAAAAAGTTAGAACAAACATTAGTGTTATCTAACTTATCGTAGTTTACCCCATCTAAAACTTTATTTCTCTTTTGTTATCTAAATTGTTCATAAACATTAGCATAATTGGCAAAGAAAAGCCATCTCCTGTAGGAATATTGAATTCAATTCTATTATTGTAAACATTTAAATTCCCCTTCGTTTGATAAGTTGGGGGAAAAGTTTTCCTCTCAAAACTCTCAATACTTTTATAACTCATTTAAAAGAAAAAAATATGTATGAATGAATGAGTCGAAGGATATTTCTCGAGTTAAATTACTCATCGAGAAGTCCAAAGATTATAAACAACACCATGAAGTGGAATACAAAGAAATAAGAAAAAATTGCTGCCATTAAAAGATTTGACACATATCAGGTGTTTCTACTATAAATCTCGGAATAGAAATTGCAAAAATAATATATGTTGGTCATGAAAAATATGGTTTACATGGATTTGGGGAAGATTTTTACATTACTTTACAAAGTAACTATTTGTTAAGGATAAAGAATATAATTTATCACCAGGACTTTATAATTTGCAAACAAAAGAAGCGCAATAAGATCTTGAAGTTAAATACACTACTAATGACCTTGAAAAAGGTTAAAAAAATTGTTTTATTAACCAATGCCATATTTCAAAATTATATTCCCAATGAGGAAAGGAATAACACAAGTTAAACTATTGGTTGTAAGTGGAATAATATAATTAGTTCAATTTATAGTAACTATATAAAACCTCGATCAGCACCAAGCACAGGTGGATTTGTGAATTTTACAAATGATTTTAAATTTGGAAATGGCATAAAAAATACAATAGTTTGCCAAAAGAATATATTTGGATGGATGATGTTAAAAAATTAATTGATAGATTGCTAGTTATTCATGGCGAAGAAACTGCTGAAAATAAAAATTATTACAACGAAAAAGTAAACATAATGAATATGTCGAACAACAAATTTTCTGATTTTGTTGTTAATAATCCGAAAAGAATTCCATATCTACCAAGAGTTTTAAATGTAATTCCACATTCATTTTGGAATTCTGAACACCGTGGCAAAGGTGTGATAAATTTGGCATTAAACAATTTAAATTTGCCCGTAATGCATTTGCCTGGTTATAATTATTGTGGACAATTAAAAAAATTACACGAAATATTAGAAAGAGGAGATTCAGGAATAAATAAATTAAATGAAGCTTAGAAATTTCATGATATTGCTTACAGAGACCATAAAGATTTAGAATTTAGACATGATGCTGATAAAATGTTACAAAAAGAAGCGAAATAAATTATGTTATATAACAATATTCCAATTGGAAAAAAATTGCTTCTGCTGCTGTTGCTTGAACAATGTTTACAAAAAGAAAATTAGGATTGGGTATTAAAACGTTTTATTATATATAATTATATAAATGAAGATAAAGAATATAACTTTTGATATTCCCTTCGAGGAATTAAAATACTTGGGTATAGATAAATTTTTAACAAAAGATCAAATTGAGAGAAAAAATAAAAAATTTATAGAAGGTTAAAGTTTCAAATTAACTTTAGCATTTCCAGCAGTCAAAAAGATGGTCAAAGAACAAACTGACAAAGGTTTACATCATGGAGGATTTATACCAATCTTATTTGCTGCTTTAGGAGCAGTGGTGCAATAGCTGGTGGAGCTACTTCAATATATAATTATGTTGAACAAACTGAAAAAAATTAAAAAGAATTACAAGAACCCCAGAGTCGCAATTTGGCAATGGAAAATAAAGCAGGAAGTGGTGTAGTTGCAAAAAAAAAAAAAAAGAGAAAGGCAAAACAAACTGAAAAATACCAAACATTAAACATTTCAGAAATGTTTATATGATTGATGAACTACCAAAAAATATGCTCAAAAATGAGTTCGATGTGGTTAATTTTGTTATATCATCTAATCCTGGCACTCATTGGGTTTGCTGTTTTAAAGAAAATAATGAAGTTACTATTTCGATTCATTTGGAGGCAATAATCCTAATAATTTAATTAATTATTTTTAATACAGAAATGTTTATTTCAATAATCACTTAATTCTGAATTTTGATTCAGTTATTTGTGGACATCTATGTTCAATTGTTTTACATCTTTTTTCAAAAGAATTTATGTTTAATAATATAATTTCTTTTTTATTAATTTATAGATATATTTGGGAAACCATTATTCAACTCTTTAAATAAAATCTTTGGCACTAGCGCTTATGCGTTATAATAATATGTAGATTCACAATGCAATTCCAGTATTTCTTCTTTACAAAGAGAACTATCCAACTGTTTTGATTACATAAAATCGCATGTTTCTTTTCTAGGACATAGAATTGTTAATATATGTGAACCTGTACATAATAAAGAAACCGCCAGTAATATATATCAGATTATGCATAAAAATGGATATAGATTCAAAATATAAAACTATTTACAATTCAGAAATACTATTGTATAAAACTAATAAATAATGTGAAGCAGGCATTAAAAAAGGAAGTAGTTTCGAAATATAAAACTATTGTTTCTGATTATGCATTAAAAACCGATGTTGAATCAAAATACAGCACCAGTGCTTCTGATTTAAAAACATATGTAGATTCAAAATATAATATCATTGTTTCTGTTTACGCATTAAAATCAGATGTATATTCTAGATGCAACACTATTTCTTCTGGTTTAAGAAGATCAAATAAGTGCAGTTTTTACTTATACTAAAATTATGTTTCTTTTCGATATCGTAGAATTTCTAGTCTGGTTGATCCTATAAGTGGAGATGATGCACTCAATAAAAGATATTTCGATAAAGAAATAGCTGATAAATTGCAAAATTTGAAACAAATATATTTTGAATTATTGTAATACACTTGTTAATACAAAAGTTGAAAAATTGAAAAAAGCAAAGAAGATTCCGATTTAGAATTAGATGTAAAATTGTAAAATTTAAACTCGAATGTTGAAAAATTTAAGGAAGAAAAATCTCATATATTTTATTTATGTGGAATGTGGAATAAAAATAATGTTTGTTTTGACTCACTCGCATAGAAAAGAGATTAGTCACTCGTTCACAGGTCGTTACACATCCGATGCATGT
Source organism: Dryococelus australis (assembly GCA_029891345.1). Lineage (NCBI taxonomy): Eukaryota > Metazoa > Arthropoda > Insecta > Phasmatodea > Phasmatidae > Dryococelus > Dryococelus australis. The sequence continues at coordinate 9,341,912 of CM057004.1, read as the reverse complement.
ACATGTCTCCTTACAAACTCATTAGGAATTCATAGTACCAATGCACGAAACAACTAGCGCAAATGTCCAAGGTAGTCCACAATCGGTAGATGTACTAATTGCAATGTCCCGAACACACTATTTTCCCGACTTTGACGACTGGACACAACCATTCCCGACCGGAGTAAGCATGGAGGACACAAGCACCCTGCCCCTGACGTCACCAACATGGCTGCCACCACCTTGAATAAAACTGACGTGTCCCAACAATGCTTTTCACATAGACGATGATGTAAATTTCTTTTCTTTTTTGATGTATTGTACTGTTTATAAAATAATTACTGATAATTTACGCGATGATACTCGTTATTAAGTGACCTACATAAATAGATTAGAATAACCCTTTTTATGTTAACAGAGGTGAGTTTCTAACTTTTAAAATTAAAAAATTAAATTATCAGATTATCTTGTTCATGGAATGTTGACTACAATAGAAGAATTCGTGAAATATAAATATAAAATAACTATATATATATATATATATATATATATATGTACATATACTATTAAGTGTAGAACACTCGGTGTTTGAAGTGCAAGAAAGTCACCAAAAATAATAATATAAAAACTGAAAATACAACAAATGGACGATTAGTTTAGAAATGTAAATGTTCTATTTGTAATTCTAATAAATCAATATTACTAAAAAAAAAAATTGTCCGAAGTAAAAGAAGGCATAATAAATGAATTGTGTAAACCTGCAAGAAAAAAATTTCTAAGAAGAAAAGTAATATAATATGGAATAAATTATTTATGACAAATTGATATTGTCGAAATGGATACTGGCAATTTGAAATGCATATCGCATATAAATAATGGTTACAAATATATCATGACGATTATTGATGTATTTTCAAAGTTTGCATTTGGTTTACCAATTAAATATAAAACAGCTAAGAATGTAGCAATTGCTTTAGAATATATATTAGTTAAAGTAAAACCAAAAAATTTACAAAGCGACAATGGCTTAGATTTTCACTAAAAAATATTTACTGAACTTATGCAAAAATATAACATGAATCATTATTCTACATTCACTTACTTAGCCAGTTGTGTGGAAATATTTAATCGAACAATGAAGAATAAAATGTTGAAGAAATTTGCTTTGGATGGCAATTACAAATGGGTAAATATATTAGATAATATAGTTAGAGAATACAGCAACACATTGGCATGAAACCAATTGAAGTCCATAAAAATTGAAAAAAATTTAAGACATCGAGATTTTGTAGATATGATTACTAAACCGAAATACAAAGTTGGAGATATTGTCCTTCTAAGAAAGAATAAACGATTTTATGAAAAGGGTTATACAGCTAATTGGACAACATAATTATTTACAATTTTTCGAAGTATTAAATTTTGATGAGCCAACTTACAAAATGAAAAATGACAAAGGAAAAGGAATAAAAGGGTGGTTTTTATGAATACGAAATTATGAAAACAAACTATCCTAATGAATGTTTGGTCGAAAATGCTTTAAAAACAAAAGGCCATAAAATTTTTGTAAAATGGTTCGGTGTTGATAACTCTCATAATTCCCGGATTAATAAAACAGATGTAGTGCAAATTTAATATTTTTTCGAAGAATTTTCATTGCCTCTTAAGGGTCTATTCAATAAATCCTATAAATGTCTGTAAATTTATGTTTTACTTAAATACACAACAAACGATTAACCACATCGGCTATATCAAAATCTATTTCGTCAGGATCAAATCTTTTAAATTTTCAATTTAATCTAATTTCTATATCTTTTTGTCTTTCTATTTCATAACTAAGATTTCTATCTCTGTGGTTAAATTCGTCACACTCAATAGCTAATTTTGTATCTAGAAAATACACGTCCATTCTATAATTGTCTATATTATATTGTTGTTTATAATTTAAATGTTTAAAACATTTAATAATGTGGGAGATATATCTTTTTTCTCTTTTTTCTTCAAAAAGTTAATGTTTAAATTAAGCCGCTTAGAAATTTGTTTAACCAATGATGTATTAGCTTTTATAGATTTTGTCAATAGTTTTATTAACCCTTTTTTATTGATGTTAACTGCAGCACCATTATTATATTTACTAACGTTTTTAAGAAATGTTTTATCTTCATTACCAGTATCTTCATTTTTGTTTATATTTTTATGGTTTGCGCAAACATGGTCTATAATGGCTTTTGTTGACTTTCTATATTGTAAAATTTTAGCAACATGTTTTCCTCTAAACCAAGGCTCATTGTTAACATCTAGCACAACAGTTATTTTTTATTGTTGAAAATTAAATTATTTAAATCAACTAATTTAGTATTTCCATTGCTGTCTTATAGTTCTGGGTTCTCTAGTTGTCTAGTGATTCGGCTATCTTGTAAAAAGTAAATCTGTTTATTATATATGTTATTTTTTAACAAGAAAATGAAAAATTAAAGCAAATTAAATTAAAGAATATAGACCACATTCATTGATTAATACAACATTGCTTCTTACTCAATTTGACAAAGATTATTTATATCATTAATAAATTGTTGCTGAGTATAATTATTTCCAACATTATGAAAAGAGTTACGATAACACTCACTGTGGTCATTCAATGTTTCTTTCATTCTTTGGTATAAATTGATAGAATTTGGAATATAATGAAATCTCAATAATTCTTTGCAATTTGAGTGTCTATCTTATATTCTATACAATTGTCTTTGAACATATTTTCATTGAGTTCTTATTACATAGTAACTATATTCAAAAACATCATCAAATAGTTTTAGAAGAACAAAAGTTGGATTTAAATTTTGATCTTGTGTTAGTTATACAACATGGGGAGACATTACTCGGATTTAATCAATTCTGCGAGCTATACAACGAAAGCCATATCATCAGTCCCTCTTAAATTTTTGATATGATCATCTTTAATTTTAACTATGTCTTTTTAATGATTAACTTTAATTTCGTTTATTTTTATAAGCTCTAGTTGAACTTTGTATAAATGCATTACATATTTTTCAATCTTATATTCACCATAATTGACGGCAAAACTTTTTCATATGACCAGTCAGGAAAATTTTCCACTGTTTCCATTTTAGATGTTGCTAGAAGTTGAAAAAGACCAGGCTCATTAACAAATTTAGTATAATTTTTATATTCTCAACTAGCGCCATTTCGGCGCTAGTCAAATCTTCATCATTTTTAAAATATTTATTACTCATATGATATTTAACAGCATCTCTAGGTAGTTTATAGCCAAGTAATCTAGCAATCTAATAGCATAAAACCATGGAATATTTTTATCATCAATAATCACAGAAACTCGTTTACCATTGTAAATAAATTTGTTGTTTATGTCTAGAATTGAGTCCATTTTTTATATGCCAAATTATGCGCAAGTGGAATTGGGAGAACTTTAATAAGTGTTTTTATGCATATTCTTTTTTATAAAGAAAATAAAAATATTGAAGAATATAAATTTTTTAAAGTAAAGACCAAATTCATTGATAAATTTAGTATTATTTTGCAAATTTTCTGGTAGCATTGTTTCACCGCTACCCAGTTTATATGATTTTTCTATATTTTTCGGTGATTATATAGCTCTTAAGGTGTTAAATTTTCTAAATCATTAATGGTATCTTTCATTTTATAATTTCATTATAAGATTCACATTTTAAACTAAACATGGAAATGTTATTTTTGCCAACTCTAGTCAATTTATTTGTAAATTCGTTTTATTCCATAATAGTTTCGTTGCTAAAGAAATACAGTAAACCATTTGTATATATAAAAGCAGACTCTATCATATTTGGTAAATGAGGAAATTTCTTTGCTAATTAGACCAATCTCTTTTACTCGGAAACTACATTCGTCTGTTATACCATAATGTTTCTTTTCAAAGTTTTCCCTGAATATCAATAAAAAACACAATTTATCTTATAATAATTTCTTAATCCTTTTGGATAACCTTTAATAAGATTATAACTAGGTTAATCAACCATATAAATTCCATCATTTACAAACAGAACTAGCACGCTCGAAGGCCTTTGGTATACAATAAAATTATTGAAATCCTTTGGTAAAAACTTGAACCAATCTGTTATCGAAAATGGCTTATTAATTATTTTCTTGTCATTCAAACTTTTTGTCAGAACTTTTTTACTGTAAAGGATATACAAATCACCAGCAATAATGAAAAATGTTTTTGTGTATTTGCTTTTACATAAATCAATTGGTTCATTGACATTAAAATTATTTTGTTGGGGTGGTCCATAAAAGTTTTGAATGCTTTGGGCGTCATCTAGTTGCAAATCAAGTAAATAATTAAGAATTGGATATATGATAGCATTTTTATCACTTGTATGTTGAAGACCTAATGTATGACCGATTGTGTATCAAAACTGCTAGCAAATTAACTTTATTTTCAGGAGTGTTTTAACCATCATTATCCCAATATTCCCGCCTATTGATATGAATTTCAACAAGACTGTTTTGCTGATTTGGAAAAAAATGCACGTGCTAGTGAACTATCATGTGGATAAAATCTAGTCTGATGAAGCCCAGATAATTTTTTATTTCTATGTTGACCTTCTTTGTATGATATAACTATGTGTGGAAATTTTGTATTATAAACAAATTTAAAATCTTGGTGTTTTTGCCAAATGCTGAAAGCCTCTTGTGCTAACATTGTAGTTGATTTATTTGCATAAGCAAAATTCAATTTTAAAATATTTTTTTTCATTTTGTGGTTAATGAAAGGTCAACATGTATCTCATACTTAACACCACGTCTGGGCTTGTTGATTAAACTAAGCATTTCTTTATCAAGTTTACCATCAATTTAAGAAGTGTTATAATATTCTTGGAATATTCTTAAAAACTTTCAAATTTTTCTTTGTCAATTTTTAAAGCGAATTTGAATCAGCCTATAGACATTCATATTTATTAAAAAAATTGATGACACACTATGTCTGATTCTCTTTTTTGGGCAGCTAAAAATTTATATTTGTGATAGCGAAAATAATTATATAAAACTTCATTTATATAGAAAAAATTTTTAACAGGTTCTAAGAATGGCTTAGTGATGCTTTCAAATAATTTTCAACATGCTTCAGGCTCCTAGAGCAGTCCATATTTTAAGCCTCATCTGCAAGCTAAATTGGCTATCTTGATCAAATTTCAGCACCAAATTTTTTCTTCTTAATAAATTTTTTTCTTTGTAAATCAAAGATGGAATCTCTGCTCAACAAGTTTAACAATTCGTTTGAAATCACCAAACTACAATATCTAGAGAAAAAAAATGGTTTACTGTTACGGATTTTGAAATTTATAAATATAATTTTGTAAAGAAAAATTAATAGTATTGTAGATGGCAAGTTTAAAATGTCAATACCAGGGCGCCATGTGAAGATTTAGATAAAAATTCTTTAAAACTATGAAATGAGAAGGAAATTTTTTATCTGATATAATGGCTTAAAAAAATTAAAAATTGGAAAATTTTTGCATGATATAGAGTTCTCTTACGTAAATTTTAAGCATTAGTTGATTTTTTTATTCTTTATAATAAATTAGTTTCTTTATAAATAAACATGACCTCGCCTGTCTTCCCCTGCAGTTTGACCAGCGTTTTAAAAGGCGACAGTGGCTCGCAGCCACCTTCATATAGATTAGATAAAGCCTCTGATGACCTTAAAAATGTATTCCACAAATTTCATTCAAATTAACAAAGCTTACAATTATCACTATTGGATAACATTGACCATAAATATAAACTTCGAGAAATGGGTGAATATCTAGAACAAATACAAGAAGTGATAAAAAAATGTTAGTAGAGCATCGAATATAAACATTTTATTTGTGTTAATTTTCTTGGGTAGCGGTGTTCTGCTACTTGAAAATGTACAAAATGTTTACAATGTTTATTAACGAATATGGTTTATATAAAATTTTTAGCAGTTTGTTGAGAGATTTTATTTTTCCTCATCTTAATAAATTTCTTGCCTTATAAATAAAAATGGATTCACCACCCTCTTGTGAAATGGAAAATAATACCATATGTTAAGCAATATAAAAAATGCGGTGAAGTTTTAAACATGGAATGTTTTCCCCAACATAAACACACAAAAGATAAGCTCACTACCCCCTGTAAAAAATGTATAATTGAATATTCTAGAATTCTCTATAATGTATATAAAGAGAGGGTACTGTTCGAATGTGGAAAATATGTTTGCAAAGTAAATCTCGAAAAGCATAAAAATACTAAACATCACAATACATATGAACTTTACAAGGTGATCAATCAACTATGATATGCTCTGTGTGCAATGAGAATAAGCCAATGGTTTCTTTCGCATCTCATAAAAACGCAATAGATAAGTACTGTAACACTTGCAAAAAATGTTATACAGAAAAAGCCAAACGACATTATGAGAAAAAAAAGAGAAAATACAATGTGAATGCAGAAAATATGTATACAATCATTATCTAAAAATCATAAAAACACTAAATCACACCATAAAGGGATAGATATTCTAAATGGAGTTCACAATTCGCAGAATTCATAAGTTTTACTATATTTTATGATATATAAATGACGACGTTCAACTCAATAAGGGATATGAGGGAAAAGAGATTCCGCAAGTTGAGAATTATACTTAGTGGATTAAAAATAAATAAAAAATATATAAATTGCATAAAGATGATATTATTACAAGAATTACTCAAAAAAGAGAATATAAATTTAAAAATCCTATCAAGAAACTAAATGATTTAACATTTGGAGAATTAAGAACTAAAGTTAAACTCTTTAACCTAAACAATAATTAAAAATGAACAAAGAAAAAGAAACTTTGCAATTTCACCTTTTCCAAATGGCAAAATAATATATAGAAAAGACAAAAAAGATTTAAAAGAAATTTTCCCCTTTTCCACTAATGCGTATGTGAACAATAAAATACAAAAACCAATAAAACCTACGCAGTCGAAAAAGGTTTTTAAATGCAGGTTATCAACGTATAACATTGAAAATAATTTTAATATAGTGTTGCCCAGAAATTTTTTAGTTTCAGTAAAGGACAAAGATTTTAAAATAATACGCGATCAACTTATAAAACTTAGAGCTGCGAAATCTAACATTAAAGTTGTCGCCCATTTTCGAAACTGAAAAACTCGCGAGATACGAATATTTGACGAAATTCAATCACACACATTATAATATTCGAAAGAGACGTTAAAAAGATTTACAAACAAACAAAATAAGAAATACTCGCACGAATAGAAAACATTGAAATAAGTACTTCAGATTGAGCTTTACATAGCATAGTTGGATTGCACATAGCCATAAGCAAGTATATTCCATTAAATGGAGCATCTTATATTGAACTACCAGAGGTGATTAAGAATAAAAAAGCATGCATTCATGTGAAGAATGATGATAAAAAATGCTTTCTTTGGGCAGTAAAGTCTGCAGTGTTTCCAGCAGAAAAAGACCCACAAAGAGTATCTAAATATAAAAATGTGGGTCTTAACATTGACAAAGCATTAGATAAATATGAATATCCCATTAGATTTGATGATATACCAAAAATAGAAAACCAAATTAATGCCTTTATAAATGTACACTCTATTGATGACAAGTTGAATGTATATTCACTAAAGCTTACAAAAAAATAAAAGGTACAAACATATAAATTTATTTTTTTCAAAGATGATACAAATTTACATTACTGTTGGATTAAAGATATATCTAAACTGCTTTCAGCACAAAAAAAAACACAAAAGTAAAATTTATATATGCTTAATGTGCCTTCAATTTATTACTCTCAAGAAAGATTCAATAAACACACAGCTGGCGAAGATACTCTTTCCTTGAGAAGGCGAACAAATAAAATTTAAAAATATTAAACACTCTACGAAAGTTTCCTTCACAATATATGCACATTTGGAATCAATTCTAAGGAAAATATCAACAATTAAGCCAAATCCAAAAGAAATAAAAAACTAAAATTTATCAAAAAATATCAAATCTTTACCAAATACGATATTGATAATGGTCTTTATGGAGATATACTTAAAGAAAGATATAATCGTACTAATGAAAAGTTAAATATCATAGATTTAATGATGAATCATAGACAATGAAATATCAGCTACACGAATATTCTGGATTTTGATATTATATTGTATCTAGGTATGGCGGTTATAAGCCACCAATTGTATATCGAGGCCCAAATACACATCAGTACTATACAGAAGCAATGGAAAAAGAAGTAGAAGAGTGCGAGGAAATAAGGAGTATTTTTGAATCGAAGCAACTCTTACAAAAAAAAAAGATACAATAAATCTATAAAATGCACTGGATGTGATTGCGAATATTCTAAGGACGATTTAAAAAAGTGCGCCATCACGATCATATAACTGGAAAATTTAGTAACTCAAAATGCAACAATTGTAATCTACAATTGAAATTTCCACATTTTTTACCAATTTATTTTCATAACTTAGCTGGTTATGATGCTCATTTATTCATTAAAGGGCTAGGATATAATGAAAAAATATATATCTACTTGGGAATAATGAAAAAAAGTTTATCACTTTTGGGGGGAAAAATGGAAAAATAAGAAATGAGGTTTAGAGACATTTAAATTTATGGCGAGTAGTTTAGATAAATCATCGTCCAATTTAACTACAGAACAAATGAAACATAAACAAAAACATTTTCCACAAGAAAAAGTACATTTGGTCTTTAGAAAAGATGTTTACTCATATGACTATATTGACAGTTTTAACAAATTAAACGAAACTAAACTTCCACCAAAGAGTGAATTTTACAATAAATTAAATGAATGTGACATATCTGAGGATGAATATGAGCATGCAAAATATATGGAATCAATTTAATATAAATTATCTTGGAAATATAATGATTTATACTTCAAAAGTGATGTACTGCTGTTGACAGATATATTCGAAAAATTTATAGATACATGTACAAATGCATATTGTCTTGATGCTGTGTGATATTTTACAGCACCACGTTTTTCTTGGGATGCAATGTTAAAAATGAATAAACAAACACTAGAATTATTATACGAATATGCGATTTTAATGATTGAAAAAGGAATTAGAGGTTGCATTTCACAATGTTGTAAGCGATATGTCAAAGCCAATAACAAATATTTAGAAGATTTTAACCCAAATCAAGATTCTAATTATTTAGCTTATCTCGATGCAAATAATTCATATGGTTGGGCAGTTCCGAAACATTTACCATATGGATGCTTCGAATGGATTGATTTTATAGAATTTAATTTAGATTTTTGGCGAGAACATGTATTAAATTTGAAGGACGATTCACAACGCGGCTATGATTTGAAGTTGATTTAGAATATCCACAAGAACTACATAATTTACACAAAGATCTTCCTTTTTGTCCAGAAAATAAGGCAGTTCCAGGAAAAAATGAATCTAAATTATTAATAACACTACACAACAAAGAAAAATATGTAGTACATTATCGCAGTTTAAAACAGTGCTTAAATAATGGATTGAGGCTTACAAAAATACATAGAGTATTGAAATTGAATCAGTCTGATTGGTTGAGGAAGCATATAGATTTTTATACATTGATGAGAACTAATGCTAAAAACGAATTTGAAAAAGATTTTTATAAACTGGTGAATAATTCTGTGTTTGGCAAAACAATGGAAACCGAGTAGATATAAGGCTGGTTTCATGTGAAAAAATTTGCGAAAAATTAGTTGCTAAACCAAATTTAAAAAAAAAGTAATATATTTAATGACATACTTGCAGCTATTCATATAAATAAAACTAATGTAAAATTTAATAAGCATGCCAACATAATAATGTTGGCATGTCAATTTTAGATACATCAAAAGAATTGATGTACGATTTCCATTTTAAAGTGATGAAAGCCAGATGGGAAGATAAAATTGAATTGTACTTTCAAGACACCTACTCTTATTTTTACAACATAAAAACAGAGGATTTCTACGAAGACATGAAGTCGATGTTAGGTAAATTTGACACAAGTGATAATCCAGAGAACAATATTTATAACATGCTGCAAATAAATAAAAAAGTTCTAGGCAAACTGAAAGATGAAGGTAGTGACAATATAATAAAGAATTTGTTGGCTTAAGAGCAAAGATGTATGCAGATAGAGTTGAGGATAAAGAAAACAAAAGAGTAAAAGGTGTGAAAAATGTGTAGTCAATAACAGAATTACATTTTAGGACTATAAGAAATGCATGGTTAATGAGAAAATTCAATATGGAACAATGCATTTAATAGGAAGCGAGAAACAAAAAATACACACAATCGATGTTAATAAAAACACATTAAGTCATTGTGAATTATACTAGAAAATAAAATAGATACACAATCATATGGACATCGAAATTTATTATTTTATTTTATGTACCTCTTAAGGGGAGAATCGCAATCCCCCATATATATTCTAATAAAATAGTATACTTTTTAAACTTCTTTAATCTCCAAGACAATGTCGTCCCTAATTTCTAGAACAACGTGATTAAACCGTTCGTTATTTATTTCATAAAAACTTGTATATGCAAGCTCATAGTTAATGTAATCTCTAAAGCCAAACATAGATTTTGGTGGAAAACTAGCAATTATGTCTGTTTCTAAGTGATTAGTTTCGTCATAGATTATAAACATTCAATATGCCAAATTACAGTGGACATTTACTGTTTTAATTAAATTAAAATTAGGAAATTTAGTACCAGTGACAATTCCATTTTCTTTTCAATAGGCATATTTCTTTCATAACCAAGAATATCAGATAAGTGATCATCAAATTTAATATCAAACTTAAATTGATAGATATTCTATTTTTTACATTATCTGCTGTTAATTCAATGTTATTTGTTGAAAATGGATCTATTAAATTTTTAGCTTCTTTTTCAGATTTAATATCGTATTGACATCTGGGAATAGTTATAATTTCGTTTTTATCAACAGCAGCACTCATTTGTTCGATTGTTGTTATAGTATTATGGTCTACATTTGGTGTTAAAAAATTTACGTGAAAACTAATCAATGCTATAGATTTATCTTTATGAAATATGTGATAGTTAAGTTTCTTGTAAAGAATATAACTATTATTTGTTAACTTGAATACTTTATTATCCATTTATTACAAAAATTCTGTCATTAAATGAAGAAATTCTATTGGGGTGTTGGTGTTTTAATTACTGAAGAAAACTATTTAAAAAATGGCGAACGTTTGTGTGATGATATTAAAAGTATAACTATAGGTCCAAGCAGTGTTGAGAAAACCAATTTGATTATTAATTTTATTTATAAGAATGGTTTTTTAAATTTTAATACATTGTATGTTTGTTAAAAAAAGTTTGAATCAACCCAAATATATTCAGTTCAGTCTTTGATGTGGTATCCAACAAGTTTAATGAAAAAATGGCTTATATTAAAAATAGCAATGATGAAATGATTCCACTAGTCCAATGTGAAAACAAGTCTATTGTTGTTTTCGACGATGTAATTTTAGATTATGAAAATGTCATCCGCAAGTACTTTACTAGAGGTTGGCATAACAATATTGATGTTTTTTATTTGGCACAAACATATTCAAGGGTACCCAAACAATTGGTGAGAGTCAATGCAAATTTTCTGTATATATTTATACAAGACGACACGAACGTCAAACATTTCTATTGCGATTTTGTTGGTAGCAATATGGCTTATGAAAATTTCAAGAAATCTGTGCAAAGTTCTGGGAAAAAGATTTTGGTTTTTTAACATTATATTTTAGTAGAAAAATGGACAGTGGTAAATATCGAAATCAAATGAAAGACTTTATATTTTATATTTTAACTTTCACTTTTAAAATATTTAAAAAAATTCAAACCAAGTATAGTTTCTCTTGTACGAGAGAATTCTTTATCTACTTCCTGAAGAGGGAATTAGGCATGCTCGTGGCCTGTATTTCAGATCCTACCACAACTCAATAATTAGACTACAATTCAAGCAATTTCAAGCCAAATTCAAGCAAATTTCTAATTTCCTGTTAAATCTCTCAAAGCACAACTAAAAATCTATCAAATTTAAGACCAAAATCAAAATCAATTTTCAACTTGTGTTCACTCTTATGCGGGGTTCATTAAAGCCTTATTTGCAAGCTAAATGGTCACATTTTTGATGACATTCCAAAAATAATCATAACATTCTTGTGATATTTTTTTGGCTAATTGATTTGACTTGCAACTTTAGAGTAAATGTAGGCTTTTTTGACCTAAATTTAGTCTCATTCACTCGCGAGGACACTGCTTAAAGAGTTAACGAAGCATGTTATTAATGAAAAGGGTGCTTGATTTAGATTGCAGCATTGGGTCAAATTAGCTTTTTTTGGGGGGGGGGGGGGGAAATTGAAGAGATGAATCATGATTTAAGAAGAATATGAAAAAAGTAGCTTAAAAATGAGAAATTAGCTTGAATTGAATTGTAGTCAAATTATTGAGTTGTGGTAGGTTCTGCAATAGACATCTACTCATGGAGTGTGCGAGCTGACGAGGCTGGTGGTCAAGGAAGAAGAGCCGCCACCAGGTACATGATCATCACTCTGTACATGCGCTACTGCTAGTAGTCCATGGATGGGCAAGGCCAGTGGTCAAGGAGGAAGAGCTGTCACCAGGTGCACGCTCATCACGCTGCAGATGCACTGCTGCTAATTGTGCGCGAGCCGACATGGCGGGTAACCAAGACAGAGGAGCTGCCACCAGGGACACACTCACCAGGCTGCACATCCACTGCTGCTAGGAGCGCGCGAGCGGACGAGGTCGGTTGATCAAGCTGCCAGCCACTGGTCCCAGCGCAGCTCAAACTGACAACACCAAGGAGTGGGGAATTCAAAGAAGCAAGGAGGTTGCTTCGTCGAGGAACGCGCCCACTACTGCCCTATATGAGCCGCCATGTTGAATAGCCAGAGTTCAACACAAGTTCAAGTGTACAACACCGCGATCATTGCACATGATGAAACAGAGTTTTGCTGTTGCTTCCTGAAATCATAGCAAGCTATTCAATGCTGGTAAAATTGAATGTTTTAATTTCATTGTGGAATTACAAGACTCCGTGCCTGACGGAATATTCACGCTTAGAATATTTTTGGCAGCTGTGGTTGGGAGAGAAACTTATCGAAATTAAATGTAGTTAATTTTTTTCTAGAATTCTATAATTACCATGCTGAGGTTAAGCAATTTAGCTATATTATAGACTAAGCCAGACCTGACAAATTGGATCATTTTTGATAGCATAATTACAGACCTTGCTCTGAGGAAAGCTAGAAAGGTACAGTTTTTCTCTTAAGAGACACTCTGTAATTATGCTCGCTACTGTTAAATGTGTTTTGATACTTTGATTCCCATTATTTATTTTTATATATTTGCAATTTTATTTTACCAATGTTGTCATACTAAAGACTTTCCTAACCTAACTTTTTCGTATCCAATAATTGAATGAATGAATAAGTTAGCAGTGTAGATTTTGGAAAGACTTTAAATTTATGTGTAATACTTTTGACAACATACTGTACAAAATGTCTGGAATTTAGTTCTAACTCTTTCATCCAAGCAATTTCCTATTAGTGATATTTCTTGTCGTTCAGAAATGATTGATTTTCAGTGCAATGCATGGTGATATGTAGCTTAATTTTAGCGAGCTCTAACTTTGTAAATTGCGAAAATACTTGAGGGTGGCAGATTTGGGATCTGCGCCGGACTTCAGTAGCCCCCGCTACGCTGCTGCCATACATGGTTGTGTCGTATAATAGTAGCTTATTAGCCTATTTACAGCTTGAGCATGTAGAAATATTTCATTTGTATAATCTTTCATCACATGTGATATATTTCATGACGAATTGCTGTGCACTGAAAGAATAATAAAAGAGTCCACCATGAATCACGACTTGTTTGGTGACACTGCACTTAATATAAACTCACTGCTTGTGTATATGTGCACACATGTTGTATGTGTGTAACTAATAATAGTGTCTTTAAGTAGGTAGTATTTTATTCAAGCTGGAATTAGTATAGTGTCTAGTAACATAATTTTTTCATCCGATAGGTTGTTTATCACATGGTGTGTAATTGATCAAACATGATTGGCTGCTGATGATGTACCATCACAATGTTCGTATTTTCCTGACATCGCACTGCCTGCTCTTGAATGCTGACATCCAAGGATCTGAAAATACAGGATGTCCCAGACCTACAATACAAGTCCTTTTTCTCGAAAACAGCGCATCCAATCTTTTTCTGATAAAACGTGTCTAGAATCTGCGGTAAACTGGAGGAAACGAAGGTAACTTCAGAATTTCAAATGGGAAGATGGTATAAAATGATTATCGTTGAATCCAGGCCCTTGAAATTTAATATTTTTTTGTCTAAAAGTATTTTGGTATGTGCCACCGATTCGAAGACATAGAAAATTTTCCTGGCGCTGTAAAAATACTTTTTTAGTGTTGTAAGCCTAGTAAGGAAACAAATGTTTCCTTGCCCTTAAAGATTAAAATAAACGTAATTGTTGCAATTCGACAGTACAAAAAATAATTAGAAATAAGATATTGTTAAAAATTATTAGAAAAGAACATATTGCTGGTTTTCGGTTCACTGTAATAGGTTTTCGAAATGTGTTCCGCCCTGTTCTAAGCACATTCGTGCCCATCTTCGTGCACATTGGGTACTCCGAAGTATCTCTGAAACTTGCAACGACCGGCATGCTGCACTAATCTGCCTTTCATTGCATCTCTAGTAGTAGGACACAGTTGATACAAAATGTCTTCAATACGTTCCCCCAAAAAAGTAATCAAGAAGGGTTAAGTCTGGCGACCTTGGTGATCAATTCATTGGCCCCACTCGCTCAATCCATCGACCAGGAAAACTGATTTAAAGTACGCCTGGCAACCAAGCAAAAATGAGCCGATCATCCATCTTGTTGCAGCTCCATTAACAACCGTGTTGCTAGTGGAACATCTATCGTCTTAGGCAGTGCATGTTGCAGTAATTCTAAGAACCACTTACAATTTAATTATTCATAAAAAAAAATATGGTCCGATAGTTTGATCATGGACGAGTCCACGCCAGTTATTTAAGCTCCAGATGAGGTGGTTGTCTTACTGATGTGACCAATGAGGGTTTTCTGCTGACCAATAGTGTGCATTGTGGATATTAACAAACCCATTAGATTTGAAGTGGCCTCATCATTCCATAGTACTATAGTCGGGATGTCCAGATTTGTATTTAAATCCAGTTGCAGAAGGATGTCTGATGGACATGAATGTGGTAGGGATGTAAACAACAGTTGTGGTCGGCGGGCTAATATCTCCCTGCATTAGCGAACTCTGCTTACCGGTAATTCTGGCGACATTCGCCGAGCACCTCTTCCTTTGAATACGACATTACTGCAAGAATAACAGAAACAAAGTAGAAACTAGGCTAGAAACCTTTCACTGTGCATGCACCGCCAATAATGGCACAAACAGACGGGAAATGCAAGTACTAAAAGTTCCCGCACACCTCGTTAGGGCTGGCGTGGCGCGATGCCGTATAGAATGTGCCAGACAGAGAGTATTTCAATATCTTCAAAATAACGAAAAATGCAGAAAACTTTCCTGACAAAGGATGTTCAGTTTCACGAGCTCTATTGAACGCTACTTATTTGGTACCATCTTCCGATTTGAAATTCTGAAGTTAGCTTCGTTTCCTCCGCTTTCCATCATATTCCAGCAATGTACGGTTCACCAATCAATTCGTTCTTATATGTTTGCTTACAACGCAACTCGCCCTAAAAGGCTCGGACGCACCGTTTTCAAGAAAAAGAGCTGGTACTGTAGGTCTGGGACACGCTATGTGCGGTGACGTATGTCGGTAGACATCTCAGTTCTTCGTCTGATCTTCATGTGGCAGATAAACGTTTTTAAACCGCACTTCCTAGCCATCAGTTGGTTAAGTCGACCCCCATTGTAATTAAATGTAGTATTTTATGAGGATTATGCTTCTTCCCTGTGCAAGTTTTTTTTGGTTAATTTAGTTTTTTGGTTAATTTTGTTGACATGTGTGTACACATTTATGTTTTCATAACTTTTAATTTTTTTCCTTCACAACTATGACAAATTTCACCAAATACAAGCGGCTCTTTGGACCAGTGACGGATTAGAATTCAAATTGCAGTGTTTTCATAAACTATAGGTGAGTAACCATGTATTCAATTTCACGTACAACTGTATCTTATTACCTGGTTATTTATTCCTTAGTAATATATCGCAAAACAAAATGAATAGTTCATTGATATATGCACATGTTTCTTACATTTACCAATAGCAGTTTTAGTTGCCTTATGTTACTTTAATAGATTGCAGTGAGAGTATAGGTCATCATATTACGAGCATTGGTATAGCATTTGCAGAGAGTATCTACGAGAGCGAGGCGGGACCTGAGTGGGCTTCAGCAAGTGAATTTCTGCGCTGTTTGTAGCGATAAACCGATTGTACGCGCGCTTCTATATAATTTTATTTGCCAATAATGATAAACAAGTACGCATTTGTGTTTATCCGCAGTACTATACATCTGATATCCTGTGACGTTTTGACAAATAGCTTATTTACACGAGATCTTTTACATCGTATCTCCGCACCAACTAAATATATTTATTTTTGTCCCGCAGATTTCAACATGAAACAGTTGTGTTATGTGGGTTCATCTAACTTATGTCGGGTAACAGTGCCCGATTACTATCGTTGCCTCAGCACGTGACGTTTGCAGTTCCCACTGTTTCATGGACTTCTTCAGGTATGGGTTTTCGAAGGTTCCTACTGCAAACTCGACTTAGTATTCATTATCAGTCTTATCTTCTACAGCGTCGAAGTTCAGACATCTGTGTCATTACGGTAGCAAAATGTTCATTTTCCCCTAGGATGTGCGATGTAATGCATGTGCATGGGAAGTTCTAGCAGCATATCAATAAGGCACAAGTGTGCTGCATTGTATTCCCGAAGAGACAATTTACACGGACATATACTACCTGTCTGATAAGTAAATAATTACCGATGACAGTCGGGGGAATTACAGTGTTGGTATGATGCGATCGCGTCGCGCAGACAGCAGTGTACAGTCTGCACAACTACGCATGGGCACCTGAGCCGCGCTCGTTGCACCGGAGTGTTGTGTGCGTCTATAAAGATCGCAGTGAACATTGATCGCTGCTGTTATTTCATCTGTAAAGTAAATGTGTTATTATGACTGTTATCGTTACGTAACAGAACGAAATGTGAGTTGACATGTAATCGGGGCCTACGTAGAGAATGGAGACTCCTCGAAAGAAATCATGGGAAGCGAAACGGTCGCAAAGTACAAAGATTATTTACAATGCTTTACAATTTTTTTAAGAAGAAAAGAAACGAGGTCTCATTGTCTCGTTAGACAAAGCAGTAGACAGTAGAAAGGGTGGCCAACGCAGTAGGCGTAAATGAAAAGACAGTGCCTGACAGTGTTAGATAGCCGACAATGGCGGAACTGCCATTTCCACCCTAGGTAAACGACGGAACTTGACGAATTTGATAAACGCGTCCTGCGTCGAACGTTCCTGGAGTATTATGAAGCTCGCAAAGTAATCCCCACTCTGCGTAAACTCCTTAATGCTGTTCAAGAAAAGGTACCGTTTTCCGGGAGAAGGATACATTTCGGAAAATTAATAAATCAATGGGATTCAATCTTAAAAAAAGTGAACAAGTTGGACACATGTTAACGGAGCAAAGTGATATAGTCGCACGGTTTGCAGCCTATCTACATGCACTGGGGCAAAATACAAATGCACCTAACAAACCTGTAGTGTATACAGACGAAACATGGGTTCATACAAACTGACGAGGGTCCAGGAGTTACGGTAGAACAGCACGTGCTGTGTTCATTAGCCTCCTATAGTCTATTATACACGGAGTGTACTTGCCGTCCCGACCCATCTTCCCGCGCTACGCCCCTGGCATACCATAGTCTGTCTAGTTGTCAACATACAACAGCGAGCTCGCTTCTCAACGGTTAAGACTTGTGAAACATGTAGTAAGTGTCTGTGAAGGTGTTCTTTGTTCTTCTGCCAGTAAAAAGAGAGGTGGTTTGTCATTGGTGTAGGATACGTCAGTGATTCACGTTGCTGTATCTCTGGCATGAGTTCGAGCATCATCATAGTGAACATTAGCACCATGCTAGACCTGGTGTCAAACTGATTGCTAACTGGATCCTCGATGCTCAAACTACGCTCCAGTACGAACTGAAGACTTGTCATATGGAAACTACCAGCATTTTGCAAATCGTATCTGCAATTGTTTAATTAGCAGAGATCAAATTAGAGTGCAATATCATTAAAGAGCCGAAAGATATTTGTTTATTACACAGGCTCATACTGCGGAAATAATACTCACAGCCGCAGCCCCGTCATAATACGCCCCTAATATTTACTCAATATTCATTCCATTTTGTAACGAGTTAAAGTAACTATTCTTCAAATATAATCAATATCTTCACCAGCACATACGTGTTAGTTCTGTATTGGCTATATCAGTGGCTTTATCAGAAAACTCAGAGGAACAGTTCACTCAGTCAACAACGTTATTTAAAATTTTTGTTTCCCTTTATCTGACTGCAAGAAAGAAATATCTCATTTTGAAAACTAGAACTTGTGTATTTTGAAACACTTGATAAGTTTTTAAGGTGTTTTATGAGAGTTCTGTTACAAACTTATATCCTAAATCCTAGGAAGGTTCAGGGATTTCCCCTCATCTTGACATTACCCTACAGCCATAACATCACCAGACTTTATTTTCCCCTGCAGAGCATTACCAGGTATTATCCTGGTATTGTCTATGATGTTCTTTGTTTATTTTGTCAGATATACACGCAGTCTTCCCATCTGTAATAATTAAATGTTTTCAGAAAATATTTTACTTCTTTTATGATCCTCTATCACTTGGAGAAATCTGAATATTTACAAAGTATTTTGTACACATTCAAACATTTAACAATGTGTTTTACGGCCGTCAGTTCTCACGCTTATTTTTAAATATGGTCTATTCACGGTTTCTTCATACTTTTTGGATTTAATCTTTGAAAAATCACCCCATATATGACGTGTTTGGTAATTTCCTATATAGTTCATGTATCACAATCGATTTGTATTTTGTTAACATAAACGTACCTTATTTTTGGTTAAAATGGACATTATATTATTTATAAATAGTAATATTTAATTTATAATTGGTAATGCCTAGTAAGAAATAGTTCTTATGAAAATTTTCTTACACTGAGTGCGCACGAATCCGGTACGCAGTACATTTGATGTAATTTTCTAGTCTCGGTTAAGCTTTGTTTGCACGAGGCGGAGGAATATCCTGGAAGTATAACTTTAGCATTTCTTCAGAAAAGTTGGAAGTAACAGTGAATTGAATATATGCAGTTTATGGCTGCCACTAATTTTAGCATGAATATACTTTCCGAGATCTAAAACAGACCTAGAAGAATACCGACAAGGCCTTGTCAGAATCGAAGTCTTCTCTTCTGCGCTGTTCATTGATAAAATGGATAAGGGATGTTTTCATGCAACTTTGTTTCGCTGTTGTTGTTTGCTGCAGTAAATTGTTAATAATACAATTATTATAGTGCAACAAAACATATCGCAATAAATAACAATGTAGGCCTATACTAATTGAAGTCCGCGTATACTTATCAACATCTAACATGGAGGCGGAAGTTTTGTGCACGCAAGGTAAGGCGATTAATAAAACAAAATAGAGCAAGAAAAGTCATACAAAGACGATGCAAGATATAAGTCCTATAAATTCAGCCTAATACTTGGTTCACTTGAACCAAGTATGAAACTTTTTGATAACAATTGAGTATGTATGACGTATGTAATCGTAACTAACAGGACACTAGAATTGGATTATTTATTTCATTACATGTTTGTGTTTGAAAATACTATATAATTTCGTTTGAGGATGTGAACAAATATTACCTAACGGAAAAATTCATAAGCCTCGCTGTATTTAGCACGTTAGTGTAAAATATTTGAAGATAAGTTGCGCAATATGAAAAATCAAAAACAAACAAATAAATTTCACTGATAATTTTGTTTCCGCCTGCGATATCAGCAAAATTACGATGAATAGCTTTCTGAAAACAATTGTACGGTGTAGGCAAAGTCTGGGACGAAACTGGCAAACTCGCCACACAAAGTTTCATCGACTAAAATACAGCACGGAATATTAAATAATAACGAATTTCAGCTAACGCAAATAATACTAAAAACAAAAAAAAAATTGGTGTTACGTACATGAGAACAAAGAAGTAGGATATTTTAATAGTGGAGCAGTTCAGATAGTTGCAGACAAAATTTGGAAACAGTAAATGTTGAGCCCAATAAATTGTTTCTAGTGTGTGCACGCGTGCGTGTGTGTGTGTGTGTGTGTGTGTCTCTCTCTCTATCTATCTATCTAAATATAAATATATATGTATGTACAGGTCCACGCACGCACAAATATTATTCTATACAAGATAAATGTTAACGTGACTTATTGGTACACAAGTCAAACATTTCACCGACATATATTTACATTCCAAACAAACAACAGCTTAGATGCCATTCAGCTCACCCATCTTGCGCGCTCCTAGCGGGAACACATCAATATGCGTGTGTGCCAGAGGAGCAAGCTCGGTACAGGCTATTCACGGTAAAGTGAGCACTTTTTAAACCCTCTTATTTGCAATAATAGTCAATAAACATCTTTTATTGTAGCCTTAGACGGTAACTTCCGAGTTCGGTATAATATAAACACTGTGTTTATTACTTGAATGGCAATATTTATTTTAAAAGTGGTGAAAGGATAAAAATGGCTAACAGGATAAAAGTCACTAGGGCCTCAAAAGTGCTCACTTTACCGCGAACAGCGTATAGCAGACGTTCGTCTGAGTTAGTATTTCCCCCTCCCTCCGTACGACCTTGCAATGCTGCAATGCCCGACCATTGGCCTACTCATTACTCCAAGAGAAAATTCGTAACTGTATGAAAGACAAAATTATCATAATCATAATTGAGTTGTGTAAATGTGGGAAACATACTCTTTACGTATGACGTAAAGTTTCTGACTGACGGAATATTTCGCACACTCACTCATCAACATACAGCCAAAACCGCTCGACGCCAAAGCATGAACATTTAGTGATGGTTTCCCATTCATGTGCAGGCACCCACTAACAAATACATTTTCGAAATTTGACCTCTGAGGGTGAGTAAATATCAAATGTGTTTTTGCAAACTCCTTAAAGGTACATTGACGCTATTATATATCTTATTTAACTTTGCTTCAAAGGGGTACCTATTTAAATTATTAAATATTAATTTCGAAAATTTTTTTGAAACCTTCCCCATACTATGTGGAAAATGTGTAAAATGTGTTTTCAAAGCCTCTTCAATAGATCACTAATCCAATTAGACTTCGTGATGCTCTTTGATTTAATTGTTGACTATATATATATATATATATATATATATATATATATATATATATATATATATATAAACACACACCAGAAAAATCCTTTCAGGTTTTTTTTCTAAATTCAAATCCCTTAGTACGTGAAAAAGTTGGTTCGAATGTGCATTCGATGATACTAGTAGGGCAAACGGCATTCACGGCCAGGATTCTAGGATGGGGTTCTGGTTCTCGAGGGAGTCAGCCATTTTTTCTCTCAAAATCACTTGATTTTAACCAAAATCAATTGATTTTAACCAAAATCACTGCAGAAATCGATTATTTTACTCAAAAATCATTTTTTCCCTAATAAATTCCCCCCATTTTTTTTTTCGAAAATTCGTGGAAAAAGGGAGACGTGCCAGAATAACAAAAAAAAAAATAAGGGTCCCCAAAAAAGCCACTTTTTGCCCAGACAGGTGAGGAAAATCAGTGAGCCAGGCGACCTTGGTGCCAGGAGAACAGACAGGTGTGAACTCAGGACCGTTTGCGCTATAAACTTTCTTTTTGTCCTAAAAATTCAAGTAAAATATCCTTTTTTCCTCTAAAAAAAATTAAAAAATACCGAAAATTAATCAAATATATATTAATAAAAATGTATAATAATAAAAAAATATTAAAAATAATTATAAATTCCGTTTTTTCCCTAACAATTTCCCTAAAAATGCTATTTTTGGTTAAAAAAAATTCCAAACTAATTATACGAAATTATTTTTAAAAATTATGTATATTATCCAAAAAAAAAATTTTTAAAAACTAAAGAAGTGTCCTAAAAACCCCAAAAAATTGCAAAAAAGTAGAACATTCAAAAAAATCAAAACACATATCACGTCAACCTCACACTCATCCCACCACCCTAAACATCAACCCCTGCCCTTACTTACCTACATTGCAATACTACCAAACTAAGAAAAACACAAAACATTGAGAAAAAATATACCAATTATAACTCCAGCATATCTATCATGGCATTATTACCATCATGCACCAGCCAAATATCTTACTACCCATCAAACAAACCACCTCATCATACCAACCATCTAAACCAATAAAAATTCTGACCACCACACCTCAGACGTACGAAACAAAATATTAGTAACCCTGCCGAGCTGGATTACTGGGTACTATACCAACTATAACCAAGAATACTTGAGCCATGCTACAAAGATCACACTGTAGTTATACAATTCAACATAACAACAACTCATTTCATACCACCTACACCATCCATTAACCACACCAACCATAACATACTAAGTGACAACACTCCAGCATACTTAACAACCATATCGATAACCCAGTGGTACTGAGTACCAAAAATAAATATAATACGTTTCACCAATACATTAGCATGTCTCAGCTGTGTGACGTCGAAAGCCATACAACCCAGAATACCAACATACTATACCATCTGAATATATCAATGAACCACCACTGCAGATAATAAAGCCAGCCAAAACATACAGCACCAGCCAAATGATTCGCTCTAATCCAAGCAACCTCAGTCATTCTATTAACAATACAGGCCATATCAACCACAGTATCTCAGATTTACTAATCTATAATAACAGTCAACTATACTGACTCGGTCAATCTAACTTCACCAGTTACGTATATAAACTATCCATACCAGCCACTGCAACTCGTGCATGCCATCTGCTCTACCAACCAACACCAGACGAAATATATTCATTGTTCGTGCCTCTTACTACAACTCAAGCATACCTCAACAATTTAGTAAACACTTAAATAAGAAAACATTACTTACCGCTCAGATTTTATGCTCTACTGGTCATGGGGCCACGGTGGCTGAGCGATTGGCACGCTCGCCTCCCACCAAGGCGAACCGGGTTTAATCCCCGGCCGAGTCACCGGATTTTCGCAAGTTGGAAGAGTGCCGGACGATGCCGTTGAACGGTGGGTTTTCTCGGGGATCTCCCGTTTCCCCCGCCCTTTCATTCCGACGCCGCTCCATATTCATTCCAATCACCCTCACTGGCTCTCAAGACCTCGCTGTTAAGGGCCGCCCAAATCTTCTCACTCACTCTACTGGTCGACATCAGCCAATTATATGCAAGTCATTATACCACCATACCAACCATACTATCCATGTTAACCCAAGTGTACCAAGAAAATTTATAATCCAGACCAACCCACAACACAAGTATTCTTTCCAGCTGTCAAACTAACATAACACAACCTACTAAAGCCCAGAAAACATAACCTACATTAACATTCCAAAGACCAGAGAAAATCATACATAACATAACCTACCATAGTCCAAATAAAAATTATATTTATCCTAAGCACACATATGTCATCTGTCTAGAACTGTTTCAGCCCCTTAATAAAATTTGACATGTCCAAACATCAGCACTGCAAATCCAATATTTTCACCAATCTTTTGAAATCAGCACCACCACAACCACCACCACAATTTTTCGCCATCTCTCGCAATGTTTTCGCAATATTTCGCAATTTTTCCGCAATATTTTTGCAATCTTTCACACTTTTTTGGTTTGTGTCCCTGTCCATATGTAAAGAAATTACACTTGTTCACCAACTGTATGAGGCATGAATATATTAGTTTATAAATGCAGATAATTTATCACGTTAATTGCATGCAGTGTTGAGTATCAGCCATTTGTCGTATGGCGCATGTCCGATGCTGGTTGACAAGATTTTGACTGACTAACTATTGAGCTAAAATGAACAGACGAATAACTCACCATTCACACCACTCACTTGCGAGCATGACTATGATGATAGTCTATGTAGTACCATCCGATCGGGACTCTGAATGTTTTCTCCACTCGTGTAGGACTTGTAAATTTTTTCGCCTGTTTATCTTGCACTTTTTGTAAAGACTTAGAAATAAATTTCTACATGTGGTGCTATGTTAAGAAATGGCAGACCAACAAAAATATTCAGCTCTGTATTCAATTCATAAACCTTCCGCTGCCAGCATACAAAATTTGGTTAAAATCAGCTGAGCAGTTCCCGAGATATGACGTATAGCTCTAAATTTTTATGGTCACCATTTTGAAAATAAGTGCCTAGTGTAATCGGAAACTTTAGAAGTCAGGTGTCCTTACTTAGTACAATATTTTTACCAAGTTTGGTGAAATTCGGTTCACGCGTTAAAAAACTGAAAGGGGGGACAAACACGCGCGCGCGCACACACACACAGTCAGGAAAGTGATCTCATACGCCTTTATTTCCTTCGAAAAGCAGGCTATAAACGGATGATGCGGTCCATTACCCTGCGGAGTCCGTCAGCAGCAGGAACCCTCCTGGTCCATCAACACGTGAGCTTCTCCTCAATATTGGGGCTCCATTAATGTTACCTCCGAGATGATGCAATAGCAACAGGCTCCAAGTGAAGTCTTGGTATAAATATGTAATCGAGGCTACAGTCTTCACTTGATATAAAGTACACAGAAAGTACAAGACCCTCTTCAAGATCTGTTTTGCTATGACTATAAGTTAGGTCCTGTGACAGTCGCTATAGGTGGTAGGGAGAGTTTTGAGGGAGGACTGTAGTGGAACATTCTATGTTTGTCATAGATACAGCTACATATTACAGTCTGTTGAAACTGTTTGCGACATACGGCATACTAATCTAAAATATTTGCATAGCTGTTATTTAGAAAATATATAACTACATCCATGAGTCATATAAATTTAGGTAGACTACTTCAGTATATCTTGTTGCCTGGATTTGGTAGGTGTATGTTAATTGTTTCCCGAGATAGGACACAAAAGCAATATTTTTCATGAGGTGCTGTCTACCAAAATGGCTGAAAAATGACTTTCTGTATTAGTTCATTCGATACTTGCACATATACTGCCAGCATTCAAAGTTAACCTGGAATTGGTTGCCTTGTTTCGTAGATGAAGCATATTATGCTAAGTAGTTTATGTGGCCGCTATTATGAAAATTAACGTCTGGCTGTCTTAGAACCTGGGCTAACAACTAACATGTCCTACCACAGTGCTACTTGTTCGCCAACATATGCTGGAGTCGGCTGAGTGTATCTCGAAATATAACACAATTTTATTTATTCGTGTAGCGTTATTTTACAAACTGGTGGACAAAAGAGGCTCTGTGTAGACACATATGAATGTTGTAAAATGTACTTACTGCCAACATACAAAGTAAAGTTGAAATCTGTTAAAGGCTGTTCACCATAAAGTGAGCACTTTTTAAATCAACATTAGAAAAGTTCGCTGCCCCTGCATACATATATTTTAGTGGTCACACCGAGAGACATTCGCCCAATAAAGTTGGTAACGATAGATGGAAAGTAGTTCCATATCTTAACGTTGAATAAAAAGTGTTAGGTAACCATTTGTGATATTTTATATTATTTCTTTCGCATTAAGATTTATTTATGTACCGAAATGTAAAAATTTGCAAATTTGAAAAATGTTTACCTTTCTAAAAATTTCACAGTTTCACTTCACAGATGCATGAGTAAAGTGATGAAACCCTGGCAATGTTAATTTTTCACAAGATGGAGGAATACACGACGTGCATACAGGTAGATCATAAGCAGGGCTCTCAAAAGTGTTCATTTTACCATGAATAGCCTATACTTGGTTTCGTAGAAATATATTACTAAAATTTTATACTTCAACCATTTTAAAAATAAATGCCATATTAATCTAAATAGCTTGTAAGAACATGGCCTGAAATAGTATTATTTATACGCCAGATTTTGCAGGAATCGGTTGTGTATTTACCGGTTAAGATATATAACAATATTTTAATTTTTTATGTTGCACTATTTTCCTTACTATCTGAGAAATAACACTATTACTTCCTAAATTCTGTACTTACATCATGCTCTTCCAACGTACAGAATTGGGTTTAAATCATTAGATTGATTCCTAAGATATAACATAAAAACTTTTTTTTTTCAATTGGCACTATCTTACAAAATGGTAGACCAATAACAGTATTACTTTCTAATAATAATTTGCTTTCATAATGCACTGTCAACTAGCAAGATTTGTTCTAAATCTGTTAAATTGTTCCCGATATATAAACGAAAAAATAATTTTTGAAATTGGCACTATCTTCCAAAATGGCGTATTATTTACATTGTTGCTTTTAAATTAAATACTTCATCATGCACATTCAACATACCAACTTTAATTTAAACCGGATACATTGTTTCCGCGATATAGTATAATGCTCTCAGTTTAAAAAATTGCCACCATTTTTTAAATAAATCCCAAGCTTGATCGAAAACTATAAATGCCCGGTGTCCTTACAAAACACTGCATGTTGACCTAGTTTGGTGAAATTCGGTTATCGGGTTTAACAGTTATTAGGGGTGGGCATACATTCCAGACAGACATTCGGGTGATAGCATAAGTATATCTTTCCTTCGGTAAGTAAGCAAATATTGAATAATTACAACAATTTCTTACTCTCTTCTCGAGGGTCAGTCTTTGAACTCACCATCAATACGGAGTAAACAGGGCGTACTACAAGTTGTCAATGATAAACTCAGTTTTCGTAAATATAATGTAAATTTAATAAAATGTAGGGTAAATTCTCAGTATTCCCGTACTTTGCTCCAACCTGCATGGGACGGCGATTCACGTCGCTTCACCGAAGTGTTTGGTTCGTCCCTTGTATAAATCTTCAGTGCGAGAAGCAGTAACCATCTGCTCTGCGTCGCTCTCATTTCTCACATTGGGAAACCACTCGCATTTATCTTGAGACAAGCGAGATGTAACAGTTCAATTCCCGGGAAAGCGATTACTGGCACATACAGACCGTAGTAGGGTTATCCCGTGCAAGTTCTAAATGCGCAGGGCTAAGCACTATTCCCTTACAGATAAATGCGCAGGGCTAAGCACTATTCCCTTACAGATAAATGCGCAGTGCTAAGCACTATTCCCTTACAGATAAATGCGCAGGGCTAAGCACTATTCCCTTACGGATAAATGCGCAGTGCTAAGCACTATTCCCTTACAGATAAATGCGCATTGCTAAGCACTATTCCCTTACAGATAAATGCGCAGGGCTAAGCACTATTCCCTTACGGATAAATGCGCAGGGCTAAGCACTATTCCCTTACAGATAAATGGCTGAAAATGTAATGCTTGCACAACTTCAGTAAATTTTCAGAAACGAAAAGACAAATTCCAATTGAATTTCGCCACTTTATTTCTTTGACCAATCTAGATTAACTCTTCTTAAAACGATAAGAAAAATGGCCATTGATAAGTAACTATTCCACTCGAAATGAAAAAGCAAATTTATAGTAATGTTTCGAAAGAGATTTAGGAAAAAAGTAATTTCAGAATTTATAATTTTCTCCCTGTAGGGGAGACCGGGGCTAGTTGCAACCGTATTGATACTATGAAATACAGAATATTATGCATTTCATTCTCAGACAACGAAATACATGGTTATTATCTTACACCATTAGGAAAGAATATATAACGTATCGTACATGTAAGAAATTAAATAACTTAAAAATATTGGTTTATATAGTTCATTGCAAATGTTGCAATCTGCCCCATGGCTGGGTTAAGTTGCAAGACAACATGGGGCTAGTTGCAAAACTTGCTCCCAAGAATAGGACTCTTATGTTACATAATTGAAACGCACATACAAAGGATTTTTACCTCCACATAACAAGTGAGCCTAATGTTTACACACAGTGCATTGCACTAATTCTTCACCAAGCTTGTATTTGAACAAACACATTAATCTAACGGTATCTCCTTCCTCGCCAGAGCTGCTTTCGCGAAATTCCATCTTCCTATGCACATTTTTCTTTTTCATGACCTGTCCTTTGGATTTTGCTTCTTCCTTGGACACATTTTTCTTGCTTGTTTTCTTTGCATCTCTTTTCCATTGTGCTTCACTTTTTTTCGCTTCTTTTCATCCGTGGGATGCTTTTCTTCTTCAATGGCCTTCTTTTCCGGAGTGCAGGTTAGGATGGCAGTTATTCTTCTCTTCAGCCGTCCGCGAGGGTTTTCATTTCTCTTGGGTACTTTTGGAAATGGATGTACAATCTCTTGACTACAGCCCACTTGTACTTGGAACTGAGATATTGTTAGGTTCAGAGGTCTTTTCATGTCTTCACCGTGCTGGTATGCAATCTCAATGACTTTTTGCCCATTTTGTTCGTGAGCATTCAGAACACGTTCATCAATTGCATCAACATTTTTTCAACAGTTGCTTCACAATCAGAAACTTCGTCATTTTTAATATTTTAGGATCTCCACATGGTAGCGTTCTATCGGTTACGAATGCTGAAACAAAGTCATCATCTGAAAATGTATGGTCTTAGTGGTGAAATGCCTGTTTTTTTAAATCCAGTAGTGATATTAGCTGGCGTCACTGAATGCAGAAAAGCTTCTTTTACAATAATTGCTGGTAGGTGAAATAATGTTATTGTTCATCCTGGGTTAGTTTTCAACCAAGCGTTAATACCTGTACCGCATTATTTCTTAAACGGGCCACAGACTGACACATATAAGGCTGAAGGTGATGTGTACAATGAGGCGTGAATAATAAGAGAATTATGCCACTTGCTTTACACAGGTCCGAAACAGGGCAGCTGATCTGAGAAGAATTGTTGCCCAGGAGTAGGGGTACAGGATTGCTAAGAGATGGCGAAGTATGTTCAATGACATGCTTTATGAACTTCAAGAAGGTTTCCTCAGTTTGCCAGCCAGGATTAGGTGCTGTTCCTTTGCAGCCTACAGGCCCGTCTCGTACGAAATGATCCCTGAACGTTCTCCGAGAAAATATAAACATGGGCGCTGAGGGATTTCCAATTGCGCTTATCGCAGTTATTACTGTGATCATTTCACCTCTTTCTGCTGAAGTTACAGATCCTACGTGTTTCATCCCTTGTATGGTTATTATTTTACTAGGCTTCATAACAATAAACACCTCTGTCTCATCCACGTTGAATACACGTGAATGTGGAATTTTACCGCGGCTGAGCACATATGAAAGCTTTTCGTAAAATGGGGCACATTTATATTATTAATTAAATGAAGGGCACCTTGCTGAGCTTGTAAGATCAGGTTTTCTAATGGAAAGTACTGGGTTGGGCTTCATGAAAGCAGTAAACCAATCTGGACAAGCACACTTGTCAGATTTCCATGAATTGGCAATATTTTTACACCAAATTACACACTATATTCACAGGCAAGCTTACACACCTCCTTTGAAGTGAGGCCAAGTGCTAGCAGGGTTGGGTGTTTCCTGTACTCTAATTTGATATTAGTTCCTGTTATTAAGTTTCTGTATATATTCTAGAGAAATGTATATAACATTCCTATACAATTTTTCGGACAGTATACTCTCGTGAATCAGGATTCTCCATGACGAGTTTGGATGCTGGCTCCATTATATCTGGCGGAGTCTTCCCTCTTTCCATTTTCCTTGTGTACATCCACATTTTCGCTTAAACAGGAGGAAATTATAAATACAATTTGTTTGTATTTACCGCTTCCTGTGACAATGCAAAATTCCTAGTCTAATAAACATTTTCAGACCTATTTTTAAAAGGAAATATTTATTGTGTTGTTTACATAATAAAGTAATATGAGTGATATTACAGACATCCAGTAATAAGTTAGGCGATACAACTCTTTAAAACGGAAAAAAATAAGTGAAGGCATTTCGGACAAGTTGCAACACAGTTGGGATATATTGCACCAGACTGTTGCAACTTGTATGTTGCAATTTGTCCGAACAGAGTGCTTGCATCATTAAACAGAATGTTTGACGGCTACCTTCGTAGATACGTAATCGATATACAACACAAATATGTATGACGGTTTGCACAATTCGTTACAATAAACATTGTATTACTTACCTCAAATCACTATAAAAACCATAGCGATTTTAGTTAAACACTGCACAAATTACTGTTATGTACGAAAAGCAGTTATTCCTATCTGCGATCCGAACCGGTCTGTTGACGCGCCCAGTGTTGCAAGGTCGAATTTTCAAAAGTAAGTAGATATTGTACCCAAATATCAGTAGAAATTCAATAGATATTTTTAAGCTGCAGAACTACGCCCGTATAATGGATTAACAAGTATGCGACGGCGATATAAAATATTCAACTGTCGCAATATGCATGTTTTTGTCGTTGAACTTAAGAAATGTGACATATAAAACTTGTAATTTTTTTATTCCCAACAAAACACGTAACTGACGTAGTGCATATAGATGGTTTTGATCATTGCCGGCTAATTTCGAATTTCCAGACAATATTTTTGGGATACAGAGCTGCTGAGTAACAACTGGGTTAAAATTTAAAACAATATTATACCAGATAAACAAACAAGGCAACTATAAAATTCACTAGATAACAATTAAGAACACGCTAAAATAATCACCAAGAAAAATAAACAAGACATGGACAATGCAAT
Organism: Dryococelus australis; assembly: GCA_029891345.1. NCBI lineage: Eukaryota > Metazoa > Arthropoda > Insecta > Phasmatodea > Phasmatidae > Dryococelus > Dryococelus australis. Next base: position 9,310,910 of record CM057004.1, on the reverse strand, counting down.
GAAAAATTTAAATAAAGAGAACTTGCGGAATAAAAATTGTCTTCTGACTTCACCTTTAAAAATCGGCTGCGTGTCTTTCTAAGTATTGTATTATTTTATATCAGAAAAAAAAAGGTTTTTACATTTATTCTTCTGTGAAAAATATTCTGTATCGTAAAAAAGGAACACCAGGCAAGAACATTTTATCAAACACAAAATATCAGTAGATGGATATACGCTAATTAATTATATTTAGCGTCAAGTATATTCTTTGCACACCACGTCACAGTACAGTCGACTACAAACATAATTGACTAGATTATGTATACACAATGCAACTGGCCGTATTAATTAACATTCCATCAGCTCTACATTAATGCCAAGGACGCAATAAAAATGCTGTGCACTTATCAAAACTATAACTCTAACCACAACATTTATATAATATATCTCAGCTCATACAATGTGATTACTATTAAAATGCAATATGCGAATAATCATACATTCTGATTTTAATTACACGTGCCAACTCATACAGGCATCCACCAAGGCGAACCGGGTTCAATCCCCAGCCGGGTCACCGGATTTTCACAAGTGATAATCGTGCCGGCCCAAGCCATTGTTCTGCGGGTTTTTTTTTCAGGGATCTCCCTTTTTCCCCGCCCCTTTATTCCGGTGCTGCTCCATATTGACTCCAATCACCCTCATTGGCTTACAAGACCTCGCTGAAAGCCGCCCAAATATCTTCACTCACTCACTCGTACAGGCATCCCTACTTGAAATCATTAAGAAATACTAATGTTAAAAAAGGGACGCCGTTTAAAGCAATAGGTGTCAAAATCTCATTGAAGGGTATGTCTCATTTAATTATAAACTATGCGGCCTTTCTTAGCTGAAGCACGTGACATTGAAATATTTGCGATATTGCAAACTTAAAAAATGACAAAGCAAAAAACAATTCACAAACATACTAATATCACCCTTAGTAAATTAAGTGCCCCTTTGCATGACCTGCGACATTCAATACTCTACAAAGGAAAGGCCATACAAACTTCAAATACAATACACAAATCATTTTAAAACATAGCCTCCAGGCAACACCACAATTAAAAAGTCAATTCCCACATACCAAGAGCATATTCACATCAAGCATTCGTTATGGATATTATTTTAAAAATATGTGCACCACCGCTTAAAACATTTTATCATAACAGTAGGAATACCTGACACTTAGCCATTTTAAAATAGCGCCCCATCGTAATAGTAAAAAAAAAATACCATTATAAAATATTTCAATATCCAACCACCGTACTAATACGACCACTGAATATTCACAGCCATACATGCATCTGCAGTCGACAAGTGAAAATCATTATTTTATTTAAACACTGGCAGCAACATAATGCCGAACAAGAATTATTGGACAAATTCAGACCTAGTAGGAACGAGAACAACTTGAATGGAGTCGAATGAGCAAAAATAGATTGCTCGTTATCATTATAATGATTAATTCTGCAAAACCAATTAATGAGCTAAGCTGTGGCGAATCTGGTTGACAAGTCTTAATTTCAAACTTGCCGGGGCTAGAAAAAACCCTCTGAACGTCTACTCATGGTTGCTCGGTACAATTCCAAGCAAATTTACATTCAGGCTTCAATTTAATTTAAATCAAACAGTTCAAACATAATTGTCTCTGACTCCATAGATAACCTTAGGACGTTAACCGAGACCCCAGCTTTGTGGTGCTGGGCGATATCTAGTGCCCTTTCATAACAAAATTGGAATTTCTCTAGCAGATTACTATTACGAGTCAGAAACATTGAATGAAAGCACAATATTACATTTAGTGGTATACTTTTTAAAATCCCTATTCTAAAAAACGCTCTTGCCAAACTCTATGTATGAAACGCACAGTCAAAAGGGCAAGCTCACCAAACACATGCACGGATTTTCAACCAAAATATACTGGCACTGAAACCTCATTTAAAGTAAACAAATCCGATAACCTGTTCCTCACCGCCAAGCCGACATTGAATACCAAGGACTTTAATAAGACTAAATAACATACGGCCAACTTTCTCCGCAATACTGATTGTCCTGACTCACCGTGAAAATTCCCACACCTGTATTCTTTGAAGATATTCGTAACTCACTAAACTAGTGGAAAATTCCGCTGAATTCTACTGCTTTGTGCTTCAATCTATGATCTAGACATTGTCGTCCCACAGGCGAATGATTCTGAAACAAGCTGGTCATCAGCAACGGCATCATTACCGCAGATTTAATGGCGGTCAAATCACTCTGAGAAACATTGTGTCACTAATGAAGGTGTAAGCCGCTGGCGAGCCAGGACCGCTCGGAATTCAAGGCGACTGATCTGGTTAAGAAAAAATTGAGGGGAAAAGAAGGGGCTTAAATGGACATGGCCGGGTGGGGAAAGGAAGGGGAGGTCTGAATGAGACAACAGAAGGAAAGCTCGGGTGGTAGGAGTTGGCCACGAAGTAAGCGCAAAGCCAGAATAAGGCAAAATAAATGTTCGGCGACAAACGCCAGTGTCGCAATATCCTCCCCAAAAAATTGCCTTGGTATCCACAATCAGCAGGAAACAGTTACATACACAATCATAATTGAAGAAGGTAGAAGAGCTTTGAAAACATGTATTAAAGAGAAGATAGTTCAGTAGAAAACTGAAGAACTGATAAAGAGTACATATTCCAGCATACACAGTTCACAGTACACACATCATCTTGAAAAATTCTATGCAAGTCCCAGGGGATTACATATATGGGCTGACAAGCAAACATGGATACTTCACAGGCAGGCGATCATGAAATAATAACGATCTTCGGTCAATTCAGGCGAAGAGGCAACTGGGTAGCGATGCAATCACCAAAGTCCAACTACACAGCTGTCTTCACTCGCTGACGAAGAGACTACGTCGGGTCAGCACACACTCAACTCAAACCAACTCGGAAGGTGTAAGCAAGCAGAAAAACAATGAAAAACAGAACCAGGTATCAGTAGGGAATGGGAACAGGGATAGGTACAAGGGATGAACGACCAAGTCCTCGCTACATATGGCTTGATGTGCGACACATGAGCCTTTTTTACAATTTTACCAGAATGTATGTCAACCAACAACACTGTATTAGGGTTAACAAATTATTAAAGGCGAAACGGACCCCGAAATTTCGGGATCTGTTTGCCTGTTTCATTATGCGGTAGGTCAATAAGTTCAAAATTTCTGCCTAAAATTAAATCTCCTATACAAAACTTTGGAGCATCACATCCACATTCAAGTTTAGTTAAAAAGTGCTGCTTAGCAAGGCTCAATTTGCGCACCACATCCCTGTACAAGCAATCGCGCTCAGAGTTACTTAAGGATAAGGGAATGGGAGATAAATTTAAGATATTCAGCAAGGGATGTGTGAGGGCACGACCTAAAAAAGGTAGGGAAGGTGGCCATCCCATATAATCATGCATAGCATTATTGAAAACTTAATTAATCAAGTATAAATCACGATCCCAAAGTAAATGATCTTGATTATAAAAGATGGTAAGGCCTAGTTTCAAATTCTTATTAAATCTTTCTACTTGATTTCCTTTGGGATTGTAAGGGCTTGAGGTGTATTTCTTGAAGGCCCATTTAAAATACATCTTTTCAAAGATTTTGGAAGTTAAATATCTGGCATTATCTGTAACTAATTCGATTGGAGCACTGAAATTTTTCTAAATTTAATCTGTCAGAACTTTAACTATAGAGGTAGATTTAATCTGTCAGAACTTTAACTATAGAGGTAGATTTAATATTCCTGAGGGGCAAATGAAAAACTAATTTTGTGAAGGTGTCAAACAGGATCAAAATACAGTCATTGCCCTTTTTCGATCTTATAAGGGGGCGAAACATGTCGAGGTGCTCATTAGTCCATGAAACCGAGAGAATGTGAAACAACGAATTACCTGTGATCATGACCTGTGCTTGCTTACGCCTTTGCCAAGGGTCACAGGAACAAATGTACTCTGCAATATCCGTTCTTTACGTTGGCCAAGCAAAATTTAAAGCTATTTTGTTGAATGTCATATTGATTCCTAAATATCCACCGAACACTGAACCATGATAGTAAGCAAGAATGATAAGCCTGAAAGCTACAGGAACCAAAATCTATTTACTACAGCCATTTTTACCAGAAAATATAAAACATCCTTATCTACAACATACGGAACATTGGCACCCTCAATCACTTCGTCAATTAACTGAACACAAAATAGATCATCTTTTTTTTTTTTGCCTGGCATAATTTTTGAAAAATTTCTGGTAAACCTTGGAAATTATTTTGGGTGGCATAGGACGACTCCAGCTCTACTATCTCAAAATGCTCGGGATAAAACATCCATGAGAGAGTGTCCGCTACCTGATTCTCGCGGCCCTAACTTGGTGCACTTTAAACCTCAAGTGAGATGGTCTCAGCACCCACTGACCCAGCTTGCTACACTGCTGAGGATTGTTTAACACCCAGCTCAGCACCTGGTTGTCGGTGTATAGATCGCATTCGTCATGCTTCATGTAGGACGCAAACTTCTCGAGACCGAAGATGCACGCTAGCATTTCCTTCTCATAGATGCCGAGTTTTCGTTCACTTTCAGTTATGAGACGGCTGGCAAAGGCGACCGGTGCCAAACTAGAACCTATGTTCTGACTCAGAACCGCTTCGAGTGCGGTAGAAGTGGCAAAGAACTGAACTACAAACATTTTATTGAAATCCGGCAAGTACAAAACTGCAGAAGTGATTAAATTATCCTTTACCTTCCGAAAGGCTGACTCCTGTCCCACTCAAAGAGCCAAACCCTTCCACTTCAAAACGTTCAAAGTTGCTGCTACTTCTGAAAAAAAATGTGGGACATAACGAGAGTATACCCAAGTATACCCAGAAACTTTTGCATTCCTTTCAAGGTTTTAGGGCGTGAAAAGTTTACAATTGGGACTATGCTATCGGGATCCATCAAGAACCGACCTTCATAAAGCACACACCCCAAGAATTTAACCATATTGAAACCCAGAGTGACTTTATCCGTATTAACAGTGAGACAACTGCATTGAAAATCGATGTGATTCTCGTTGTCTCTGGCTTGGCCCCGTTCAACTATACAATGTACGAAGTTTCGTTGCCTACAAGAAGTGCTAAAAATATGGACAATTTACTTAAACTCTGCCCATTTACCTTAAATTTGACTAATTGCATATCTGTGTACTGCACGCCGGTGATGTTGTGGCCCGACACGACAAAAATCAACTTTTACGGAAATTTGTAATGAAGAACGCACGTTCGACGTCGGCGGAACTGGTGGCAGCATGGCATCTAGACACTGAGGAGTGTAGTTCATGCTTCCCCATCCACAGCTCGTGGGGTGCTGGCATCACCCCTCCCTGCCTGGCGGGGGTGCCTCGTCACATGCGCAGAATGTTACTGCGCAGTTTAAATGGACGATAGTGTGACGCAGTATGTTCCTTGTTTGGACATTTTTACACCTGGATTTGCAGGTCATATTGAGTTTTGATTTCCCCACTACCAAGGTATAACGATGGCATTTTCATAATTGGACAAATACATCCTTATTGGCTGTTGTAATTTAAGAATAAAATACTGTAATCTTATTGGAGATTAATAAATGTTCATCCCTCTAATAGTTAATTGACTTGTGATTGTACAAATTCTTTGTGCAGCTACTCGTTCGAGGTCAGACGATTTCGGCCTCAAGGGAACTTTCACCATCATCAGTTATGTAACTTGAATATTAATTTCTGTAAAGTTAAGCTCTTCAAGCAGTAGGTTATGACATAACTTTGACACAAGGCTAGAATGCCCAAACGGGAGTAAACTTTCTAAGTATGAACCTACTTGCAAATATAATTCTGATGGAAATCTAAAAAGACGACTTAAAATGTTCAAATATGTTTGCTACGCAATCGTCTAGGTGTAGGAATCTGACGTTTTTCAAACAGTAATTTTTCTTTCTCGAAAGTTAAGGCTTTCTACTTCGGAGTTGCTTTGGTCAGTGGACAAGGGAAAAGAATGTTTTGCACATTATGTAATCAATTTGGCAGGCAAGTCAAGCTTAGCCTGGAGTTTTTGAGGCTTTAAAAAATACGTTGCGTTTTTGCCAACTTTATAACTGTGCTAGGGAAGGCAAAATCACGTATAAAATTGACTGTGAATTTAAATTGTATTTGGAAACCTTTTTAATTGAGTTGTTGCTAGACCCATGAAGTCGAGTCAAATGGAAAAATTTCGAATCCGAGTAAAGTATTTAATGGCCTTTTGGTTAGCCAGGTTAGCTAGAAAATCATTGTCATTTTTGAAGATAAAGTAAATAATATCCATGTTGGAAATTTTTCTATGGTAACATATATGTGTTATTCTAGAATGACTTTTGCATTGCTTGATAGCCAGAATTCAAATACTGTATAAACATAAATGTTTTTACCATGTTTTTAGGCAAAATTAAAATAGGCTTGGTGTGTTACACAAATATTTTATATTCTTAGAGTTCTTGTTATCTTATGGGTACCTGTAGAAATGTAAAAATTGGACAGTATTATGAAACTTTGCTTTATTGGCATAATATTTCGAGAGTATATTTTTCTAAGAGTTTTTATGAACGATATAAACATAGATAAACTTTATGTATTACTCCTTAAAATGTTTGAAGGAATTTATATTCTTTACCAAAAACCAGAAGAAAAAAAACCGAAGGAGGAATACAATAAATGACACTTTTCTCCATACTTCATGTTTTGAACTTTCCAATACTAATAATACTCCCGACATACTTAAGAAATTTTTTCTTGTCGGCATTTTTGCCATTGTCTTTGAGTGCTCAAATTATTTTGGGATTGGGGTTATTCCATCCTTGCTGCGTCCTTGGGTCAAGGATGCAGCACGGGTCTGAACAGTTAAGCTAACCTCTCTCATTTTTTTCAAAACTAATCGCAAGTGCTCTAAGTATGACTCCTGATCATTACAGTAAATTATAATATCGTCGACATAATTAAATACAAATTTGTACTTAAACTCAGACAAAATAAAATGAAGAACCCTTGATAACACTTGGCTACTAAAATTCGAGCATGTGTGTATTCTTCTGAATTCGAACTGGCTCCAGGAAGTACCGAATGCAGTGTATTTACGACAGAAGGAACCCAGCAGAAGCTATTATTATGATATAAAACTGAGAATACTTTCGGTTTCCCCAAATACTGCAGGGCACAATCAATAGTAGGAAGAGGGAATGGATACTTATTATAATTTTTTTTGCCAAGGAGTGATTCATCACTAACCTGTAATTATAACTGTCTCGCTTTCGGACCAAAAAAACAGGGTGAACAATAGTCCGATGTGGACGGAACTATAACACCAGTGGCCAACAACTTGTCAATAATTTCCCAGAATGCTTTTAACTTGGGTTGATGACATCTAAAATTACGATCCCGAACAGGGATGTCATCCATAAGTGAAAATCTGTACGGCAGCACATCAAACTTGCCGATATGCGGCGAAATAGCATAGCTTAACTCCACCTTGACTTCTGTAATTCCTTCTGAAGATTTCCTTGAGCCTGATTGTCTTTACAGGAAAATATCGTAGCCGGGTTTTCACTTGTATTTAAGGTTACCCTGATATTCGGGGTAAAACCAAAATACAAAAAACCGTCGTCTAAATTTATGCTAGCCCTCGAATGGCCTAGAAATTCGAGGCAGAAAATAAAATCATGAGAAAGACCCAAAATCACTGCGAATAAATAATTCCAAGGAAATCTTCCTATTGTAAAGTGCAGTTTCACCATACTACTAGATTGTATCACCTCCCCGGTATCTATACACAACCTTTTATCAGAATCAAACATATGAGTATTGCGAACCACCTTGATATTTTGACTTGATGTAAAAGGAATTGATTTATCACACATACTGTGGGCCCTGCATCAACCAAGGTGGTATAATTAACATCAGCTATAGTTTCCTGTACCAAAAAGTTATTAATTTACGTACGAGATTTACACGAACCTGACCAGAAGTCCCGCGCTCTCTACCAGTCAAATGTTATTTCCCTGCCTGGAAAACAAGACGAACGCAGATGGCCTGCCTCGCCGCAGCAAAAACGTCTCTCATTAAATGGGCAAGAAATAAAAGTGCGAAATCACTTATTTCCAAACTAGTTGATCTACAACTCGTCAACCTTGAGGAACCATGTATTGGAACATGCCATGTTAATTGTTGAGTGTAGATATTTGGGCGGCTCTTAACAACCAGTTCTTGAAAACTGATGAGGCTGAAAGGAGGTGATAATGGTGCAGTGCCGGGATGAAAGAGCGGAGAAAATGGGTTATCCCCGAGAAAACCCGCCGAAAAGCGGCATCGTCTGGCACGATTCCCATTTGCGAAAATCTGGAAATGACCCAGCCGGGAGATTGAACCTGATTCGCCTTGGTGGGAGGCGAGCAGTTTAACCGCTCAGTAATCGTGGACCCTCCAAAACAGTCTCATTGAATTCGCTACCCTTGTGTCCCATGCCAGATGACCCTAAAGATATTTCTGCACTGACTCCAAATTACTTTCTTACATTTGGCCCTTCACAGATGCTACCAGACATTAATTAAACTCCCACTAACAGGTTACAGTGATAATCATTGATGCAGCAAATTCACCTTGAACTTTGTAACAATATAAAAATTTATTTAGTGTTATGGTAAACTACACACTGTTTTGTGTTACGCTGAATTGTGGGCACTTCAAGTCGGCAGGATGTTTAGGCCACGTTAATGGCCAGATGTCCCTCTCTCTCGATGAAGCTGCTGTGGCGCTTGAGCTGGCGCTATATTTTTTATCGCTAGTTGTTCCCCGTCAATTTACCACATTAAGTCGCTATCGGGTGCAGTCATGTTTTGCTAAAATGTTATACAGTCCACTATTTTGTAAACCGAACCAAAACAGCAATATTGTTATTTCTAAACGAAAATATATCTCGTATTGTACCTTAGTAGACTCTCTACTAAATTGATATAATTTCATGATATACCTACTCCTGTTAGGCATACATGTTGTTTACGCTATACAATGTTAAAACTACGCAAAGAGAGTTAGGTAAATGCAATATGTAAATAATACATTACTTTCTACAGAAGCGTAATCTTTGCCACAGAACTGCCATTAATAACAGACCTATTCCATAATATGCTGCAAACGACAAAATAACAATATATGTCCATTTATAGCAGTGGTTCATAAAACACCGAATACAGGTAGATGTTTGTAACTCTTCCAAATGCATGCCAACATAGTCAGAACAAAGCCACTTTTACTGAGATCAACTTGATATATTCTGTTTGGGCGATATCTGGCATATTAACTGTAAATGGGTTATACATTACTTACAGGACAACCTTTATGTAAGTACACTGTAAACCTGAATCGGAGATTTCAGTCAGTATACTGAATCTTTAATTAATGAGCTGCTGTCTATTGGCGAGTCAGTGTAATGCACTAAGGCTGTACTGCACTTCATTAGGAATCAGTAGACACCACTGTTTATAGTCTAGTCGCAATTTATTCACTCCTTTTTGTAACAAACCTTTAAAAATCACTCCACGTAAGACTTTTTTGGTTGCTTCCTAAATGTGTTATGTTTCACAAGCGTTTTCTACAGGATGAGTCCTTTAAAAGAGACCCCGTGGTCTGTATTACCTCATTCCCTCGCTCCATTACACACATGTCACACGGTGCCTCTTTTAAAGGACTCAACCTGTATTATTGTTAGCATAAAAGAACCTTATTTTTGGTTAAATTGAACTTTTACTTATATTCTCTCTATAAATTATAATATTTCATTTATAATTAATGCCAATTCAACAGTGATAAAATATATATATGTTATTAATACTAAGTTAAAAATAGTCGTTATACTAAATATTATTACACTGAGTGCACACGAATGCTCTGCATAGTCCCTTAGGTGTAATTTTCTACACTTGGTTAAACTTTTATTTCTTGGGGGAAAAAAAGGGGGAGGGGGGGGGTATCCATCCAGGAAGTAGAACGTTAGTAGGGCTTCAGAAAAGTTGGAATAGTAGCAACTATATTCATGAGTAGAATTTTCAACTGACGTGCAGTCGAATTCGCTGATTTGGAGCAATTTGGACGATTGTGATTTCAGAGTGTAGCTTTCGGAGACTGCTGCTGAGCTGAGGTGCTGTCGCGAGACCAGCGAGCAGTGGCGTGTCCAGGGCTGGTGTGCCGCTGGCGGGGGGGGGGGGGGGATTGGGGAGGGGGGTGAGTGCGGTCGTAGCTGGAACCTGGAGCCCGGCCAAGTGGTACATCCACTCTCGCAACGAGCTTCGATTCCGCGCTCCTCATCCATAGACTTCTCCCGTGACTAATAGTCTCCATTTGTCCTCGGCGAGCAGTTTCGTGGGCTCTGCAGCCAGCCACTCCATCGGCGAGTGTTTAAAAACAATACGTCCCTGCACTTCCCAGCCGCTGCTTCCTTCGTCCGAATCTCTCTCCGGTACAAGCAAAGTGACTTCCAATATACCACTCCATCCGCCAGTACGACTTGAACAGCTCATTAGGAAGTTGTTCACGCGTTACCAAACTGTCAGAAAAGTGCGACTTTTGTTGCATATGAGAGAATAATGCATACATTGTGCTGAAATATTGAAATACAAATACTTATGTAAGTGTTTTAAAAAACCTTTAATCTATGGAAGTATATTATCAATAAAATAAATTAAGCGTTTTTCTATTCTGGATGTTTTAGAAAAATGAAATGAAACCAAACATGTATATATTGACATTGAAATGAAAAACAGGCTGAAAATAGTCGGTATTTTAATGTACTACTACATCTACCGAATACGTTAAATGTGAAAACGTATTGTAATAAAAATGCCTTTAAATTATTTTGCAATTATTGATTTATCTCGCAACGAAAACAAAACATACAAATGGAGGTTTGCCTGCTTTGTGCACACTGGCTTTAAACGAAATTTAATTTTGTACCATGTGCCAGGGTACAGACACAGGACTATACCAAAACGCTCACTTTCAAAATGTTCCCCACCACAGGCACAAGTTGTCGAAATTGTGGACCTTGATTGTTACGAGTGTGTACACAATAACTTACACATAACGTGCATCAAGGAAAGAGACAACCAGGCTAAACTTGTAATATTTCGTACATCTATGACATTTAGTTATTCAGAATAAGTTAAAAGAGGTATAAATTATTTACTGTGTGTGTAGAGCCAAAGAAAGGTTAACATAAAACATTTAATTTCCAAATACATTAAGCAAACTTTCTATACGTACAGATTCTGGGGTTAAATTAAAAGTATATAATAAAAAAAGAATTTTTCGGATGCATGACTTAACACTTTTAATGTATTTCCAGGAGAATAAATATTCTTTATGCACAGCAAGTTCGTGCATATATATATATATATATATATATATATATATATATATATATATATATATATATATAAGTATTGTGACTTCACTCCTTTCTTTCATAAATAGTTTAAACAGAATGTTTTTATCAACAAAATTAAGTTTCTTTCCAAAATAATTGGTTGGGGATCCCCTTAGTTATGTGAATATTACTCATTACATACTTAGGATTGTTATAACTGTGCAGGAAACCAGATGGATGGCTGACCTTGCCTACAAGGTCAGTTTAAAAATACCCTTTTTACATTGCTTACCTTTTATTTTACATTTTCTCTGACGCGTATATTTTCAAATTATTGGCGACTGTACGAAACAGTGTTGAAAGCAACTTTTCAGTGCTTTAAATATTGAAATGTTGATGATTGAAGAGCCCTGGTTAGCAACACATGAACAACTACGAATAAAGTAAATTGAATGGCCTGAGTGACGGGAAGTAGCTCATTATGGGACAATCCGGCACCGACAGCAGTTAAAGCCCATGTAGGACATCGAGGGAGGAAGTTTCAAGACATTTTCGAAGCCGAGCCAGGGCCATTGGGCGAGCAGATCACGCTGTCATAATAACCATTGCCACGAGGCGTCGAGCGGGGACCGCTGCAAAGTTAACAGAAAAATCTCACTAAATATAACAAATCGTTCAAAATAAATAACTGGAAAACGTGACGGTGAAATTATCCCTCGACAATAACTCACCGGCTGCGGTGAAAAGAAGGGTATCACATCAAATAAAGTAGAAAAAAGCCGGAGCTACATTTGAAGAGAAGTTAGTCACTCCATTTAGTTCTTGGAGAAGAAAGAAAGTGACCTTGACGAGTGTGAGCTTTAGCGATTATCGATTCGGAGAGTCGCCAATCGAAACAATGTACAGTATTTCGATTACACAAAATTAATACTGACTAAAATGACATTTTTATCAAGATAAAATTAGAAAAACCATGAGCATAACTTACAAGTTTTAGATAGTTTTTTTTTTACCGATAAATATAACACGTTTTCTGTTATAACCTGATTTTACAGAATGCCGATAAATAGTTTCGTCACTATCTGTTAGGGCGAACTCTATAGTGAAAATGGTTCATTAACAAAATTAAAATATTAGACAATAATAAACTGACAATAAATATTACCTTGTAGCAAGAGCTGCTTGTAAGTGTTAACAAAATTTCAAGGATTTATATCATGAAGATGAAGCTTTAAGTACAGGCAGAATTAATCTGCTACAGCAAAATTATACCACATATGCAAAAATAAAACCTAATTAATTTATAAACAAGCATATGCACAAGGCTTTAGTCACAGACACAATGACTAAGGGAAATTCATCCTGATTTACTGATACATGTAGCATTAAAAAAAAAAACATAAACACAGTTAGGTGCAGGAAATCCACAAAGTTATGCCTCGAAAGAGAAAAATTACTCTCAGGAAGGGGAACATAAATGACCCAATCTAAACAGTGCCTGGAAACTACACGAGTGCACATGGAACATGTTCCATACACCTGCGCCACAGAAGATGGGGACCTATATTACCTTGTTGGGCATATCTCTGTCCTCGATACATGCTTCGATACGTCCGGACATTGAATCATTGATAGGTTGCAGCAGATTTGTTCAAATTTGTATCAAACTGTGCTCCAAATAGCCACACTTAAACTGATGAATCTCGAGACCCAACTCCTCCCACGAGTGTTCGGTGGGCGACGAATCAAGTGATGGGGCAGGCTATACAGGTGTTGAAATGTGATGTAGATTACACGACTTCGTGAAAATATTGCTTACGTTTTACAGTTAATTCTATGAAAACTTCACTAACGTTTGTGAAAAATACAACTTCAAGGACGATACATGTGATTGAAATTAATTTTATAACACAGATGAGGAACATGGCAATACACAATTTATTAGCATTACAGAATTGTATACGATCTCTGTTCTTGAGAATTCGGTATGGTGTAAAGACACTCCCTCCCCCTTGCTGCAATCAAAGCCCCTTAATGTTGCGGCATGGAATTAATGAGGACCTGGATATGTTCCACACGGTTTGTATGCGAGCCCATAAATCATCACCAGTGGATGCTAGAGGACCGTGACAAACAAGTCGCCGATCAATAATATCCCAGACATGTTCGATGAGTGACGTGTCAGGCGAACGTGCAGGCCAGGGAAGCAGTGGTGCCCATCTCACTGAAGAAGGCTTGCACATTCCTCGCCACATGTAGCCGGACATGGTCCTGCTGAAATATAGAATGTAGAAATTCCTGACGGAGGGAAAGTACTTCAGGATCTGAAACCTCCCTGATGTAGCAGTTGCTGTACAGATTGATCTCAATACGTAGGAGTCGAGATCGCATGTTGTATCCCAACAATCCCACTTGCCGTTTGTCTGCTATGCCGCTCCACAATGCAGTCTGCCAGATTTTGATCACCACTGTAGCGTCTATCACGTATGCGGACTTCGCTGTAGGACAGGTTGAAGCGGGACTCGTCCAAAAACTGAACATTTTGCCACTCAGATGCCAGCGACGACTGTGTTCACGTGCCCATTGTAGTCTGAGACGTTTTTTGTTTCTGGATAAAGGAAGCCGGCGCAATGGCATGTGCGCCACTAGTCCAGCCCGCAGCAGACGGCGTCAAACCGTTGACGCAGACAGAACAGAACCACACTCAATGTAGTGATCCAGTGTCGAGCCCACAATGTAGACGAGGCTGCAGGGTCTGTTACGGCTATGCGGACAAGATGGCAGTCATCCCGTACTGTGGTCACATTGCATGGTCCAGTACTTGTTCGTCGCTGCGTACGACCCTCTTCCATCCACTGGTGCCACACACGCATCACTGTCGTAATAGCATGCTCTGTAGGAGCCGCAATGTCACGGCATGACAACCCTGTTTCCCGGGGACAGATTATTCTGCCCCGTTCGAACTCACTCGCATTCTGATATGGCGCCCTTTTACGCTGACGAGGCATAATGGCACTTGCTTTCACTTCGTTTGAAGGCTCTTCACCGGCTGAGCATAGCGTAACCTTTCAGGTCACACAAGAGAGTGTGTTGCTGTGCCTACATGTATGCCATCTTTCTGAAATCGTAACCACTTCTTTCTGGTACATTGTTTTACGCATCCTCCGAACATGTATTCATTCGGGCCAATCTTCCTGGGCGTTGTAATTTTCACAACAGTAGTGCACATAGTTGCCAAAATTATTCTCCTAACTCTACAACATAACTGTTATTGTTATACAACATAACTGTTATTGTTTATGTTGCTTCATGTTTGTAATCAACTTGAAGTCTACAGTATTTGTTTGTCAAAATTTGACATTAGTTCTACACATTCCACACTAATGTTTCGTGAGTTAGTGAAGAGATTTGGGCGGCTCTTAACAGCAAGGTCTTGAGAGCCGATGAGGGTGAAGCGAGGTGAGTATGGAGCAGCGCTGGAATGAAGGGTCGAGGGAGTCGGGAGATCACCGAGGAAACCCGTCAACCAGCGACATCGTCCAGCACTATTCCCACATGCGAATATCTGGGAGAGGCTCCGCTGGGAATTTAACCTGGTTCGTACGGTTAGGAGGCGAGTGGTCTAATCACTATACCAGCGGCCCCACTAACGTTTAGTAAAATATGATTTAATCCACTCGTAGTGTTACAAAATAATATTGGCAACTAGTTTCTAAAGAAAACTTTGTAGCAATATAGAACATCTTTATACTGTAAACAGTGTGGAGTGAGCTAACAATTGGCAACGTATAGTATGCTGTTGTGTATACTGAGGCAGATAATTTAGATCTCGCCTACAGTTTTACAAACTTTAGCATGAGGGTTATCCATTGCCAAATGAAAGTAATGCTTCGTAAAATAATATAGGCCAGTCTGTATATTTCTATGTTGCTGTGCTAACGATACTGAAGACGAAGATGTTTAGGTGTTAGTGGCAGATCACTAATCGAGATGGCCTATATATGTGTCTGCTTATCACGAGTAAATATTTCTGATAGAGTCATGGTGTTCCAGTGAGGCTAACACACTTTACTGGACAGTAGACAAGGAAGACACCTGCCTCTGTGTGTTCCTGTCCGTCAATCAAACGAACCTCCATCTTCTTGTAGTCTGTCAAGAGTCCGTAAGTCATGTTGTGTACTTTTGTATGTCCTTTGCCCCAAAACAATACTAGTTTTAAGGGGTGAAGTTTAAAACCAATTAGTATTTATTACACATTTTCTCATCAATACTTATAATTAAAATATTTTTTCAATAAAATGTAACCGCTGTGAACAGAAAAATATTTAATTATATTTCAGGAATGAATATTGTTTAACATATTGTGCCACTAATTTTTTTGTAGTCTTTCACAGGAGGTATTCGATAAATAATCCCCATTCATTTCACGTGGTAAGCTAATAATGCTTCTCCATTTATACTACAGTTATGCAAGCATCAAGTGGTATACTACACCTTGTCAGAGAATAAATTTTAATAATAAATTTTTTATACTTTTATGGCTCTTAGAAGTGGTAACACTGCAATTATTTCTCTCTCTCCCTTCTAAGTCTGGGTGCATGGTCCGAACGATGGGCAATTCGCGATGATATTCACCATGTTTCTTGTAGCCATCTTACATTCAGCATCTCTTAAAATCAGTCAGTTGTTTCTCGTATTGTCGACGTGGCTATTGCTCACTATAAACGCGTGTCAAATACCGCGCATGTCACGAAATATGCGCTGCAGTAAGGACTTCATATATGCCATGTAAAGAACGAGGGCAGCACCTTTGCACAACGATAAGTGCATACAACATTGCTGTAAACTTCCTTTATTATTCTGATATATTGATGTGCGTATGTAACATATTTGATGGTTAGTAGATTGCATTTACAGGTTGCGTAAATTTTTATGGAAGTGAGTGTAGAATTTATTCCTATTACGTAACAGGTATTCGAAAAAAAATTTTAATTTTCTCCTAACAGAAACACATAGTGTCTATAGAGATATGAGAGGAGAATTTTTAAGGGAAAGGACGATATAAAAATATACTCGAAAAGATGAAATAATGCAGTGAGTAACTTAATATTGATATTAAAAGGTTAAGATCTCATATATACCAAAATACTATCAATTTGAAAATACTAATTTCAGTTCCAAAAATAATAAATGCCTTACAATACGAGAATAGAAGAGGAGTTGGTAGGATAATCGTAAAATAGTAAAAACTACAAAACCGAAAACAACTACGAAAGGAAAGAGCAAATTGACTGCATCAATCAGAAGTCGGTTCATGACAAGGATTCCAGGATTCGGCTGTGGCGGCTCTGACCGCCATCTCAGATTTCGCCATTTTGTAATTGTTCGTACAATACCGTTATTTAACCCAAAAATCTGGTTTTTCCCAGCTGCAAAAAAGGTCTCCCCAAGAAATAAACCCTTCATGCGGCTTTCGCCGCCATCTTGGATTCCCAACTTCCTGCTCTGTCATTCTAGTCACACGACCACCATATTGTATCCAGGTGACCTTGACATTGACCTTTGACTTTGACCCCGGTAACCTTTGACCTTGTACTCCGAAAAAATATTATAATAACAACAATATTCCAAAAAAAATAAAAATAAAATAATTTAAAATCGAAAAAAAAAAAAAAAAAAAAAAAAAAAGATTTGAAAAAATTGAAAAAAGCCCAAAAATTCCAATATTATTAATATTTTTTTAATTATTTAAAATTTATAAAAGATAAAAAATGTATTCAAAATCTATAAAAGAATCCCTTAAAATACAAATCTGAAAAGATACGATGTTAACCTCGCACTCATCATAGAACCCTACAAACAAACCCCTACCCTTACCAAACCACCTTTCAATTCTACAGAACAAAATATAATACCACTCCTCAGACATACGAAACAGAATATGAGAGTAACCCTGCTGACCTGGAGTACTGGATACTATGCCAACTATAAACCAGCATATTCAGTTATGCCACTCACATCACATTGTAATCATACAATGCAACGTAACAACTAATCATTTCATACCACCTACACAATCCACTGAACACCTATACCAAACATTAACTCAAGCATGCCATAGTATTACAGGACTCACCGACACACATATACTGTCCACACCCTACCCCAACAACAGCAAGACAGATATACTGGGAAACATATCACCCAACATCACCAACCATACCATCCATATTAACCCAAGTGTACCAAGGAAATTAATAGTCCAGACCAACTCGCAACGTAAAACATTATTACCATCTGTCAAACTAACATAAATTAACCTACTAAAGCCAAAAAAAAACCCTAACTTACTAAGGACTAGCAAAATCCGAAATAACCTAACATTAACTAACCTACCAAAGGCAAGAAAATTCAGAAATAACATTACCTAACATACCATATTTCAGTTAAAAATTATACTTATCCTAAGCACACATATGTCATACATGTCTAGCATTATTTTAACTGACCATTTGTGTGAAGGCACTCAGATATCACGTGAGGTGGTAGTGGAAGTGGAGGAGGAGGAGGAGGGGGAGGAGGGGGAGGAGGAGGAGGAGGAAGTTTGACACTTGGACCCTTTGGACTTTTTGATTCTTTGACTATGATCTATAACCCATGACCCTTGACCTTGACGCCATCTCCTTAGTTAACCTCGAAAGTAAAAAAAAGAAAAACTCGAGAAAAAATTGTTCATATTGGTATATATAGTTCAATGATAAGTTGCGTAATACTTTTTAATTAAAGTTATTTCCGGATATTTTTAATTGTAATTATACTCTGGTAAATTAGAAAACAAACCCGAAATTAAACGAAATATTATTCACAGGCAATTTTTATTCAATTGAGATATTGCAGTCGCTCAGCCTCAAAATAATTACAATATTCTTCTATATGTATGCATTTTAACACGTGCAATTTTGTAAAAGTAATAATATATTAATAATCTCGCTATTCACGCTCGTACTTTCCTTGTGGGAAAATATCGTGACATTTATTACTCCAACACACTGTGCAGGGTGGGTTGAGGACATGTACTAAAGTCACAAGAGACCCGCTTGCAGCAAACCTGGTACCGAAGTACTGATGAGAAACTTACTTTCCCTTTTACATGTCTCTGCATGTCTAAGTAAATGCTCGCTACTGCTGATCTCATTACCGCATCTATCACACAAATATGACACACAACGAGGTTTTTTGGCACAATTAAAGCTCTATGTCAACGAGCATTGCAACTTTTACTGAAGGTATTTTCACAGAAGAGACACTGATGACAAAGTAATGTAGGCAAAGACTCAGGCGGACTTGTTGGAGATGTAGGTGCTGGAGCTAAAGAAGGAGGTAACACCAACAATGGTGTTCTAGGTACCTCAGCCAAAGAGGTCGATGACTCCATTGAAGATTTCGTAGACATAACAGCTTAAGAAGTTGTTGGTACTATTGCATCTGTAGATGATGGTGCTGCATTGGTGGAAGTAGATGCTGCTAGTGATGTAGCCATCACAGCTGAAGAAGTCAGTGGCACTGGTAAAACAGGAGACATCTCACTCGAAGAAGAAATCTATGGTGAGAAACCAATAGCGGGCAATATCCATTCCGTTTTAACGTAAATAGCCATGGCATACCTGGCGTAGAAGCTGGCCCAGACGATGTATCTTTCACGGCAGCCATTGCAAAAAAACTAAGCCTATCAGCTGATTTCCTTTCATCTCATAATATACGATTACGACAGCCCTATGACGTCATGTTACCGCTGAACCAACTGTATTGCACCATTAATGCATTGTTCGGACACCGACCAGCCAATCACCGGGTTGCCACGTGACTGCAGCTGACCAATCGCGTGAAGGCATTGAGACATCACACATAGGCAGGCTTTAGATGCTTGTTCCTTGATCACATCACCATGCAGTTATATCATCAAACTACTACGTCATCATCCGTGTCGCTTCTGTGAAAATACCTTCAGTAAAAGTTGCAATGCTCGGCGACATCAGAACTTCAAATGTGCCAAAAATTCTTGTCTCATGTCGTATTTGTGTTATAGGTGCGGTAAGTATATCAGCCGTAGTGATCATTTACTAAGACCTTGCAGACACCCGTAAAAGGTGAAGTGCATTTCTCATCAGTACCTCGGTACCAGGTTTGCTGTAAGCAGGTCACTTGTGACTTTGACACATTAGCTCAGAAGTGTAGTTACCTAGATAACTTGCACTGCACAGCGTGTCGCAGTAATAAATGTCGCGATATTTTCACGCAAGGATAACACGAGAGTGAATCGCGTGAATAAAACACGATAACCTTCAACAAAGTTTCATGTATTGAAATTCATATATATATATATATATCTTCTTTATATATAAAATCCATTTGTGTGTGTGACTAAACCGCATCATTACTGACAAACCGCTGAACCAATGGAGACCATATTCACACCATAAGTTATCGAGATGACGAGTAAGGTTTTTAGTTATGTTTCATTCCGATAGGTGGCGCAGGAGTCTAACTTCTATAATTATGGGCCTATTTTGCTCATACTTGGAGGACATGTTGGTTGATATAAAATAAATGGTTTAATTTTTTATTGTGCTTTGCATTCGGTAGGTTTTGTTCCGATAGGTGGCGCTGGGGTCTAACTTTTATATTTATGGGCCAATTTTGCTGATACTTGCAGGAAATATTTGTTGATCTATTGAGGCCATATTTACACCATATGTTATTGAGATGGCGATTAATGTTTTAAGTTATGTTTCATTCCGATAGGTGGAGCTGGATTTTAACTTCTATATTTATAGGCCGATTTTGCTCATACTTTCAGGAAGTGTTTGTTGATCTAAAATAAATAGTTATAGTGTGCTCTGCATTCGGTAGGTTAGGTTCCGACAGGTGGCACTGGAGTCTAACTTTTATATTTATGGGCCGATTTGGCTTATACTCGCAGTAAATGTTTGTTGATATATTGAGACCATATTCACACCATATGTTATTGAGATGGCGAGTAAGGTTTTTAGTTATGTTTCATTCTGATAGGTGGCGCTGGAGTCTAACTTTTATATTTATGGGCTGATTTTGCTCATACTTGCAGGAAATGATTGTTGATTCCACGGTCAAATATCGGTCGCCGTACCAGACGTAATAGAGAGGACGTATTAAGAAGGCTTTAAAATAGAACGTGATAGAGGCGGAACAACGTTCGCCGGGATCAGCTAGTGAGTGTGTATATATATATATATACACACTTATATATATGTTTAACTTTTTACGTCACATCCTAGGTATTCTGTGGTGCATGAAAGCTTTTTTAGACTAACATTTAAAACGCCTCTGAATCATTTTTTTTGTAGTCTTTCAAGCTAAGGAAAATTTATTGAATTATATTTTCAAGGAACATTTTCGCATACTTAATTACATAATTCAGTTCTTATACAGGCAACTGTTTTTAAATTAGAGACATCCTTAATATTAGTTAGACATGTTTACACATGGCTAAAAAGCTATTTTAAATTTATTAAAAATATTTTGACTCATTGTTAACATTATGATCTTTTATTATTATGTGATACTTATGCTTTGGTAAGTGACTAAATATGTTGCTATCAAATAGAAGACTCGCCGGATGGAGTGTTAGATATTATTAATCTTGATGGTTACTCTGTGAGCAAAAAGTATGTCTGTAAATAACAGGATGAATAAAGTGTATTATATTATATTCAAGTGACTTCCTAAATTTTACATGAAACTTTCTTATCATAGAATGTTATGAACGAAAATAAAATCAATAAAAAATTATACTGACAGCACAGTTATGAAATCATAATTGTTTATACTTTCTGCACGTTCGTCTTAAATGTGTTAAGTCAACTGGCAACTCTCACCCAAATAATTTAGGCTCTAAGGTGAACGAAACACCTTCTAACATAATTTCTCTCGTATTTCAATTTGTAATTATCGTGTAGCTGTCACGTAAAAACGCCTGCGATGTTTGGTTGCAGCTCGTCGCTGTCGGCCCTCAAGTCGCTGGATCTGAGTTACAACCAGCTGAGTGAAGTCCCCTTCGAGTCCCTGCGGTCGCTCAAGTCCCTCAACTGGCTCAGCCTCCACAGGTATTTGTAGTCTCTCGCAGTAACTCTTAAGCTGGATTTACACTGACCCGACAGTCTGGCGAAACAGCCCCAACATAGACGAACATTTCTCATCTACCAATCAGAAAGGAGGTTACCCCGACAAACGCAGCCCCGAATAAAGTAGATTCTATTTCTACATCCGTCGGGTGTCGGATCGGTCGGCCTTGCTTGGCAGTAGAAAAAAAACAGAATCATAACCTTACAAAACAAAATGTGAGGATTTCACTACTGTGGTAAATTTAACATTAAACATGTATTTTTTTACATTTACATCCTGGTTTTCATGTAACAGAAAGCTAATGAATTGACGAAAATAAATATTCGTGGAAAAATAACTGCTCCAAAATCCAAAAATACTTCGTTGAAAAAGTTATCAGAACAAAATAGTGTACAATGATCTGTGATTTCTTTGTACTCCACAGAAAGTTACTGGCCATTCTAAGATTTCACCGAAAGCCACGCAATACTTGTCGGAAGGAAACTGTCGGGATATTGTAAACATTGAACTAATTTTGGTGACGGAAATGGTCGGGCTGCAACGTTGTCTCTGACTGTCGGGAAGACCTCATCGTGGCATTGTAAATCCAGTATTAATCCTCGGTACAGTTTGAAGATTTCACTCGACATGCAGTTGCGAACATAAGACCACTGTAAAGAACCTAGATACATTACTGCATTTCTTTTCTTATGCTTGTTTATTTTTCTTGTATGCATAAAAACAGGTGTAAGTGTGACCTATAATTAAAAAAAGAATTTCAACATTTTCTGTTGTAACTATAAGAATATTTACATAAAACTCGTTTGCTTTTTGCAGTTTGAAGACAAGTGATGTTCGTATTTACTTGAAGTTGAGTACTCTGCCTCCAGAAAACAATTCATGATTTTATCGCCTGCAGTCTTCGAAGACAGGACTGTAATTTTTTAATAGTGTGTGTTATCCTGGGTATTGTGCAAGAGTGATCGAATGTATATGTATATGTAATACGTTAATTTTAAGCTGATCATCCTTACAAATTTTAATAAAGAAGCACTCTGTGGTATTAACAATGCACTTTTGCCAGACGTACACACTAACAGAGCGAAGTAATAAAAGGTCGAATTGAAAGTAAAAAGAAGGAAGATCACTGTGCAGTCACAGGATTGAAACAAAATATCACGCTTACAGTATATATTACTTTCCACCAAATAAAATATTTTCCATGGTGTTCTCAACGCTTTCAATTTATGGCGTGCTTTTGAAAGACGTCGATATGAAGTTAACATGACTATAAAGGGCCTTGATTCATCACACTGGGTAACGTACATCCATTTACTGCCTTGCAGTGCGACTAATGTGTGCTGGTGAACCATCGTTCAAGTACCACATGTCTTCTCGTGGGTTTACTGGTACATCTTTAAGTAGTTGTGGTAGGTCGCTGTTCAAGAAGTGCCGACATGGAGCTCCTGATAGCTTTGCGGGAAGGATGTGTGTCCCAATTACCATAACATCGATGATCCCCGCCCAAACGTTCACTGGATTTAAGTTGATGTGTGCCCATACATGCTCGTTGATGAAGTTGACAACACCTTGACTCGTGAAGGATGCTTCGTCGGCGAATAGTACAGTGCCGCAGAAATCTGGAGCTTACCGAATCTGGCATTGAACCCACTCACAATATTGTAAACGAGTAGGCCGATAAGGGGACAGAATTGCTTCTACTGGCTAGTAGTGATATACGTGACACTTATCTCGCTGTAGAATGTGACAGACTGTAGTTTGTGATGCGTTCCGTACGTTATCAATTCCCCGAGTGTTGGCACCCAAGTTAGCATTAACGTAGTCCAACACATCGTGCTCGATAGCCAAAGATGTTCGGCAACATTACGTACAGTTCCTGTTTCACGCAAACGCAGATGCACTAACTTGAATATAAGTGCATCAGGTAAACGTCGGGCTGCAAACTTTTCCATGTATCGATAACGTGCAGTTGATGCATTATACTACATATCGCCATATGTGAGATGAATGGACATCAGTTCCTCATTACTCCACACTATTTAACACTCTGTGGATAACTGTTTGCTGTGTAAACTACCAATGCAATGCTAGCATGCTGGTAAACATGTCGCCACGTAGCATGATAACAGAGACCAAAGTAATGGGTCACTTGTACACAGTACCTTCTCAGCAGTCCACAGTATGATATAAAAACTTAAAGCCAAGTTGTCGGATAATACGTCATGCGAGAGAGTTTACAGGCTGCCTACCTCTGAGGCTAACACTAATCTAATTTCCAAATAATCATTTTCTTTCTGAGGTAATTGGCAAATTGTTTCAAGAGGAAGTTTACTAGGGTTTGGGCTCGAGAACAATGCGGACTGTATTTTAACGAAAAACATTTCGAATTACGACTTACCGATACCAAAGCCGAACTGGTCTTGTATATTTTGGCAGTCCCGCTCCAAGCCGATGGTGCCACCATCGACAGTGTTGCAATGTGGCGGGAAATTTAATAGGGACCAGTGGCCTAAACTTTCCCGCCCTCCTTGAAGGATCCACACTTCAACACTAATCAGTACCGTTAACAGTATACAAAGTTATAAAACAGAACCATCAGTATTCACACAAACATGTTCTATTTACAGAGCTGGATTTCTTGGCCGTGCACTAGCTGAGAGGAAGAGGACACACCACCTAACAGATGGCCTGATGAAGGTGCCTTGCTGGGTACGAATCTCCGTGATGCGCACAACACCATCTGCCCCACGATGGATCTTTACTATTCTACCAAGCTTCTGCCTCGAGCGGGGAAAGTTTCGGTCTTTTACTAAAACCAAGCTGCCTTCAGCTATGTTGTCTTCTCCACTGATCCACTTAATCTTGGGATGAAGATGGTGGATATACTCCACATGCCACTGCTTCTAGAACGACTGGTGCATGTGTTGTAGGTGTGACCACCTAGCCAACCTGTTGACTGGAGTTGATGGCATGTCCAGTTCAGGCAATATCTGTGCTGGACCCATTGTAAGAAAGTCACTGGTAATTAGTACAAAGAAGTGATTAGAATCATTCGACAATGGGCACAGGAGTGTTGCCTGAACCTGGGCTAGAAAGTGCTTAGTTCTTCATAGGTCAGTAACTGGGTCCACACAACTCTATTAAGAATAGACTTGATATATGTGATACCTTCTTCCCAAAGTCTACAGTAGTGAGGGGCAGCTGGAGGGTTTAAATGCCAGGTAATCTTCTGCTCTACTGAACTGTCTACAATCTGCTTGCGACTGTCACTATAAGCAAGAATGTTTTGCACTTTTTCCTGCTGATGGCTGGCTCCTACAAAGTTAATGCCACAGTTACAAGAAATGTTGGCACATTGTCCACTTCGAGCGATGGACTTCCTAAAGGATTCTAGAAATGCTTCTGTTGATAAATCTCACACAAGCTCTAGATTAATGGCCTTTGTTGTAAAACACACATGCGGGCATATTTATGCCTGCAGCACACGAGGCTTTTGGAGTCTAGCCATGGTGATGAAGGCAGGACCTCTGTAATCGACTCCAGTGTTTATAAATGGTTTGGCCTGGTATACACTTTCAGCTGGAAGACATCGCATGGTAGGTGTGAGGGGTTTGGGATGCGTTCGAAGGCAGCGTATACATTTATGAAGGTGGCTGCGAATGGAATTTCTGGGCCAAGCACACAAAATTCTCTTCGAAGCAGTGACTGCAGTATGTGGGACCCTCGGTGAAAAAACTTTAAATGAAGCTCATCAAATGGCAGCACTGCAAGACGACGATTTTTTTGGGAGAAGGATTGGATGTTCCTCTTTGAATTGCAATTAAGCCCTCTGCAGTCGGCCACCTACTTGCAGGACACCTTCAGAATCTACAAAATGAGACATCTTCTGGATAGTTGGAGAACAGGGTTGGTGCCTGGCAATACGAGCAAATTCTTCAGCGAATTCTATTTGCGAGATTTTGATTAGGATATTCAGGATCCTTTGTATCTCATCCAACTGAACTGGACCTGTGGTACGTGACCCGCCTGTGCCAACTGTCTGCCCAAATCTGCACCACAGTGCGACTATTCGTTTTAACTTATTTAATTTTGACTGTCTTTCTATTAAGTCTAGGAATGGTCACTGTGCCAAGGTGGCCTGCAGCACAATAGTTCGATGCTCTTCATTGCAGGTAGGATTAGAATCATGAAGTGCACTTTGTGGCCAATGCTTCTTATCTTCACAAAGCCAGGCAGATCCTGACCACCATAGGAGATGCTCGACAAGCTGCGCAGGAGTGAGACCACGAGAGGCACAATCTGCTGGATTCTGTTCACTCGGAACATGATGCCACCAATCGACAGAGGTCCAGATCTGAATTTCACTTACTCTGTTCCCGACAAAGGTTTTCCACAGATGTGGTGAAGCCCTAATCCATGAAAGTGCAACTGAGGAGTCAGTCTAAACATATGTATCTTCCAGGGGTAAAATCGATGAGTACTTATTCAACACTAATCACAAGTACTGAGCCAGAAGTACAGAAGCCCAAGAACTAAAGGCGAGGAAGGGTTACTCATTTGAGAGGAGCCATCTTAGATTTAGCAAGCAGCAAATCGAGAGTGACCACACTCGTTCAAGACACTTGTCGAAGATTCACCACAGCTGCATACGCCTTCACTGAGCTGTCTGAGAAACCATGTCGTTCAAAGATGGAGTGTGCACTGCTAAGGGTGATTCAGCAAGGGATGGTTATGTTGTAACAAGAAGATAACTCATTACGAATGTTTTCCCACTTCGCAATTATGTCGGGGGGAGCCGAGTAGTCCCAGTCAATACTTGCCAGCCACAGCTGTTCTATCAAATGCTTAGCTAAGAGCATCATTGGCGACAACTATCCCAGTGGGTCACAAACCCGGGCTATGTCCGAAATAATTCCACACTTTGTCAGAACCAGGGGTCTCGGTTGAATATCATGACTGAAAGTGACTGTGCTGGAGTTTAATTGCAGCCCTAGAACATTGACATATCGGTCTTCATCAAAAGAGTAGTATGTACTCGATAGTTGCATATCCTCTGGAAACAAGCATTCCAGCACAATGGGGCAGTTACTGGTGAACTTGCAGAGCTGGAACCCACCTAGCGAGAGCAACTGTTCACAGCAGAAGTGACATTGTTGGTTCCCGTGACTACATCATCGACATAAGTGTCAGACAACAAAACACTTGCAGCACTCGCATGGATGTCTTTCTCATTTTTTGCTAGCTGATGCAAAGCTTGGAGAGAGAAAAATGGAGCCGAGCTAACACAGTACGTAACAGCATTAAAATGGTACACTTCAAAAGGCTGATCTTCAGACTCCCTCCAAAGGATGTGCTGGTAATCTCGATTTGAATCAGTGAAAAGAATTTGGCGGTACATTTTTTATATCGTCTGTAGGTATAATGACTGGAATTCGAAACTGAAGCAACACTACTACTATGTCCCTTGAAACTTACATCCTATCAACAATACATCATTCAAAGACAAACCTAGAACTGGCCTTTGCAGATGCATCAAACATGTCACACAGTTTGGTAGTAGTAGTACTATCAAGCTCGTGTGCACAATGATGTGGGATGTAATAGGAGCGACAGGAATTCACATATGAATGGTCAACACAACTCATATGGCATGAGTTAATATAATCTTGCATGAATGAGTCAGAAATTGCCTTGCGATCTGGCTGGCATTTAAAACGACGCTTGAGTGAATGGAAACGATCAAGTGCAGTAGAGTAGGTGTCTCTTAGGTCAGGCTCTGGACTCTTGAAGGGAAGTAAAATGGGTATTTCTCACATGTTAGTGTTGTATGATATATCTCTGAATGAATTTGTTATATGCATATTACAAATACTACAATGATAACGGTTGATTAATTGATAATCCCTCTTATACCAACATTGAAGATTATTAAACTTGAAAAAATACACATATGTATCTCGGCAACTATTGTACAGCTTCCAGCGAACTTTGGATAGCAAATAGTATTACGGACAATACCAATATTTAATAGACTTCTTTAAGAATCAAGGCTCTTCAGATTTTTAACTGGGTGCCATGACAATATATGTCATGGCACAACATTAAACCTCCCTAAATTCAAGAAATGGCACCACATTAAGAGTAAGTGGATGTCTAATCTGTTCTATTGCACGTAGTTCGTCGGTATAATATAGGTATACAATCTCTAATGCCTTTCCTTACAGTGACGCAATATGGGACTTTAATCTTTATTTTCAGTTAAATTGTTGCAGTAGCTACTATTGCAAAATTTTATAATATATTTATGATTATTATACACACCTTCGCATATCGTGCATAGACATTTCCCCATATTCTATATAACAGGCAATTTACGGTTTGTTCGCATATAAATTACATTTATAAGAGAAGCCAAACGTTATAAATGGAGTGCCTAAAACCGCCTGCCTCCCCCTTCACTAATCAGGAAGTGTAGTTTCGCCGTTGTTTGGTGTACTGGCTACAGAAGACATAACACCCCCCCCCCCCCTTTTTTTCCTTAACACATACTTTACTGTGCGTGAGAGAGTAGCTGCTACACTGAGGAGAAGGGTTATTGTTCAATCAAACAAAATTAGTTTGGCGCAACCAAATTAATTAGCCTATTTGTTTAGTGGCAATAGAATATTTTATTGTTGTAACCAAATTATTTTGTTGTTGTAACAAAATTATTTTGTTGTTCTTATTTGGTTAGCGCAAACTAATATTTGGATGATGCAAACAGCGATTTGTTTGGTTCTACATACATTAAAAGTTTTGGTAAGTATAAAAAATGTATAATCCGAATGACATTCGAAGTTAGAAGGCCTCCCTCCACCTGAGGAAGCTCAGGTCAACTGACTTCTCAAAGAATTATAATCCTTTTAAATGCATACAGTCCCTCTTCTGAAAAACGTGCGTAAATAAATATTTTAAGTTTTACGTTTTTACTTTTTAGTTCCATGTTGAACAGGTTTTACTAGGATGTTTATGTCATTATTAAACAACAAATGCACCTAAAGGCTGTTCACGATAAAGTGAGTACTTTTGAAAACATAACCTAAGAAAAAAGTCACTGCTCGTACCTGCATATATTTTAACGGGCTCACTAAGTGACATACGTACAGTAGAGTTAGTAACGATGGATGGAAATTAGTTCCATATCTTAACTTCAAATAAAAAGTGTTAGGTGTCTATTTGTGATAAATTATTATTTTTTTCATTCGCTTTCTGTGTTTTTTATGCATTGAAGTGTAACAATGAGCATGTCAGTGAATGTCTTATAATTTTACAGTTTAACTTGTCCAACAAATAGATAAAGTGATGAGGGCCTTTCCAGATTTGATTTTACATAAGACGGAAGAATACACAACGTTCATTCAGGTAGATCTCAAGCCGGACATTCAAAAGTGCTCGTTTTGCCGTGAACAGACTATACAAGCACTGGTAATATCCTAATTGTTACGATAAATGCAAACGAACTCTCGAGCTGTATTTTCGAACGAAGACAAAATCAGATAAATATAAAACAAATATGGACGTATGATTTAACCAAATGCTTTGTTGATAGTCTTAATTTCGTTTGTCCCAACACAGAGGTTTTGTTTACTCAAACATGTATTTAGTGAGATGAACAAAATCGATTTTGTTGTTCTTCAAATTTTGTTTACTCAGCAAAATATTTTGTTGGGACAAACAAATATATTTTTGGCCGCATACTAACAAATAATTTATGGGATTTTCTTTCAGTGTAGAAATCTACACAGAGAAACAGTGTCTGAATGGGTACTGAAAGGAACAACATTCACGACAAAGCTTCAACAACCCTGGACAGTTAAATGCCGGCTAACAAACAAATCTGCGTGTGGCTTTGTCGCCGTGGCTTTTACGTCAACACGTCTGCGCTAGCAAGTAATACTTTCTTGGAGATAACACGTGGCAATGAAATGAAATAGGAGAGTGCAATTAGATTTTGATCCAAACATTAAACGAAACCTTCACAGATGTGTTAGGTTACATCTTCTGAGCGTCCCCAAAAAAGTACTAAAAATCTCGCTTCGGGTTTTACGCCATTTTGAAAATAATGCGGCCCTGTTAGGTTTTGGCCCATTTTTGGGGAAAAAAATATGTAGCACTCCAACTTTTTACCATTGCCATTTGTTTTTATAGGAGCGGCTTTCACACAGAGTACGTATATTATAATTCTAAACAATTTTATTCTATTTACGTGGCTTTAAAAAATATATATTAAATTTTTTTAACCTTGAAGTTACAATGTTTTATAAATTTAAATTAAAACGTCTTACAATATGGTTAATTGTTCCGATTAAAAGTTGTAAATCATTAAAAACCTATCGGAATCATATGATGTATTATAACTTTATAATGTTTTTGGTTCACAGTGTAGCTTATTTGTAAGCGTGGAATGTCGGGTCGGTTGGCAGACGTAACGTACACGAAACAACAGTTGAGTTTTGATATTTACAATAATTTTAGAAGGAGAGGGCTGTAAAACCACATCATAAGGCAAAGGCTTACCTCATACGGGTCTACGGATATGAAGTTGCACTAACCTGTCAGAAGTCCACTGGCTGGAAGATGGTCCTGGTATGAAGTGGTGTTTAAGTTTTTAGTTGCATAATCTGTCCCTTTGTCTTCAACCACATCACAATTCGTTGAGACAATTTAAAAGACACAACCACACAAAAATGTTCATAAGTAATTTCAGTTTCAATAAGTTTAATAACCAAAGTTCTGCGTAAAAATAACAATTCTCCAGTACTGGGGTAGGAAAAGTTCCGAATGTTTTATTTTATTGTATCACTCTTAAGAAATACACTGACATGAAGAACGCCGTAGCCCTTACACACAGAAGTCTCGCTTTACACTAATCGGAGACGCTGAGCAACATGTTGGCGTGTGCCTTTGTCGATGTCATCTGCATCTTCCTGTTAACGTAAATGCAAATCTCCATCCATTTCCTCGTCTTCTTCTACGTCCCTGTTGCTGCAGCCATATCCCGCGCAATACATGCAAATCGCAGAGGATTCTTCTACAACTCTCACGACTCCCTTTCCCAGTCATTTGTTGCATCTACAGAAGACAAGCTGCGATATGTCTTCTGGGGCAGCGTTCTTCGACCTTGGTATGGGACGGAGACAAATGTTCACTACAGTGTCTTCCTTTCCCAGTATAGTGGATCCACATTAACACCACGCAATTCCTGGACCGTTATGAGAGTGTTCACGAGCAGCAACGGATGTTGGAGGAAGAATCAGACAAGTTGAACTGTGTATGAACAGGCTGCTTAGATATTGTATTCGCGTACAGCTGGTCATGTAATCCGTCTAATTTCCACTCCCTTTTGACCCACACAGTGAGAGAAAGAAAGCCTGAACAGCATCCGCCATAACATCAGCTGATACTTGGAGATCGTTGGAAATGTGCAAAATTTCTCTGAGTTGCTCATCGGTGTAAACATTTTTGAAAGGCGTGATCTTGTATTTTCGGCACGCGAAGGCGTGAACAGCTAAAAGAATGCCCTTGATCCCCCCCCCCTTTTTTTAAATAGCTCCAATTTAGTGAATCTTATTAGGATTAGTCTTTGTCCCTGGTATAATCATCTTCAAGAAGGTGTTCGGTGGAGTAAAGGCGATGAGAAGAACAATAAAATTGGTATCTTCATCTATTAAGACTGATTCAAGCCATTTTTCGGCGTCTGCAATAGTTGCTGGACACAATTATCACTTCAGAATCTACATGAGCCTGAAATACTTCGTACTTTGTACTCTACAAATGATGGCTCACAAGGGAAATGAGTTGCATTTTGTTGCTATTGTTTGAGAGAAATTCAGTCAGTGCAAGGGTGACACACAGAATCTTCCGCCGCTACATCCACGTGGCAAGCCTTCACTGTACGACGCTAATGTTTCTCGTATTTTGTGCTCAGTCCTCCACCATACCCATTGAATATGACATTGGCTTGACCGTAGTATGCACCTATGTGGCAAAACACATATGGCCCATTTATGGTTTACATTCGTATGCCAAGCCGGCAAAATTTTGGCCAACAGCTGGCATGAACGCAGCACAATTGACGGCCCTGAAGTAGCACCCCTAATTAGCCATACCGTACCCATAGCTAGCCCAGGTATGATGAACACAAATGGTCCAAGCATAGCCCATTTGCTTAAAACATCAATGGCCCATTAATGTACCACTTCACAGCCACCAGGTGGCCTACTGATGTCTAGCCATGCTTCTACCATATGTCAAAGACTATATCGTAAAAGTAATAATCTTTTACATAATTTTTACCTTTTCGTTGTTTTTAAATTTTGTTTACTTTACTGTTTAACTCATCACACGACATGTAAATCTAATGCTTACTGGAAGAGTGTAGAGGGTACGAACTTACGACCCTCGCAATGATAGCGCAGCTTGCTAACCATTACACCACTGTGTAATCTAATGTATCGATGAAGTAATTTAGAATATATTTGGACTTAAATTTTGAGCAATAACTTGTATAGTATGAATAACACAAGTTATTTCATAGCATTAAAATTTACTGTGAGAACAAATAGGTTTTTAAAAAATATGCAAATAAACAAAAAAAAATTACTGTCGTTGAGAGAAAATTTTCTAACTGAATCGCGATATTAAAACAAAACCTTGCCTTTAATGTATTATTTCGCAATATGAGAGTCACCTGGATTTTATTCATCTGTTTTGAAATGCAGTCAGAATATATGAATGTTTTAGTAATGTGGAATAACCAAAGCCCTTCAATGTTAATTTTTTAAAGTTGTTTCAATACAGTTTTTTTTTTAACTTCGCATTTTAATTCTATGCAGTCCTGCGTTTAAAGTATTACATATGTCGAATTATTTAATACCAGTCACGAAGTCACGCCTAATACTGCATTTACAGCATTTTGCCATAGATATTTCCAGCACTATATATTTACAAGTAATCTACTAATCGAATCATATGATCTATAATTATTTTATACACATAGATATACACATACGTGTGTGCATAGTTTCAAAAAGCTATCTGCGAAGAGCGAGAGCTATACAAATTCCCATTATAATCCAAATTGCACCAGCAATGGTCCATCGATGTACCACTCACAGAAACCAAATGGCCTATAGATAGTTATTCATATTTTGACCAGAAATGTGTATAGTTTATGTGTGGCCATTGCTAGAATACAGTTGGCAAGCCATTTGTGGGTCATTAGCAGTATACCCACGCTCAGCCATCTGTTTTAATTCCATCAACATTCCATCAGTGGGCCATATATGGCATGCCAAGTGTCCTGTTGCCAGAAATCAGCCATAACAGGTACATTTGTGTAAACCCATAAATATTCAGTGCCAGCAATCATCAAGCAGAGCCAGCAGTAACACCGGAGTCGGCCGACTCTGGATTGCTACATGGGAAGTAACATGTACTGTATGCTGGTGGAATATTTCTTTAAATGTCACTGGATGCTACCATAAAACATGATGAATGAGACGTCTATCATCGACTACATAAGACACACTTTATGTTGAGGGGCTGTTTGCTGTTGATTGGGTCGGAGTCGTTGACAAATGTTACACAATGGATGATTTTGTTCCATTCCTCATTAGACCATCAAAATGGGCAGGGAGCATGGGGAAAGTTCAAATTTGAAGAGCTCCGACAGCTGTTTTTCACTCCGCGCTCTGCCCTTAATGAGGTGAAAAAGCTGGTTGGGGTTGATACAGACCGATTTATTATGCACTGTCCATGATCTCGTTACACTACCCTGCGATACCACGACTGGCTTGCGTTTCATATGAACTTCACTGAATTTGATTCCCTCAACTTGCTTAATTTCAGCAATAGGTACAAACTTGTAGTGCCTTGCCACAACTTACATTTTCATCAGGTAATATGCCAGTAGACAGAGATGCAAGCTGAGAAGACGTTTTCTCTCGAATGAATTATGTTCCTGGAACCAGTTTGTGTGTGTGTGAAGCACTGAACATCTTTGCATCAAGGTGCTGACGAGACTCTTGCAAGTTCATATGCTGTTCTGAGGAGGTGGTCACGCCTGTGTATTCCTCCGCTGCATCCACTATTCTTGAGGATGCTGGCATAGAGCGCACCCTAGTAGCGATAGTGAAAGGTGAAATCCTTCTACCCCATGTCAGACCATCGCTACTCTTCATAACTCGCATCAACACTTTCTCATGGTCATAACACTCCCAATTCCGCACCAAAATTTCTCACTTCGCCTGATATTGAAATAGCCTTTTTTTTCCTATAAACTTTGAAATTATTATTTTTCAGTAATTGCCTTTCCTTGAAGCGAGTTTTTAACTTCATCCTGCTGAATCTCACTGCACTCTATTACTTTCTTTAGCCCCTTTTCAGTAACAGTTACTGTTTCACGGCCTTTGTTATTACAGGGTTGCAACAAAAACTCCATATTGCTGCATGTGACTCCTATCAACACATTAACTCTCCTACAATAGTATGAGCACGTCACACTACACAATGCCAATGATTCTTACTACTTTTGAAAACATATTAGTACAGTAAACAAAATTCAGTACACACACATTGTGGACCACTCTACCAGACATGCTGAGCTTCTGACTTGTACTGGCTTTCAACTAGACATGACAGCAAGTGTTCTACCCTCCTACTTCGACCTCCTTCCTCTCCTTCTCTCTCTCTCTTTACACAACACCCTTATCTGTCTCTCCTTACTCTGTCTTCACGATTTGTGATATAGTATTTTCATGCCATAAAACTTATCAAGCCAGATTGAGTGCTTATATAAAAAATTATAGGTGAAATCCTAATTATAAAGATATATTCATAACTTCACTTTAGAAAAAAGAGTGATATTTGTATCAAATGTATTGTTCCTACAGGGTGTTATAAAAATAAGACAATTAAAAAAGTTTACAAAGTTGTTAGAACAATTCAAACAAAACAGAATATTAAACAAATGTGACGTCCATTGTGGCCAAACCCGACTTGGGATTCCTTAGGACTTTTTCTGAATTGATAAGTGGATTGCCCTAAATATTTTACAAAAGTATTCACTTTTATTTAATGTCTAGCGGCGAGCTACCCCAATTGTTATCAACGCGCGGTGTAGCAATTAAGGCTCTGCCATATATGTGCAATGCCTACTAATAAGCGCACTGTGAACCCAATACATGGTATAGTTCTAATATTTTATATGATAACGAAAGGTTTTTAAACGCTCTACGACTTTTATTTGGAACATTTTTCCATGCTGTAAGCCGTTTTAATTTAAATCGCTAAAATATTTCAACTTCATATTTAGAAAACCCAAAATATTATATCAAACCCACCCAAAC
Source organism: Dryococelus australis (assembly GCA_029891345.1). Classification (NCBI taxonomy): domain Eukaryota; kingdom Metazoa; phylum Arthropoda; class Insecta; order Phasmatodea; family Phasmatidae; genus Dryococelus; species Dryococelus australis. Next base: position 9,275,917 of record CM057004.1, on the reverse strand, counting down.
AAAATGAAAGTGAGTAAAAGTATAATGTACGTATTCAGTGTGCAAACCACTTCTCTAACAAAAATTTAAAAACATTAACCAAATGAAAATATTAAATAGTTTGAGTGCCACATAATTGTTTGAAAAATAGGCGAAAACTCAATATTGCCTCTTTATTTTCCAAAAAGGCGGAAAATCTGACGCGGGACTTTTTTGGGACATAATTGTGGACGCTCGGGAGATGTAAACTAACACATCTGTGAAGGTTTCGTCTTCTTTTCAAATGTGTGGGTTTGAGTCTATGTTTGCCTAAATTCATTTTACTAAAAATAACGAACTTAATTGTTAGCTCTTATATCTTAAATCGGCAGGTCTAGACAAGATCTTGCATAAAGCAATAACATGACGCACGTTAGCACATAATGTGGAGAGTGGAATGGAGATATAGTGTAGCTCTCAACACAGAGGTCTTGAGAACTGACGTAGGTGGAGAGAGGTATGTGAATATCTGCCGGACGTCACCGCTTGTTTGGCGGGTTTTCTCGGGTATCTCCCGTTCCCCCGCCCTTTCATCCCAGCGCTGCTCCACACTCACTCTCATGGGCTCTCAAGAGCTCGGTGTTAAGAGCTGCTCAAAACTCTTCACTCACTTCACTTCACTTCACTCACTCCACACGACACGTCGCGATATGGAATATGGGAGCTGTGTACTGTTGTTTAGCAGTTCTCGAGCTAGGGAGTCGGCAGCAGTTGCGTATAAGGGATTGCTGTGGCTGGTAAAGGATTGTTATCAAAATTACAGATTTGCGAATAACCATCTATAAAATTGGGGTCCGATGGTTTTTGCTCCTTTAAAAAATATTAGACTTTGAAAGTTAAAATTTAGCAGTAATCAAAGTTTTCTCGTGACAAAATTATGTGCGTTACCTTGACAGCTATATATATATATATATATATATATATATATATATATATATATATATATATATAGCTGAAAATGTGTAATAAGTCTCTAAATATATACGGAGAATTCCGAGGTTTTATTTAGTTAGCACAACGTTGAAATTATGAAAATTACAATTTCACATTTAAGTAATTTCCTCGTGCAAGACCTGCTTGCTTTCCAGTACAACATTACTCCGCGGTGATTATCCAAAAGTACTGTCTCTCTGAAGGGACACAGAGGGGGAGGGAAGGGCGTGATCACCGTGCGTGATCGCCTCCCCCAGTGACTCTCCTGATCTGCGATCGATAATTAATAGCAAAGAGGCGTGGTGATGTAACGAGGTTCCGCGGAGGGTAGCTTAGCGAGGGAAGGCGCTGCTAGGGAGTCAGCCTGACTTGCTGGCCCGGTCGAGACAAAGGGCGCGCCTACCCAACCTCCTACATGGCGGCCGCTAAGGCTCAATAGCAACACAACTCATCCTCGCCCCTCGCCCTTGCAAACGCTCTGTTTGTTCCCCGGCGCCTCCAGCGGCCGGATAAAGGCGCAGGGGGCACGTGCGCGGCTTAGCACCAGTCACAGTTCCTAAGTAATAGCTACGTGACTCACAACTTGATTACTTGGCCGGCCGGGGAGTGGGCCTGCTCTGTGCCTGCCCTGCCTGTCTCACCCACTGGTGCTCCTCCCACGACCGCTCACTCGCTATCTCTCTACACTCAAACTTCGAAACAACGATAACTTCTCCAATCAACGAACTCCACTGCAGATACAGCTCCACTTCAATCAGCGAAGTTCCACTGATACATTCATTTGTTGGTATTTGCTGATTAAAAAGTGATTCTTACTGGTTCCTGACCTGGCAGTAAACCCTCGGCGCATTCCACTGCTTTATTGCCGGCAGACAACAGCTTAGTTCATAAACTCAAGATTCACGTATGTTACTCTTCTCATTCACTTGTAGAGGAGTGTTGTAGCCTTCACGATATCCTTTCACCCTCCGTAAGTGGAGTTAGGAGAATGTATATAAATATTTAGGGTAAACTGCCACACCAGCGTATTAATACCAAACAATAGAGCAATACATTCTAGGCTGTTCGCGGGCGAGTAGCACAATTTATATCGCGATGAACACCATAATTTTATTCATGCGTTAATCAAATGAAACCGTGAAGATGTTAAACACTGTAGTAGTACCTATATAGGCTGTTCACGATAAAGTGAGCACTTTTTAAGGCCCTCCCAACAGGCTTTAACCACTAATATTTATATCTTATTGCAGCATCAGGCATTAAATCTTGAGGTTGGTGAACTGTATACACTGTGTTTATTTGTCGCATTGCAATGTTTATATTGAAAAGCAGCAGGAAGATAGAAATAGGATGAAAGGAAAATTAAGAAGAGCCTTAAAAAGTGCCCGCTTTAACGTGAACAGCCAATAACAATTTTTACTTTTAGGTACATAAAACAAGCAGGATAAATAAAATTAAAGCAATGTTCAAAAATTACACTGAGCAGTTATATTAACAGGTTCACGCAGGTAACCAGTTACCCCTTGTCGCTTTCAACTTTAGCCGAAGTATGCCACGGTGTCCATCAAAATATATGCAGTCGAAGGTATGGGATTATTTCAAAGGTTCATATCAGAAGTGGTTATTCAGTAACATCAGCTGTGTCTGACAGAATACTTGATTATGTGACATACTTTTCAAGAAATGTCAACAATGACATGACATGTAACAAAAGGGATCTGAACTTTAAGGAGTTGTACGGAGTTACTGTCTTGACAGTCTCACCTCTGTGCTTGAGTGTCTAGATGCACTTACCTGGATGTTTGTATGTCATTGGCACATGGTAGTCCTCGGCGCTCACCCAGCCAAGTACTCACCATTACGAGACCACCGAGTTTGTCAACATTATTTTTGGTTCCAAACGAGTGATTTCTCTTCGCGGGCCATCATTTCGGCTCCAATTCGTTCCTAACAAAAACCTGGTTACGTCCATACAATATAAATATCTTATAGGACCAAATGTTACTACAAACTTTGAGAGAAGAGTTTCCATATGTCAAATGAATAACTGTTATTTGGGCGAAACTTAATTATTTTTGGTTTTGAAAATGCGCGACAAGCTTGTATCAGGTGGGCCACAATTGTACAATAGCTTGGCTGTAAGTAGCAAATAGCTGTGCTACAAGTGGTCACTAGTTAGGCTACAAGGGCTTTCCAACAGTTGGTTAATGACAGAAGTTTAACCTACGGCAGGCTAGAAGCTGTAAGCCAGTGGGCCATTGCTGCCACTTATGTCCCACTGAAGATGTTGGCATGCTTGGGTTACAGCTGGCTACGTGGAATCTGGGATTACTCGTGTGCAAGCAGATTTTCCCGTGTGGGACAACTGACTTTCGCTACTTGGGAAGTAGGGGTATTTCTGTGTAGTGAATTCTTTGCAAATATTTTTATGTACTCTCTAGTTACTGAGCAAAAATATGACAATAAATTATATTGTGATGATATAAATATATTTTTTATTGATGTTCCTTACTAAGTCAGTATATAGGATACGCGAGGGAAACACTTGACATACCAAAGTGAATTTCTCGCGGCACATTAAAATTTCAATTGTAAAACCCTAAAATTTTCAATTTCAATTTATCACCAGTGATGGATTTTATAGCTTTCTAGGAAGTAGTGTCATAAATAAGTTGATATTTTGCATTGTTTTTCTAAAATAAGACATTAAAATGTGTCAAGCTATTGAGAAGCAATTCCCTTTCACTGTCTAATATGATCTTTCAATGTTTGTTCTAGTAACCAGATCGCATCTCTTGAAGGTCCTGTAGGAAGAAGTTGGTGCTCTCTCAAAGACACATTGACAAATGTTTACCTGGGGGAAAATGATTTGACAGAGCTGTCTCATCGTGACCAAACTCCCGAGGAGACCGGAGACACCACAATAACAGATGACAGTTCCTGTGAATCTCTGTTCAGCTGTCGATCAATCACCTTGTTGAACCTGGACAGCAATATGTTGTCTAGTCTAGATCCTAATGTGTTGCCAGTTTCTCTGAAGACTCTAAGTGCCTCGCAGAACCTCATCACGCATTTCCCTGCAAAGTTGTTAGATGAACTGCAATGTCTCTCTTGGCTCAATCTGAGAGGAAATTGCATAAAAGTGTTTTCTGTCTACGCCTTCAAGCACGTAAAGTCCTTTGAGAAGTTGGACCTTGGTAACAATGCCTTGAAACGCCTGCCTTCCAAAATGTTTAGCAACACACTTAAAGTGCGAGATCTGAGCTTGGACTTGAATTATCTAGACTCGCTACCAGCCCAGGCTTTCAGTAGAATGAACTGTGTTCGTGTTAATCTAGCAAAAAATAGGCTCAGGTACATCCACAATACATCTTTTGAGGGGCTGGAACACACACTGGAGTATATAAACCTCGGTGACAATGATCTTCAAGAGATTCCTAAAGCTTTGGGACGACTAAAACAACTCAAATATCTTTACATCCCGTCCAATAATATAAGTGATGTTGAAGATGATGTGTTCGATATTATTTGTGTTACCCTGAGAGCCTTGTCTCTCTCTAGCAACCGCATAAACAGCATACCTCAGAAAGCTCTAGAAAAATGTAAAAAGTTGTCTCACTTAAATTTAGCGTATAATCAAGTATATGACATCGAAGCCAAAGACTTTTCTGGTTTCGGTATATCTCTCGAAACTCTTCTGCTCTGCAGCAACAGAATAGTTGCGTTAGGCCCTCATGTTTTCCGGCAGACTCCTGTGCTTCGAGAACTCAGCCTCTCGTTCAACTTCTTAAGTGATCTCGACCCGGAAGCACTTTCAGATATATCCAGTACACTCGAGAGTCTCGAAATAAGCTTTGGTTTATTCACTGAAGACTTCCCAGAAAACTTTCTTAAGCCTTTAAATTCATTGACTTGGTTGGCGCTCGATAACAACAAATTTAGAACAGTTTCCCCAACTGCCCTGCACAGTTTCCGAAAGCTCGAGTACTTAAATCTTGAGTCTAATCGCTTAGTCCATCTTCCTCCCGATATGTTTAGTGTGGATACTTTCACTCACCTCCGAGACATTCGGCTTTCTTATAATGTTTTAACTCATATCGACCCTGGAACATTTTCATCATTGCCCTGCCTACAAACTCTCGTTCTGAATGCCAACAGAATACAACTCATCAAGGCAGCTGGATTTTATAATTTGTCCAGTATCAGTACGATAATCTTGTCCGATAACCATCTCACTTCAATAGAGGAAAGATCTTTCTGCGACCTTCCTAATCTCGCACGCCTCGACTTGCAAAATAATAGACTTAAATATTTCTCGTTAAAAATGTTTACGAATGTGGCTAGCGAATTAATGAAAATAAACATAAATATTTCTAGGAACTTAATTTCTTCCCTCCACAGTGCAATAAATGGTTCAATGTTGAATATCAAGACATTCGATATTTCTCATAACAGATTACATGGTATCCCAGATAACTATTTCGACGAATTTCATGAAACGTTATGCCGCCTTCATATTGGTTATAACCTCATCCAGCAGCTGCACGCAGAGACGTTGAGTGCTCTATGTCACCTGGAGGTCGTGACTCTGGAGCACAACAGCATAGTGAGCATACACAAGAAGGCATTCCAGGGCCTGGCATGGCTACAAGTGCTCGACCTGTCGCACAACCACATCAGGCAGCTTCAGGCGAGACAGCTGGCCGGGCTGAGCCACCTGCGCACGCTCGATCTCTCGCACAACCACATGCGCTCGTTGCCGCGGGACGTATTCTCGGGCACGGCACTAGAGCGGCTCGAGCTGAGCGGCAACGAACTGGTGGCACTGCCTGCTGGTGCGCTGGCTGAGGTGGGCGCCACACTTCGCTACCTGGGCGTTGCTGACAATGCAGTGGAGCACGTAGATGGCACTGTGTTCCCTCGCACTCCGCGCCTGCTGCGCCTAGACCTGGCACGTAACCGCCTCACGCTGCTGCCCGACAACATGCTGGCTGGCGTGGCGGGCCTGCTCAGCCTTGACCTGAGCGGAAACTGTGTGCGCACCAACCACAAGGAGCTGCTCCACTACGTGCAACGTCTGCGGAGACTGAGCTTGGCTGGCGCTGGGCTGGTGCGCATGCCTATGTTGCCGCTACCTGCGCTTCTCAAACTGGACGTGTCTGGCAACCATATAGCGGAGGTGCCGCTCGCTGCTGTAGCCAGACTCACCTCCCTCAGGACACTCTGCCTCAGGAACAACCAACTGCATAGTGTACCCTCGCATGCATGGTCGCACATGCCCTGGCTCAAGTCGCTCGATATCTCCCACAACCCTATCAAGGTAAGTCACATGTTCAAGTTTCATACGTTTACTACTACTGACAAGTAACATACCTAGAAAGTCATTTTGATTCAACATACAACCTACAAACACATATTAACATGGTCTTGTATAAAATACACCTGTATGTAAGTAGCATGACAAGGGGAAGTCTGGCGCAAGGGCATGGGGCGCACAAATGCAGGATCCAGGAGCCACCATGTTACATCACATGACTGCTATCTTGGAAGTTATTGACCTTTGAACCCTGACCCATGACCTTTGACCTGGACCTCTGACCTTGGAATTTTTTTAAAATTTATTTTTACAATAATTAAAATTTCCTGAGGCTCCCTCCCCCTAATCAAAATATGGCAATAGGCGCCTCTAAATTATGCCTGAATATTGTAATTGCCATACTCAACAATCAGTAGTCAAAATTCAGCATGATGTAGCATACTAAGTAAAAACACACAGTAATTTTGAAACTACTTTTTCTACTTGTTTTACGTCAAAATGCAGATTTCCAAATCGCAACCTCAGTCACTAGTCACTGTCATTGAAAAAAGACGAATTATTTATAAATGGCTTTACTAAGCGTAATAAAAACTGTACCGAATCTTTAAAACACTGCAGTACTTTCGTGTGTAAAATATACGACAGTTATATTAGAACCTGCAGTAGAAAAATGTGGTATCATCTCTAAATGTATATCCAATGCTGATTTCTGATGATAATACGATTTTTTAGTAATTTTGTTGGAGAAAATTATTAAGTGAGTGTTTGCAAGTAGTATACGCCACGTCTAGGGAATATTTTGTCCGTGTGTCAACAAGTTAGACTCATTTTCAAAGTACCCATTTTTTTTTCTGTGTAGCATTGTCGTAATTACAAATGCTTGAACAAAGTTACATAAAGATGTGTAACGAGACTTAAAATTACTATGCGAACACCGTAGATAAAATGTAAACCAGTTTTATCTCTAACTATAGTTTGAATGAGACAGCCTAGTCCTGTAGAAACTGTTTTTAACTTTGCAGCGAAAAATCACACTTGGAACGGGTCGTTAGCAAGAAAGGGATCACAAAACATCACGGAATTGTAACACAACACTTATACAATAATAAAGTAGCCTCAAATAATTGAAACTTGTCCATTTATGTACGTAATTTTGATATCCATAAATTCATTGAGCTAAACGAATGGAAGACACTCTTTTTTTCGTATATGCTGTGACATAGAATTGCATGTATTCATTCATTATTCTTAAAATGTATCATGCAAACTGTAAAGCATTAATTTTTCATGATAAAACGTACTTTTGGTTGAAATTAATTTACTCATAACGAAATTAAAAACATTTATTTCTGTCTTTCGCGAGAGAGCGAAAAAAAAAAGGGGGGGAAGAGGATTGCCGGTTTTATTTCTTCTTTCATCTTTACTAATTTTGATTCATTCGTTTATTCTCATGACCACAACATTTACTACCTGAGAATGTCTACGACTTGTTTCTTTAAGCAGCCCCTAGCAGAATGATCCTTACAGAAATGAGTTTTGTATTGGGGAAACATTTTGTCTTTCTTAGGAGACACTTGAACTTTGGTGTTCACTTGTTGGGTGCTAGTTTATTCATTACTGGGTGAATCTACTCACTAGTGTATTAGCATCACACTAAGTGATTGAACTTTTTCTAACTGTAACAATTCGTACAGTATGTCTACAAAACTTGTGCACTGCTTTTTAATGTGTTGTGTTTTTTGTACAGTTGTGGCAATGATCTATTGGGAGTCTCCCTTATTCTACATTAAGATGCTTGGGAATCATTGTCTTATCTCCTCGGAAAAATGGCTACACAATCTGGAGTAGTAACACTATAGTCCACTCACAGATATATTTTCTGAAGTCCTGCCCAAAGTTTTTGTTTCACTCCATTCCTCCCCTGTATGCAAACTAAACTGTCATCTAAGTCTAAAAATTACGCCAAAAAGGACAGCGCACCTCATTTTTGTGCAGAACTATTTCTTACCAGGTATTGCCAATACACTCATTTCCGTCTATTTAATCACACAAATTATAAATGAAAAATTTCAAATTGTTTGTAGAAGGCATAAAAATACAATCTAACCAAAAACAATATTCTTTTATCCCAAAGGATGTTTAAAACACTTGTGGCACATGACGTATTTACGAAACAGCTAAACACATTACACAAAGGGTGTTTCTGCAGAATTTTGATTTAAGATGTGTGAAGATATTGTGACTAGAGTACAGAAAACAGTAGAATATCATAAGTGGGAGTGTATGGGCAGGTATTGCCGAGGGAAGGGAGGTAGTGTGAGGTGAATAAGCGAGCTGTGTGCCGGCAGAGACTGACAAGAGACAGCTTCTCCGGGCTGGCGAGGCTCCAGCAGCTGGACATAGAGGCTCTGCAGCGGCTGGATAACGACACTCTGTCCCGGCTGCCACTGCTGAGCTGGCTGCGCCTGGAGGCACATGCCCATGTGGGTGCCGTGACTGCACACGTGCCTGCACTGCGCACTCTGCTACTGCATGTGCCAGACCGCTCTCTCATCCGCCAGCTGCACGGCACATTCCTACCTCGCCTGAAGCACTTCGAGATCACCGGCAGCAGCCTGACGACCATAGGCGACCACGCTCTAAGAGATCTCGGCCACAGCCGCCAACTGCTGCTGTACATACATGACACACAGGTAAAGGTTCATCGCAGTAACATGACAAAAATACCGCACAATACTATAGTGTGTATTATGAACAAGTGCAACTTTTTGAACATATCTTAAAGTAATGACTGCTCATGGTAAAGTGAGCACCTTGGAAATTAACATTTGAGAAATTACACTGCTATTAACTGCATATATTTTAACAGGTACAGCTTTAAGGAATGTGTTCAGAAAGGTTGATAACAATAAATGGAGAGTAGGGCCATTTCTTTACGTTTAATCAAAAGTGTTGTGTGAAAATTTGTGAACATTGAAATTATTTCATTTACATTCTGTTTTCTTTAAATATTTTTAATTTGTAAATCATTTAGATAATATTTATATTTCTAATAATTTTACAATATCATGTTGTGCCATAAACACACATCGCAAGCGAGTAATAGGTACAAAACAAGGTACATTCAATATTTATACATGATTTATTACTACAAATGCCAACTTTTGTTATGTGTACATTTAAAAAGCATACAAATCTTTCAATTACTGCTCTTCCAGCAGAGCTAAAAACATGTTTATTGCCAATTATAACTTAATTACAAAATCTATGTGGAAGAAAGGGGTGCACAGCCCACAAAATACCTCAGATGCATTAAATAGATATCACAAATGCGTTAAAAATCTCTCTCTAACTACGCATAATACTGCAAAATACTCATATTACAAACAAACCTGCAATAACATATCACAATAAAACGATGTAATGAACCATGAATACTTTCCCTTACCATAAAATACAATGCAAGTTGGCTACCAGGAATATTTATTTAAGATAGAGGTATGACAAACGAACTACCGAGATTAATTAATCACACTTATGCACTATTTCATTATCTCTTCAAACAATTATTTATAAAATGACATTTTTAACCTAGGCTAATAAAATACACAATGTTACAACGGCTCAGCGTTTCTCTAGGTTTTCGCGAGCAGGCAATTTTGATAATTAATCACAAAAAGCAAAACATTTTGGCCAATAAACAATAGAGCTGTTTTAGGAATACTGAATTCCCATAAAATTGACATTCTCTCATTTATACAAATACACACTGCTGCTAACAGAGCGGACATTACTTGCCACGTGAATCCACGTGTCCACTAAGATGCAATTAATTAAAAATATTTGAAACAACTCCGAATTAAACTTTTCCAAGACATACAAAATTATATTGCACCTTACCACAATTATCAGCCCGCCCTCAATAAGGCGATTTTTCTGCTTAATCAAAACCATATACCTGTACATACGTTTTCCTCAAAAACCATGCAAACTTCACATAAAACTCTTGAACAGATCATTAAGTCGCGTCATACTCAGTTGCTCGAAAATTACTCACACCAATAAATATTAAATTTTAACGAAACGCCAGACACAGCCAGCAATGAAAATCCATTTGCAATTTTACATTAACCTTATTAAAGCCGCTTAAAACCAGTGATGCCGGACATCAACATGAATTGTTTTAGTATACTAAAGTACTGAATTCATAATCCTAAAAAAAAATGTACTAGGCTTCTTTTCCAACAGTACCCTGAATACCAAGTAGCAAACACCAATATTTAACACAGGCAAGGGCGGGTGACATAAAATGCCCTATGATAGCCAACCTACCCAAAAGAGTATAACTTCAACAAATAAACATTTTCATTTCAATTAAATCTTTTAATGTAAACCTAGGAGATGTGATGCACCTTTTAATTAAAGGCTTTCAAAAATACAAAATTAATTCTACCTTATAAAAAAAATCAGGGAAAAATACAGTCAAGGGTTTCGTGTATTTATAAAATAGTTATGAATACAAAATTATGTTGCCAACTTAGTTAAATTTTAAAAATACGAATACCCTTTTTCTGGCCATATATCCCAAAGGGATGGGTGAAATGGCCATGATGAGGTGGGAGATATGACTTATGGCTTAACAATGTTAGACTTCTCAGCTGCAATAGGAAAGGGTTTTCCGAAACGAAATGAATTTAATCTGTAACTAGTATGAACATTAACTTTAACTATTTTGTTTACTTGTACAGCAAAATAACACTGTTCTTAAAAAAATTACTAATATTTAAAAGAAATATAAATGCTTCTTCCTTCACCCCTGTCACCACCTCTTCAAATTACACACTTTAAACCCTGAAGTTTAAAAAGAAAATGTTGGGAACCTTTTAGCCACATAAACATCAAACCTCTAAATTAATCCAAAACAGATGAGGATATGCAGAAATTAGTAAAAGTTTTTGTAGTTGTTTACATGTAACATGTACATTTTGTTACTCTTTTTTTCTCCTATCTACCACACATGTTGCAAATTAAACAATACATTGTGCATGCTGTATGTAGCCACCTACTACATCTTGTACATATAATCCAATCTGCTCTTAATGAAGTGTCTACATAGTTCTCGAAACTTTCACAGCATACGTCTTCATCAAAATTGTCATTATCTTCACTTGAAGCAAACTCCACCACAGTACTATCTTCTTCACTAGAAGATGAATAGTCAAGACTTTTTTTGTAGATTGTTTCGATGTACATTTACATGTCAGGGTTCTTAGGCCTATCCGAGTCCTTTGTTAATTTTTTGGCATCCTTTGCAGCAGTACGTTTTTTTCTCATCTACTCTCTTCCTCTTCTTGTTTTCTATCACATCAGGATGGGTAAATAGTTGCGCACATTGTTTTCTTGCTGGTCGTTTTCCTGGAGCACGATTTGGTATGGGAGATACTGTATTTAGCAATTTGATTGATGTCACATCTTGGCTGGGGATGCATGGAGGTGGAGAAGCAGGAAAAGTAGTGACAGTTTTCATCAGTTTGAAAGCAGAAGATGTGAAAGGAGATTCAGTGGATGTGGAAGGACAGTTTGTAAGTTCGAAAGTAGAATGAGAGTAGGATGTAGCAACACCTGCTCGGAGAGGTTGTGGGATACCATTACCCTCCTTAGGAACAGGGTCGTCATGGCCACATTCAAAGGAAGCGTCACTTTCTTCAGGAAGGAACTAGTCCATTGGATCAGATCCTCGTAAATATGCATAATCTGTAATGGCTGAGGGATTTAGAGGAACTATTCCTGTAGCCCTGTATCCTAAACACAATTTTATACAGTAGCAGCACGAGACCATGTACTCTTCAGAACTCCAAAGTGGTTACATTCAATGCTGGCATGACTTAGCATCCAGTTATTGCATGAGTCTGCCCAATAGACCTTCAGTGGCTTGAAGAAGCTCCGATCAAGAGGCTTGAGGTATTGCGTCGTATGGTTCGGGAGAGACAGAGCCGAATATATCATTATCGATAGCTTTTTGAAGTATGTCCGGAGAGTTGATATGCGAACTATGGCCATTCAACAGAAGAAGACATTTCCCTCCATTCTTGCTTGGAATGAAGTAGTTTTCGAGCCAGTCCATAAATATGTATTCATCTATGTATGCAGATTTCTTCCTCATTGTTATGACTCCTCCAGGTGGCATACTTTCTTCCCACGATGCTTTCTTGTTTACCTTCTTGTAGGGTGGTAAAAATGAATCATCAGCATTACTGCATGCCACTACAGTAGCTGTTTCACCCCTTTCCTTTGCTTTTCTTACATGAACATCTTTGCTGCCTCGTACAGCCACAACTTGTCCAGGCTCATTCGTTAATGACAAACCCGAACTCCTCTGTGAGCAACATATACACAAATATGCTCCGAGGACCTTATTGCTCGATGATCTGAATAATGTTCCCATCCATGGTGGTTTCTACTTAGAGGAGATCCAACCTACAAAGTTTTCAGATGTGTATTTGGTCGAGAATGGAACAACGTAATGGAAGGATGTACTTCAAGTAATGGGTTTTCCCTGCCCACTTCAATTCTTGGGTCGCTGAGATGGACGTTGAGCAGTGAACACCGAAGATAGTATTTAATAAACCTGTATATTTTATAATGTGTACAATAACTTAATGTAAATAATATGCTCTGATTTATTTATTCTAGGAACTTTTTTTTGTTTTATATAAAGATTTTTTTTAATAAAATTATTTTTAATGAAAATACATTTAAGAATAAAATCAAAAAATTTAAACGACAGTTTACATACTTTGCAGGAATGGTCAATATCACCATTCGGTACAGGCCGATAGCTGACGGCATAATCTAGAAATTAATGTTATCTACGTGTAGAAAATATAAACCAGTATGGAGGGTGCTTACATCACAGCCTATATATTAAAAGAACATAAAAATATATGGCTGCGACCTGGTGGGTGAATTAACACACTAGCACCACACAGGTGTTGAAAACATGAATGAAATAATATATTTGCAGTCGAATGGAAAGCAAGAGACAAACTCTAAAACAAATGGCATAAAAAAAAACCAACACAATGGCCTGCACTTGGCAAGATTTCGGATACTTACTAAGATGGTGGACTGCTCCGACCAATATGGCTGCTGGCTGCATGTACCAAGATGGCAGATTGCTGCGCCTACCAAGATGGTGGAAATGGTAGTTGGTGAGGTGTGACCTCCAAGTTATTTTTTTAATATTTATTTGTTTTTTAAATAATTGTTGTTAATAATTTTAATAATAAGTTGTTTAACGTCCTTTAAGGTTTTTGGATTTTTTATATTTTTGAACATTTTTCGGAATTGCATAAAATAAAGTTCATTCAGTGTCGTGGGGTCAAAGTCAAAGGTCCTGACTCCTTAGTCCTGCTTTCCTGGCTCGGAGTCCCAAATATGCCTCTCCGGAGTCACGAGTCCCCTCCCCTGTTCTGCGAAAAAATGTAAATATTCAGGGAAAAGGGGAATTCGTAAATAAATTGAGTCGATTTTTAAGGTGAAAAAGTGAATATTTTAGGGAAATAAGGAAAAAAGGGAAATTCCTTTGGAGGTCGTCCGGCTCGTGGCTCCAATCCGGAATCCATTACGCCAAAACTTACTAAATCATTCTACTTTTCATATCCTCTTAATATTTTTATTGAAAAAAAAAACTAATTAAACTTATCTGGAAATATTGTTACTAATAAGGTTTTATATTTTATAATTTATGAATATAGCTCTAATTACCAGTATAAAACTTTATGGTTGAATCGTTTAAGGTGGTAGCAAATATATTTTCTCTGCAATGATAATTTACAAATGTATTCTCTAGCATCCTCCATAACACACTTTATAATTTATAAAGTTAAACAATTACAGAAATATTTGTTATGAAAAAATAATTAATTTTTCATCCAATACAATATGAATGTTGTATACACAAAATTTGTTCATATCTTGAATCCAAATAATGTTAATTAGCCTAATATTATTTTTAACTAACATTAATTAGATTTTTATTCATTTTATTTATTTCTCAAATTTTGCTAAAAGTATTATGAAATTAATTTTAATATATTTATAATTGTAATTAAATATGGACATTTAGTATCTATCAAAATATTTATAAGTAATACAGTGAAAACTTTCTTGCATAGTGTGTTGCGTACTGCCTGCACTCGAGGCACAGTCAGTCTACGAATATAGCCTACTCGAGTGTGGTTGTACACTGCCGAACAGTGAAAAGAGTGCCCCACAAGGGAACCACATTGCAACCAGGGAACGATGTAGAGTACGAGCTGCTGTGCACATAATCCCATGTTGATGTGTTTGCATCTGACCTTGAACCCGGCAGTGACACTTCAAGTACTCATCAGTGGTCCTAGAATCGTGCATGTAGCCGAAGACGCATTAAAGCGAGAAACGCCATACGATACGAAGCAAGGATATGTGAAGGTACCCACGCGCAGAGGACCGGCTCAAGACGGACAAGGTCGACTACCAGTCGAGTTAGTGCATCAATCATGAAAGGATCCTATGGTGACCCGGTCCATGATATTTGCCAATGTTGGGACACCTGTGTGCCCACGATCCATTTCCCGACGCGTTGCGGAGGTAAATCTGGGATTCCAGCGCGCATTACTTGTGCTGTCATTAACTCTGTGACAGTAGCGGCTCCGTTTGCAGTGGAGCCAGGCCAGAGCAATGTGAAACTCCACAGACGGAGTGTGAAGAGCCCCTGGTGAACGCCACAATCCCTATCTCGCTACCGAGCTTCCCACGGCAAGCATTATGTTCTGGGGAGCCACAGGCTATTAAAGCTGGTTCGTTGTCATCGTGCTATGTGGGACAATAACAACCGAGTGGTATGTGGACGGGATCCTATGACCTCATTCACTCCCATTTCTGACCGGGATTCCAGGTGTGATATTGCAGCAGATAGTGCCCGACTGCACATGGCACAGGACAGCCTCCGTCATGTCAAAACACTACCGTGGCCTACCCACTCCCCTGACATGTCACAGATTGAGAATGTGTGAGACCAGTTGAAAGGCCAGCTGCCGACATACCACAGTATCCGGAATTGGGAACTTACTGTCCATTGATTGTGGGCCCATCTGCCTCAGGACAGCATCTGATATCTGCTGGACTCCAAGCCAGAATATGTAGCATCGTGTATCGCAGTGCGTCGGGGTGCGGCACATTATTGAAGATGATTGATTGGTGTACCACAGATCCATATGTAATTGTCTGGCTGCTCTGATTTTGTACACATGTTTATCACTTCACCTATACAGTTTCGGTAATATTGATGCAGCGTGCGCTATTTTTACTGTCCGTCAGTATGTATCATTATTTCTATTTGAATAGTTTCATATTGAACTGCGTTATTAAAACTGTTATATCATATTTACTTTTTAACACAATTTTGTGTTCTGTAAATGAGTTATTCTCAAACATTATGGGGGCCACAGTGGCTGAATGGTTAGCCTGCTTATCTCCCACCAATACGTTCCGGGTTCACTACCTGGCCAGGTCACTGGATTTTCGCAAGTGGGAATCCTGCTGGATGATGCTATTAGCCAGCGGGTTTTCTCGGGTATCTCCCGTTTCCCCTGCCCCTTCATTCCAGCGCCACTCCATATTCACCGCAATCACCCTTATCGTCTCTCAAGACGTCTCTTAATACTAAATGAATGCCAAAAGTGGCCAAATTAGTAACTTTGATAGGCTGAATCCTTACATATTTTTCAGTAGGTACCACAATAGTTTTGCAAAGAACGTTATAAACTATGTGTGTGTGTTCGGCCAGGTGGACCGACTGCCAGCTGGTCTGCTCTCTGCACTGCGACACGTGAGTCAGCTGACCCTCGACATCAGCGGCAACAAGTTCACGTCGCTCAGCCCCGCAAGTATCTACGCCAACAGCACCAACTGGGAGAATATCGGCACCAAGCTGCTCGCAGGTCAGTCACAGCCAGCAATCTGCCCATGTGAGTAAGTCTTCACATCGCACAGTTGTGTAGACGACAGCTACGGCCGTGGTTACACGTGTGCTGTTAAACACATTCAGCTAAATACATTCGGTAGCCATGTCTGAACAAGTTTAAAAACAGAACGTGTTTTCGCGGCCACACGCCCAAACCAGAATGAAATCAATGACATTTCTAACCTCAACAAACATGGAACTTAGAATGTATGATATTTAATTAAAATAGTCTCCATCATTTATCACTATTGTTATTATTAATTGTTATGAAGCCTACACTATTATTGTAATTGCATAAAGTGTGGGTATTAGTTCATTCAACATTAAACTTAAGTTTATTCAAAAAGTTCAGACTGTCCCGCCAAATTCAGCACTATTTATTACACTGCTTGTTTGCTTTGAAGCAGCCAATAGGAACGCAGCAGAGACAGAAGTCGATCGGAATTACTTATGAAAACAGTTCACTTTGAACGAGAAACAACTGCGATCGGAACTCGTTCGAAGATAAGTTAGTCTCTTCAATAGCTGAACTTGTTTAAGTAGAGTAGTACTGCATCCCTTGTAACCGCGGCCTGAGTCACAAAACGCGGGGGGGGGGGGGGACCAATGAAGATAAGAGTATATAGGAGAAACGAATATGCTGGCTAAACGAGCTCAAATGGAGGGGAAGAGGTTGCCATTCTATAGTAGTGAACTCCGAATAGACCACCCTCCTTGCCTCTTTAAGATGACAACTTGTAGGTACAGTAAGGTGCGTAAAGAAAAGCAGACACATGAGTTGTTTCTTCCATGTATTAACACTGAACTATAGCGAGACGAAAGCCATCATAGCAGAGGTTACACATGTTAACACCTCGTAAAAGGCACGTTATATTACATTAATTCTTTCCCAAATCAGAAGTTCAATAAAAAGGTTTTGATATTGCATTCGTCCGAAACAAATACATAAAACAATTCTTAGAGCTCGCCTTTTTCGTTAGGTTCAGTTAAAAGTAAACAATTGTATCTATTGCCATAAAATGCCACTCTGTAAAAATAGTTCTATAGCGATGAAATACACTGAAAATAAACTGCTATGGATTATGTTTCCCGATTGAAGTTTTGTGCAACTGCGCATACACATATGTCGTACAAGGGAGGCGTGTCACTTTTCATGGGACGTATTTGAACAGTTCTCAGTGGCTTTGTGATGAGACATGCAAGATATTTACAAGATAACCGAAGCTGGGTAACAAAGCTACGAGAAGCAGGGTTTATGCATGCGCTGAATTTACCTTCATTTTCGGATGTTAAACTCAGATTGTGAATGGAGCAATAGGAACATGAATGTATCTGTACATTAGAGACAGCTTCTGGGTGACTCTGACAGTAAACCAGGAGAAAGGACCATTTGTCAGACAGGCCGGAAGAAAACTAGGGGCATCCTTGTACATCATCCGGCGACATGTGGCAACTTAATTACAGTGTTGTATATTTGCCAAAAGAAATTCTAAATGCGTAGCACAGAAAATTCTACGATATTCATAACCATAATTTCTGCCATAAACAGTTCAGTTTCGTCTCCTTTGTTTATATTGGTGACAGAAGACAGCAAAATGGGATTCTATGGACTGGCGACAAATTACACTTTTGTTTGGGAACGGATGGCCATCCTGTCTGGAGGACTACAAGTGGGTGCTGGATTTCCAGCCTCACTTTACAACAGCACATAATCCCTACTACTAGTGTGATGGTCATGCGAGCCGTCTGATTTGACGGTTGCTCGCGATTGGCAATGATACTGGAGTAATTGAATGTATAGTGCTTTGCTGAAGACATCTTGCTGCCCCACTTGTCACTATTAGTGTATGTGTGTCAAATAACCAGTTTCATGAAAAATAATGCTCCTTCGCAATGTGTATATCATGTTTGAGCACATGTGTACCCTCCTCCTCATCTGAACTATCGTCACTAGTACATTTATAGCCATGGTAGTGTCAACGGCGTGTTCCTGGATTAAATTGTCGCCGACAGGCATAGTGCCATTTTATTAATCTGGGAAGGGGTCTCAGACAGAGGGATACGAATTGGCGCTGCCCATATATGGAGTGGAGGATACAAACTGGTGTTACCTCCTACCCACACCCACCCCTACTTCTATCTCACACCCTCCCCTTCCACTACCTACCCTCCCTCCCAGTGAGGTATTTTGTGATTATTTCTAGACTTACCTGCCAGGAGCACTGCTGTCGTCATTGGCCACCAGCCTAGTTCTGAACTCGGTTTCTAGGTGGTGCGCAAGTCGTTCGATTAATCACCTCTGTTCGAGTACTCGCACTGGCCAGTCGCTTGGCCGCCAATGTTACTTGATGTTGCCATCTGTTGATAGGAGCACTGATGTCGGCTGAAAGCCAAGGCAATATTATTTATGCATGTTATATGCAGAAGTATTATGGTTAGTTAGGTATAAAAAACTGTGAAAGCATGCAGTCTCGATCAAACCACCCTCGGAATTGGAAAACTAACGCTCCAACCATCTTAGCTACCACGACATAAGTCGCAATGAAACTTTTAATGATGTATAAACAAAATGCTCACGTATATATGGACACACACATACAAAACAGATATGTAGTATATATCATGATTGAACCATCAATTAGTTAGAACGTAATTTTATTTAAAAAATATGTATTTGGTTAATAATTTTATTTATCACTTTAATTTTCAAACATACATCTATGAAGCAGCATGTGTACGAACTCGTATTATCAAGAAGAATTTGATTATGGGATCACAAGAGCCAATTATTCAAAGCATACTTTTGTAAAGAAATGTTATGTGTATAAATAAAAAATATACTCATTTAACTTTTACAAACAAGTATATCGAATGACATTTCCAAAGAATAGTAATTTTTAGACAGGTAAGAATATGTCGTCAGAAAATATGATTATGTATTTATGACCATCGCCATATTTAATTTAGTAAGAAGAGGAGTGAAATATTTTTATTTTTAAATTAATTTTGTAAGGACACGTGCATCAGACACAATGCATTGC
This sequence comes from Dryococelus australis, assembly GCA_029891345.1. Lineage (NCBI taxonomy): Eukaryota > Metazoa > Arthropoda > Insecta > Phasmatodea > Phasmatidae > Dryococelus > Dryococelus australis. The sequence continues at coordinate 9,256,599 of CM057004.1, read as the reverse complement.
TTACCTTACCGCAGGGTAATTTAAGCCCTAAACCCTTTCTGGTAAGCTCAATTATGAGTTAAGCACTTTTGTAACTTTAGTCATAATTTCCGAACTGTTGAAGCTATAGTGATCTAATTCATAACATACATAAAATCTTCAATGTATATAAGAACAATATGGTCAACTATGCGTTATTTCTGTATATAATCATTAGGAATAAACTCACCAAGTACAGAGGTACTTGCCTATTGCATACTTATCAAGTATGTACTTACCAAGTGCATACATACCAAGTTCATACTTACTAAGTGCACACTTACCAAGGGCATACTTACCAACTGCATATTTACCAAGTACATACTTACCAAGTAAATACATACCCACATATTATTTTTATTCCAAATCTATACAAATTTTAGTTGAGTTGGGTAGTTGCTAGAGGTTTTAATGAAATGTTATTTTCGGATTTGGGTTCGATTTAGGTTCAGAGCACGTAATATTATTTTATTTACGATTTTAATAAGGTTTTATTTATGAGTTGGGTACCTGCTAGGGGTAATTAATGAAACATTAATTCCTGATTCGGATTCGATCCTCGGTCAGGACACGTAATATTATTTTGTTTCGGAATTTCACCAAATTATATTTGTGAATTGGTTACCATCTAGGGGTAATTAATGTAAAGTAACTTTCGGCATATGCACTCGGGTTCGATTCACGAACAGATCATGTAATATTAATGTATCTTTAATTTTAAAAATTATATTTGCATTGTATTCCTGCTTACAGTAATTAATATAATGGTATCGAGACTCAATTTAATTTTTTTTTTTATTCGGGAAATGCATTCTTGCGCATTTTCTTACAGTCACTGTCTATCGTATTACCTGATCGGTGTATACTGATCAACTAATATGTTGCATATTCGATGTCAACTGTTTAAGGTCGAGAATAAAGGAGGGGAATGCAGCTGTATTATGTAATCAGGTAGTGACGTAATTGTGTAATCGATATAATAGTGCAAGTCCATACTTGCATAAACATGCAATGAATATTTACTAGCTATGCACTCCCACGCATGAATAATTAACAACTAAATAAACACCTAAGTAATATGTCCTCACAGCAAGACAGACAGACTTTAACTGTCATATATTTTTCATTTGTTTCAGAACTTGTAATATGTATTATTATTATTATTATTATTATTATTATTATTATTATTATTATTAGGGGTGGAAGGCATTACACTTACACCATGCTAGCATTTACTATACCCACTTATCAAGTATGCACATTATATGTAGAGAGAGAGAGAGAGACACTTATGCTCCCAAGAAACGACAGCTCATGACTGAAACATTATCGTAAATATGTTGTCAATAGGATATTTTCAAACGAGAACACTTCCTGCTTTAGTCCTGTGAGGTTAATGAACCCTAACAGGAAAAACAATCGTGTATGCGGCTTCAATGTGCACAAGCTCTCAAAGACAGAATATTTCCAACGAATTATTCTGATAAACCATTACATCATGTAATAGCAAAACACCCCATGCACACACACACATGCATCTATACACCTACACTCTGCAGGCTTACTCAGTTGGCATGCACTATGGCTCGGAGAGCCGACAGGATGGAAGATATAATGAACAGCGAGTTGACTGACACAGAGACCGAGCCCCAGGTGGGGTATTTGAAACTTTGTTTATTTCTCCTTCCTAACCTTAAAAGTCTGACATTTTCTAACCTTTAACATCTTCTACGCATTACTCTTTTCTTTAGTTTAGCCAGCCATACACTGTATTATTTTCTATTTTCTCATGAACCTTATCATTCTCTTGGAGTTTAATGGTTTCTTGGAATTTATCCGTTTTGAATAGTAAGCTTTTTTCTACAGTTTAAATAATTTGATTGTTGTTATATTTTACTTGATATTCATATAACTCAATATGGTAAACTGTTTAACACACCCAAGCACAACCATACATAAACACATACACACACCAATCAACACATATTAATCCACACACACAAGTGCACACACATAACTATGCATTCACACACCTATGCACACACACACACACACGCACACTTTCAATTGCCCTTGAAGAACCACAAGTGACATCAGAACATAATTGGTTGGAGAGCCAACAGGATGCGAACTCTAACAACAGCTAGGTGGATTGATACTGAATTCGACACTTGTTCAAGATACTTACTTTTTATTTCAGCAATGAGACAATTTACACATCCTCATCACGATATGAAAAACAGCTTTCGATTATCATCGCTAACGTACACTAAAGGCTATTTGTTTCTCACACACATTCGACTAACTTCTAGGATTGATTGTCTATACAAAAGGATGGGAAGTAGTTTAAAAATAACTTAGTTCGAGCTTGGAAGTCAACAGCTCGATATACTTTGAAATATATACTGAGAATGTACATTCCCATCTGCAATGGTGCCAATCTTTCTGTAAACCGTTCAATCTTTATTAATATTTACTAAATATGGTAGTTTAGGATTACATCGGGAGAGTTGAACATTCCTTCATCGCTCATCAAGAGAAAAATTTGTATATTCGCATAGCAAAAATGAATATTTAGAGATACTATTTCCACTTAAGTAGTGTATACGTAGCGATTCAAGAACCATACAGGCTCAGCAGATATTTTTTTAAATCGCATATCAAATAAAGTATTGTAGTAATGAATATCCAACTGCAAGTAGTCAGTATGTAATGAGCTGAAACAAACTTCCCATCGACAGATGAAACAAAACAGACAAGAATGGAATACAGCTATAGTTCTGAGAACCTAGTCCTTGCTTCATAGCACGTCAAACACACTTTTAAATACTAGTATTTTATATTGAATAACTAACATAATTAATTTCACTCTAAATACATATATTAACAATGGCCAAAACTAACTTCCGACTAACAAAGTTTGATATCATGAATAACTTATAGGTATACATAACATGTTGTAACACACTACACAACACACACTTAAACAATATACATTTCCAAACCCAAAACATTCTGTATACAACTCCCGTGCAGCATTCATCGTCTCTCCACACCATGCTATCGCAGGTCATCAACAAACAAAGAACTATCTAAACACACCCACACAGGCCTTCATCAGTCTAAATTCATCTTTCGGAAAATATATAGAGCTGAGTGCTTTATCTAGGAAGGATATACAATCGCAAAGTGCATTAGAGGTATATGTAGTTTAAATATATTGGTAGAAAATCTATTTTTCAAAAATTAATATTTTTATATTTTCGAATCTCGAAGTCAAAACCCTATGCCGTATTTAGCCTTTGGTGTTCACTTAAATCTTTAAATCGGGATTGCAAGAGTACTGCGAAAAATTACTGCAATTTTTCAAACTCTGTTAGAAAATTAATATTTTTTGTAATTTCATGTTTCAAGCCCAAGCTCGCACGACAAGCCTAACCGATTAATATGGTTTAAAAATTTATATGAGATATGTATAAGCATGTAAACCAACAGAAATTCGCATACAAAGTTAGTTAAAAATTATCCAAAACTCGGATTGGCATTCAAACTGAGTACTATTTATCTCATTTTACGAACTCTATCCTGCATCACAGACATGTATGTTAGCTTACCCGAATTCCAGGAAGCAAATAAATTTCACACAGTTTCATTTCATGTTACCATTTTCAAATAGACTCACTGCAACAATGCTGTTCATTAGAACATAACTCTCATGCATCGAGATACTCCATCTCAAATTATCAATACTTTTGTTTCGAATTCATTGCTTGCTGTAAGCTTTCTTTTAAAGAACACATATTAACTTAGAGACATAATAGTTTAATATGTTGCATATACTTCCTTAAATGTCAGTATTTGACATAGGGGTTATATGCTATCTTTATATATAAAATCCTTCGTGCGTGACTAAACCGCATCATCACTGACAAACCACTTCACCAATTGAGACCATATTTACACCATATAATACGTTATTGAGGTGGCGAGTAAGATTTTTACTCATACTTCATTCCGATAGTTGGTGCTGGAGTTCAGCTTCTATATTTATGGGCAGATTTTGCTCATACTTGCAGGAAGTGTTAACTGATCGTAAAGAAATTGTTTTATTGTGCTTTGCATTTGGTTGGTTAGGTTTCGATAGGTGTCGCTGGAGTATAAATTTTATATTTATGGTCCGATTCTGCTCATACTTGTAGGAAATGTTTGTTAATCTAAAAGAGAAAAATTCCAGCGATACCACGGTCAAACATAGGTCGACGTATCAGACGTAATAGAGAGGATGCATTGAGAAGACAAAATAGAACAGGAAAGAAGCAGAACAACATTCGCCGGGTTTACCTAGTATTACCTAAAAAAAATTGCTTTTACCATTCATTACATGTAAACACACATACAGATAAACAGTATAATTGACACACAGAAGAACAATTACACACAAACAGTACCTGAAATATTCCAATTTGCAAACTCGCTCCACTCAAGATTTGCTCCTAATACACCAAAATTACATCAAATAATCCCAATCAACACAAAATCGACCCAAAATGATCCAAACTCAACTCAAAAACACATACACATGCATACACACACAAACATACACATTCAGAATAAAGTAAATACCTAAACCCTCATCGCAATGACAGTCTGTCATACATAAACACCACAATAATTTACAACATTTGTGAACATAGTAATGTACGAGGGAAGAAAATATAATATTTTCAAACCATCCTAGGGTAAGTAAACATATCATAAGACTTAAAAAGCATTACTTTCTAAAAAATATTTATGCAAAATAATTAAAAACCTTTCTGCATGTACATTTCAGATACAAGTAATAAACCATGTTTTTAACTTACTCGATTAACATACAAAGGCAAATACATGTATTCGGAAGGACATAGGTTGGAACATTCTGTCAGCACTTACCTATAATGTACAAGATATTCTTTTTACTAGAGAACATTTGCTATAAGAAATAATGTCCTACACACCATTCACTTGCAAATTTCACTTTAAAATTTATGTTATCTTGTAATTGTTTGATGAATTAATTTATTTTCAAGACGTATATAATAATTTTTTATACACATCCCATTACACAAATTCTTCATTTACAGAAACAGAGACCTCACACATATGACAATTTAATTATTAATAAAATATTCCGACCAGCTTTTCCCCAATGACCAAACATAATTTAATGTAATACCAAACAACTGTCTAGTGCAAACCTCTATATGCCCCTCTAAAACTGTTTGAAATATCATGTTATATTTTGATTTCTTATCATAGTCGCGCTAAAAATAAAGACCAAAAATCTAGCTATAAACATTCTTCCAAACTAAAATATTCTAACTTTTTATATCCAAAAATACCTTAACACACCTTGTCACCCATTCCATTGCATCATATGGGTTATACCAAAACAATTCCATTCATGCCATCAAGAACAACAAAACCATCATATAAGCATTCCTATGAAATTGTCCAGCGAATAACTCAGATAAAACATATCGTCATCACATCATAACATCATCGTATAATCATATCATCACATCATTATATCGCCATATCATCATCAAACCATCATATCAAAATTTCATCACTTCACCATGTCAACATCATATCATCATCAAATAAACATCATATAATACCATCATCACATTATCATATCATATCTTCATATCATCATATAATCATAACATCATCATATAATAACATGATATATCAACAGCATAATCATCACCACCAATATAATACCATATTATCATCACCATCAACATAACTCCATATCAACATATATCATTAGCATCATCATCATATAATACAAGACTATTGCTTGTAGTAAATCGTAAAATTTCGAAAGTTACTACTACTTTTAAACATCCGTTTCATATTATTACTTACATACACTCAAGCATAATATCCATTTTACAAAACTATTTATACTTTACCCTAAGTGTGTAAAGCAAATCTTATTGTGAGCAGTCAAATTATGCTTATTTGCATATAGAGCATTGCAGTTAACACATATATATACACACACACTTGTGCGTGTGTGTCTTGTACGGGATTCTCAGCATACACTTACTAGCTTCATGTTGTCCGACGCTATATCTAATCGTGGACGTTTGCTGCATTACTTGCAATCGATTCGCGATGAACGACAGACATTGCCTTCACATGTCTTGTTATGTGTATATAGGTCATCACTGCGAGTAAACACAACATCGCACTTAACACATAGGAATGCCTTGTATGATGAGCTGAACATGCAACGGCTACTTTCATGTCAACAGGCATTATGTCTTTTAGTAAAAGTATTTCCACAATAGCAACATTGATACTGTAACGTTTCTAGCAACTCTTCGGAGGCCCTTGCCACCGCTGAAGGGGTTACAGATGGTAAATCTTCAAACATTGATAACCCTTCATATTCTAATAGGATACACTATCACTAGAGGATTCCACTAGTAACAATCACATCCATCGAAGAAGTGAAAACATTCATAAAGGACACACACTTATATACTATTTTCACACCATAACAATGGGTTTATCTGACACTCGAACTCAGTCAGAGAAAGAGAGCTCTTACACGAATGACACACGAATTGCGAATGACACTATCTCAACTACCGCATTATATGTCTTTAAAAAATTATTTGCCATGTTAAGCTTGTCGTGGGAGCAAGGGTTTGAAATCTGAAATTATAAAAAATATTAATTTTCTAACAGAGTTTGAAAAATTACAGTAATTTTTCGCAGTATTCATGCATTCGTGATATGAAGATTAAAGTGAACACCAAAGGCTAAATACAGCGTAGGGTTTTGAGTTCGAGATCCGAAAATATAAATATATTAATTTTTGAATAATGGATTTTCTACCAATGTACTTTAACTACATACACCTCTTATGCAGTTTGTGATTGTGTATACTTCCTAGATAAATCACTCACCTGGACATTTTTTCTGCGAGACCGCTGTTCTCCTACCAGAGATGACGTACTGATGAAGGCCTGTGTTGGTGTGTTTAGATTGTTCTTTGTTTGTTGATGACCTGCGATAGCATGGTGTGGAGAGACGATGAATGCTGCATCGGTCGATGGATATTTGGTTTCAGATAATTACATACTTACCACTTGCAGTTGGATATTCATTACGATATTACGTTATTTGATACGCTATTTAAAAAAAAATACCTGTTTAGCCTGTATGGTTCTTGAATCGCTATGTATATACTACTTATGTGGAAATAGTATCGCTACATATTAAATATTGTTATGCGAATATACATGTTTTACTTTTGATGATTGATGAAGCCAGTGCTCAACTCTCTGGACTTAAGCCTACCCTACGGGTAAAGATTGGTAAAGATTGAAAGGTTTATGGAAAGATTGGCACTGTTGTAGATGGAAATGTACATTCTCACTAGATGTTTCAATGTATATCGACCTGTTGACGACTTCCAAGCTCGAACTAAGTTATTTTTAAGTTACTTCACGTCCTTTGATACATAAAATCAATCCAAGGCGTTAGTCGAACGTGTGTGAGTAATCAGTTTAAATGCATGTGAGAAACAAATAGTATTTGGTATATTAAGAGTAGGTATCTTGAATGGGAGTACAAATTAGTATCAATCTGCCTGCATGTTGTTAGAGTCTCGTTCTGTTGGCTCTCCAAGCTATGACGATCTGTTGGCTCTCCAAGCTATGACGTACTGATTCGCTGGTGGTTCTGCAGGTGTTACGTGAAAGTGTGTGTGTGTGTGTGTGTATGTATGCATGGGTGTATTGGTGTGTGTGTGTGTGTGTGTGCGGATAGGTGTGTGGATTGGTATGTGTGTATGTATGGTTGTGCTTGGGTGTGTTAAACAGTCTACTGTATTGAGTTATAGCAATATCAAATCAAAACATAGCAACAATCAGATTATTTAATCAATAGAAAAAATCTCACTTTTCAAAAAGGATAGACTCCACGAAACCATTTTTCTCCAAGGAAATGATAATGTTCACGAAAATTTAGGAAATAATAAAGTGTATGACTAGATCAATTGAAGAAAGGAATAATGTGTGGATGTTAAATGTTAGAAAATGTCAGAGTTTGAAGGTAAGGTACGAGAAATAAACAGAATTTCAAATACTCTGTCCGGGGCTCGATCTCTGTGTCAATCCACTCGCTGTTCGTTAGATCTCCCGTCCTGTCGGCTCTCCGAGCCATGGTGCTTGCCAACTGAGATTATCAGTAAGCCTGTATGGGGTTGGGGTATAAGAGAATGTGTGTGTGTGTGTGTGTGCATGGGGTGTTTGGCTATTATATTAAGAAATATATTTATCAGAGTAATTCATTGGAAATATTCTGTGTGTGTGAGATGGCGTATTTTGAAGCCGCCTACTGATTGTTTTTCCTGTTAGGGTTCATTGACCTGACAGGAATAAAGCAGGAAGTGTTCTCGCTTGAAAATATCCTATGGGCAAAATGTTTAAGATAAGGCTTATATTGTGAACTATTGTTTCTAGGGAGCAGATGTATGTCTCTCTACGTATAATGTGCATACTTGATAAGTGAGTGTAGTAAATGCTAGCATGGTGTAAGTGTAATGCCTTCCACCCCTAATAATAATAATAATAATACATATTAAAAGTTCTGAAACAAATGAAAAATTTATGACAGTTGAAGTCTGTCTGTCTTGCTGTGAGGACATATTATTTTGGTGTTTATTTAGTTGTCAACTATTCATGCGTGGTATGGACTTGCACTATTATGTCGATTACACAGTTACGTCACTACCCGATTACATCATGCAACTGCATTCCGCCTCCGCTATTCTCGACCTTAAATGGCTGACATCGAATATGTAACACATTAGTTGAGCAGTATACACCAATCAGGTAACACATTAGTTGAGCAGTGTACACCAATCAGGTAACAGGATAGACAGCGAGCATAAGTGAAAGCGTAAGAATGCATTTCCCAGATTTTTTTTTAATATAAAGAGTTGCGTGGGACTCAATCTCGGTAATCCAAAAATAACGTTATATCAATAACTATAAGCAGGAATACAAAGCAAAAATTATTTTTATTTTAATTCAAATATACATTAATATTACATGATCTGCTTGTGAATCGAACCTGAGAGCATATGCCAAAAGTAAGTTTACATTAATTACCCTTAACAGCTACCCGACTCACAAATATAATTTGGTTAAATTCCGAAATAAAATAATATAACATGCTCTGGACAAGAATCGAACCCAAATCCGAAATAAATGTTACATTAATTACCCCTAGCAGTTACCCAACTCATACATAAAATTTGGTTAAAATTGGAAATAAAATAACAATATCCATCTGAAATTTTAATGTTTTCACAATATTCTGTCAGTACACAAAATTTGGTTTCAATTGGTTGAATGTTTCTCAAGATATGACAGCACTCAACTTTTTAATAGCCGCTATTGTGGAAATAAATGTTCGACGTGGTGGAAGACTTTAAAAGGCAGGTGTCCTTACTAATTATTATATGTGTAACAAGTTTAGTGAAATTCAGTTGAAGCGATCAAAAGTTGAAACTGTGCGACACACATCACAGACACACATCACAGACACACACCTATACACACACAGACAGGAAAGAGATCTCATACCGCGCTTTGAAACTTATAAAAAAGAACTTAATCAAGATGGCATTTGCTGAAAATGCTAGTTTATATTTCTGGACAATTACGAGTGTGCATGAGCCAAGGGAAAGTGCGCATGCGCAAATATAGTTCATACACATGAGGACGACTCAACACTAATTACCGCGCATTAGCAGTGTCAGTCAGACACGCTCTCGCAGTTGTGGTATCGATTGCAGCCTCCCCCCACCACCCCTCTCCCCCTCAAATCCCATCTCTTCAGGGGCCATGAGCTCCGCCAGAAATGCGAGGCGAGTGTTAGTTCCCAGCTCCGGCGCGGTAATTAATGTCGACACTCCATGCTGCTGTGACCTCTGCACGCTGCAGCGAGCCGCTTGCTTTTCAATAAATAAATCGCATTTGCCGCGCTTTTTGCACTATTTTCCCCCGCGGTAAAGCCGTAGGGAGGCAAGCCCGTTACCTGCATTTCCCTCTAAATTAAAATCTTCGCGCGAATAGTATAAACACTGGGATGAAAAATTTCAGGATGCAAATTTGGAATTATTGTGTATATTTGCGGAGCAGTTATCGAATTTTTTTTTTTAAAGTCAATCCGTAAATAATATTAGTCGCAGGAATCTAATTAAGAATAACTCATTTTTTTTCGTATTCTGCACATGTAGGTATGTTACACAAATCGATGCTCTTTGTATGCCATGTAAAAATGGGTGGACGGTCATAAACATTCATGGACAGCAATTTGAAAGTACCTGGAACAAAAAATAGGCGTATTAAATTGTGGAATTGAATTTATGCGGTACGTTTAGGCCTTTGGCAGTATTAGCCAACACGTGTGTTTTATTGTGTTATTTACAGTAAGGCATTTATAGAGCTAACCTTAATAAACGAAAATGGTTTCAATATGTTTTTAATGCGTGGGAATATTCTTAATTCAACAGAATTATATACTTCGTCACACTTAACGCCTCCTTTTTTTTCTGGCTATTTACAAAAATGTTCTTTGAGGCAGTAATGAGTTATGATGGCTCCCAAAAACAAAAATTTCACACTTGCTTACAGTTTCGCCAATGGTTGATCTAGCCCAACATTTTGAACCTTGACCTTGACCTTGACGAGCAACTTCATTTCAAATGGCCTGATAACATTCCTGCCGCTCGTTAATTTTCCCCAGTAATTTGTTGTTTCTGTAGATTGTGGTCTCTTCTTCATTTCCCTGAGTCAGTTATGTTTTGGATAAACGACGTGTGACTGGGATGACTAATGTTGACAGGAATAACTGGTTCTTAAAGGAGTAGTGACTTGTTTAAGAATCTACCTAATGTCCAACCACGCCAGGCTTCTCCATCACCAGTAGCTTCTCCCGCTCACCCCTCGACTAAATAAGGAAAAAGTATATAAAACTTTAAATTTTATAAAAGGCAACACAAACGTTAAAATTTATGTGTCGCTATCCCGCCCTTCTCAAGCAGAGGTACCAGAAAGAATTTCAAACTTAGAATACCTACGCCCAAAAATTCTTAATAAACCACTATCTACCAAAAAGTAATTAAGCACCTGTCCACAATGTTTCTTCGGTGGTTGTCAACCCGTTAGAATCTCGTAGGACCATCTTTTGCTTCGTCGCCATTCCTCTTGCAACCATTCCATGTGTTGAGCAATGGATTTTGGCCGCGCCTGACGAGCCCTCACCCGGCGATCCAATTCGTCCCAAAGATGTTCTACAGGGTTGAGGCTGGGTCTCTGGGCGAGCCAGTCCAATCGGCTAGCATTGTTGTCGGCGTACCATTGCATAGTAGCCCTTGAAACATGGCACCTGGCATTGTCATCCTGGAAGTAACACGGGTCCATTCCGTAAAAATGCCACAATGTTGGGAGCATTTCATTATCCGGATTGTTACAATAGGCCCCTGTATTCATGCTACCACGGACAAACACCAGCGGTCCTACGCCGAAGGCCGTGAAACACAAGTCAACTGACGTATTGAACTACCTATCTTCACGGGTGCCCAATTACTTTTTGGTCGATAGCGCATAACCAGATTCTCGATGTGCAGTAAACACAGATCTGGCCACACCCTAGTTGACTTTCGCAACCCAAAAATAAATAATTCTCAAGAGAAATTTCTTTATTCGTTAAAGTGTGCGAACATTTTTATTTTGGTAAGTGGGTTTTAAGTTTTAAATCTAAACTTGTGTAATGCAAGAAATACTGGAAACTCGAAGTATTCTTATTTAATATTATAACATTTTTTCTTATCGGGAATCGGATAAAGGGCAAAGGCTGTGCACATGATGAGGAGTGTTACAATCTGGGGATACCTGCACTCCAAATTTTACAATAGGATTAATGAATGATTGACAAAGCTATACCAGAGAAAGTGAGAGATACATACTCTTCGATACGTTGATCTCTAATTTGTCAGACTTAAAACACAGTATTAGTTAGAAATAGCCAGTGTGAGGGCAAATGGATGCTGGTTTGAGACCAAGGCACTAGCTTGGCTGGATCACTAATCCCATGTGCATTTATCCTGCTCTATCATTCCAGTCACGCGATGGCCATATTGGATTTTACCTTGGCCTATACTTTTGAACTCCATCTTGTGTGCTAATTACTCACTTCCTTTTTACTGGCATTGTGTGAGTTTCCATTTGTCATTCGTTTTTTCGGCAGTAATCTTGATTACCATTGTTTCCGATGCCGATCTCTATAGTGTGCCAGTGGTGGTCGCCATATCGTTTCCAAAGTCCCCTGCTAGGCGACACCAATGTACCTATATATTTAATCTTTCACCCTTAATTTAAGGACGAAGTGTCATTTTTCATATGTAATGCTTTCGCATTCTATCGCTATATATATTTTAATGTAAGTTAAAAATCCTCTGGAGGGGCTGATGCTCGAGCTACCTGAGCGTGTTTTAATAAACACATGCCCTAACCAACTGAGCTATAAGAGAGTTTACACGTGTTACTACTTCTGCCATTTCTTGCCATATATTAAACATATAAATGTGTAGATGTGACTATCACTGACTCTTATTTCAAGTTTATTGATGGTAGCCATCTTGATACAGAAATTTCCCTTGAAATTTCATTCAGTGCTTTTAAACTCGCGTTCACGATAGCATATGAAATCGAAGAAGTTCATTAAATGGTATATATAAAAATGGCAAATTGTATACTTTATTTATTTGTTTTATTCAAACCATATTTCTTATCATATCTTTCTTGAAAATATGTTTTGTTATTTCTTAAAATATTGTTTTATATTACTTATATATATATATATATATATATATATATATATATATATATATATATATATATATATATATATATATATATAAATGCTAAATATATTTTTCCCCCTTCTTTAAATATGAAGTCAAAACAAAAAAGAAACTACAAAAAAAGAGTACTTACAATAATAAAAGTGAAAAAAAAATTCTGAACACTTGCATTTTATAGACTTAAATTAACATAAATTGCAAAAATTATACTAATACATTGTCTCTTGGCATGTTAATCGAGCTTGGTACCAGAATTATCTTCAAAACGGAATTACTATTAATCCAATTAGATGGCTTGTGGCACATGCTTGTCAAACCCAGTGCCACATCCACCATGTATTTGAAATGCTGAGCGCAGCGACCTTGGCCGGCCGCTGAACTGCCTAACCTCTGGCCGACCACTAAATCTTACATTCACGTAGAATGGAAACTACAACACACGGGCTGTTTTTTCGAGGATGAATACTACACAAAAAATTTCAAAAAGACAAATGTACATTGCCTACTTTTAAGAGCAGTGTCCCAGAGTTTCGGGTAAATATTCAGTCACTAGGGTGGGGGGGATAATGCAAACTTGTATGATTTCAAATAAATACTAAACTACTAACCTTACATTATAAATAATGATTACCTGTGTCCACCTCTATGAGTACCTTCGCACTTTAATTACACACTAGTTTTTGACACTGCACATTTGGGATGCGAAATTTAAACATATTAAATGGTTTGCATACATGGCGCTCGAATTGCATTGCAATGGGTTTTAAATACGCGTTTCTCGAAACTATCTAATGTGTCATCCAATGTGTTTAACTACTAAAGAAAACATACAGCAGATGAGGACGTTATGGTAATTTTAAGTCACTGCACATGCTAGAAATATTATTTTTTAGCACTCCGACATACTTTTTCACACCGCATGTCAAAAGTATATTAACATTTCAGGAGTGAAACTATTATAAAGACTGTTCACGATGAAGTGAGCACTTTTCAAATCAACCCTAGAAATAAATCACTGCACCTACCTATGTATATTTTAACGGGCGCAATTAGTGACATGTGTCCAGTAGTGTTGGTAACCATGGAGGGGAAAGTATAATCCATATATTAACGTGAAACAAAAAGTGTTAGGTAACTATTTGTGATAATTTAAATTGCTTCTGTCACTTTCTTTAGTATTTAATGCATTTAAGTGCAGAAATTAGCAGATCTGTACAATATTTACTTTTCTAATAGTTTCTCAGTTTCATTTAACCGAAGCATGAATAAAGTGATGAGGCTCATGGCAATGTTAATGTTACATAAAGCGGAAGAGCACGCAACGTGTACGAGAGTAGGTCTTTAGTCGGGCTTTCAAAACAGCTCATGTTACCGTGAACAGCCTATAGTAACTATTACTGTTCAGAATTTATATCAGTAATATTTTCATATGGTTACAGTAATTATATAAACATCAAATTCACACTTGCATTAATTTATGATTTCAAGTTATAGAATCAAACAGAGACTACAGAATTTTTGTAAAAATTAAAAACTCAATTTTAATAATGCCCTCTCAATTAAAGTGACACATGAATTTACCGAATTGGAAGAATACCATGTCAACAAATTTTCTATGATTAGTATTGATAATTAGACAAAACCGAAGTCAACTTTCGTGAAAGAATCATTTTCATAAAGCATATAATATATGTTCAGCATAAACACTAGGCACAATGTTATTTAACACAAAAAAAATTAATCAATACCAAGTGTTATCGTTGAACAATTCAAAAATAGGTACACAGTATAGTTTGTTGGGCTATTTAGTTATTGTATGTAATCCAAAGATGTCTTAAGTTACCTTATATTCGAATTCGTAAGTTATACCTGACATTTATATTAAATACGAGCACTATAGCACCATCCAAAAATTCGCCAGTTGAAAATACAAATTGTCTTTTGAGACATTTAATACATCACTTAAAGTTGAATGTACGATAATCTCCGTGTTATGAATTCTATCGCGGCTTTGCACCTGCAGTGTTGTAGGTAACCAACCTGGATTCACTTATGTGTACACAAAAGACTGACTCTTGAAGACACTAACTCCTGTCGACTCTTACTCCTGCCAAACTGACCGCTGCAGAGATTGACTCCACCCAAGAATATCTCCACACAAGGTTGACTGTACCTAAGACTAACTCCTCCTAAGACCGACTCCACCTAAGATTGGCTCCCCCAAAGACTGGGTCCACCCAAGAATGACTCGGCAAAGATGAATCCACATGTGGATGACTGCACAGCACAGAACCCACACAGAGAACAATTCCTGTCAAGAATGACTCCCAAAAAATGTACTCTGCTGGGTACTGACAATACACAAAACTAATAAAAATGTTAATACCAAAAAGTATTATTTTTATTAACACATGAGCAATTCATACATATATATTATTCGTAAACTTTAGCATCCACCTCTCGATGTTCGCAATGGTAACCCAGAAACTGTAGCGCGTCAGGAAACCTCACCACATAATTTACGACTGCCAATTATGCCATTTCAGCACCTTCCTGACCAAAAATATTTCTACAAACTTTAGAGGCAGGAACTACTCTGCATAGAAGCTAACACGAATGGGTATCTAGCACAGGGCTTCAAGAAAGTAGGTCTTTGGAGCATAGATTTGTATATATCACATACGAAATAGTTTGGGGCTCCCATCCTCTGTTTGGAGATGCAGAATGTGTCCCCAGACTTGGATTTAAACTTATTAGGATCGCTCCTCAGGTAGGAGTACCTACGTAGTACGAAGCATGGAGTTATTCATGTCATCATCGGCCCTCAGGTGTGTGGTAGAGTGAAAGGTATAAATGTACTCGCGAACGAGATTCAGCAGCTTCTTGTAGTTGCCACTTGCAGCGAAATATCTCCAATATTGCACTTCAGAAATCCTGTTGAACCTCTCGGCAATGCTTTCAGATTGATGTGCATGGAATACATTTTTATGTTACTTTTATTCATCAGATAGATTGGTTTGAACTCGTCCTTTGCGCAATTTGTCCGCCATCGCCTTCGTGATATCGATTGCATTCTTGGACTTACCGGCCTGGCCCCGGCAAATTTGCTATACACAGTAGTGGTGTATGGCAGCCATGGGCAGTTCCCAATTGGCTCATCATATGTAGTCTCCCTTCTTCAGCTCAGCTCTTCAATAACGAAAATAATCACATTGGTGAGTGAATAACTTCCTACTATATGATAAATGACAAGTAGTTACAGCTATTTACAAGTTGATTAAAGTAGTATCATAACACACAGTGTATTATCTTGTCATTTTATATCTCCTTTGGACCTTCGTCATTTTAAAGTGCTAGTCCACTGAGGAGGAAAGCAATATTGTTGATTTTTTCCATGATTTGACTTATAGGCACGGGTCTCGCGTTCGTTATCTTGGTAAAGTGTACTTTCATGTTCTAGAAACATCTTGTATTCCAGCAATTCGAATTCCATGCATTCTCTAGGTTTCGTGCGGAAAAGAAGTTTGTTAATACTGGAGGTTCCATGAGTCTTGTAATCGCCTAATTGGATGATCCCACCTGAAAGATACTCTGTTTCATTGGCAACGAGGAACAAGTTTTTGTCATACCTGTATACACTGTACGTCGTATCATTTTTGCGAGACATATACGATCGAATCCACTTCGTAACGGCAAGATCTAGGGACTGGATCCATACAAACTGCTTGTTTTTGTCGTTGTTATTATTCAAACGTAATTTAATATTTGTTTGTGTGTTTTAACAGTGTGGATGCATTCAGGATAACAGTGATCTTTGGGTTGTTAAAATGTTACCATGGTAAAACTTATTTTCATGTCGTAATGTCATCAGGAAACCAATATACTCATTGCAGACAAGAGATATCCACAAAGGTGCGTCATGATATTCCTTTCTGTCACTTGAAATCAAGGAATAGAAATTCCTCCATAGTTCTCTTCCTGTACGCTGGAGCACGAAAGAAGGCCAATCTGTACGTGTTGTCAACCACTCTACTCCACGTGACATATGACATACCCTCTTAGTAATAGAACCTAATGCTAGTACAGATGGGTGCCTTACTTGTGATCCGAAGAGGCATGGCGAGAAGAACTCGGCTGCTGGAGATCTGCGACGTGCATATAATATACTTGGCTAAAGGTTACTAACAGCTACACAATTTAAAGAAATATTTTTACATTTTGAAATATTTTTGCCAGGGAACAGCAAATGTTTCGGCGTCTCATGGTGCTCCGACAATGGTCAGAAGGAATAGGGATTGAATGATATTTGTTTTAGAGAGAGAGAGAGAGAGAGAGTGAGTGAAATTAATATACTTGTGAATAAAAAGTGCACTTTTAAGCTGTGAAAACCATATTCTTAATCACATCAGAATGTGAATGGGATTTGGAATGCCATGTGCATAATAAATTCGTATCTATTTAAACACTACTTTCATATTGGTCTTACTGAAGCTAGTAAGGACTCCAGTTTACAATTTATAGCCTATAGTTATGTAAAATATTGCTAAATAAGGGACATCGCAATGCTGATGCAAACGACATTATAGCTAAATATATTACAGGGAGCTCCTCTATGTTTAAAACCAGCCTGGGAGGTTTTAAATAAATAAGATAAGCCTTAAATTAAAAGGTAAATTTCAGCATCATAGCCTTTTGTAAAATTATTTTCCTTGTAATGATTATATAGATTATTAAATAAGATATGTCAAATCTTTAAACTCAATAAATTAATCTTTATGTCAGGGGAGGTTGTGGAACTATTAAATAATAACTATAAGTTGAAATTATTTTGCTGTGAAATTAAATATTATGTGTTAAGTCATACATCAATTACTCCACAAAACAGAACGATACTGTTTATTGCAAATTCATGAGATGCATATTAAGATGTTGGGAGTAAGCAATACCACCTCTTGATTTATCTCACATCTCTCAATGGTATTCAGTCTAATTCCCAGAACAATATAAGTTTCAGTACAGTGTTACAGTATGTCTAGAGAACTACACTTGACCAGTAAAGCAAACTTATCTTTGTCAGTCATAACATTTTACAATCTTTTCCATACAAATTTGTTTATTCTGGATTCTTGATACAACTGTCCACGAAAAAAGTAGAACTACAATAAGAATTATTTATTTATTTTCTGTTATAAACTACGTCTACTAATGTAAACTGACGTAATGCAATTACGTAAAATTATAGATTGTCCATGGGCCTATAATCATGGTAACTGTTATGTATCAGAAAATCTGATTTGTTCTGTTTTCAAATGTATAAAATCAATGGGTTTCTTGAAACTCTTTGGTGTACTTTATAATTATTTTTGTTACTTAATTATAATTGAGTTTTAATAAATACAACATTTTTCATGAATATGGTAAATCGTATAGAAAAATTTGTACCTGGTCAGCCAAGGTTGCTCATGCTTTGTGATCACTCTCGCACCTGCACCCTTACTGGGCAATGCAGGGGTGTACACGCAATACACATCGATTTGTTATTGAGACATACTGCTGTCATTTTAGGCACTTAACTGTTTCGAGAATCGAAAACACTGTTCCTAAGGAATTTACAGTCATCTGTGAACGCAATGCAACGGAAGTCAACACATGGTGCAAAATCGGCTGGACCGAAATACTGTACCCTTTGGACGTGGTAAATATGTAGGTGTTGCTAATTCAGAACCTCCAGGACTATGCTGGGAGCAATACCCATTGCACGCGTAATTTTTCGCGTACTCGCTGATGGGCTCTGTTCAACGTGATGCAGTACATACTCCTCCAATTTGGAGTGTGGCGTCTCTTTGGAGAACCGCAGTCGTTTCTGTCAGTGGTGAAAGTACCTTGTTCTCGGAGCCATTGCATAACTGTGGCAAAAAGAGTATGTGATGGTGTCGCACATTGTTGATAACATTCTTGATACAGTCGACTAGCTACTCTTACATTACCTTCAGCTGTGCCATACACACGGATCATGTCTGTGTATTCCGCAAACGTGTACTCGACCATGTTTAATTGGAGACACGAAGGTGCGTGAAAGGGGCTCGAGGTATGTCGTATGCCATCAGGGGATTGTCTGAAGTTATGTACTGCCTACCTAGTTAAGTACCAAAACAGGCACATCCGAGACACTACTATTTCCTTTAGCGGAAGTGGACGAGTGATACACCTGATTTGAAATGGTTGTAGCACAGAAATGGTACATTTCTGGACATGTGTTGTCATTCAAAATATAGTATACTCAGTCCCCTCTACAAGTCTTAGGAGTTTGTACAGGGAATTTCCGAGAAATCTGTATAATTTTTGTATCAGGCCCACATGAATCTCTTTCTCATTGAAAGTGATTGCTATCTCTGTCATATCGACAGTACTTTTTCTGATATAATTTGGCCCTAATATGATATTTTGTAGAGCAGTCATTCTTCTGCATAGTCGATCCTTTCCTGCCTCCATTCATAATGTGGACACTTTTTCAAGTCTTCTCTGTGTGTGTGTTCCTTAATGTCCTTCGTGCTATTTGCACAAAAGGATTATCGTTATTGCATTTATAATTGTCTTTGTCAGAGTTCTTTTATCCTTCTAATCCACAGATCAACATCGTTTAGTGCTTTTGTAATACATACATTGATACCCGTATTGCTATCACTTAAAGCACCACAATGGAACCAGAATTAAATTAGATTAATTTCTCTCTTTGTTTGTGTAATGTATTATTATTCTTTCACCTCGTAGTTGTGTATGTGATATAATTAAAGCTTTATTACAATTTTTATTTTATTTTTTAAATTATTTACATGATTCTGGTTGGATTATATATCAGCTCTACACATTTTCACAAAGCAACACCGTTTTAAGCCAGTAAAAAATGAACAAACTATAACCAAATTTTCTAATAACGTGGCTATAGTAAACTTCGTGGAGTAGTGGATAATGGTTGCTTCTCATGCATGAATTCAAGGCTTGATTCCCTATATAGGTATTTGGCATTTTCAATGTTTGTAATTTGTGGGTTGGTCTCATCTCCGTACTACAGAATAAATAATAACCACCAGAGAATCGCCCTACATAGTTGCCGGGTGTGCTGTAGTTACTATCGCCATCTCGATGATTTAGGCTTCACCAGACTACTTGCTTAGATTAATTCCATTCACATTAAGCCCATAGAGATGACCACATGATGGAAAACTATCCTGCTCAAATCTCATCAAAGTTTACCCTTGTTAGTTAGGTACACCCCCGCTCCAATCGCAATACAGAAAATTTATCTGTGGATTATACATTGACTAGAGAGTGTGTTAGTTGAATTTCTTCCCTGATTGAGGCTCTTAGCTGAAATGATGAGTAGTATAATGTTTATTTTGGTGTGAAAGCAGGAATTTAATTGGCATCGCATGGATGATATCAGTGTGTATGTGTGTGCAGGAGGATTTGTGGTGAAGGACAACCCGTGGGTGTGCCACTGCGATCTAGTGTGGCTGGGGCAGTGGCTTCGGCGCTGGCTGAGGGAGACAGCGCAGGTGCACACCATGGGGCTGGACGAAGCATACAGAGCTCAAGCACAGGTTCGCGAGGCAACATGCACAGACCCAGCTAATGGTCAGGTGACTGCCCTAGTCGACCTGTACCCAGAGGTGCTAAGCTGCCACGCGAGTGCGCTGAGTCAGGGTGGAGCATCGTCCTGCTGCTGTCCATGTACCCAGTGCCTCGTGCTACTGTTGTTCGTCCATGCTGCCATGAGGTGACTGTCCTCTCCACAGCGAGCCTGGCCATGGACTTGGAACCTGCCAGTAGCCAGGTGACAGCCCTTGTAGATCTGTACCTAGAGGTGCTGAGCAGCCATGTGAACACGTTCAACCATGGTAGTACCTCGTCCTGCTGCCCATGTACCCAGTGCCTCGTGCTACTGTTGTTCGTCCATGTTGCCACGAGGTGATTGCCCTCTCCACAGAGAGCCTGGCCATGTACTTGGAATCTGCCAGTGACCAGGTAACAGCCCTTGTATATCTGTACCCAGATGTGCTGAGCATCAATGTGAGCATGTTCAGCCAGGGTGGAGCGTTGTCCTACTGCTGTCCTTGTATGCAGTGCCTCTTGGTACTGTTGTTCATCCATGCTGCCACGAGGTGACTGTCCTCTCCACAGAGAGCCTGGCCATGGACTTGGAACCTGCCAGTGGCCAGGTGACAGCCCTTGTAGATCTGTACCCAGAGGTACTGAGCATCCATGTGAGCACGTTCAACCATGGTGGTACCTCGTCCTGCTGCCCATGTACCCAGTGCCTCGTGCTACTGTTGTTCGTCCATGCTGCCACGACGTGACTGCCCTCTCCACAGAGAGCTTCGCCATGGACTTGGAACCTGCCAGTGGCCAGGTGACAGCCCTTGTAGACCTGTGTCCATAGGTGCTGAGCTGCCACATGAGTATGCTCAGCCAGGGTGAGGCCTTTTTCTGCTGCCTGTGAGGATAGTGCCTCGTGCTGTTATTGCTCGTCAATGCTGCCACAATCTAACTGTCCTCTCCAAAGTGAACTTAGTCACATATATGGATCCTGCCAGTGGTCAGGTGACTGCCCTAGAACTGTAGCTGGAAGTGCTGAGCTGCAATGCGAGCGTGCTGAGCCAGGCTGGTACCTCGTCCTTCTGCCCACGTGACCAGTGCTTCATACTACTGCTGATGCTTCAAGCGGCTAGAAATGACGGGCCTCTCTACAGCAGGCCTGACCACATATTACACCCACAAACTGGAGCAGAGAGTGATGGCTCTGCTCTCTTAACGGTGCCATATATCAGAGGGTACACTGTATGTCCAGCGTACAGTAGCACAGGAAGGCTAACGTCAAATTACGCACATACATCACATGCCTCGTATTTTCGTCATAGCTTCTTGTGCAAGCCACTGAACTGGTGTGTGACTTTTCATCGGTAACTTGC
Organism: Dryococelus australis; assembly: GCA_029891345.1. Lineage (NCBI taxonomy): Eukaryota > Metazoa > Arthropoda > Insecta > Phasmatodea > Phasmatidae > Dryococelus > Dryococelus australis. The sequence goes on along the minus strand of CM057004.1, from coordinate 9,234,675 downwards.
ATCTGCGAGTCTTAAAGCAGTGACGATGTAATTTATTAGTTTAATAATTACATTGTTATGCTATACAACCCTGTATAAATTGAAATATTCTGTACAGATATTGGCATACAGAAAAGTATATCTAAAGCCGCTGCATATCTTTGTTCGAATTCAAAGATTCTTGTAACAAATTGCATATCGAAAAGAACTTGTAAATCTAATGTACAGCCCTGCCAATAATTTACAAATTAAACCAACAGAAAACTCAAAAGTAATTATTTTGCTACTTTCTAATGCAGATCTTATTTGTTGTTGTAAATTCTGTTGTATTTACTTTGGGAAATTGCCTAATTCTGTTGGTTTTGTTGTTGATATTAGTGTATCTTAGTGGTTTTCATTTGTTCCAAAATGATTGTATTTGTTGTTTACCATTGTATCGTCAGTGTGGTTTCTGCTAATTTCTGTTGTGTTTGGTGATTTCTGTTGTAGTATTCTTAATAGTTTCCATAGATGTCTGATATGTTCTGTTGGTTTCTTACATATGTCCAGCTTTTTCCATTGGTTTATGTTCTTATTAAAAACGATGGATATCCGCAGTGGTCCCAGCAGTTTTCGCTTGTCTCTACTGTGGACTCTTGGTTTTTATTTTGTTTTACCTATTGGCTTGTGATTTATTTTCAATGATTTTTAATAGCTTGTTGTGCTTTGTTGATTTCTAGTGTACTGCTAGGGTTCTTCATTGCATTATGGTGTTTTTTGTTGTTTAATATTTCATCATCATAAGCTACATTTGAAACCTACTTCATTTTATGTCATTTGATTATCGTTGTAAAATATGCACATAGAACTATTCATTTAAAAAAATGGAAGAAATGTATGAAAATCTATGAGAAAAATATAACTTTTTTTTCCTATGCGAAGTGAAATAATATATGAAAATTAATAAGTAGGAGCGAACTGTGGTGGGAATTTTAGGAACTGATAACATAAAAACCTCTCACTATACAACTCATTTTTCCCACAGTCCGGAAATGTAAAGACATTTTTTAATTTTTTATCTTGCATATCAGAGGCTCTAATTGTTCCGTGCTTTATTGCAAGCATTTTCCGTTGGTTTTTTCTCTGATCTGTTGATTTACGTTGTTTTATAGCAGTTTTTCCAGGGTTTCTATTTTGTTCTGTTTTATTATCAGTAGTTGCCACAGCTTTATGTTATGTTTTTGTTTGTTTCTATGACATGTTATACAATTGAATTTTGTTGTATTTCTGGTAGTTATTACCATTTTCTATGGTTTTTGGTAGCTTGTAGTTCATTTCTTTCTGTCGAATTCTGTATAAGACCCAGTGGTTTCAATTTGTTTGTATTGTGTTATGTGTGTTTATATCGCAAAAAAATCCTATTGGCTTCTGATGCAAATTGTACAGTTCTTGCTTAGTTTAATTTGTGTTTTATTGGTTTCTGTAGAATTTCCATTGTTTTCCATTGGTTTGTGTTCTGATTTGTAGGTTTTCATTGTATTCCACCATATTGGATTCTGCTGTATTTCTGGTGGTTTCTGCTGGTCTTGTGTTGCTTTTGTTTCAATTGCGTTTCTGCGTTTCCCATTTGTTTATGTTATAGGATTGATTTCTGTTGGTTATCGTCATGTTAGATTTTGTTTTAATTTCTTTATATTGTATTACCTGTATTATCCATTATTATTATTATTGTACTTATTGCTTTCTGTGGTAATTTTGGGTTTCGGTTCTGTTTTGCTCTGTTATATTCTGTTGTATTTCTCATTGGTTTTCACTACTTCCTGCTGTGTTTGGCATATATTTTATTTCCACTATCTCTCATAGGTTCCCTTTCACATGTATTAATTTATTTTACTATTGATACAATTTTTTCCCCTAAAATAAGTTTTTTTAAATATCAATGGATAATGTTTTTACTTGAATGTATTAATTTTATCTATACTTATGTTTATTAATTTTGCTAGATATTAAATTAGGATAATTAATAGATGCAAAGAAGATTTTTTTGTATGAAGGGATACATTTCACTCAAATACAAAATTACTGAAACACGGTGTAAATATCACAGAAATTAGAGTACATTACAACAGAAACCAATAGAACTCAATAGAAACCAGGGGAAAACATTAGAAATGCAACAGAATCAATTACGGACAAAAACCACACTCATTACTGCAGAATACACAGGATGAAATTAAATAGAAACCAACAAAACTCAACAGAAACAAATTGAAAACAGTTCAAATGGATTCATTTGCCAAAAATATTGATTACCCTGATGGTTCCATCGCAGGCGCACGTAAGCGGGTACATGCACAGATCATTGTAGTATGTATACGGAAAACATCAAAATAATGCACCATACAAAGCATTTATTGCAAACCATCAACCCTTCTGGGTTGCACCTAGTATGGTATTGGACCACGTGTAGCTTGGAGAGAGGCCGTGATACGGTCAGGCATAGTGGCATACAGATATCGGATGTTCTCCTGAGGAAAATTCTGCCGCAGCTGGCGTAACTGACCCTCTAAATCCACCGTAGTTGTCGCTGGCCAAAGTTTACGTCCTATCTGATCCCAAATGTGATCGAAAGGTGAGAGGTCTGGGTACCTGCTGGTCAAAGAAGCGTTTTGACATCACGAAGGAAGGCCAGAAATACCCTGTGCTGTGTGAAGCCGGGCATTTTCCTGCTGAATAATGGAATCGGCAATCTGCACCAGAAAGGGGAGCGCAGACGGTTGCAGAATTTCCTGGACATGTCGCCAAGTCATCAGGGTTGCTTTAATCACCGCCAGTTGGGTAAGGGGATCGTAGGAAATTTCACACCACACCATGACACCTCTGGTTGGGGTGGTGTGCCGCTCTACAATGAAGCGTGGATCCTAGTGCTGGCCAGGATTCTCCAAATTAGAATTCAGTGGTCGTCTGCATACAGATAGAACCTTGATTCGTCGCTGAACACCACTCGTCCCCAGTCCACAAGTTGCCATGCTGCCCGATCTTGGCAGAATATCACACGTGCTCTGCGATGCTCAGGTTGTAATGGTACATGTCATAAGGGATAGTGCGACGATATATCCTGCTCTGTTAGCCACCTAGATATGGTACTGGTGGACAAAGGCTTATCCCTAGCTGCAGCGACATGTCCCTGGATGGTGTTCAGCGATGCCTGTAGAGTGCTTACAGTCTGTCGCATGATGGAACAATCCTTCCTGCTGGTGGTCTGCTAGGGTTAACCCAAGATTCCTCACCGGATACGCGTACTTTTCTCTCCTCTTTGCGTCCAACACCACACCAACTCACAGTGTAAGCTGAATGTTTCAAATGGGGAGCAATGAGCCGGAATGCCCAACCTTCCCCCGGGAGGCCGACGATTCGGCCTCTCTCAAACTCATCCAGCTGGGCAAATGGTTGTCGAATGTGTCGTCACGGTATGCTGCTTGTCCACTGTAGTTGGTTCTGTGTCTCACACAGCTACTAACGTGTAATGAAGGAGGGAACTATATGTCCCCTAGATCTGCGCAAGCAAACCACGTCGAATGCCAGTATATGATGATACTGTGGGACAACATTCGTTGTACTGGCCGCGCGATTCGTTCATGTTTATCAATTTATTTTTTGCAAACGAGTGTCAACAAAAAAATAACTAGTTTACCAAGCCAGCGGAAAACAGCCCAAATACGACGAAAACTATTAAAACTCGGCAGAAACTTGTGGAGACAAAAACTGTAACGGAATACGATAAGGTTAAATACAAGAAAAAACAACCGAAACCACTGAAATGTGCTCAGTTTGTTAAGCTCGCATACAATAGGAAACTGTGCGAACCAATGTATTCCTTTGGCTTTCCAACAGAAAATAATGGTATCCAATAAATATACATAAAGATGCAGCTTTCATACAACATGAACCACTGACATTTCAGTTGGTTTATGTTGGTTTCTAATAAATATATTGGTAGGACGCCCTGTAACATTTTTAATATTGCACATAAATAGCCATACCACAAGGTACCTGCGAAGCCGCTGCATAGCCCTGCACTTTTTTGTAGATTCTCTTTAGAAATTTCCATAACAAATAGTGAAGGTAAAGCTATCCGTCTAACATTTAATTTTTCTTTATAAATTATTATTTATATATTGAAATAGGAAATGGAAAATATTGAATAGGAAAAGAGTCTCGATTGCTTTTCTTAAACAGACATAGAACAAAAGATAATTATTAAAATAAACTATTTGACTGTAGCTGTGACCAGCTCACGGCGGACTTGGCATGAGGTAGAGTTGAGGCGCATCTTCGCCCCACATGCGGAAATTCTTCGTTTTAATGTCATAATTTCAGTTTAAGAGTTATCATAGGATATGTTTGATTAAAGAAAATGTACTGTTTAGTTGTATGATACTTTTGTATCTAAATAAACACACCCCGAAGTTGTATGTCATTAGATATTGTTATGGAACTTGTTAATAAAATTGCAATAAATTGTTTAACCACGATTAAGGTGAGGCATTGAAAAAATTGCGATATAATCTGTCACTACATTGTAAATTCGGCTCCTGACAGATTTGTAACTTAGAATTTTGGTTTGTAAACTTGTATAAAATTCATTAAATTGAAATAAACTTATTTGCACAGTATTTATAATAGTTTAATTTTTTGTTAATATTTACTCCTACAATACGGCCTTTCTTTCCAAACTAAAAGATGGCGCGTAGCACGTGCCCCTTCCCTAAGACCGTTTGTCCGGCCGAGTACCCACCGCCACTGCAGCTGGGATGCGCGCTCTGCAGACGTGCAGGGCGCACTGCGAGTTCGCAGTGTGGGGAAATGCAAGGGCAACGCAGGGCACGCCATTTCATCAGTGCTATGTATAGTGTGTCATCCAGAGTTCTTGTGTAATTAATATAGCATGTAGTTGTTAAGCTTCATCAGGTAAGGCAGGCAGGAGATAGCATGTAAGTGCAGTAAGTAGTTCCCCAGCTTGGCCTGCTCTCGTGTCGGGGTGGCAAGTAAGTAGCGTCCAGCATCGACGACGATGGTAGCGTGTGACTGCGAGCTCTGCGTTTTCCCGCGCACCAAGCGGTATGCATCTGTTTTGGACTGACAATTTCACTACAATAGCATAATTGTCGAGGAACCGTTTTCATTTCAGCTGCTCGATACACCACCCTCACTTCCCCGTGGTTTTGCATTGCCCGGGGGAACACAAAGCACCCCAATTCTATGTGTGTGACATAGGCCACTTTATCAGTGTAACCGTGATGACCAATTAAGTCAATTCCGGCGTGTAAAGTGTCTTCTAGAGAGAAGTGTTAGTTCAACCAAATAAATACCCTGAGAACTGATCGACGAGTATATTATTTTGGTCGTCGGAAGGCATTTAAGGGCACGGGTCATAACAATATCCGCCTTCATTTTGCAAGTGTTTTCAGCAGTGTTTAACGTAAGTATGTATAAGGTGTTCCATTGCATCGTATCTGCATGGGCGTGTTAATAGCCCCAATAATTCGCATCGCGAGACGTAATAACATATTTAAGTTTGTCAACAAAATTCACTACAACATCACGACATGTAATCAGTCCATGGATTACCGTTTAGCAAACATCAAACAATAGCATCTCTATGTCCACAGCAGCAGATGGGCAGAGGTCAAGAATTCAATGGGAGTTTTCGTCCGGGCATACGGCCCACAGCATCCCGAGATCACAGAGAGTCATCGTGATACATCAACATACATCTTCCGAGTACTTGGTGAAGTTCTCGGAATATGAGATAACCAAATCGGCAGTTGATTTTACATGAACTATCTGCACCAAACCTATTGTTCTGGCTGTGCTGCTAACACATTAATTAAAATGATATAAATCACTCTTTTGTCCACTTTTTCGGGAGACGTGAAGAATTATACGTGCGTTAATGTAAATAATGCACAGGCACATTCATAAATTATCTCACGAAGTCCAGAGATCAACAACTTATTTCATTGGAACATGAACGCATTAAACTATGTTCTACACTTTTATGACTATCTATAGTGAACATGTTAAAACATTAATAAACTATATTTTCTTCTTGGCCTTCAGAGTTGAAAATGCAGAAATGTTTAATGAGTAAAAATTAAAAATGCAATGAATGAAAACCAATAACCATAAACCAGTGCACTTCTCAGTGAAAATAAGAAGTGCCCGTTTTATAGGGTCTACGGTTATTCACATTAGTATTTGTAACAGAATATTGCATTTTATTTACTGTGTGAATGTAATTTGTTTTTGAAAACATGATGTAAACACTAACGTATGTTGTATTGCAATAATTAGTTTGACATCAGACAAAGTGATACAAACGGCTTAAAATTGTGGTTTCTGGTTTGTTATTTACTGCGCTTGTCAACTCTTTTGTTATTTATAATAAGATGTTTAAACTATTCAGTACATAGGAATAGTAGGTTCCTTGTCAATGTAAGGGAGGAAATGCGCAGATGCGCATAGCTCCACCAAAGTGGATGATGTCACAGCGGCCATATTTATGTTTCTGACTTTGACATTGAGGAGATGGTCATTGTGTTTCTGGTCGCCCTCCTGTTGCCACCCGCTATTTTGATTTCGCTTATTTTACCTTAAATTTCCCATTTCCCCCTCAAAACTTCCTTTTCTCCCCTCAAAGTGTATTGCTTTTCCTTCTAATTTCCCCCTTCTCCGCGAAACCCCCGAAATTTTTCGTCCAAAGTCATAGAAGTTTATCGTATCTTAATTGTTAGTTTACCACCACTGCAATGAGTGTGTCCGCCATATTGGCACCTTCTAAGAAAACATCCTTTCAATGTTGAGGCGCTATGTCAATAGCCTTATTTAGCTAAAAATAGTGCTGCTGCTTAATTTGCCTCAGTGATTGCAACTGATAAGTGGGGAGTCAAGCATTATCTTTCATCTTGGATTCAATGGGCCCTAAATGAAAGTTATACGTATATTGTAGCACACGTATTTTTGACGATCAATATAACACATTTGCATTTTTAACACATAATGTACACTTTACCCTATTTATACTTGTATTCTACGATATATTATTATTTTGTAAGATGAAAATGTAATTTATATGTTTATTTTTATATTTGATACAATTTGATTCATTGTTGAAATGTTCTGTATTTTTCGCTGGTCTCGCATATTTATATTTCGCTCAGGTGTTTTACTTTGTTAATTAACTATTTCAAGACCTATAACTCTAAATTTCCAGAACGCTGGGATGTTAAGTGGCATTTAGAGTTGAATTTGGATTCTGAGCCCTGTGATTGGTCGGAAGGTTCAGCACCTTCCTTAAGCTAGGGATAGCGTCAGGAGGTTCGTTCACTGAATTAGCATCTGGAGCCGGTAGGAAGGCGATGGACCACACACCCGTGTGGTTGGCTGTGTGAGATATTTTAATTATGATAAGTATAAGGGAAGTGCGAGTATCGCCCTGAATATTGAATACTAAGAGATGTCACACGAGGTGTAAGAGAACAGTAAGTATGCCTGAGAGAGCTCCCTCCACGTTAGTATTCAGGAGCTAGATTGTTACTCGTTTTGAATCAGGCCATTGGTCTGTAAGCTGTGCGCTTGTGTTTCCATTCGGACTTTACCCATGCTTCCCTTGACTTGGGAGAGGCCCGCCTACGTCATGTCCCAACAAGAAAATTACTTTCTTCAAGTATGAGTCATCAAAGCTAAAAAAAAAAGTTTGTATTTATATAAATAAAGCTACAGAGACACATAAAATATAATTCTCAATGTACTCTAATGTTTTGCTCAGCCACCATTTTGTTAAGTTTTCAGAGTTCGCATTTACCACCAACCCCCCCGCCCCCGCCCCTCCCCTACCCAGTTTACCATGGGAAACATGAGAAGTTTCTTCCTGCCACCGGGAACTAGAGAAGGTACATTTTAACTGATATAATTTTATGAAAGTAATAATTTTATAGAGTTAGATATTTTTAAGATTTTGATCAGTCAAAGACATTTTTTTTTTTCCTTTTTGGAAACAGATCATGAGGGTATAGGAGCTTAACGGCCACTACCTCAATTATTATTTTGAGTTTCTGCAGTCAATTTTATTTAATTTATATCTAAGGGAACAATAATAATTTTTCTTGAATTTTAACCACTCTGATTTTTTCAAATTAAATGCTATGATTTTTCACATAATGTTCTGACTATTGCATGGCATAAGCATTGCTGATTATTTTTGTGCCTCTGAATGTGCTACCCTCCTGAACGAGTGTTCCGCGAACGTATGCAAATGGCAAACATACCTGTAAATAGTGTGGTTAGAGGAAATTTGAGTTTGTGTTTGTTAACTTTTCTACAGCCTGAACGAGGCCGAGTATTTGCATTTTCTCAGGTTGAATATTAAGTCACTGCAGTGCTCTCCACATTATTAAGTTGCAATTTAATTTACATAAGGGAGGTAAAGAGTTAATATTGGGCAAAAAATACTGCGCAGATAGGGTATGCACTCTACCGAACTATCAACTATATAATTTTAAGCTATCACATATAGATTCATGTTTCTAGAGTTGTGTACCCATTACTCTGGCCAAGGCAAATAAATTTTATCTAACATATTATTCACATTTTCACACATGTTGTATTGTTGAGCGGCACTTACTACATCTGTTGTCTTGTATGCTATGTTACAATATTCTATATATTTTATTTAACTTTTAAAACTTACAAACGTAAAGTTATCTAGCGATGTGTATAATAAAGGCCCGTATCTTCAAGGAAAAATGTATTGATGCCACGACCATCAGATATGGAAAGCATACTATTTCAAATATAGTTATGTATTACATTTTTACAGACATAAAAGTATAGAGCGACATGTCTACAAACTCATATTGTCAAAGAAAATTATATTATGTTATCACAACTGCCGAATACAAAAAAAACATAATTTTACTATATATATATATATATATATATATATATATATATATATATATATATATATATATATATATATATATTTATATATATATATGTTTAACTTTTATAAACAAGTGTATCGAATGAAATTTTTATGGATTTGTATTTTTAAGGCACATAAGCATGTTTCGTCAGAAAATATGTATTATGACTATGACAAATGCAACATTAAATTTTATATGTATATAAGTGTGCTATTAAATATACCACGTGTTATATAATTCCAGACTTGTGTTTTCAAATCGAATGTTAATGTAACATTATGTTACTGTGCCACTACTCTTAACAAACTGCTACCTTTAGTTACACAAATAAAATACCTTTAAATTGTGTGCTGGAGAAACTGTGGCACAGTTCACTATATTTTACAGATTACTACATAATTAATAACTATGTTTAATATTAACAGCTTACTCAGAGGAATTTAATTAAATAAAGGAAACAGTATATCTAGTATATTGGTAACCTGTGAATTTTTCATAAATATAAGAAGGATTACTTTCACTCATAAAATGTAAATAATAGCATCATAAAAGAAAAAAACATAAACAATTGAAGTTTGAAAATTAAAAATTATTAGTGTTCATGTCGGATATTGCTTTGTCCGCGAGAATCCAGACATCAACGTTGATAACACTGGCCGTCATGCTGCCAGCAGTTATAGCACACGGCCTTTCCCATATTTCATAAAGACGGAAGGAGTAAATAGTACATTACATTAACATTAAAGAAGACTGGGATGTTCCGTTACAGACTCGAAACGAAGTTAAAAGTAGAAAACTACAAGGACCCTCTGCGAACAGAGAAAATAAAACCCATCCAGATTAGTGACATGACCTAACATTTAGAATACACTTAAAAAAAAAACGAATAACGTATAAAACTTACCCATAAGGAGAGTTCAAGAACATTACGATGACGTGTGCTTTCTTGCACATGATGGGTCACTCCACAAAAAAAAATGATAAGACTAATTACCCTACATTGTACTAACAACTGCATTAGAAAATACACTAACTTCATTATAGTTAGCTCCGGTCTCACTGTGTGACTACATTTTCTCTTGTTGCCAGGACGAAATGCTGTTGCTAAAGAAATGTGCGTAGGTGCCTTGTCTAGCGATGACCAAATGCACTCGGCCAAGCATTTCCGACGCGGAGATGTATGCATCAGCTAGCGCGGTGGAGGGAAAGCTAACTTAAACTTTAGTTTCAGACCTACCGCTAGATGGCACAGGCATGGACAAACACTCTTCCAGATGGTACAAAAGACAAACTTTTTATCATGGCGCAGCCTGAAGATTGTAAACACAGCCAACATTTCATGCACAGGGAAGCATTGCTTTAGAATTTCAGGTGCAACTGGAGTTCCAAACGCAAACATGACTGAGAGAGTCCAACCAGCACCTAACAAGAAAGGTGATCCCACCGAAACTGCTCATGTGAAATTCATGTTGCCTGCCAGCTTTCCTGCCAGGCTCTGTCTCTTTCAAACGCAACGCTATTGGCTGCTTCTCATAATTCCCCCAAAATTGAGGTGATAACATCTTTAAATTCCTCGCGCAACCAATCTAATTCATATCCCTGCCTTTCAGTGAGCTCCGCAGACGAAACTCCCTGAAATTGAAACTTTTTGAACGTAACGTTGGCTGGATTTTGTTTGCAGAAGTCAAATAAAAGCTCCTTATTGTGTACATTCAATGTAGCTTCATTTATACCAAAAAATATATTCTACCCCCAACAATAAATCATGTCTGAGACCTGGAAGTATCCTAAAAGTCAAACTTTCATCAAAAACTATCTAATTTTTTTCTTAAAAAAGGCTACACAATTTGAATTTACGACCCCTCAATTTGCTAACGAAAACCCGACAGTTTCTCGCTTGATCAAATTTATTAACCGTTTTCTCAAATGTTTCAGCAGATAATAACACAATTTATGACTGACAAGAAAATAATTGACCTTTGAGTCCAGTAATGCAAATATTTTAATTTCTTTTACTATCAGACCCGACACATATTGCAACCCATACTGACGCTCAAAAGCTACACCATAAATATTACTTTATCCCATAACCTTCTCTCTATGAAGGCATTTGGTTCTAATATATTCTTTTCCTTGCAGAAAAAACAAACTAGATATTTATGCCGGTCACTAGAACTTCTATATGTTAAACTAACCTATTTTGTTTGAGTATACACTGCCCTATCACTATTCTTACCTCCTTTCCGTTGTTCCTGAGACATAGTATTTACACATTTTTTGAAAAACAGTATTTAGTTAGATGAATAGATCTATTAAAAATGAAACATGAGCGACCCACTATTGTCTTCGTTTCATCATTTTCACTTTTGTATACTTTAAGTGGAGCAGTATTCGCAGCACAATTTCTCAAACGGATTTCTAGAGCAGAGCTTATTTCAATAGCTGACTCAGGGTAGTAGGTCTAGCAGAAAACGTAAAAAAACCTTCTCTTTTACGGTAACAAGTTATGAAACATTACTTGGGTTAGATATTCTTCCCCACAAGGCAACCCAATTATACCTACTATAACAATTATCTCAGAAACAAAGTCCTTCAATGTTTGGTTGGATGTTCGATACCTCTCCAATAAGTGTAATATTAATTTGGAAATCGCAACATCACTGGCTACACTCTTTAAAACAGTGTTAGACAGTCGACTCGTATACCAATTTTCCTTACTAGTGACACTAAATATAAATCGAAAGTCATAAGACATGTTGAAAGTAGCTGCAGCATACACTATATGCCTAGGGCATATGTTCAAAGCTAATACCATATTAAGAGAAACATAAAAGCTACAACTAATGTTAAATTAGAATCACGCATGTCAGATATTTTTGCTAACAAACCAAGAGCAAATTTTTTTTTAAGGCCCTGATTATCGGGCAGAACTCATCTCCACCAACGGGTCCTTTCACGCCATCAGCTAGTCCGTCTCCTCGCTTAACGAGAACTCGTTATACAAATATATAATTGGGAGTTACGTCTTTTCTCACGAATTTTCCAGTGTATCAAGTGATAACATCATATATAAATATAAAATGTCCTTTTGGACACATACAATATCCTCGTGTTTATTTTGTAAAGGTACGTAAGACATAAAATATCCTGGCGGAAAAATAATGTTTTCGACCTAATTTTTTCATGAGGAATCACCTGCCGAAGTTTGTCAGTAGAGTTTAGTTCTACCCTATATATGTATTAGAAAGTACAAATAATAAAACATTTAAACACCTAAATTTATTATATTTTACACATGTTAATAAAATTATTATTGTTGGAAGAATATTTATCATAATTAATTTAATGTTAAATGACTAAAAGAAATGGAAAATTCCTTCCTGATGTACCTTCAACACTTTTATTCGCTTCAATAATTAGATAAATACACTAAAGAGCGTTCTACAAACAAAGCAGTAGAGACTGAATCAAGTTAATAAACAACGAGAGTATCATTTAGAATTTATGCAGATCTTGAATCACTATTGAAAAATATACAAACAACAATGCCAAATCCAAAATAAATAAAGCTATTTAAACTGACGAAATATTCAGTTTTAAAACAAAACGATGCCTATAATGGTTTATATAAAAGCATATTTAATTAACGATTTAATATATCAAAGAGAAACTAAATAACAGAGAATTAACATTAATGATGAATCATTTGCAATTAAATATCAATTGTACGAAAAATTTGGATTATGTTATTATATTGTTTGTAGTTGTGGAGATTATAAATGTCTAGTTGTCTATAGAGGCCCAAATCTACATACAAATGAATATAATTAATTTAAAAAGAAACAGAGAAGAGTGAAGAATTGTATTCACAAATAGAACCAATGAAACCATTAACTAAAGAATAAATAGTTATTTATTATAAATGAAGCATGTAAGCGAATGCAATTATTCAGAAATAATTACAAAGTAAATCATGACAGTAATAATATCTGGTAACTAAATTAATTCTGTTTGTAATAATTGAAATCTACGATTAAAGCTACTCTGTTTTGTACTAATTATTTTTCATAATCTTGCTGGTTCTGATGAACATTTATTTATTCAAGAACTATAACATGGTAATAAATAAACAGATATGATAGGAAATAACGAAGATATATATATAAAATTGGAACACAAAGGAATAATTTAAAAAATTGATTTGTTCTTTTTTTTTCGTGGCCAGTAGTAAAAATAAATTATCGCCGAATTTAACTAAAGAGCCAATGAAATGCATTCATAATTTATTCTCAGAAAATCTAGTTGTTTATTTACAAGGTAACGTGCTTATCCATAAAATTATATTAATAACTGAAAAAAAAAATCGAAAATCTGAAATGCCGAAATAAAATTAAATATAGTATGAATCTAATTAATGCCTATATAAGCGATGAAGTTTTTGAACATTCAAAACAAGTACGGAATAAATTCAATACAAAATTCTTGAGATTAGAAAGATTTATATTTAAAAGCTGATTTATTATTATTAGCAGATATATTTGATGACTTTAGATATGTGTTTAAAAATTTGTAATTAAGGACCAACTTGGTATTTTACAGCACTGGGATTATCATGGGAAAATGTAAAAAATAGCTTAACAACCATTAGATTTGTTATAAAATTATGGTATACTATTAATGATTGAAAAAGTGATTAAAGGTGGAATTTCTTAATGTTGAAAATGATACATTAAAGCAAATAATAAATATATAGGATATTGTGGTAGAAATAAAAAATGCTTTAAAATTCTTATAATTTAAATGGTTGGGCAATGTAAGAATTTTTACTGTATGGTGGATTTCAATTGATTAATTATCCATAATTTGATTTACAGTTTTGGACTAAATATATGTCAAATACGAAAGATGATACAGATCATGGATACATATTAGAAGTTGATTTAAAATATACTTAAAAATTGCATAATTTGCATAAATATTTACAATTTTGTTGTGATAATAATATAATAGAAGGGACAAATAAATCGAAAGTATTAACAAAGTTAAACAATAAAAATTAATATGTTATAAATTGTATAAATCTATAATAAAGTTTATATAAAGCCTTAATTTTAACAAAAATTCATAAACTTCTAATGTTTAATCAATTCAAATGACAAAAGAAATATATTGATTTGAATATGCAAATGATAAAAAAAAAAAAAAAAAAAAAAGACAAACGATTTTGGTGAAGATATCTATAAATTAATGAACAATTCTGTTTTTGGTAAATTGATGTAAAAAAATCAAAAATATAATAGATTTTGATTTAAAACCACATGTAAAGGTGTAGAAATATTAATAGCTAAATCGAATTTGAAAGTAAAAACAATATTTAATAAAGAACTAGTATGGATAAAACAAAGGCTAAATTTAATAAACATATATATGTTGGTATGTCACTATTATAATATAATAAAACCAACATATAATGATAATATATAACTATACTATCAAGATATCAATTCTTTATTATACAGTATAAAAACTTAAGATTTGTATTTCGATATAGAAACAATGGTATATGAATTAGACACTAGTAATAATTCAAAAGTTTTATATATAATTTTCAACCCGGTAAAAAAAATATTATAGCCATAATGAAAGATTAATATAATGTAAAATAACGAAAGAATTAAAATTAAGATCAAATATGTATGCGTATAAAATTATACTAAAGAAGAAAGAAAATGAAAGAATGTGAAAAAAAATTGTGATTCAATATAGAATAACATTTGATGATTTAAAAATTGTTTATTGAATAATATAATCGAATAGGAACAGTGAAATTAATACGAAGTAAAAAACTATAAAATATGCATGGTTCAAGTAAATGAAATTAAGCTAAGCCCACACTATAGTAAATAAACAGTATTACAAAATAAAATAGATACTATACAATACGGATATAACAAAATTATTTCAAGGCGTACTCAAATTGGGAACACGTTCTAGATACAAATGATAAATTCAATTATGAAGAAATTTTAAAGGGCGGTGAAATGCCGCACCTTAAAATGCAATAATTATTAATCAGAAAAATTTAAAATGACTATTTAATATAAACTATAACAAATTAATACACCTGGTGAATTGCCAGGTCTTAATTAAGATAAAAATGTAGTTCAATTTTTTATAAATAAAAAAAAGTCTTATGACTTATTTAATATTTAAATTTGAATTCACATTCATGATGATCTGAAAAAAATTATTAAAATTATCAATTTAGTCCAAATCAAATAATTCAAATTTAAAGTCTACTCAAATATTTGATGTCATAACTTTTTACCAGCAGATATAATATTGAATAAAACTAAATTTTCTAGAACAAAATAATTGCCATAATTAATGTCATAATAAATATGATAATAATATAATTTGGGAGTTACTAGTTCTATTTATTAATTGAAATTTTCATTATTTGAAAAAATGTTTAGACAGCTTCTTCACATCTGTTAGAATTCTATTAAATTTTTACCACTATCGGAAACAATAATATATTTAAAAAAATAAAGCTTACAGATGTAACCAGCAGTTACGCCCTCTAAATATGCATTTCACTACCTTTCATCCACATGGGGTAACTTGAGTAGCAAATTGCTACCCCTATAAAATACGATTTGAACATATCAGTAGCAGTATTTTACCACTACCAGAAATAAGAATATTAACGAAAATATTATGTAGCATCTAGAAGACACCCTTTTAAATTCACATCCCTACAAATTTAAATATCTTTCATTTATAAAATTATTTCGTTATCAGCATCTTCGAAATCAATAAAATTATCATTTTAATCTCTTACTTCTAAAACCATAAGATTATATATGTGACTGTTTATTTTATATAATGATAGATAAGATGGCTCATAATCAATAGAATATTAGATATAAATATTATTACTGTCTCAAAACTAGGTATGTTATCGTTACTAAATTATTTAATTTATCTTATTTTATTAACATTTCATAGGACAAATTACAATTAAAATTTATATTATTCGAAAAATTAAAATAGGGTGTTTAAATAACATTTTAATCTTAATCATTATAAGTAAATATTATATTTTTGATAATCTATCACATAAACTTATGTCATATTTGCTATTAATATTTATTCTAATCATCTTAAATTGTTTTTTAAACAACATTATCCATTTTGAATGGTTCATATAAATTTATAATTTTCTAATGATTCACTATTTTATTTCCCTCTCAGAATAAAGATTATTTTATTTTATTATCTACTGTGATGATATTGTTTTTTATATTTGGTGTTAAATATGTTTATTGAAATCTAATTAAAGCAACAGCACAAAGAATATCATAATGAAGTTTTTCATTATATAGAATTATTGCTTGTTAACTTGAAAACTGTATTAATCTATATAGTAAAATTTTGCTTATTAAATGAAGAAAGTTTATTGGGGAATTGTTGTTTCAATAAATGAAGAAATATAAGAAAAATTAAGAAGTGGTGATTTACTACCAGATAATATTAGAGCTATAATTGTTGTTCCAAGTAAATATGGTAAAACTAATTTGATGATTAAATTTAAATGAAAAATGGGTTGTTAAATTGTATTCATTTATAGGTTTGTTCAAAGAGTTTAAATCAGGTAAAATATGTTCGACTAATAGATGAATGTGAAAATGACGTTATATTAGATAATAAAGATATTATTCCTGAATATTTCACTAGAGGGAAGACATAAAACTATTGACTGTTTTTACTTAGCACGAACTTATTTGAAATTTCCAAAACAATTTGTAACAGAAAACAATTTTTTTTTGTGTATTTTGATAATATGGAACAATTTAAAAACATGTTCATAGAATTTTTGTTGGTGGATTATGTCATGACAATTCTAAAGAAATTTTTGCTTAATTTTACAGTAAAGAATTTGGAATTATTACTACAGATATGAGTAAAAAATAATAATATTAAATATAATTATCAAATGAAAGATTTTATAACAGTTTGAGGTTCTTGAAGATGAAATTCTTGAACATTAAAAATAATTATTTATTTTAAACCCCCAAAAAATACTGGTGTTTAAAAATACAGATTTATAACTGTTTAGTTAATAAATACTAAAAATAGAATGTATAAATTTAGAGGACAAAAATTGAATAATAAATAATGTTCATATTGGTATTTTAAACTACAGGATAATCGAAAAAGAATGGTATGATTTCATAACTTTATAGCGACAAAATAATTTAACTGAATTAGCGAATTCTTGCACCAAACTGTAGTGGAAGGATGAAAGTTTTTTTTAGGGGGTTATCAACAGTCGCACATCGTCCTTGAGATTGTGGCAGGGGCGAGAGCGACATCTGGTATCTGCGCCGACCCCTCTAGTGAGATGTCGACTGTGTAGCAGAAATCAGAGAGTGTTCTGTATAACGTGGAGTTCAAATCTGTAGTGACAGTGCAACATAATGTTAGACAGCGGAGTTCTAAACAACATGTACCAAAACAGAGAGCTATTTGTAACTGCGTTAAAAGTTATAGCGAAACCTGTACCGTAGAGAAAAAAATCAATCATCGGGATGGCCAAGAACGTCTGAAGAATAGCTGCAACAGCTCAGGCTATCTTGAGTGCGCTGCAATAAAAAGTCAACTGCCCTCCGCAGTTTGGAGCTTGGCATTCCGAAGACTACCATGCAAAATGTTCTTCATAAACGTTTGGGATTGCATGCCTACAAGATTTAATTGAGGCATGAAATTAAGCTGGAAAATCGGTCCAAACGTTTTGCATTCGATGCTTTCATGTTAAAAGAAAAGGACACTGAGAGAAGCCCTGATATTAAAACCTCTAGACTTTTTCTTTTGAGGATATGTCTAGAACATTGTCTACGCAGTGAAGATTCGAGATTTGGAGCATTAGCACCAGAGAATAACTGCTACCATTGAGAAAATTACACCGACAATACTCTGGAATACGTGGATGGTGGTCAAATATCACCTGGACATATGCAGAGCTACAAATGGAGCGTACGTAGAAACATTTCAAGGTAAACAAAACTTTGATTCTTCCTGTTCAATTTGGTACAAGAACCAACCTAATCGGTCAAATAGTTTCGATGATGTGATTTTTTGAAATTGTGCCATTCTTTTTCGATGACTCTGTCTATTAAGATATTAATTTAATGAAATTATATATATATACAGTTATTAATAAGTGTTAAAAGGAAAACTCTAAATTACTCTTAAAAAATTTTGTATATAAAAATTACACTCAAAATAATAAAAATTAAAAATAGTGAAAATAGCAGTACAAATTTAGTAATATGGAAGGTAAAAATTATATGATATAAATAAATAATATTACGGTATAAAAATTTTATTTTTATATTTTTACATAAATAAAATTATAGAATTTCAAAATATACCACTTAAATAAAAGATTTTAATTTATTTTTAAAAATTAGTACTCAATTTTATTACAAATACTAAAAATTCAGAGATACTAAGAATAATTACATATTTTTCTACAAAATATAAATATATGATTTTTCGGTACTTTATTTCTAAACTTCTACATTGCATTGTTAGTATTTTTTGTATTATTATCACAATTATTTTTATAAATATTATATTAGAAACTTTTTTAATAATACATAAAAAATGAGTGTTAAAAATAAACTCAAAATTATAATTTATATTAAGTATATTGTGTTGCTACAATAAGGTACTACAGTTACTACAATTTTGCATTGAATTTTTTGTATTTAAAATACCTTTAATGTTATATTAAATTTTTTTTTATAAAATTATATAATGGTTTGAACATTGAATGATAAAATTTTCGAAGATTTAAAGGGTAACTAGCATTTACCATTAAACTCTGATACAAAATTAATAATAGAATTACAATGAAATTTACTAATAAATGATAAACAAAGATAATTATGTAGAAAATATAAATAAATTATAATTGAATAAGAAGCTTTAAACTATAAAATTTTGGAACTTTTCTTTTTTTGTATAATTGTTCAATTCATTTTAAAACTACTTTTTTTAATTAATAATCACATTTATTATTGATATTTTTTAATAAATATAAAAACATAAAATATCAAAAATACTATAATACTTAAATATAGTGTGAAAATGTAGAATTATAGTAGATGAAAACTAAATTAACCATAAATATTATACTGACGATGAAATCTACATTAATCTTTTACCTAAATGAAAATATATAGCTACAAATATATTAAAACCGACATATCATCAACATTTGTGAGTAGTGATCAGTAAACAGGTAATTCTGAATTTATACAGTTTACATTAAAATGTTGCCCTCTAAAGTTTTATAAATGTTTGTTTCGTTGTAAAATATGTTTCCGCTGCAAATTATAAGTATAGTAGTTTCTATTTGTGTCACAAAAAAGTATTCATTGGGTAGACTAAAAAGCATATGGTTGCTAGCAAGCGCAGCAAGAGAAAGGCAGCGTTTATGTTTGGACAGCTTTGATTGTTCGTAAAACAGATGGGATGAGGATTAAATCGTTGCTCTCTTACTGATTGCTGAATATATTTTCAAAATAGCTTCTAAAATATCGTGTAAAATGTTAGCTGAGCGTACATGTTGTTATTAACAGTAGCAGTTACTTCAGTATGGTATTTACATCCAGTGCCAATATTGAATATTTAAGTTCTTCGTAATATTTAACTGTCGGATAAATCTTATTGTACTGAAGGTATTTTTTTTTGCGAGAAGTTTGCTTCGCAGTGTCTGCATAGACCAACTAAGTATCACGTGAATATTAACAAAGGATTTCAACCCAAAGATATTGATATATTTTTAATTAACGTGGTTTCCTTTGCTCATAAATATATATTCAATCAACTGTGGTAAGTGAGTTACTTAAAGTATTCGATAGTAGAAAAGTATATTTTTATAAAAAAAAGTTAATTTATCATCACGAAAATGATGCCAAACTGAAGGCTACTAGCTCCTAAAATAAGGCATATAACCCATCAACAAGAAGTTACTCATAAAATATTTAAATAATACTTTCTTATTTGTGTGGCACAAATAGAATAACTATCAAACTTATAAACTATGGAGATATTTCTAAACAAACGAACAATTATTTATAAATCTGCTGAGCCAATATTTTAATGTAAACCACATAAATTCAGAATTACCGGTTAATTGATCACTATTTGCTAAAGTTGATAAGCATCAAATTCAAGATACCTCAAAATCCATTACTCAAAATCAATACCTCATAAAACGTACAAAAATATACCTAAAAACATAGCTCAAAATATATTCCAAAATCAAATCTCGAATAACATAACTAAGAAATATATGTCAAAAACTTACCATAAAAAACATTCCTCAAAATTCATACCTCCAAAATGATATAAAAACCTGCCTCAAAATTGAAACCTCTAAAAACATATATCAAATTCATACTTAAAAACATACCTCCAATAAAGGTACTCAAAACTTACTATTAGATTCTTACATCAAAAGTCATATCTCAAAAATCATAGCTCGAAATATGTACCTCAAAATTCATACCTGAAATAACATGCCTTGAAGAACATACCTCAATAATATACCCCAAAAATACCTGAAAAACATACTTCAAAAACACTCAATAAACAAACCTCATTAACATACCTCAAAAACACCTCAAAAATGTATCTCTAATTTCTTATCTCAAATCCCATACCTCAAAAATCATATCTTAAAAAATATACCTCATAATTGATACCTAAAAATTCATACATCAAAAACATACTCAAAAACATACTTAAATATGTACCTCAAAAATATACCTCGAAATGCCTACCACATACCTAAAAAACGAACCTCATAAACATACCTTAAAAACACCTCAAACATCATACCTCTAATGCCATAGCTCAAAAATTATACCTCAAAACATGCCTCAAAAACCGCAGCTCAAAACCATACCTCAAATATCATAATTAAATTTCATACTACAAATAATATAATTCAAGAATTTTACCTGAAACACTCTAAATTCGAATAAGTGGGAAACAACTGAACTGCAGTGAAATTCAACTACTCGAATAAGTGAAAAGGGCTCCACTTCGAATCAGTGAAAAACCACGGATGTTTTCAGTGAATAAATTTATCTGATTGAATTAGTGACGTGAAACAATTTCACTGATTGAATAAGTGACGGCTGACTGAAACGTCAAATAAAATATCTCTTTTATTCAATATAGTCAAATAATTACGTGAAATAAACATATTTACGATAGTTTATTATTTATATTGCGCAATTTACTGTAATTATAAAAAGTAAAAATATCCTCGGGGTGGCCGTGATTGAAATCACACCTTAAACTTCACTTATAGGCTGTTACCTTATCAGCTGCGCTACGAAAGCTAGTTGAATAACAAAATGAAAATATAGGTATTATAGGTTTAAGCAAAATCGCGAATATTTAAACAGTATGCTCATACTTTTCATTTTTCACTTAATTAGTACCATTAGGATTTTTAAAACGAATAGTACATATGAGTACACTGTTTTCGCCACATTATATGCAGTTTAAACCTTCAAGCAGAGTGCTGTGATTATTACATGAAAACGAAAGTACATATAAGTGCACTCTCTTCGCCACATTATATGCAGTTTAAACCTTCAAGCAGAGTGCTGTGATTATTACATGAAAACGAAAGGAAAGACATAATAACGGAATGAAATGGTGAATGCTCATATTACCTTGTAAAATGGTTTTTTGAAAGACGAAACACATTTTAGAAAGTATTTTGTATTATGGTTTTATTAGTTCACTCGTTATTTCACTTGATACACGCTGTTTGACTGATTCATCAGTCAAAAAACTGAAAAATAGTGAAAATAATTACTGATAAATCAGTGGAAAATGTCACTAAATCAATAAGTGAAGTGAATCTGGCATTTTATCATTGATTCATAAGTTAACTTCACTGAAGTGGCTGTTGAATCAGTCAGTCAGGTACGGTTGTCTGATTGAAACCAGGAAATTCTCACTGATTCATATTTAGAGTGAATATATTACTCAATATCATACTTCAACCACATGTTACAAAAATATTTCTCAAACATCCATCATTCCCCAATTATATTCATCAATTCTTTCGTTCGTAAAATAAAAATCGGCAAACGTTAAACGACTCGGGAAAGTCGTACTTTGATAAAATCATAGCCCTCCTTGTGCATTCGCTCGCAACTATTTTACCTAAGAAAACAGTACGGAATGGTTCAAGAAATGAAAAACGCTCTCCTATGTATACATAAATTTAGGTTTTTTTTTTTTTTTTTCATTTATTTCATACGCTGGAACATTGCATCAGATGCTAGCAGATCATGGATAATACCCGATGGTTTCCCTCAGTGTATTGCCTTTCCTTCAATTTATAGATGTTTGAAGATTTTATCTCGCCAATATGCGAGTGATCTATACCTTTTTGCAGGTCAATAAAAAGTCCATAAACAAGTTCATTCGGGTCTTCGGGAAATACACAAAGATGATTCTTGTTGTCTTACAGGAGCCGAGTTGTGGGAGAGATGTACGAGTATATAAGGAAAACCCCAACACCATTACCAAAACTGTCTCCATTGCCGTCTCCATCACATTTCTGTTTTTAGCACTGAGTTCCCTTTTCTTTAGAGTTGAGACGTCGTTGGTGGTATTTGCCTTCGCAGATATTGGTGCTGCATTATTTTGTCGAACCTCGTCCAGTTCACGTGCCATATTAGTAAGTTTATATTTCATAAGAACCGACTTAACGACATGCTAAAAGTCGCATGCATTGACCATAGTTTCCTCGTCTTCTGAGAATATATTACGTGACATAGTAAAGGCGGTTCACGATAAAGTGAGCACTTTTGAAATCAACTATAAAAAAGTCACTACCCCTGCCTGCTTATATTTTACTGGGCACTATGAGTGACATGTGTCCAGTAATGTTGGTAACGATGGAGGGGAAAGTAGTTACAATATACTAACGTCGAATAAAAAGTGGTTAGGTAACAATTTGTAATAACTTAATTTATTTATCTCGCTTTCTGTATTCTTTAATGCACCGAAGTGTAAAAATGAGCAGATTTGTACAATAGTTACACAGTTTCACTTGAGCGACGCCTTGACAAAGTAATGAGGCCCATTGCAATGTTAATTTTACATAAGGCGGAAGAACACACAACGTGTATACAAGTAGAAGTTGAGCAGGGCTTTCGAAAGTACTCATTTTACCGTGAACAGCCTATAACAAGAGAGAGCGTTGTCGACATATGCTGTTTCTCGGTCGTAGAAGGAATACTCTACTTGCAGTCCCAGACATGTGTATTCAAGTTATCACCTCGAGCGAACTGCCGAGGACAGTTTTTGCAGCTAAAAATCGCATTAAATGGTTCTTCCGACATTCACTCTTCTCATTTCACCACGCATTTTAGTCGAAAGCATAAACTTTGTCGCAGTATCAACAGAATTGACGATTCGACTATGAAGGCATTGGTTTCGACTCCATTTCCTGAAGATTATTCTTTACAAATCGCTTCCGTATAAATTATTTCCCAGTTACAATTTTACTAATGGCTTCACATTAAACAATGCTATTTGAAAAGAGAATTTAAGTGCAGTCAGCCGGTACGTCAGCTTGTCGTATTCCGGATATGAACAACAGATTTAAGACCTTCCATATTCCCACTAGCATGCCAGATGTGGTGGGAATGCTTTGAAAAGTAACTTATGTATGATAACTGTGATCGTATAATTGTTCTTATGTTTGTGACAATATCTCAGAGCTCTTTCGTTGACGTAGATATTCTGCTCATTAGGTCGACGATAGTGTTTACAAGTGACTGTGGGAGGAAGCATCGTGGACAGAAAGCATAAAGTAAACAGGCCTGCCTAAAGATCTCACTTGGTTGTAGTTTGTTTGCATAGCAAGTATTTATATTAAGACACTTATTCATCAAGGTGATAATTGTTTTATAAATTTAAGAATGTTGCCCATATGACTTTTTTTCTCTACAGGGATGTAAATTAATTTGATGAAGTTCTTAAAAGCTTAGATGGTACGTAGGTCTTGTCGTTGATAGATATACCATTATAGATGGAACCAGAAATATGTGTAACATTAGCGAGACATTAACAATAAATAAGTGTCTGGCCGACTTGAATCGTCTAGGATTACACAGCCAAAAGTGGCACTCACTTATTGTGCGCGACATTAAGTGGCATGGATTCAGAAATACGACATAAACGTTCCAGTTTCCCATTTGACATTGGATTAATAACTGACGGGATAAATAGGCTCTCTATAGGCATATTTGGTTATTATGATGAATTCTGTCGCCATACAAATTTTGGGTAAATTTTTTTACATTCCTTAATGCATTTTTGCACAATATACTGATCTAAACTTATTATATTGCCACTATACCAAAATGCTTTGCCCACCTAAATATGCGTGCAAAATTTGGTAGGAATCAGTTGATTGGTCCCCGAGATACACCATGAAAGCTTAATTATAACATGTGATTCTATCTTCTTAACTGGTGGACTGAACAGTTATATATTAGCACATTATATGCTCGTAATAGATACTGCCAGCATATAATACAGGTTAAGAGTGTTTGGGAAATGTATCAAATTTGGTGGAAATCAGGTAATTGCTTCCAGACATAACATGAAAAGCTTAATTTTTCTGGTGGTTTTATATTTTAAGATGGTAGACAACTATTAAATTACATTGTTTATACAGTAACCATTACTAAATTAAGTCTCTGACCATTTAAGCATCAGTTTATATGGCATACCATAGTACTTAATTTTTTTATCATATTTAGTAGGAATCGGTTGGTAGTTTGCCAACATATTAAATAATTACTTAATATTATCATGTGACATTGTTTTACAAAATTTTAGACAATATTATTACGTATTGGCATATTTTATACATATCAGGTCTAGTCGGAATAGGTCAAACTGTATGGTAGATATAGTAAATAATATCTAAATATATATATATTCACCATTTTGAAAATAATTGCCTCATCCCTTTAAATTGCACATGTTCATAAATGTGACACACACACACGCACAATAGAAGACCACTAATATGTTGTTTTTATTATTAATACGAAAGCGGTAGGAAAAATTAGTAAAGATTTTCTAATAAATAAAGGCGGAATAATACACGAATTAATTACATGCGTTATTTATAAGTAGAAAATTAATTTAAAGAAATTCAGAAATACGATGTTTAGCACAAAATCTCTCCAATCTTCACAAGTTGTTAAAACAGCTTCACTAGTGCAAACTGGCCAGGCAGTTTTCATCATAATACTTACTGAGGAATACCTCAGTGAACACTCTTTCGTTCTCCTGAAACAGAGTTAAAAGGTATTGCTTATCTACTCAGTGAGTAGTGGCTTAATAAAAAGAGGCCTTTGATCAAGAATAATTTTGATTTAAGCGAGCTAAGTTGTGAAATAATTTATTTATAAAATTTTCTCTAAAATATTAAATTTTATATCTTTACTTTAATTATTTAAACGTAAGATAACTAGAGTGTTGATTTTAATGCTAAGTATAGTAAAATTGACTAACATACAAACTTTTTTTCGCGTAGAGGGTAGTACTTCATCAGAATAGAGATACCCACATTGTTAATGCTGTATTAGTAAGAAACTGGAAGATACAATGTTTACTTCATACATTGGTAGGAAACTGAAAGATACAATGTTTACCTCATATTTTTGCTATTTATGTACGATCTTCCATGCAAACTGGTTTGAATCCTTAGTTTAATTTTAGGTAATAAACGCCAATGCATTTAGAGAATTCCAACTGACAGCCTCTTCAAGTGAGTTACTCACTTTTATATAAAGATTAGTTGTCAACTTTTTTCTTCGCCGATTGAATGATATGAAGTAATTCGATTTTGTACCATGGTGTGTACACGAAATACATTTTCCCCAGAGTTATAGCGTATTTTGACTATTCCCACGATAGTTTGATAGTCTGAATGGGTGCAGAAAGAAATAAAATGTGTGATGGAAATGTTTATTTCGTTAATACTTCCCTAGCGTTCTCTTCGAAAGCATTAGCGTTGCCATACGGCTGCACTGCAATGGAGATTAAATTGTGTTATCCGTTTCTGCCTCCGTAGCCTGCGGCGTGAGACTGTACTGCTCTGACGAGGTAGAGAGACTACGAGACTGCAAATGTATTCAACTTCTGTATCTCTACGCCCGTGTGTCGTCTGCTTGAAAAATAATTCCATCAGTACTGAGGGAACAGACTCTGCAGCGGAAAAAAAAAAAAACCCTAGGTTCGTATATTGGAGTGGCTTCAGTCCCACCAGGGCGACTTTTAATTTAGTTGCGACTTTCTGTCAGAGTATAATACCTGTGTGGCCTGGACAGCTAAATTATTGCACAACTAAAACTACTTTCTCTTGTATGAACTGCTCTTTGCCTACAAAATTAATTTGCTTGAATTTTTTTTTTTTTTTTTTTTACAATTAAATGGAATTTTATATTTCTATAAATTTGTGCTATATTTGCGTTTTGCAAAATCTTGTCATTAAAATGATCCCAGATGATAAATTTGAGACCGCACTTGGGAAGTATTAATAATTTTTCACGTTAATTAATTAAATATAGCTTATTGTTCAAAAATGGAAATACCATTTCTTATGCATTGATGAAAATGTACTTTAACTATCACGATTATGCCAATGAATATGTGGTAAAGTCCGAAATTTTAAAAGCTAAGTTCGAGTTATTTTATAAATTGTTGCTCTGCATAAATATTTTCTTATCTTTAGCATGTTATTTATTTTAATGCACAGGTGTTAACCTTTTCGCGTTAATTTGGTGAAATGAGATTTTCATCCAATGAAATTTGTGAGTGAATTAACAATAACAAAATACTAACAT
The DNA here is from genome assembly GCA_029891345.1 of Dryococelus australis. Taxonomy (NCBI): domain Eukaryota; kingdom Metazoa; phylum Arthropoda; class Insecta; order Phasmatodea; family Phasmatidae; genus Dryococelus; species Dryococelus australis. The sequence continues at coordinate 9,207,752 of CM057004.1, read as the reverse complement.
TTTTCACATCATAGATTCAAACATAATTTATAAAAAACATTACATACTTTCTATTATAAATGGATTTCTACTGTAGTGCAAAATAATTTGTATGTGTTAGATTGTCAATATTTATACTTAAACCTAGTCGGCTGCGAATAATCTCATCAGACATCAGACACTATCAAGCACTATAACATGTGGGAACACACGAGTACAAAGAGGAAAATATACAATTAAAAACTTTTTTTAATGATTTTCCTTGACGAAAGGACCCGCTCTCCTGACAGTTAGTGTGCTTACTAACATGGTATGACCACGGGAAATTCTGCAACATGTCATTTGCCAGAATAAACAAGTAACTAAACGGAAATGCAACAATTTAAAAACGCCAGGCATAATTTATATCACTTTGATGTTGTTGTCTCGAAGAGAGTGGCTGCGACCCAGTCACCACGTAGTTGTTGACTTAGTCCACGGGATCAAAGTGAGGCCAACCGATTTTAAAGTCAAGCTTAAAAAAAATCCTTTCCATAAAACCATATATTGTAAAGTACATAAATTTAATACAAACACTGGTTTGATTTTTACAGTAATGTCTGCAGTGAGTTAGGAGTCGTGTTTCAATAAGGAATTTGTTAATTCTTGTTCCTATTGTTAAGATAGTCTGGTGTTGTGTTTAATTACAAACATATTTTTTGGTATCATCATAAACATTTTTCACCTTGGTTCACTTCAACTAGTCATTACTGAAGAGAATATTGATTCGTGCTGAATTAGTTGTTTCCAGAAACATATAAAATTTAAATGGAAAATACTTCCTGACAAAAAAATTCAGAAATAATCACAAATATGTCCATTATTAGGAAAACAAATACCATTATATACATAAATGACGAATTATTTCTTATTATTGTAAATTAGACGTTTGTACGAGTGTTTGTCAACTATTTAAGACTTACTCAAAGAAATACGACAGAGAATAATGCTCAAGTATACACGATTTTCATCTATGACAGTTATTGCCCTTCCATTTTCATGTAGTGTACATTTCCAAACATAGACATCTGATTGATTCTGTAAATCTATCATCCTAGTCGTTAAATTTATCAGTAGAACAATTCCTCTGTAAGGTGGCTTATTTAATAAATATTAATTAAACTTGCTCGTTCTGATAAAACAAATTATTATTTAGCAATTAAGAAATGTTCTTCTTTGCCGTGATTACTTGTATAAATACTTGCATATTAATAATCGAACAAAAGCTGCACTATTTCAAACCAGCAGATATTACGTAGATCTTGGTAAAAAATTATATTCAAATAATTAGAAATATTTAACCAACAGTTGAATTTGAAGTCAATGCTGTAAATTCAATAAGGGAATACTTCACACTATAAATTCCTGAAAATATTCATAAAAATATACACCTTTAATTGTTTTAATGTACATATAAAATAGGTATAATAATTTATACTCTATGAATGAGTTTAAATAAAAGGAGGAACTGAACTGCTAAACAATTTATTGGTTCATTTATCCATATTTTATCATTTTAATAATAGTAAAATTTATATTTAAAACAAAAGAATCTTTCTTTTTCGAAAGGTAACTTGACATAGAATGTAATACTGCATTTCATCATCAAATATATAATTTACTAACAATTTAATTAAAGTATTTAATATCAAAAATGTATACCATATATCGAAATAAAAAATTAACTCATAACATAAAGAGTTAATGAAACTAATAATTTTATATATTCTAGAAGGCCTTTATATAGTATTGTTCAATCTGATAGAAATATTACTTGAGTAAGAGACAAAACAAACTTAATATACTGTATATCGTTGATTTTAATAAACTTGTACAAGCAACAACTTTTTCTAACGCTGTATTAATAAGTACAAAAGAGACTCGGATTTATGATGCTTGTAAAAAAGTTACTGAAAAAGTATAAATTTCTACATATTTCTGTTATTATATTATTAAGGGATAAATGTATGGAAAACCATCATCTTAAGCATACTTGCCTATGCAATAAGATTATGCATATGTTGATATCATATAAATTATTACATTTACAAGATGAGTGATGAGTGGTGAGACTTAGTGAACGTAAAATTCGAATTAATTTTGTATAGTGGATAAAATTAAATTTTTACAAATGTCATAATAAAATTAATTAAAAATACTAAAAACTTAATTGTACTTTAAATAACAAGTTATTTTGCTACAGATAGAAGTAAATATCTAAAGTCAATACTATTAAATAGTTATTGAACTAGAGTTGACTAACTTAATTTACTGAAGAGATAAACAAGAATAAATTCTGACGAATTCATTCTTTAATCGCATTTTATATTAGTTGTATTGGTAAATAAAGATATTAAGATGTTCTCTGGAAACACTATATAAAATTTATTATCTAGAAAGTTTTGATGTGTAATATTTTTTAATATTGTGAATATAAGTCTCAATATCGTTAGATGTGCTATCATTGTTACATATTTGAAAATATTTCTTTTATTTGGCAACAAATTATTTTATAAATATTTTCTAGTACCAAGCGGAAGTTACTACAGTTCACGTATTTCAAACAAAATAAGTTTGGAAATGAGAAACATTAAAAATCTATAAATAAAAATCTGTAGCCGATTTTAAGTACAAAAGGCTTCGTTCGATTCTCTCCCAGTAAAAGCATTTACCTGCGCCTAATGTCTAATGCTTCAACAAACAAATGCCACTGTTTTTACAGCAGATATGCCAGGTGTATAGAGTTCTGCACTGGGACTTGCAGCCTTACAGCCTAGCCATACCCTGGACTTCGTCACTCCTCTTGGTCTAGAAGCAATAACTGTACACTAGTCTCATGTATCAACTAAAAGATGGTATTGTATTCATTCTCTGCTAGTTTCATACTTTGTTTAACATATGTCACTGCAGTTTCTCCACAGAATGAAATCATACAACTTCTTACTTGTCAAAACACTTCAATTACAGTTCTGAAGTTTAAGTTTAATTATCCTAGAATTGAGTGTTATTACACAACAGTTTCCAGCTCCAATTTCGGTTTTATCATTCTTCGTGGAAAATTAATAATAAATGTTTGCCGGTGCTCACACTCAAATCGTAAATTTGCAGACAGTCGCACAGTAAATTAGAGACCAATATATGAATTGTATTTCAAATAAGCTTGCACAGTTTAATACGGTATAATTTTCCAGCTTTACTTTAGTCCATTCCATGTTTTACGTATGACTTAACAAAAGTAATTTCATAAAACTAAAATAATCAACTCTAGAATCCGAAGTTTAAAATTTAGAATGTTTATATATATATATATATATATATATATATATATATATATATATATATATATATATATATATATTGAGTGCTGGGTAGCTGGAAAGACTATGCCGTTTAAAACTCTAATTCATATAATCTATTCCATATTAACTTTGTATACTGGCAATATACTCGTACATATATTAAAACAATCAAATTTTTTTACAGAAAGTATCTTTGGTCCGCAATTTTCTAAAATAGCATCACATCAAAAAATTACAATTTTAAAACATTTCGCCGGAAAACGCCTACAGATCTCTACCAAGTTTGGCAACAAACTAGCAGTACATCAGGCCATGTTAATTAATATATTTAAAGTGCGCCAGGCAGTTATTTTCAAAATAGCGGTCATGTAAACATTTTACCTTTTTATGCCGTATCTACGAAACTATGGAATGAATTTCAGCTTAACTTTATATGCTTGTAGTATCAATTACAGCAATAAAATATGCATATAAAGACACTCATTTCTCCGCCATTTTGTAAGATAGCCACATGTGAAAAATAAAGCTTTGTCATCTCTCAGAAAACAATCAACTGATTCTTATTATATTTCGTGATGAATTTGTACTGTGGATAGACCATATTAATTTTTATTAATTTTTATATTCTATGATTGCCATACTCGTATTTTCCAAATGGTGATTATATAAACATGTTAGCGTAATGTGCTATATCTATGAAAATGTGAAACCGACTATAACTAAACTGTGTATACTTCCAATATCTGTGACAAGCCTCGAACCTGCTAATACATTAACTTTATGTCCTCAATTCGTGAAGATAGTAACATAAAAAAATTGATATTTTATGCCATGTCTCGAGAACCAATCAAACCAATTACCACCAAATTTTACACGCAAGTAGTTGTACAGTGGTGTGTGTAAATTTACAAGTTTTAAGTACCGCAGAAATTATTTAAATGACATTGATATAAACACTAATTTTTGATAGATTTATCACCCTGGATGTGCCATCACAGGAGCATGTAAGTAGGTACAGGAACAGGATATTTTAATATTTATACAGAAAACAACCAAATATTGTCTCACACCAAGCATGTTTTACAGGGGAACAAATGTTTCGTATTGCAAGGAACCAACTCTTACATAAAGCACTTAGTATAATGTTGAACGACCCGTAGCATGTACATGGGCAACGATACACTAAATTCATAAATAGTAATAGAAGTTTTTAACCTATACACTGTATAGTAATAATAACACACATCAAGCTGCAGATATAGAAATATTTAGCAGCGCTACTATACAAAGTTGGGAACTTCTCTATGCATTTGACTGTTTACGGAGCAAATGTAGGAACGCCACAATAAATGTATAAGGGAAAACATTGCCATTCCTGCTTTCTCACTATGCGTATACACTGGTATGGTAAATTTCCGAATAATTTATTAGAGTGTACGGTTCGGCATAGAGGCGTACAGATGTCAGATGTTCTCCTGAACAGTATCTGCAACATCTGATGCAACTGACCCTCCAGATCCGCCGTAGTTGCCGTTGTCTAAAGTTGTGTCCAATCTGGTCCCAAAAGTTCTCGATGGGCGAGATGTCTTGGTATTTTTCTGGCGAAGGAAGCATGTTGACATTACAATGGCAGGCCAGAGATACATATGCTGTGTGAGGCCTGGCATTATCACGCTATAAATTGGGATCGTCAAAATATATCAGGAAGGGGAGCGCAGATGGTCTCAGAATTTAATGGACGAATCGCCGCGCCATCATGGCTTCTTCAATCGCGGCCTGTGGGGTGCAGGAATCGTAAGGAATAACTCCCCCCCCCCCTCCCCATCTAACGACACCTCTCGTTCGGGTGGTTTATCGTCTACAACCAATCATGGACCACGGCCCTTGCCATAACGTCTCCAAGTTCTAATCTGGCGGGCGTCTGTAACCAGATAGAGCTGTGACTCGCGGCTGAACACAGCTGGTCACCAGTCTGCAAGCTGCCGTGATGTCTGCTCCCAAATGAAGGTCAGACATCTCGGCGATGCTCAGGTCATAATGATAGATGTCTTAATGGACACTGAAACGACATATTCCGCTCCACTAGCTACCTGTACATGATACTGGTGGACACAGGTGTATCCCCAGCTGCCGTTACATGTCCCTGAATGGTATGCAGTGACGCCTATGGGGTGTTTACAGTCTGTCGCACAATGAAACAATCCTCCCTGCTGGTGGTGCGCCCGGGTTAACCCGAGTTTTTTAGACGGGTGCGTGTATTCTCCTATTTCCACTGCGTCCAATACCAACTCACAGTGTAGCCAGAATGGTTCAAGTGGCGAGCAATACGCCGAAACGTCCAACCTGCCTCTTGAAAGCCAACGAAGCCGTCTGCCTCAAACTCATCTATCTGGACAAAGGTTTGTCGAATCCGTCGAGTATTCGGAGTATAAGACTTGGATTGTGGTGTGCTTAAAATAATTTTTTTTGGTAATTTATTAATTCTTTCTTTAAATATTTTCCAAATAAATATCAAGGAATGCATGAGTCAACAATTGATCACATTAGAATACACCAAATAAAAAATTATTGTATTGTTATTTTGTAATAATTACTTTGCAAATATAAATTATACAACTTAATACAAAATTCAATTGACGATTATATATTGTTGGACGTTTGAAGGCATTGGAGAGATATAATCACAGTATAAAACTTTTGTTAGATTACTAATTAGAGCTCATGATTCATTAGCTGCTAGCAGAATAAAAAAAAAATTATATAAAAAGGATACCCGTACATTACTTTCTTACTCAAATTTAAAATTTAAAACAAGTTTAAAATACAAATGTAAATTAAAATACGTTTGTTCATGTGCGTAGAAAAACAAAATATAACAATTTTAAATATAAAATGTATTGGAACTATACAATCAAATTATTTGTGCGTGAAGAAAGTCATTAATCAAAACATGATTTAAAGCACTTAGCTGCCCATGACCAAGGCTGTAGTCCGAAGTAAAACCAAAAGTTTGACGAGAGGTTGGACCGGAAGTTGAACTAAAGTTGAGCCAGACACTGAAGCAAACGTTGTACTAATGATGAAGGAATGTTGAACCAGATATTGGTCCCTCACAATCTTTGAACCAAAGTTGAAGGAAAGTTGAGCCAGAACACTGAAGCAAACGTTGTACTAATGATGAAGGAATGTTGAACCAGATATTGGACCCTCACAATCGTTGAACCAAAGTTGAACTAAAGTTGAGCCAGACACTGAAGCAAACGTTGTATTAATGATGAAGGAATGTTGAACCAGATATTGGTCCCTCACAATCTTTGAACCAAAGTTGAAGGAAAGTTGAGCCAGAACACTGAAGCAAACGTTGTACTAATGATGAAGGAATGTTGAACCAGATATTGGTCCCTCACAATCTTTGAACCAAAGTTGAAGGAAAGTTGAGCCAGAACACTGAAGCAAACGTTGTACTAATGATGAAGGAATGTTGAACCAGATATTGGACCCTCACAATAGTTGAACCAAAGTTGAACTAAAGTTGAGCCAGACACTGAAGCAAACGTTGTATTAATGATGAAGGAATGTTGAACCAGATATTGGACCCTCACGATCGTTGAACCAAAGTTGAAGGAAAGTTGGACTAAACGGTGGACCCTCACTATAAAAAAGCGGACAGTGTAAAATAGTGAGTGAATATTAATTAGGTGCGTGAAATGAAGCGAAAACATATGAACAGGTACTTACCAAGGAGGGTATAAAAATATTCCGCTCACATGCTGGAGTAGGAAGATACAGCCATAATAAATGAAGTCGGAATAAAAGAAATTCACAGCACCACAAAGTACATCTTGGCTTTCTACTCTATGTGATGATTCAGAAACACGAAAATTAATTAAAACGCAATGACGTAGTTCCAAACCGAACTACCGCGGTCATTGCATGTCGCAATCACAATATTGCCGGCGACAAGCCAATTACATATGGGGAAGCGACGGCTGTCGCGACAAAAGAATTTTCGAACAGCGCAGCTTACATCCGGCGGGAACAAGCCGACGAAAGAGCAGTCTGGAGCGAGTTTCTGCGAGTTACTCTTTCAGAGTACCAATTCTGAGTCAAATTGAAATCAAAGGGGAAATACAACTGAGGGAAAATAGTAATGAATACGTAATTAGCGCAAAATGTATCAATAAAGGATTAGTTACAGGACCAAATAAAACTATATATATATATATATATATATATATATATATATATATCTGTGTGTGTATGTGTGTATATATATATATAAACACTAAAATGGATATCAAATTCACGAGACAATTACTAATAAGAACCCTCGCAATCGTGCTAATGACTGAATAGATAAATATTTTACTCGAAACCGATAAAAATTAAATAAATATTTTAGGACCTAAGTAATTATAAAATTTGCCATCACAATAACTGATCAAAATATTTAAAATGTATATTTGTAAAATAGCTTAAAATTAGATCATCTCAGTGACAACCTATGAAATTCAATAGTAGTGTATATCAAACTCACAAGGACATATTGTAACATTCTCACTGATGCATAACAAAAACTATTTTGACACATTTAAAATTCGAAGTGTCGCATGGAAAATAAAGGAGTCGTGCCAATACTGCACTGCACGTTGTATAGCATTGCAATTTCTATGGTTGCCAGCAAAGTATGCTTTTTGAGCATCGACAGTAAAAATCGAGTTACGTTCTAAGTTTTTTTTAAATATTCACTTAGTCATTTTTTTTTTTTTTTTCAAAGCGAAGTCTACTGAAACATTTTATAGTGTAATAAAATATGCATTGTTTTTAATGTGCAACATAAATCGCACTTCTCTGACAATTTTCGTGGTCTGTGTACTAGTTTGTAAGGAGTTGTGCATGTTTGACAGTTGGATGGGTAGGCAGCCACTCTACTTCTACATTATCAAGAAAGTGCCAGAGCTGAGACGTGATATGTCTCGTAGCCTCTATGCGCTTGTGTTGCAGTTACACTAACGCAATGCAGCATGCTGGAGAGTATAGGCTAGTCACTGTAAAATGAGCACTTTCGAAAGCCCTGCTTAAGATCCACTTGTATGCACGTTGTGTAGTCTTCCGCCTTGTGTAAGATTGACTTTTCAATGGACCTCGTTACTTTATTAATGCGTCGGTCAAGTGACAGTGTGAAATTATTAGAATGTAAATATTATACAAATACGCTCATTTTTACGCTCCGATGCATTAAAAAATCAGAAAACGAAAGAAATAATTTAAGTTGTCACAAATGGTTACCTATCACTTCATATTCGACGTTAAGATATGGAACTACTTTACATCCACCGTTACCAACTTTACAGGGTGCATGTCACTTAGTGTGGCTGTTAAAATACGTGCTGGTAGGGGCAGTGACTTTTTTCCTACGGTTGATTTCAAAAGTGCTCATTTTACTGTGAGCAACCTATAAGTCGGTTTCCGCCAGTGTGTCGCACTCATACCTAGCAGCAGACGTATACAAAATGTTCGGCAACTAGTCCCCAAACCCGAGAAGAAACACAAAGCCATATACTCTCATATCCAGAAGCGTAATTTTATATCAAATAACCGTATTCAAGTTGCGGCGTACAACACCTGCAGAAGTAGGCTGGTGTTATCAAGCTTGCGGGAACGTTGCATACGAAGAAGGCACGGCGCACCTAATTATTACACACGCAGGGTCACTCGCCTACATGCTATGCAGCTTGTCGTACACGCATGTTGTCCAGGCGTTGTGGCACGGCGCACCTAATTATTACACACGCAGGGTCACGCGCCTACATGCTATGCAGCTTGTCGTACACGCGTGTTGTCCAGGCGTTGTGGCACGGCGCACCTAATTATTACACACGCAGGGTCACGCGCCTACATGCTAAGCAGCTTGTCGTACACGCGTGTTGTCCAGGCGTTGTGGCACGGCGCACCTAATTATTACACACGCAGGGTCACGCGTCTACATGCTATGCAGCTTGTCGTACACGCGTGTTGTCCAGGCGTTGTACGCCGTAACTTTCAACATAATTAAATAATATAAAGATACGTTTCTGGATATAAGTGCATAGAACATTTGTGTTACTATGTCTCGAGAATGGCCACAGAGTTCACGAACACCCTGTATACGCTATTGGCAGAATCTTAACACGTTTTTAAACAAACCTTTGAAAAATCACTTCATGAATAACTTATTTGTTTGTATCCCTAATATGTAGACTGTCACAAACATTTCACCTCTTACATAAAAATATCTAATTATTGGTTAAATTTAACTTTATGCTTACATGTTATCTATAAATTGTAATATTCCATCGATAATTAATTCGGATAAAAACAGAAAGTAGATAGGTTTGTAGGTAATGCCTAGTAATAAATAGTTGTCCTTCAAAACATAATTAAAGTGAGCGCAAGCGATTGTGGTGAGTTATCGCTTTGGTGTCGTTTTCAAGACTCAGTTAGGCTTTGTTTACATGGTGAGGAGGAAGGGGAATTCACTGAAAGTATAATTTGACCAGAGCTTTAGAAAAGTTGGAAGTAGTCATGAATGGACTGTGTAATATGTGATGGCGCACGTACATGTAGCCAGATACACTGGAAAGTCGCTTGAACGCGTGAGTCGGTGAGGTCACATGAACCCTTGCTCACATTTACACCGATCACGCCAGACTGACGATACAGGTAGCACAAACAGCCAATCAAAGAGCTGTTTTCTGCGCTGAAAAATCTGAGCGAACCTCAACTTTTTCCGCGAAGACAACCACGGCATTACTCAGAATTACGTTAGCGGTGTCCAAGACAACAACATGGCTGCCACAGAAGGTTACGTTTTTAGGATAAGGCTTATGTATCATGTCGAGGTAAGACGGTTATGTACACGCCTGTTTAGAACTGCCCTATCCCAACCTGCGTCTTAAAAAAAAAAAAGATGCTTATTGGTGAGTGTGACCCTCTGACGTCATGTTGCTGTCCCAAACTCCCTTGTCCCAAGTAAAGATAATAAAAAAATTTGAACTTTTGTACCAAGTTAGGCCCTAATGATATGGGAGAAGTCTTCCAATACTTTCGTGAGAATTCGTGGAATGTTCACGTTGTAAATGTTAACAATGTACATTCAAAATGGGCATTTTCAAGACGTGTGCCGAAATGGTATTAAATGCTTTCTGCGTTCGATCCGAAATATTTTATATGGAGGACAAAGCTTTTAAAAAAGACAAGTTCAGAGAAAATTCTTGCCTGTCAATTGGCAAACTTATAAAAAATAAAACAGTTAGGCTCTATATCGTAAAGATACACAAATATTCAAATCATCTATCTCGCAAATGTTAAAAAATCAATAATTCATTAGTAGGTTGATAGGGGAATGGGGAAAAGGAGCGTTGGAGCCAGCCGACCGCCATGTTATGATGTCACCGATCCGCCATTTTGGATCCATGTGAGTATTGGGTGCGTGGGTTTCCTTGACTTATCTTGACTCCATGATCTTTTGGCCTCGTGACCTAGTGACCTGGTATTATGAAATAGTGACCTACTGTCGAGAATGTGAACTAGATTCCATTTTTGCACATCAGACGACCTAGATTTTGTACTTCCAGTTACAACATTTCTGGTTGACAACCCGACAAGTACATTAATTTTTATTTGGAGTTGGGAACTCTGGTTCGATGCTCGGTGAGTGCTTTTATTTTTATTTTTTAAATATTTTTTGTCTTGGGATATTGTGAGTTCGATTCCTGGATAGGATACATAATTGATTACTATTTTTGAAAGTTTTTGGAATTGTGACTTCCAGTTCGATGCTCGGCGAGTGCATTTATGTTATTTTTGCAAAGTTTTGGATTTGGGAGATTTTGAGTTCGATTCTCGAGCGGGATATTAAATTAATTTAGATTTTTTTAGTTTTAGGAGTTGCTGCCCGGTGCCAACCCTTTAAAATAAAACGCAAAAGCTTCAATATATCATAAAACACAGAATAAAATCCTTTCTGTATTAAGGATTGTAAAACAACTTGAGATGTCCATTAATATGCATGTTTCCAGTTGTACCAACCAAATTTCGATACAACCAGATCTGAACGCCAATCCCTAACTTCATCTTCTTACGCGAATATAGTGACGCATTACCGAATACACTACTAAAAGCGGTATTGTCAACCTAGCCTTCATGAAGTAGAAAAGTCTTCCAACATATTATATCACGAGTATCGATGTTATTAATTTTCTTAGGACCAGGATCCTTAGGATCCTTTTCGTTGTGCGGCTTTCTGAAGGAAAAAAAACACATTTCCTACAAACCACTCCCTGCCTTAGCAGTAATTCCTTGAAAGCCAAAACGATACAAAAATGACAACAAAATATAACTTTCTTCTACAACAACAATACGAACAGTCAAATACCTGTCTTCTTTATCAACATCCTTTGAAAACGACAAAATATAACTGTATACCTTTCTAGGGTAATAACACGGCTGTTAACGCTTCCAAAACATTGTGATGTATCTTTTCTAATGACACGGAGCTAAGTGAACGAAACTATACCTGAAAGCAACTTATATACTAACCGAAACCCTTACCCAAAGTACATTGTCACTTATACAAAAAAAAAAGGACCCGGTACCTTATTCTCCCACTACTAAGAACTTATAATAAAATCTCGTCGCATTTAACATGGGAATACGGGTTCCGCGGCAGCGCCCCGTAACTTTAGGTGCTACCAAGATACATGGGGGCCTTTATCGCCAGACCACATCCGACCACAGCTGAGCGCAGAGAGCCAGCATGGCACTTATCAACTACTGCTGATTACAAAGTCTGAGTTTTAACATGTGTTGAAGCTGATACGTTTTATTTTAAAGTTTTTTAAATAAATTGTTTGTTGAAGTACGAATGTACTGTAGTCTTTTCATTTAATTTTTGTTTTAATTTTGTAGCTGTTTATAAAATATGTGGAGGTCATTAAGGAGGGAAATCATTAACTATATAACTAATACATAGTGTGAACAACTTGTGGCACTTTTTCATCCAGATATTATGTGATAGTGCACCCTTTAGTATGCCCTTATAAAATATATATCGTTCATCAGAGAGCTTCCTTAGGGAAACATCCAACATCGAATACTGATATTATTTGTACTTAAAAATATTTTTTAATATTAATTAATAACTAGTTTGAGTGAAAAACATGCAAAACTTAGGAAGACAGATGATATTCCCCCCTCGCCCTATTATCCCTTTAACATGGTCAAAATTAAATTTTATGTTGGCTATGATGGTAGATCACAAGTTATGTTGGCAAACATGTCTGCAGTTGTGCAATGAAGCAGTTTGTTAGGGTATGTGATGCATTTAGCTTGTCCGGATGTTGTAATCAGCGGAAGTTGATAAGCGACGCGCTGGTTCTCTGTGCTCGGCTGTAGCCGGATGTGGCCTGGTGATAAGGGCCCACATGTATCTCGGCAGTGCCTCAAATTTAGGAGGGCTAGCATGGAACGTGTATTCCATGTTAAATGCGACCTGATTTTATTATAAGTTCTTAGTAGTGGGAGTGTGAGGATCCGTAATTTGTCATAACAATTCTGCTACAACTAACATTTAATGTAACTGTATAATTTTTACTATGTATAAAATATATTAGCATGTTTTACTAAACTGTTAGTTATTTCATTTATATCCCACCCAATGCCTGCGGGCAGTTATGTATGTGCTCATGAGTATGAACAATGTACATGTTTACAGTTAAAAAATACGAAACTGATATATTTTCCGCACCTTGGGATGTGCACGTATTTTTTTATACATATGTATATATGTTCAATAAATTTTCCCTGGGTGATGTGTATAGGAGCCGTCAAATATTTTTCTCACATAGGTGTTACACACACACACACACACACAATATATATATATATAATTTTGTGCCGATTGATGGGACAAAAACATTTTTCATGAAGGTCTTTAGGTTTTAGCAAGAGGTGTAAAGTATTCCTTGTCATCACAAAATATACTTTAACCATGTACATGTATATATATATATATGACAGTGCAGTGGGATTTCTAAATGTTATGTGCGCTTGTTATGCCATCGGCATGTTCCCGCCTGTATTATACCAGGTTGGTACAAGATATAGAACTGTGACCTTCTGTATATTATGTATCATCATGTGTAGGGTGACATGTAAATTGTTTTATAACCGGGTTTTTCTGCCGTTAATAGAGTAGCACTTATTTTGTTCCGTCTGAAAAAATTTTCCATAAGTGTTGCACCATATATTTTTACACCAGTGCTGTTACATTTTTTTCTTTCGGTATTGTACTGTGTATTTTTTCTTAACATTACTGTGCCATATATTTCCTCTCTACCAGCTGCAAGAACGGTGGGCATCTATAAAACCTGTGCAGATCCACGATGTTCGTTCAAGCGTTACACACAGTACGCTTCGCCGACTCTTGGCCATTAACGTACACGGGGTAGTTGGGAATTATGGCTTGTTCCAACACTTTGCGAATGTCCTCGTACATAATATTTACATCGAACCACCTATGTCCGTGCATCTGTAGGTGGTGTGCCTGTTGCGTGGTGTGGTCGAGGTGCTCCCATTGACTTGGTGGTAAAAACTTAAACACTTTGGTCTGCTCGTTGTGGTCGCTGTACGGGACGGCAATGAGCTTGATGGTGTAAGAGTCCAGCATGCGTAACCCTTGGACATTTTTTTCACAGACACTATACATTTGTTTTACAAAGTCAATTCACACCGTGTTCTGGGTTCGCTTCCTCGTCGCCAGGTAGTGCTTGCCAGAAGAAAACTTGCACACGGTCTACCATGGGGAGGATGGGCGTTTCAAGAGCATCTTATGTAGGTACAGCTTGTGCGTAGTAACCTTACCAGGGGGCGGGCGCTGCTAGTGCTGCTCTGCGGGCCTTGCACCAGTCCCTGCGGTGTGTCATGTCGGGATACGAGGTGGGGCAGCTCTCGAAACACTCCTTGCATGTCTTCGCCCAGCTGTAGGTAGTTCGGCAAATACTTAAATACGGCCAAAACTTCGTAAGGTGCATATGTCGGCCGGAAATTTTTCGACAGGTACGGCAACTCGTCCTGTTTGTCCAAATCACTAAGCAAATGTACCATTTCAAATACGAAAATGACTGAAAGAATTTTATGACCGATTGGACAACATGCATACATTTCTAACAACTTTCCCCAGAGAACCTCAGGGGCACGTCTTATAAAGGTAGCTTTTAAGGTGTGTGGAGCACACACGACTAATGGGTGGAACGAAGGTTTCCGAAGACGCCCTAGAAAGTTTTGCCGATATCGGCAGGGTTATCACGCGGGCGGAGGCCTGCCGACTAATTAGCCAATGGGAAACGTTATCTGGGTAATTATCGAATGATAATAATACGGGGGTCGAATGTAGGCATCTGATTGGTCAGTTGAAATAGACGTGGTGGAGGCTTGCCAACTAAACACTAATTAGCAAATGAGAAAAATTTGTGGGGCAAAGGATTCCGAAGACACCCGAGAAAATTAGCCAATTTAATCTATTGTATCGAATAGAAGTGAGCAATTAGCAAATCGGAAAGGTTGGCGGTGGTAATTAGCAAGTGGAGGGGATGATAAGAACAGAGGTGATGGCTTGCCAATAGTGGAGCGAAAATGGGTAATAAGCCAATGGGAAGCATTGGCGGGGTAATTATACAATGGGAATAATTGGCGGAGTAATTAGCCAATTAGAATCATTGGTGGAATAATTGAAGGGGTTGGAGGGGATGGAGCGAACGAAAGTTAGTAATTTGAGGGGGTTAGTTGTCTACTGACATTCGAAGGTGAGAGACAAACTCCGAAAAAAATGACAAACGAAGAAACAAATATGATGGTAGAACGCATCTACCAAGATGGTGGCCGTGGCGGAGAAACGTTAAAATAAAATTTTTAACTATATTTTAATAAATTTTTATAAATTTTATTAATCTTTATAATATTTTTATGATAATTTTTTATAATTTTTAAACATTTCTTACAAAACTTTTTATAATAATTTTTTTACATATTTTTAAACCAAATTTTAATAATCTATATATCTCATAATATTTCTTATAATTGTGTAATAATTTCTTTTAAAAATTTTAATAATACATTTTTAATAACTTTTTAAGAATTTTTTGCATATTTTTAGGTTTTTGGAGTCAGAGGTCAGCAGCATCAAAGTCAAGAGTCAAAGGTCAAGATAATATGGGTCAAAGATGGCGGACAGTGACATCACCATATGGCGGCGGCCTACTACTGCCAACCTATCCCAGATTCAATTGTTCATGAACGAGCATAACCATACTACTGCTGTATCTGTGCATCGGGCGGATAAATACCCTGGAAGTAGAACTTTAGCAGTGCTTCAGATAAGTTGAAAGTTATCGTGAATGGACTGTATGGCAGGCACCCTTCACTGTGCTTGGTTCACATGTACAACGATCATTGGAAGAGACACAGCGGAAAGCAGGTACATCCAATCTGAAACTTTCCGCACGAGCCATGCTGGTAAGTTTAGTTACCAGCAAGAGCACAATTCGCCGATATTTTCCACAAGGCCATAGTTTCAAACGTTTTATAGCCAACAAGTACATGGACCATCAGCGTATATTGGTGTATAGGGTGTTCAAGGTAAACTGAGCACTTTTGATATCTCTGCTGAAGATCTACTTTTATGCACATCGTGTATGCATGCTTCCATCTTTTAAAAAATTATTGATCGAATGTGTGTCATCCCTTTATACATGCGTCAGTCAAGTGAGCTGTGAAATTGTTAGAAATGTAAATATTTCACAAATCTGTTTATTCTTACACTTAATTCATTAAAAAAACAAAAAGCCAAAAAAAATAATAATTTAGGTTTTGAAAAATGTTTAACTAACACATTTAATTCGACGGTAAGACATGGAACTACTTTCCCTCCATCGTTACCCACTTTACTGGATACTTGCCACTCAGTACGTCTGTTTAATTATATGAAGGTAGGAGCAGTAACGTTTATATAAGGTTTATTTCAGAAGTACACATTCAGCCTTTAACAGTGCACAATGGGTGAACGTATGTATTTGCAACGAAACATATTAATCCAAATTGTAATTTTACTCACAAAGTTGTCAAGCAAATGTAATTTGAAAATGAACCCACAGGCAGCACTAAAGTACAAATTATAGTGAAACTATAAAACGGAATTATAGGCAACTAAAAAAAAAAAAACAAATAAAATTCGTACTATAGTGAAATTACTAACGTATAGAAAATATCGTAGTGTTTGCAACAATTTATTTTTAAAAAAATTGTTTTAAAAGTAACGAATGGCCAGGCGTGGTCGTAATCTGCGCTTCCAAACAATTACCAAACCAGTAACACGGAAAATCAGCTTACATCCGAACAGCTCTTCTGTCTGTTCGACACGATCAGGGTGAATTTGAATCCATCATTACTCGTCTAGTAACGCGTGCAGCACTTTCTAATTAATCGTTTTTCTCACAAATTTCAATGACGTAAACGGGACGTAAAGCTAGATATAACATTTAACGACAGTTGACTTCTGCTTCTGAATTACCTAATTCAAGCAATATTAGACCAGTAGTTGAGAAAATAATAACGAGTATGCTCGGGAAACTTCCCCATTATTATTCAAATGCCAAAAATAAACGAAGGGGTTTTTTTTTCACTGAATCCTTCACAGTAATGAACTAAATATTCTCTTGATTATCTGCTACAAAATGTTCTTCTGTGGAATACTTTGTACGCCACTCCACTAATCCGGAGCATATCTGCAACAGCTGCGATGAATCGTCTTGAGGCTCCAGCCTGCCTGATGCTTGAAGTGCATTGCCAACTGTATGAAATACACGTTTTTCAACGAACCTATTAAGCGTGTTCCACTGTGCTGATCTACAAAACGAACACACACGTCAAAGAGAGCTGTTGAGTGCTTTTAAGACGTCACACATTAGAAACACCATTTTTGTAGCACGCCAAAATGGCAAACAACGGATATTTCAAAGCACTGTATCTCAGAATATACGCACCACATACAAAAAAAAACTACTCAAGTGCTCTGCAATGACCCTTCCTTAAGACTTCTCATCAATAAAATAATAGGACCACTCGAACGTCCCATAGGTACACACAGTGATACGAGAACACTGTGCGCTAAGCCTAGCGCTTAGTAGTGATGGCGCACTTACGGCGCATGGCATTGTCGCATTTATCGCTGCTGTGCTTCTCGGTTTCAAACGCAGGAAAATGCTCTATGTAGACGGGGGCCTTAGTTAGACCAAGAAGTGTCTGCCAGATGGTTAAAACTATTTGCAGTTCAAATTAATCGTTATATAATATTGCAAATGTATTTTTGTTGCAGGAAGCAAAATGCACTTATCTCTAAATCCTAGGGCGAAGAGATGATTCAGTGCTATTCTCGAAAAGGAATAATTGGATGTCAATGCTCATTGTTAGGGCATAAGTCATGGTATCCGTATAGTTGTGCGGGAGTGGTCCACATACTTGGTGTAGTAGAAGTGCCAGGCCCTTGTGTGTGAGCATGGTAATGGCACATGAGCGTGGTAATGTCATGTGAGTATGGTAATGGTTGTGAGCGTGGTAATATAATGTGATCATGGTAACGGCATGTGAGCGCGGTAACAGCATGTGAGCATGGTAATGTCATGTGAGTATGGTAATGGTTGTGAGTGTGGTAATATAATGTGATCATGGTAACGGCATGTGAGCATGGTTACGGCATGTAAGCATGGTAACGGCATGTGAGCGCGGTAACAGCATGTGAGCATGGTAATGTCATGTGAGTATGGTAATGGTTGTGAGTGTGGTAATATAATATGATCGTGGTAATGGCATGTGAGCATGGTTACGGCATGTAAGCATGGTAACGGCATGTGAGCACGGTAACAGCATGTGAGCATGGTAATGGCATGTGAGCGTGGTAACATCATCTGAGCATGTTAATAGTATGTGAGCGTGGTAACAGCATGTGAGTTTGGTAACGGCATGTGAGCACAGAAAGAATGTATGTGTCATGAATAACCTCCCTCCAGCAAGGCAAAACTCAAGGAGTGTTACAATTCCTTTCTAGTTTCATTTCTCCTAATTTTTTATTAGCAGTATGTAAAGTTTAGTCGGAAAACCATACTGCTATTATGTTGGTGTAATGTTTCCCAAACTAAAAGTTTACAAAGACTTCAAATGAACAGTAACTATTTGACACTAAAAATGTCTAAAATTTAAAATTAGCACAAATAAAATAAATATGATGTAAAACTGTTACTCTATAAAAATTTTGTCACGAGAACACACCTATTTAAAAAATATTTCAACCATTTCCTTGTGAAATAATTGTGAGCACAATACACGTATGTTTATCTCGCCTGCTTCGAAGCTGACAAAACGCGAAACACAAATTACAAAATACGTCATAAACGTTGTAGGTAAAATATTTTACGTGACAGTCTTGTTAACAAAAAGTGCCTATTGGAAGAGAGCATCAGGTTCCGCGAGTGTTACCTTGCCCCACCTTGTATTTGAGGTGTCACGAGAGTGACTTCCAGTGGAGTATAGGATGTTCACGGTAAACTGAGCACTTTTGAAAACTCTGCCTATGATCTCCTTGTACATGCATTCTCTAATCTTCTACCGTATATGCAACAAGTGAATTGTCATGAGCCTGGTCACTTTATTCGTGCGTCGCTCAACAGAGTAACACTTCAGTATTGTCAATTTTATGATAATTTTTAATGTCCTTGATTTAATCTAAATTTCACAATTATTTTATGTATGAACTGTCTTGCATAGGTTTAGTATGTAAGTATGTTCATGTTGACAGCTCTACTGCTCTGTAGGGTGTAATATTGTTACATTTCTTCATGCGTTTTAGTGTATGCCAGGGAAAGTGTTTTGTTAATTTGATAATTGCTGTTAAGTTCTCCTTAAATCACGCTACACCATTCGGAAAAAACAAAATTTTATTTATTAGGAACAATTAGTAAAATGCAGCTTTACAAAATTCATTCTTAAATGACCTTCTCGAAGGAATGATGTGAAACACTAAGGGCTCTGGAATTACTCAAGAATTACGGCTATAAACGTGTCGAATTTGAATAATTTGAAGTAACTACGTATTAGAAAGTAAAGTATAATAAAATTTGATAAAACGGACCTTTGAAGAAAAATAGTTGTGCACGAAATAACGAACCCGAAAAATATGGTTTCATCGATGACATTCGGCAAGGATCTGCAATAGGACGATGCGACCTTAGCGACTGCTCTGAGAAGATCCAACACCAGTACCAGCGGACGTCCTCAGCACGAGCGCAGGGAAGGGAAAAGTACGAAGGCCAGAGTTGGAGAGAGCATCTGCTTAACTCATCGCCAGCCAGTTTTCCAGTCCGGGATTCAGCGCCAGGAGGTACAGGTGGCAGAGCGGAATCGGCACTTCTACCATTTGCTGATTTTCGACTCCAGGAGGACCGCACACGGTCGAACTGCAGAGCTACAACTTAGTGTCGTAATCAGATAAGTTTGGCATGCACGAGCAACTAAGCAGTTGTTGAAACAATTTTCTGTTAATTAATGCATGTTTAGTCTTTGTATATTGGCAAGTGATCAGCGGCAGACCTACGGGTTGGTGTAGCAGTAGTTTAAACCTTAAATAGTAATTTATAATAGATTCATTAATTATAGCATTTTAGAGGTGAAAATATTAATTTCATTCTATGATATTATTTGGAAATCTCACAGTGATACTAATTGATTTGTTCATAGATCCTGAATTGTGTCAAATATATGTTTAAGTTAACAGAAATTGGTTGCCGAGATTATTAGTAGCCTGTTCTTTAGTATTAGTTGACATATAGAAATTTTAAGGTGTTCTTCAAATTAACTCATAATTGTAATTTCTCTTTTGGAATAACTTGAACAAAAATTCTATTTCCCATATCCGACTTATTTCTCAGATTTGCATACTCAAACTTTCTAGTAATTGTGTAGCAGTTGTTCTGTAAAAAAAATTTTTACAACAGTAACTGTAAAATTATATTTATAAAAAAGAAGTAAAGCAAAATATTTTAGTATTACCAACTGTGTGCTTAATATTTGTAATTTAATGTTACAACACGGAACTACTTTCTCGTCATCGTTGCCAACATTACTAGGCGCGTGACAGTCAATGCGACCGTTAAAATATACGCAGGTTGGAGCCGTGACATTTTTCAAAGGTTAGTTTCAAAAGTGCTCACTTTACCATTAACAGCCTTATCTGTCTGTACAACTTGCTCAACTCATCAATGACTAGTACTCAAACTAACAAACCTGTCAGAAAAGCATTTTTAGTGTTGCATATGAATAAAGAATGCATATATTTTGTAATGCTGGGAAACATTTCATTAGAATTTAATTATTAAAATTTAAAAAAATCCACAAATCAAAATCATATTTTCAATCAAAATTAAACTTATTACAATTTTGAATGCTATAAAAAGCATACTTTATAAAAAATAAAATAATAACACCCAAGCAAAGTTATTAAAATAATTACTCTCTATGTAGTAAAATCTTGTGTGCAAATATATATTATACAAATTAATATAACCTTTTAGCCATTGCAACAAACAAATCTCTTTTTCGGAGCTGTAAGTACTGATATACAGCCGACGCTTTGTCTTATACAATAAGACAAATATAAATCTAAGTGTGCTTTATGTTACTGGCAGCAGTGGTTTATGAGGCTACGGAACAGTCACAGCAGCGAATGATGTATCCCACAGGTAGGGAATCTTTCTCACTGGACGGTAGATCCTGCTGTGTACAGTTCAGGACATTAAAGCCACTTCATATGGAACGTCCTGAATACCGGACACTGTCACTGAAAGTGTTGATACTTCCCATGATTGATATCATGCATATCCACTTCAGCCTCGAGATTGATCCTGTTTTTAATAAAAATGAATGTACATAAAATTATTAATTAAAAATATATTTTAATGTTTAGTACAAATGTTCCTTAACATAGAACTATAGTAACTATTATAACTGTCATGCTTATCTCAAAACAAGTCAGTACTCTGAATAAAGTAGACCTATTTGAAATTAATCATTGAAATTGGGTTTACTTATATTTTCTTTCTCTCACTTCCTCCACTCTCTTGCTGTATTGTTACTCCAGCTGAATTCTGCGCAATCCATTCTTCCAAAGCTTTGTATATTTCAAGATGAAAGAACAAAAACCGCAAGAGGTCACAGTTGCCAAGCAGTTAGACTTCTCACCTCACATCAAGGTGAACCAGGTTCAATCCCCAGCCGGGTCACTCCCACTGGGAATCGTGCCGGACGATGACGCTGGTCGGTGCGTTTTCTTGGGTATCTCCCATCTCTTTCGCCCTTCCATCCCGGTGCTGCTCCATTCTCTCGCACTTCGCCTCCATGGACTCTCAAGACTTCGATGTTAAGAGCCGCCCAAATCTTTTCACTCACTCACTAACCCAAGAAGACCGCAGGTGTATACAGACTGTTCGGGAACTCAGTACCCGATCTCCAGACACAGTTTGTTTCGACCAATAGCAGCACAATAGCCCTGTACACTTAAATAAGTAAACGTATTTTTATATGAAATAATTGTGTTCAGTGTTGCGAAGTACATTGCCTGGTGAACAAGGTGATGCGATCATGCATGTAGGGCAAGTTGAATAAGAAGTAGGCACGGGACACTAAGGTTGTGTCCGAATTCGCCTGAAGTATTCGCTTGTGCCCGAAAGTGACGTCATAAGTGCTGTTTTAACTGCAAGTGACGTATGCAAGTATACAAGTAAACGAAGTTCAATACTTGTCGCATACTTGCAGAATAAGCGAGTAGAAGGTCTTCAGGAGAAAGGGGGGGGGGGGCTTTCACTTCACTTTTGATTAATCAAATTGTAACTGTATATCAAATGGTTAATTCAATTGATTGCAATTGGTTAATCCAATTTTAATCCGATCTTAATCAGAAAAAAAGATTTCTTATTCCGATTTTTATCCGATTAAAATTTCTTAATACGATCTTAATCCGATCAAAAATTGAAAGTGTTAAATTTATTGAAAGGGCAATTTTTTTTCTTTCATTCTTTCTTTTTGGTGGGGGAGGGGATATCAGGAGCTCTGGAAGTTGACTGGCCAGTGTGGTGGGTAGCAATGTCTTATATAGGTGTAGAGTTTAGTTAACAGTGGGCTAAGGCTAATTTTTCTAATTTTTCTAATTTTTAGGCATTTGGACGGATGTTGGTGGTAGATAGGCGATTTTTTCTAATATATTTAACACATGAGAGAAATTCAGAGTGTTTAAACTATTTCTAAGAGTCGCCTAATGTAAATTGTATTTTTTTTGGGGGGAATATTGCTCGTACACGGTAGATAGGCGACTTTGAAAAATGCGATTTGCGTGTTAAACAATCGGTTTTCTGAATTAATTAAACATTAGAGAATTTCAGAGTGTTCTAAGTATGAATAAATTACACATCGATTTTGAAATTTCAAACGACTACGTGAATAATAAGTGGAATTATGTGAGTCTTAAACGTAACATAAGTCTCGAGCTTAGAAATAAAATTTACACGAGAGAGAGAATTTTACAACTGAATAACACTAGAGGCAAGTATAATGAACGATTACTGTCTTTAAATGAAATCCTGATAGTATGAATAAATAACATGATTCAGCCTGGAGAAAGATATCTTAATGCAAAAACACTCTGAATACGATCTAAACCAGACACAATCACGTACCTGAAATAATAAAATAAGTATGTTCGAAGTATGAATGCGTATCACTTACTTCAAGCTGTGAGTAGATACTTCTAACCCATCCGACAGGCAAATGTGTTTAAAATACGGTAAATGTTAATTAAATTCACTGCACTTGTTAACACAAACAGTATTGTTGTTGACCGAATACAAAAATTTCTTACTTATCACAAATGTAGTGTATCGGTCCGAAAAGAAAAATAATAAGTTAACGCACGAAAATTTATATCTACACGATAAATTACTTTTATATAAAATTGCAGCTGACACTAGAGATGGTCTGTAGTTGAGCTAACCTGCATTCGTAAGCTCTTCGGTTGCCAGTGGTTAGAGGTGCAGTGTTTATGAATGAACTGACAAGTAGACTGTCTATCTGCTACAAGCATTGAAGAACGACTGAATGTGGCACCGACTGGGATGGCTGAGGTCACTTTGTTCCCTACACCCCCTCCCCTCCCCTAGCAGGAGAGCGACCCCAGACTGCCTGTGGTCATCAAATGTTTTCTGTAGTTTATCAAGATGGCATCAACTGATTAGTGGCATTTCGATCGGAGGAGACATGGCTGATACCCCCTCCCACCCTACCCTGCACCCCTCAGAAAAACCCCTTGCAAGAGTGCGAGGTCATGGGGGTCAGTCACCTGTCTGTCCTCGATTCTCATTTTTCACAACTGATTCAAGATGGCGACAACTGCCTAGTTGCATGCACATCGGGAATAGGGTTCTTGTATGTACCCCCTCCCACCCTACCCTCAATTCCTCATCTTCAGAGCTGCTCTTACTCCACAATGACCACCACCCCTTCCCACCTACACCCCTCAGAACCAGCCCTTCTCCAGAGGAGTGTGTCCTCTACCACCGATACTCCCGAAGCTGTCTCGCCTTGAAATTCTACATTTCTGAAGACCTCTGCTATCGACCAAGCCTGGTGTTCGCAAAACCAGTTATAAGTATCCCAGAGTTAGCCCTGAGAATACTTTCTCGTATGTTTTCGTGCATTGGCATCCTTACATTATCTCTTTCAAGAAAACACGCCCTCCTCATTAGAGTATTCAGGACATGATATTTCTACTGTTAGCTCCCCTGCTTCATGTTGCCGACCCTCTGAATGCACACCCGAGAGATTTCTCCTGTCGTTTCAACGTTACACAACAGGTTGACTCTATGAGCAGTGAAAAAAAAAATTAAAGTCCCTAAAAGCAACTTCCCAATATAATCCCCAGATTTAAAATTCAAACAACAACAAATGTATATTTGAATCAAGCAAACTATGATTTGTAAAATTACACAGAAACATAACACTTCTTTTATTTACTCCTTAAAACAGAACTATTTTTACAAGTATTCAAACAAGATGTATTTTATTTACTTGTTAAGCAATGTTTTCTACAAGTATTCACTCGTTAAGAAATATTTTTGCTATCAATACGGTGTACAGGAGAGAAAAAAATATTGGGTGAGATTTAGACGGCTCTTAACATCGATGTCTTGAGAGCCGATAAGGGTGAAGCAAGGGGAGAAGCGTCGAGCCACACATATACCGAGTCGCTCGCTTCCCTGTCCGGGGAGGCGAGCGTGCTAACCAATGTGTTCAATTTCTTTTCGTCTGACCAAAACTTTCCAACAGCATAAATGTATTCCATGTATCATACAATGTATATATTTGAATTTATTTAATATTTTAACAGATCCCTGCGTAATTTTAACGAAACATTATAAGTACAGTCTGAAATCATGTTTTTTGGAGTTGGAAAATAGCGATCTTAACGTTATTCGCACTTCTTCACTAAAAGATCCGAATTCTTGTACATTTACAGGAAAATATACTGCTATTTTTACATAACTTGAGTTTTATTTTATTTAAAAACTAGTTTAAATATATTATGTTTATCTTCTCTTCCAGACATCATCGTATAGCATCTTGAACAGGAGCACTTGTAATTTGTATGCTTGTATGTAAAATGAAATATTTAAAATGTTTGCTGGACTGCGTTCGGTCCAGTCGTAGATTGTATGCTAGGAAGGACCGAGGCCTCTGCTACCTACATCTGTGAATGTATGAAGGGTTCACTTTCAATATATTCCCCTGGGGTGTCATAAAAGTTGGTCACCAGACCATTGTATCCTACTCCAACTTTCAACTTGAATAGCCAGAGTGGACAAAGGTTCTCTCAAGATATTAACCTGCTTTCTCGTTTCTTTGCAAAACTTCATTCATTCATTCAGCTATGTTTGATTTTCTCTGTAATTTTTTTTTTAATTTCCCCTCTTCCCTTCAAAGTTAGTTTTAATTTAAATGTTTGTAAGTTTTTTTATGTCAAGAAAGCAAGCAAAAAGTTATCTTGAATTTTTTATACAAGTCATCAGCTCACCATTACTGATAGATATCTACTCATTTCTCTTCACTACTGTTAAACCATCACTCATTTTACATAAGATATTATTGAAAAATAGTAAGTGAAATGAGACATTAAAAAAATAACAAGTCACACTATTTGTTTTAACTTGAAAGGAAATATTTATTAAAAAATGTATTATCAGTTTCAATAAAGAATATATTTTTCATCTTGGTAATAATGAATAAACCTAAAGAAGCAGCTTTGGAAATTAAATCAGGAGAACCTTTAACAAATAAAAAGCAAACTCTTTCTCAACACAATGTTGTTTATCTTTACAACATTTTTCACCTCTGTTGGTGTTTATTGTCATGACAATGTCTGGTTCTTGGGAGATTCGGTAGTTAAATTTTTGCCTGAAAACAAAATTTAAATAGGTGATTATGTACCTGATGTCTGTTAAGGATTATTCGAATTATTGTTTAAAAACTTTCCAAATAGATATTCCAACACCGTTTTGCAGAAATATAAAGAACTTATTCGTCGAACGAATGTTAATATTCGTTCAGGAGATGAAAACCATCCGAAAATACATTCAGTATGAGATATAGTAGGAAATAGAATATATAAAGATGAAATTTACAACCACTTTTCACCTCTATAGTGGAACAATCCTGATGAATTGGTTGGTAGATTAAAACTTATTATTGCTTCGAGAGAGTCTGGGAATAATTCACATACAAAATTGTTTCTATTATTGAAGAGATAACAGAAGATGGTTATATTACAAATGAAGGTTAGTAAGATTACTCAAGAGCTTCATGCTCCTGGAAGGATAAGCTATAATAGAAGAAGTGTTATAACTCATGGTTTAAATAATCTTTTTCAAGCCAATTTGTGTGAAATGACATTGTTTTCAAAATTAAATAAGGGGTACAAGTATATTTTCACTGTAATAATCGTTTATTTTAAATATGGTTGGGGTATATATTTTAAAAATAAAACTGGGAAACACGTTACTGATACAATGAAGATCGTTTTGAAAGAGAGAATACCCAATTCACTCCAAACCGATAGAGGTTCTGAATTTTTTTCTGCACTGTTCCAGAAACTAATGACCGAATATGGTATTAATCAGTACGCAATATATTCGGAGCTTAAAGCGAGTGTTGTGGAACATTACAACAAATCAATTAAGCAGTTAATATATAAACATTTCACATCGATGGGGACTTACAAATGGGTTGATGTTTTGCATGTAATAGTTAAATTTTATCATTCTAGAAATCATAGAACTATCAAGATGGCTCCTAAAGAAGTTACAGATAATAGTTTAATGAAAATTATATATAATAATATTAAAGTCATTGATGAAAGGAAACCAAAGTTCAAAACTGGTGAATTGATAAGTATCTCGAAGCAAAAAAGGATCTTAAAAACAATTACGGTGAATTGGTCTTTTGAAATGTTTAAAATTATTTCGATTAGACAAACACATCCCAAAATGTATTACATAGAAATATATGATGGAGAACCAAAAAATGGTGGATTTTATGAACATAAATTGCAAAAAGTCAGTTCTCCAAATGAATATTTGGTTGATAAAATCATTAAAAGGAAAAAAGATATGTCCTTGGTTCTATGGAGAGGATTCTCAAATGCGCACGATTCCTGGGTTAAGAATCAAGACCTTAAAAGATTGTAATACATTGTTTGTAAAAATTTCTGATACTAAATAAAATATTGTATAATTATATTTGATGTGTTATTTGATTTAATAAACGTTTCGATGGGAATTAGATGTACAATTTATTGTGTAATCAATCCCCTTGTTTATTCGATTAACAATGGATTGATAATCCAATATTATTAAATCCTTTTAATTGTGATGTCATTCATCATTAGTTTATCGGAATACTTTACTGGGTTTAATAATTGTTTGTGCTAGGTTACATTTGTTTGTTTGTAATGATACAGTTCTTGGAAATGTATTAGTTTTAAGACAGCGAAATACTATTCTCCATGCCATATACTTTTTGACGGTTTGTCCTAGGATGTAATTTTTTGATGGTGTAGAAATAGGCGAGGTGAGACAAGTCGCAAAGCATGGTGTTTAGTGGCTGTGAGATTCTGCCAGTGCTACACGCATCGTGGAGTGAAGTTTGGTGGGTGTGGCAGGTGGTGGAGGGATGGGGGAAATTCTCCCTCCTGGTCCTATTGTATAGGCAGCAGCGGCGAGCATCAGACTCTGTGTATGAAGGGTGAGTTGTCGAGCGGATGGAACAGGGTAGTGAAGGGCTGGCAAGTGGAAGCAGGGGAGCCAAAACTAGTAAAGATATTTTCTGAATAGTGTAGTGGGGAAGGGGTGCGTAGCCTTCTCGCTTTCCACACAAAGACAGCTTTGCGTGTATGTGGGAGGGGTTGACCAGCATCGTGGAGTCGGACCAGCTCTGAAGATGAGGGATTGAGGGTAGGGTGGGAGGGAGTGCCTACAAGCATCCTGCTCCCGATGTGCACGCAACTAGGCAGTTGTCGCCATCTTGAATCAGTTGTGAAAAATGAGAATCGAGGACAGACGGGTGACTGACCTCTAGGACCTCGCACTCTGGCAAGGGGTGGTTCTGAGGGGTGCAGAGTAGGGAGGGAGGGGTGGCAGGCAGGTCTCCTGCTATCGAAATGCCACTAACCAGTTGATGCCATCTTGAGAAATTATGCGAAAACATTTGAAGATTGCGGGCAGCCCGGGGTCGCACTCCGGCGAGGGGCGGGGAGGGAGTGCAGGGAGCTCAGCTATTCCAGTCGGTGCCATATTCGGTCGTTCTTCAATGCTTGTGGAAGATAGACGGTCTACTCGTCGGCTCCTTCATAAACACCGCACCTCTAGACATGTGGCAGCCGACGAGCTTACGAATGCGGGTTAGCTCAACTACGGACCATCTCTAGTGACAGCTGCAATTTTATATAAAAGTATATTTCGTGTAAATATAAATTTTCGTGCATTAACTTTTTTTTTTTTCTTTTCGGACCGATACACTACATTTGTGATAAGTAATTGATTTCTTTATTCGGTCTACAAAAATACTGTCTGTGTTAACAAGTGAAGTGAATTTCATGAACATTTACCATATTTTAAACACATTTGCCTGTCGGATGGGTTAGAAGTATCTACTCACAGCTTGAAGTAAGTGATACGCATTCATACTTCGAACATACTTATTTTATTATTTCAGGTATGTGATTGTGTCTGGTTTAAATCGTATTCAGAGTGTTTTTGCATTAAGGTATCTTTCTCCAGGCTGAATCATGTTATTTATTCATACTGACTATCAGGATTTCATTTAAAGACAGTAATCGTTCATTATACTTGTCTCTAGTGTTATTCTCGTAGTAAAATTCTCTCTCTCGTGTAAATTTTATTTCTAAGCTCGAGACTTATGTTACGTTTAAGACTCACATAATTCCACTTATTATTCACGTAGTCGTTTGAAATTTCATAATCGATGTGTAATTTATTCATACTTAGAACACACTGAAATTCTCTAATGTTTAATTACTTCATAAAACCGATTGTTTAACACGCAAATCGCATATTTCAAAGTCGCCTATCTACCGTGTACGAGCAATATTCCCCCAAAAAAACATACAATTTACATTTAGGCGACTATTGTAAATCGTTTAAACACTTTGAATTTCTCTCGTGTGTTAAATATATTAGTTTAAATCGCCTATCTACCACCAACATCCCTCTAAACCCCTCAAAATTAGAAAAATTAGAAAAATTAGCCTTAGCCCACTGTTAACTACCCTTTCCATTTTTGATCGGACTAAGATCGGATGAAGAAAAATTTTAGTCAGATTTCGAATTTTTTGATCTAATTAAAATCGTATTAACTCTTTCAATCAATTTAACTAACCCTTTGATATCAAATTGATAATGCAATTAACTAAAAGTCAAGTGGAATGCCCCGGCCCTACTACTTATGTGCTGCCATTTTCAGAAACAATCTGTAGGTTACATTTGATTTCCGACATAATTATTTGACTTAACATTTATACTTCGTAGACATAGAAATTTGAACTGAATATTTAATTATCGCAAGTTTCACTTTTAAAAAAAGGTGCAATTCCTAACCTACAGAAGCGAAGATAAAAAAAAAGCAATCCAAACTGCACTTGAATACAATAATTAAAGACAATAAATATTAATGTAAATCAAATTGAAATATTATTTAATATTTTATTTAACCCCCATAACCTTCGGCAATTATCAAATTCTTAGTCGGAATACATGTACATTAAAAGTGGTTAGCTGGCTAATTACAGGCACCGAAGCCAACATGACTATCTGTCCGAATTCCTCATGCTTGATGCCAAGGGTAAGTGAAGAATGCAAGGATGAAAGTAGGCAAGTATATGCCTGAGTTCGGACACGGCCTAAATTGTTACATACGCAGCGTTGTACGCTGCAACTTTGAACACAATTAGATTATATAAAAACATGTTTCCAGATATAAGTATATATAGATGTTTTATTATAATTGGTCCAAAGAAACTATGTCTGGAGAATATGTAGAGCGTTCCCGAACAAACTGTATAATTAAATCAAGTATTTTCTCGTTATAAACAATACCAAACAGAGGCACATCGTAGGTCAGTGAACTCGTTGTCGGGAGGACACAAGTTCGACCCCTATAGTCCATCCTGATTTCAGTTTGTCAGTGCTTGGCAAAATCACTTCAGTGATGTTTCGTCCACACAGACACTCGCCTATTCCTTTGCCATTCGTGAATGTCTTGTGTTCCCTATGGTGCTGTCGCTTTTCGTTATTTTCAATCAACCAAACATATGACGTGTGTTTACCAACTATGTACAATAACAGAACACTTTCAATATATTTCTTTATTACAGGTCCTTCCATTAGTCCATGTTAACTGCCAATTACGTATTAAGTAACTTCAACACACTTTGCATTTTATTATTATTTCTCATTTTCTGTGAATGTGCATTACTTAGGCTTTCACGGGGACATAGCTTCCTCTCTCTCTCTCTCTCACACACACTCTCTCTCGCTCTCTCTTTGTCTCAAATACACTCTCTGTGCCTTTAAGTGCTTCCTCTATATACCAGAACACTGTTTAATTTCATATGTTATTCGCTTTCCCTTCAAGATCAAATACGTTACAATGTTAGGCCTACTGAACGTAACATAAGCTACTCTATCTTAATTGAACATAATGTATACGAGAAGTCTAGTGAACAAATAAAAACTGTTATTAAGGACATTTTAACAACATTTAATACCCCTAGGATAGCTTGAACCACCCACGAAAAGCAGTAGACACATGAGGAAAAGGTTATCTTATCGCCCTCTCCACTTGAAATCACACCCCCTTAACACACCGTGTATTTTTCCGCACGGACAACGGGCAATGGAAACGGGAACAGAGCTCGCTGATATCTGCCGGCGTGTCTCCCCGATTGTGAGTGTTGTTGTAGCTTGAATCAACAGACAGCGTGGCGACAATGCCACTGTGGAGGCTACATAAGAGCAACTGGCGTTATCCCGCGGGCGAGCGAGTCTGCGCGTTGATGAGATGAGATGCAACCTGAAACAACACTCGCGGTGGGTTCATCCCTACAACTACAGCCATGCAGCGCCGAGCAAACTAAACACTGCATGACGACACGTGAACAGAAAGAAAAAAAAAGTATAAAAAACACCGGGGAAATACCATTTATAGCTCATTCTCTGTTACTACACACTTTTCTGAAGCCCTGCTGAAGTTCTTCTTCCAGGGTATTCTTCCGCCTCGTGCATACAAAGTTTAACCGATCTAGAAAATTACACCAGTAGGATGCGCACTCATTGTAACAATACTGTTTATTACTTTACATCGCCAAAACATATATTTTCTTACTGTTATTATTCATTTTATTTATAAAGAAGTTTTATAATTTATAAGTAAAATATAAATATAATTTCAAAAAACTTAAACTGGTTAGTTTATGTTTAAACAATTATAAATCTCTTGTAATACGTGGCACATTTAGGAAAAAACAAAACGTGCCATACATATGGTTATTTCTCAAAGGTTTGATTCAAAATGTGTGAAGAAACCGTGAGAAGCCCATTCTATATATAATATACTACATAAGGGTGTTGCCAATTGGGAAATGTGTTGTTTTATATTGGAGCCACATCCTGTTCAACTTGCAGACACTTCACTCTGACATGTTGTGTTGCAGACACTTCACTCTGACTTGTTGTGTTGCAGACACTTCACTCTGACATGTTGTGTTGCAGACACTTCACTCTGACATGTTGTGTTGCGGACACTTCACTCTGATATTTTGTGTTGCAGACACTTCACTCCGACATGTTGTGTTGCAGACACTTCACTCTGACATGTTGTGTTGCAGACACTTCACTCTAATATCTTGTGTTGCAGAAACATGCGCTCATGTCATCTCTGATGGGAAAGTATTATGTAAGTTGAACAGCGCGTGAGTACAATTATAATCTAAACAATTTGTTTGCGGCCAACAACGCCCTTACAGTCATGCAATTATTCTGTGTGGAGTTAATTTTGCTCGAGAAAGATTTTTGTATAGATAGACACAATTTGTACTGCTTTCTTTGTTTTTATGAAAGTATTTCAATTTTTTTTAAACAATTTATTTTTACGTCATCGTTTCTTTGCCGAAACGACGTGAAACCGTACTCTAGTCACAGTAGCGTTTCCGTGACGAAATGATTACATCGTCCTAATTCGAGACTAACATGGGCTCTCTACAGTTGCAACAAGAAAGATGTAATGCGACCAATCATATACGAGCACAAAAATGAACAATTAATGCGTATTTCAACGATAGTTGAAAATGTGTGATGGCTAACCTGATTTCATTTACAATTTAATGAATTAATTTTTGGTTTTATAACATATATTGTCTTCCATTGGCGTTTGGCCGCAACATCTAGCTTGTGACTAGAGACCGTAAATCGTCATTTGATAAAATAGAATATTTTCAGTCGCTGGCAAACATTTACTCTGAGCGGGCAGCCATTCCACCAAACACGTCACACATAGGTTGTTTTTTTTCAAAGGTTTGATTCAAAAAGTTAGAAAAAAACCGCGAAAAGACTACAGGAAAACATCTACACCGGCAGTATAAATAAACCTACTGATAAGTGCGTGTAGTTGGTGATGAGGTTCAGCATTTTTACCAGCGAACCATGCAGTCTCTGATGAGATTCCCGTGAATTCACGACATCCGCAAGATTACAGGCAAATTGGTTTTCTCAGACACTAACGCTTGGTTTTCTCAGACACTAACAATTGGTTTTCTCAGACTCTAGCAATTGGTTTTCTCAGACGCTAACAATTGGTTTTCTCAGACACTAACGCTTGGTTTTCTCAGACACTGACAATTGGTTTTCTCAGACACTAACACTTGGTTTTCTCAGACACTGAAAATTGGTTTTCTCAGACACTAACAATTGGTTTTCTCAGACACTAACACTTGGTTTTCTCAGACACTGACAATTGGTTTTCTCAGACACTAACACTTGGTTTTCTCAGACACTAACAATTGGTTTTCTCAGACACTAACAATTGGTTTTCTCAGACACTAACATTTGTTGATGTCAATGAGATTACTGTCAATGTACGGAATTCGTCGTAAATTTTCTTATTTTCATTGCAGTCATACTTGACAATTCTGCAATAAAATAAGATAAATTATTGTGTTGTCGTCTTACGCTAGGTGTAGCCTTGTACCTCTACGTAAAGTATTCGAAATATAATTTGATTACTACGTGAGCGGGGTCATGAGGTGAGTGGTAATTATTACGAGAAAATCCGTATATATTCATGTACAAGAGATTAGTTTGCTGTATTATTCAATTGCCTGAAGTGTTGTCGTATGTTACAGAATGTTTTTGCTGACTAGCGATATTTTATTAACATTGGTCTTAATCGTAAGAACATCCGGTTGAGTTGAGATGAGATAACTTGGCGTCTCTCAACAACGAGGTCTTGAGGGCCGATGTACGTAGAATGAGATGGGAATGGAGCAGCGCCGGTATGCTAGGGCGGTGAAACGGGAGATCTCCCAGAAAACCTGCCGTCTAGTAGCATCATTTGCCACGATTCCCTCTGGTGAAAATCCGCATGTGACCCGAGGATTAAACGTGATTCGCCTTGGAAGTAAATCCAGGTCACAGGAAAATTCAATTGCTTGTAATTTGGTTACAGCGGCAAAGAAGGCGAAGTAGTTTTAGTGTAGTCACTTATGCCCGGTTACACCATCGTGGTTCGAAATCTCGATCCGAGATCAGCAGCTATCGTCGACAAATGTAGTTTGAAAATATGCCAACAGGTAGAACTACGTTGGATTGATTTATTGAGAAATTAAAACAACATTATACGCACTTAAATATTATTCAGTAAGTTTCGTACAACAATAATTCACTTAAAACAGATCAAACATCGCACATCTAGTTCTATTTATAGTGAAAAATACGTCTACTTCCATGACGTCATATATTGCGAACCAATAGCAAAATTTTATAATACGTAATATCGCTCTCTCACTTTGGAACCAAGATTGATGAATCGGAGTTCCAGAATTATGAAATTTCGTTGGTGCAACACTTTAACAATGGAACCAAGAACAAACTGGATCCTGGTTCGGAACTAGGATCATTCGATCTCAGATCGGGGAAGATGTTGGTGCAACCGGGCATAAGACTGTCGATTGTTCTGTGACGGTGTCTTGTACATTGAACCTACGCCTAAGTTCAGGGTGCCTTGAAAAACTGACTCTACATGAGGACCGCGGACACTGCTTACCTGTGATCCGTTCAACTGACCGACTGTCTGAATAACAGCTAACCTGACGCCAAGTGAGCGGGCCACGTTCGTGAACCACCCCTTCTCTACATCACAACCATGTGCCGGACTAAGTACGTTAGGAAATAATCTAGAAGCTTACGACGAATTTCTTTCAAAAGCCTACTTTTTCCCTTGTTCGGGGAGACAGGCCAGGGACTTTGAAAGAGGAGGAACTGTTGTTTCTTATTTAAACATAGGTGAGGGGGGGGGGGGGCTTGGTCTGGAATTATGAAAGTTAAGTGTTCTTGTAACCTTTTACTATTGTATTCAGTATTTAATTGAATATTATAGATTGAGGGGAAAATTGGATTGTGATCTTTTAATATATTTTTATACATTTTTGTAGATATATTTATATCATATTCAGAGTATATTGTGTAACTAATGAGAACCATGAAAATATTTTTCGAACAAGAATTCTTGTACTGAGCAAATCCAAACCATTGAACGACATACTAGGAAGGGGGGAAACATAGACGCTGAGGGAACATAGACACTGTGGAAACAAAGACACTGTGGAAACATAGAAACAAGAACCTCTGCATATTTTGGCTGAAACTGTCACAGTTCTTTACCGGAAACCGATGCTACAGGAAAGTGAAGAGGTTCTATACTTGTAACGTACTGAAAAAAATTCCGCTTTCTTTCATTACTAATAGGATATCCGTATACCGACTTCATATTTGCCGCAAAAATGTCCGTCATTTCTCGGAAATTTTTATGAATTCTATAGTTTAAATGCACTGTTCCAGGTCGGCAATTATCTCACATACTTTAAAATTACTACGTGAAAATAACTGATTTCCCGCTGACTGTTCAAACCGGTAGTTTTAGTTGAGTAAAGAAAATGTCGATAACTATGGTCTGCGTGAAGAAAAAAGGAATCGATGGCGTTTGATGTGAATGTACGGCTGTGTGTCAGTGTCTCCCGAATCACTGTAATAGGTGAACTGGTGTCCTGTCTCCTGGTTCCCTGCACCATGATGCCAGATTAATACCGCCGTGTCTCTCCTTAATGTTGGCAGGATGTGTCCTCTCCCTCACCTACCTACTGGCTCCAACACTGTGACGTCAGTATTCCTCGCAAGCCTGTTGGACTCCGGCAGCTCCTGAAACTACTGTTTCGCGGTTACTTTACACTTTTTAATCAAACCTTCGAAAACTCCCACATCATATTTGTTATGTACCACAATCGTTTTATATTTGTGTTAGCATAAAAATCATAAAAGTATTTAATGTTTGGTTAAATTTTGATCTATTTTTAATTAATAGTAATACAAACAGTATTAATTAATAAATTAATTTAGGGGTGGACCCAGGGCGAGGCAACACCCTCCGAGTGACGGACTTTCCAGCTGGGACAGTAGGTGCCCGTCGTCCCTGAACATGACATGGAATGAGACCCTAGGATGGAGCGGCGCTGGAGTGCAAGGGTGGGGGAAGTGGGAGTACCCCGAGAAAACCCGCTGGCAAGCGGCATCGTCCAGCACGATTCCCACATGTGAAGAGCCGGGAGCGAACCAGCTGGGGATCGAGCCCAGATCGCCTTAGTGGAGGGCGAGCGCGCTAGCCACAGCGCCACCGCGCCCCCTAATTCAAGCAATGAGATAATATGTGTTTGTTATGCTTAGAAATAAAAAGTTCTTATGCAGAAAATTATTAAACTGAGTGCGCGTGAATAGAGTGCGTAATCCATGTGTTGTAATTTTCTAAAACTCAAGAAAGCATTTTTTGCATTAGGCGGAGGGATATCACGAAAGTAGAACTTTAGCAGGGCTTCAGAAAAATTGCACGTAACCTTGAATGGCCTATGGGTGGTTCCCATAACGTTGACACTCCCAACATTTCCGGAACGGTTGCTGATCACAAAATATGGTTTCCGCTAACTGAAATTTTGTACGGAGGCAAGTAATTTGCCACAAAGTGACTACTTGTAACACGTGTATGGACAGAAATAATTAAACCAAATATGATTTTTCTCCTGGAAACATACATTTGTATCAACGGCATTGGAAAGTACGAGCAAAGAGGAATTCAGTGATATATGGTATGCAATGGAAAGTAACACAGAAACGCCCAGAAATAATGAGCAAATATGATTACGTTAAGTGGGCCGGTAGTATGGGGCAGGGGACCTGTACTCTCAGCTGTAAGCAAGCTGCACGCGCTGTGTCTCATCCTGACGGGACAGGTTCCTTGTAGCAGCGCAGCACCAGTTCACGAAGTCTGTTATGGTAAGTGGTATTACAGTGTATGGCTGTATGTACGCAATTAAATTCACAAATGATGAAAATCCGGACGCACTACTTATTTACGGCGAAGGTTGCAGAAATGCCAAGCTAGCCGCCCCAATGTATGGTGAAAGGTATCCTAATCGGACGCCATCTCATTGCAAACGAGATGAGTTTGCACACATCTCTGGTCACGAGGTGATTGGAAGTCCACAAGATGAGTGCGACGAAAGACTGCTATGGGCGAGACTCTTCAACACGATGTGTTGGCACGTGTCGATTCAAACCCTCACATGAGTAGGTAATAACTTCCCAGGTTCGTAGGTATAAGTAAAGCAAGTGTGTTACGGCTTCTGCGCCAACAGATATTGCATCCATATCACGTGGCTCTTCATCGGGCATTACATGACGGTGATTTCCAGCAGAATGTTCTGTTTTGTAAGCTTGTTCTGATGTACAGGATAACAGCGATTTTCTGAAGAACATTTTATTTACCGATGAAGTGACGTTCACAAACAACGGGCGCGTAAGTTTACGAAATATGCACTACTGGGCGACGGAGAATCCATGTTGGGTTCAGCACCGTGGAAAAGTGAATGTGTGGTTTATAATCGTTTTGAGACTACATCACCGGGCCATACTTCATTCAAGGGACAATGACTGCCTGTACGTACGCCCATTTCCTCAGAGAGACCTTGCCGACCCTTCTGGAAGACATACCGCTCACAATACGTCGTGGTATGTGGTTTCAGCATGATGGTTGTCCTGCGTATTTTGCTTTGGTGGCGAGGCAAGTGTTAAATTAAACGTTTCCAAACTGGTGGTTTGGGTATGGTGGTGTTGTAAGATAACCAGCTCTCTCCCCCGACATAACGCCTCTCGATTTTGTCCTGTGGAGAACACTGAAAGGTAGGTTGTACAACGCGGTTTCTTATGACGCCAGAAAACATGTACGAACGCATTATGGCAGCTTGCAGAGTCATTACGCCAGTAGCACTACAGGCCGTTCATTTAGCAAACACCGTATTTCGTGATGTGTAACCATTCCAGAAATATTGGAGGTGTCCATGTTAGGCGGACCATCCTGTATATATGTATGCGGCATACTCTGTGACTGGTGATTTTCCCTCACTGTGTTAACTAACTGACACTCTGCACACCCCTAACAACAGTCCTTTTATAATAGTTTATATATATAGCGGATAAAAGTGCAACACAATAATTGGACTAAAATTCATGCAAATCAAAGCCAAAATCAATTAAACTTCGCCTTTCCTGTTAAATATTTCAAATTTCAGCTCAAAATGGAGAAAATTTGAGGCCAAAATCAAACAATTTTCTATGTGCTTTTGGCTCCTTTAGCAGGGTATTTTTAAGCCCAATCTGCTAGCTAAATCATCTTATTTTAATCAATTTTCGTCCATTTTTCATCTAATTTTGTGATTTTTTACTAATTGATTTGGCTTGTAAATTTAGAGTTAATTTGACCTATTTTGACCTAAATTTGGCCTATTTTGGCCCCGAGAAGGACCCTGCCTAATGGTTTTTTTTTTAAGTATGCTTGATTTAGATTGCAGATTTGGATAAAATTAGCTTGGTTTTGTCTTTGATTTGCTTGGTTTTGAAATAAAATTGAAGAGCTAGATTACGTCTCCAGTAGATTTCGAGAATGTTGCTTGAAAGTGAGAAATTTACATAATTTTTAGTCCAATTATTGCGCTGCGCTTGATTCCGCAATAGACTTCTACAGAATTTATTTTAAAAATGAATTTTTAGCAAATTTTCCACTTTTGAAAGAAAAGCTCAAATAAAATCGACACTATTC
Source organism: Dryococelus australis (assembly GCA_029891345.1). Taxonomy (NCBI): domain Eukaryota; kingdom Metazoa; phylum Arthropoda; class Insecta; order Phasmatodea; family Phasmatidae; genus Dryococelus; species Dryococelus australis. The sequence goes on along the minus strand of CM057004.1, from coordinate 9,169,317 downwards.
CAGGGTTATAAAAGTTTAGAGCCCTGATTCTCTTAAAACAAAAATATTTATAATGATATAGGGGTGAGCGATCCCTCACTCCTTTATAAATTTTTTCCTCCTCTTAATAAATTTTTCTCTTTATAAACAAACCAAAGTGGAATCTCTGCTCAATACGTTAAACAAGTCCATTGAATTCACTAAACTTCAAAATATAGAAAAAAATGATTGAGTTCTGCCACAGTTTTTGAAATTTATGAATATAATTTTGGTAAAAAAATTAATTGTATTCTAGACGGTAAGTATACTATTTCATTGCAAGATCGCTATCTGAAAATATTAGATAAAAGTGCCTTGAAACGAATAAATGAAAAGGAAGTTTTTATAGCATATAAGAGGCTTGAAAGAAATGAAAAATGGAAAATTTATACATTATCTAGAGTTCTTTTAAGAATTTTGATCAAATTTTGTGATATTTTTAATAAATTTATCTTCCCTTGCAGCCTGACTAACATCTTAAAAGTTGGTGATGTTTCAAATTCGCCTTCCTATAAATTAGATAAAGCATCTGACGAAATTATAGAATTAATTTATGAATTTCATTTAAATTTACAAAACTTACAATTATCACCCTTAGGGATAATTGGCGACAAATATGAACTCCTAGACACTGGTGAAAATATAGAGCAAATAGAAGAAGTTTTTAAAAAATTATTAGAGCTTCAAATATAAACATTATAATTTTATTTGCACCAAATTTATTTATTAATTAATCTGGTTTATATCAATTTTTATCAGTTTCTAGTTATTTTTTCTTTATCCTACTCAAATTTATCTGTTTATAAATAAAAATTGAATCTCTGCTCAACGAAATGGAAATAATAGCACAGCAGAGGCAAGCAATGTAAAACATGTGGTGAGTATCAAACATTGAATGTTTTGCATCACACAAACACACAAAAGATAAGCAAATTAACGCCTGTAAAAATATTACAATGAATATTCTAGAAGTTGCTACGAGTTAAAAAAAAAACAGAAAGTACAATGTGAATGTGGAAAATATGCTTGCAAGGCAAATCTTGAAAAACATAAAAATACTAAATTACATGGAATTTTACAAGCCTTTGACTCTTTCGCATCTCATAAAGACACAATATATAAGCATTTCGACACCTGCAAAAAATGATGTACTGAATATGCCAAACGTCATTATTAGTCAAAAAAGAGAAAGTACAGTGCGAATGCGGAAAATACGTATATAATATTTCTCTATAAAAGCATAAAAATAGTAAATCACACAATACAGCAATATATATTGTAAATGAAGTTCAGCATTCACCGACCTCATAAATTTTATTATATTTTATTATATATAAATGATGACGCTCAATCCAATAAGTGATCCGAAAAAAAATAGATTGCTCAAGTTGAGAGATATTGGTAGAGATTTGAAAATCATATATTGGTATAATCTAAGAAATGCTGATTTAGTTACAATTCTTATACCAATAATTAAAAATGAACAATGAAAAAAGAAACTTTGCACATTTACCTTTTCCAAAAGGTGTAAAAATATACGGAAAAGCCAAAAATGACATAAAAGAAATATTGCCCTTTTCTACTAATGTATATGTAAACAAAAGAAATAGAAAAACCAAAAACACTTAGGCAGTCGAAAAAGCTTTTCAATGTAGGCTATCAACATATTACAGTGAAAATAATTTTAATTTAGTGTTGTCTAGGGAATTTTTAACTTCAGTAAAACAAGTATTTAAAACAATATGAGATCAACTTATAAAATTTAGAGCGGTGAAATCTAACATTAAACTTGTCGCCCATTTTCGAAGCCGGAAAACTGGTGAAATACGACTATTTGACGATATTCAATCACATACATTTGCAATACTGAACGAAGGAGACATTAAAAAGATATACAAACAAAAAAAAAATACTCGCACGAATAGAAAACATTGAAAAAGTAATTCAAATTGGGCTTTATATAGTATAATTGGGATGCAATTAGCTATAAACCAATATAATTCATTAAATGTATCGTCTTATATTGAACTACCAGAAGCAATTAGGAATAAAAAAGCATGAATTAATGCAAAAAATTATTATCAAAAATGCTTTCTTTGGGCAATCAAGTCAGCATTGTTTCCAGCAGAATGAGAACCACAAAGAGTATCTAAATATAAAAATGTGGGTATTAATATTGACAAAGTATTATATAAATAAGAATATCCTATTAAAATTGATGATACACCAAAAATATAAATTCAAATTGATGTATTTATAAATGTTTACTCTATCGAAGGTAAGTCTACAGTATATCCATTAAAGCTTACAAAACACAAAAAGGAAAAACATTTAAAGTTACTTTATTTCAAAAACGAAACAAAGTCGCATTACTGTTGGATAAAAGATTTATCTAAATTGCTTTCAGCACAAAAAATAAACACAAAAGTAAAACTTATGTATGCGATATGTGTCTTAAAATATTTTTACGCTCAAGAAATATTAAATATATATGCAAAAACTGTTCTAAAAATGAATCAGAAAAATTCTCATTACCTTAAAAGGCGAATAAACATAATTTAAAAACTACAAACATACAACGAAAGTTCCCTTTGCCATGTATACAGATTTCGAATCAATTCTGAAGAAAATATCAACAACTAAGCCAAATCCAAGAGAAATAAAGAAATGTTAATTGATCCAAAAATTACCAGTTTTAACAGAGGATGATATTGATAATGGCTTTATAAGGAGACAATTAAAGAAAGACATAAACGTACAAATGCACAAATAGATACAATTGGTTGAAATATGAATAACGATTCATATACAATGGAAAATCAGTTACACGAAGCTTCTGGTTTTTGTTATTATATTGTATCCATTTATAGCAATTATAAACCTGCAGCCATATACGGAGGTCCATCTGCACATCAGGATTTTATAGAAGCAATGAAAAGGGAAGTGGAAGATATTGGGGAAACATACTTGCAAATTGAAGCAATTCATCCACTAACGAAAGAAGAAAAAACAACGTACAATTAATCTAGAAAATGTACTGTATGTGATTGGGAATATACGAAAGACAATAAAAAAAGTACGCCACCGCGGTCATATAACTGGAAAATTAACTAACCCAACATGCAACAATTGCAATCTTCAATTAAAATTACAAAATTTGTTCCAATTTATTTTCATAACTTAGCTGGATATGATGCTCACTTATTTATTATTAAAGAGCTAGGTTATTATGAAAAAAATATAAATTTAATTGCAAACAACAAAGAAAGGTTTATCACTTTTGGGGATAAGAAATTACAGAAAATTTAAAAATGAGATTTATAGATACTTTTAAATTTATGGCTAGTAGTTTACACAAATTATTGTCTAATTTAACTAAGGAGCAATTAAAACATACGCAAAAACATTTTCCAGAAGATAAAATAGATTTAGTTTCTAGAAAAACTGTTTACCCATACAATTATATGGATAGTTTTGAAGAATTTAAAGAAACTGAACTTCCACCAAAGAACGAATTGTACAATAAATTAAATGTAGTGATGTAAGTGACGTTGATTATGAAAATGCAAAATGTGTATGGAATCAATTTAATATTAAAAATCTTTGCGATTATCATGATTTATATTTAAAAAGTGATGCACGACAGTTGACAGGTATATTCGAAAAGTTTAGAGACACATGTATCAATGCATATAGTTTAGATCCTGCATGGTATTTTAAAGCACCAGGTTTCTCTTGGGATGCAATGTTAAAAATGACTAAACAACCACTAGATGTATTATATGATTATGATATGATCTTAATCGTCGAAAAAGGAATCCGGGGTGGAATATAGCCAGGTTGTAAGCAACATTTTAAAACCAATAACAAATATTTAGAAGATTTTATTCCAAATCAAGAGTCTAACTATTTAGCATATCTCGATGCTAATACTCTTTGTGGATGGACAATGTAGCAATACTTACCGTATGGAGGTTTCGAATGGGTTGATTATCCAGAATTTATATTAGATTTTTGGCAAGAATATATATTTAATTTGAAGGATGATTCACAACATGGATACATATTTAAAGTTGATTTAGAATATCCACAAGAACTACACAATTTAAACAAAGATCTTCCATTTAGTCCAGAAAATAAGGCAGTTCCAGGAATAAATGACTCTACATTAATAACAACTTTACATAAAAAAGAAAAATATGTTATACACTATCACAATTTGAAACAGTGCCAAAATAATGGATTAAGGCTTACAAAAATGCATAGAACATAGACGTTTAATCAGTCTAAATGGTTAAAGAAATATATAGATTTGAATACACTGATGAGAACTAATGCAAAAAATAACTTTGAAAAAGATAGTATAAATTGATGAATAATTCGGCGTTTGGTAAAACAATGAAAAAAATCGAAAACAGAGTAGATATAAGGCTGGTTTCCAGTGAAAAGTTTGCAAAAAATTAGTAGCAAAACCAAATTTCAAAAGAAGTACTATATTTAATGAGAATCTTACAGCCATTCACATGAACAAAACAAATGTGTAATTTAATAAGTATATTTATGGGGGTATGTCAATTTTAGACATATCAAAAGATTTAATGTACATTTTACATTATAAACTAATAAAAGCCAAATATGAAGATAAAATGGAATTGTGCTTTCAAGATACCAACTCGTACTTTTACAACATAAAACACCGGATTTTTACCAACACATGAAGTCGATGTTAGAAAAGTTTGATACAAGTGATTATCCAAATGACAATATTTATAACATGCCACTAATAAATAAAACATTTTAAGCAAAGTGAAATATGGATGTATTGGTAAAATAATTAAAGAATTTGTTGGTTTAAGAGAAAAAAATGTATGCATATAGATATGATGATAAAGAAAACAAAAGAGTAAAGGATATGAAAATTTGTGTAGTTAACGTAATTACATTTGATGGTTATAAGAAGTGTGTGTTTGATGAGAAAATACAATAGAGAACAATTAATCTAATAAGGAGCGAGAAACAAATATTATACACAATCGAAGTTAATAAAACATTAAGTCCTTGTGACAACAAGAGGTTCGTACTACAAAATAAACTAGATAAATTACCAAAGCGATGTCAAAACATTTAATATTAATTCATGATCTAATATATTATTATAGAATTTAGAGCAGTAAATTTATTTTTATCATCATTATCAACATATTTCTATATTATATTTTTAATGTCTTTAATTTCCAAAACAATGTCAATATCAGCACAATCAAAATCAATCAGTTTACAATTTTCATCCCTAAGTTCTAAAATAATATGATTAAACTGTTTATTATTTATTCTACAAAAATCACATATGATGGTTCATAGCTATTATAATCTCTAAACTCAAACATAGTTTTTGGTATAAAACCAGCAATTATATCAGTTTCTAAATGATTGGACTTGTCATACTTTATGAACATTCCATATAGTATGTTACAATGAACATTTATTGTTTTAACTGTATTAAAAGTAGGTAATTTAGTACTTATGACAATTTTGTCTCTTTTCTATAGTCATATTTATTTCAAAACCAAGCATATCCTGTAATTGATCATCAAGTTTAATAGAAAAACTTAGATTTAATCGATATTTTGTTTTTCATATTATCTGCTGTCAATTCAAAATTATTTATTCAGAATTGATTTATTGAATTTATAGCTTTTTTTAAAGTTTCAACATCACATTGGCCTCTATGAATAGTATTAACTTCATTTCTATCAACCACAGCACTCAATTTTTCAATATGTTGTTACAGTATTATTGTCTATATTTGGTGTTAAAAATTTCGTATGAAAAATAATCAAAGCAATCGATTTACCTTGATGAATGATGTCATAGTGAAGTTCCTTCTTTAGTACAGAACTGTTGTTTATTAACTTATATACTTTATTCTCCATTAAATACAAAAATTATCACATTAAATTAAAAAAGTCGATTGGGGTGTCGGTGTTTTAATTTCCGAACAAAATACAAATAATAAAATAATGGCGAATTTTTGCCTGACAATATGGAAGCCATTATTGTTGGGCCCAGTAAAGTGGGAAAATCAACTTGATTAATTTTATTTATAAGAATAGGTGCTCAAATTTAATGAATTGTATGTATGTTCAAAAAGTTTAAATCAACCAAAATATATTCAGTTATAAAATGATTTTGATATCATATCCAACAAATTTAATGAAAATATGAAATCTTTTTTAAAAATAATAATGATGAAATGATTCCCTTAGACCAATGTGAAAATGAGTTTGTAGTTATATTTGATGTCATGTTAGAAAATCAAAAGGTTATCCACGAATATTTTACTATGGGAAGGCATAAAAATGTTGATGTATTTTATTTAGCTCAAACTTATTTGAGAGTTATATGATATATTTAAAGTGATCTGTGCAAACTGTTGGAATGATGGTTATGGTTTTATCACATTAGATTTGAGCAGCAAAATGAACATTGGTAAGTACAGAAACCAGATCCGACATTTTATAACATAAAAGTTTGCCTAGTGTATGTGTTTTACATAAACTTAAAACATTATATATTTTTTTAATGTTTTTAATAACTCAGATTCTTCTATATAAGTTTCAATTTTTTCATCTACAAATGTTTCACATCTTTTGAAGTGTGTGTTTTCCTTATCTACTTCGGCGACCATCGCCCTATCCACTGGCAACAGGAAAAAAGCAATCATAAAGTGCGCTCTAACTCGTGAACCTTTCTCTACTTTGGCGACCACAGTGCACTCTTGACACCACAGGAAGAATATTATCACAACTGTGTCACTATCTACTCGCAGTCTCCCAAACACTCTGCACAGCTCTTGATAATTAGCCTCCAGCTCGCCGCATGAAGACATTTAATCATCACCTCGCTTGTCTCGTCATGGTAGCTCGGCGACAAGATGCTCGACTTCCAACTCAAGATTCGGGGTGCGACTTCAAGTCGAGAGGATAATTTAATAGTGTGAAAAGGCACCTGCACTATTAAATTATCGCCCAAGCTGTTCAAGATTTGAGCTAAAAACCATTTTATTGCACTTGCTCATACAGAAATGTATAATTATTGATGCAATTAAATGGTACTTCTTGATATCCAACCCAAAAATACTCTCTATGCTATACTGTAGCATATCAGAATATAGGGTGGAGTGATTTATATAGTGGAAGTCACCCCACTATATGAATCAGGAGTACCATAAAGCAAAAATATAAATAAATATAAATAACCCAATCACCACTCCACTACAAAAAATAATAAAAAAACAGGTTGCCTGAGTGGAGTGGTAATTGGATTTCTCTGTTGGAGTTTTGTAGGTGCTAATTACTGCCAGAAAAATTTGGTCACTGGCATGATAAAGAGATCTGTAAACCTTTTGTTGGTTTTAAGAGTGTTGAATTTTTGTGGGGGCGCCGAATTGCATACCCCCTTTAGAAAAGTTGAGTAATTGTGTGGGCCCCGATTAGTTCACCTTCAAATGTAATGAAAAATCTGTTGCATTTGAAATGATGAGCCTTCTTACAATACATTAAAAAAAGGTTGTATATAAATGGTGGTTTACATAATCATTTTTGATATCACAAATATAAATTTTGTGCTGTCCAAAAAAGAGAATATAACAGAATGTGTTATCAATTTTTAAAATAAATATGGATATTGAGAGGCGGATGCAAATTCAATCTCAAGAATTTATACTGAAAAGTTCGAAACAGGAATATTTCATGAATAACATAACATTTCTTCAATTGATGGTAAACACAATGAAGAAATGCTTAATTTAATTAATAAACCAAGATATGGGGTTAAGGATGAGATACTCATTGACCTTTCATTAACCACAAAATGGAGCAAAAATATCTTAAAATGGCATTTTGCATATACAAATAATTCAATTAAAAAGTTAGCTGGAGAGGCTTTCGGCATTTGGCTAAAGCACAAAAATTTGAATTATTTTTTTTATGATATGCAATCTCGAGCCATAGTTATATCATACAATTAAGGTCAACATAATAATCAAAGATTACGTGGAATTTGTCCTTATGCATTATTTCCACATCATAGTGCAGTAGCTCATTCTTTTCTTCCAAATCAAAAATATACGCTTGTTGAAATTCATATCAATAAACAAGAATATTGGCATAATGGAGGGAGAAACAACCCTGAAAATTAAGTTAATTTGCTAGCAGTTTTGATTCATGAAATTGGTCATGCATTATGTCTTCAATATACAAATCATAAATGCTATCATGTATCTAATTCGTAACAATGATTTGTTTGATTTGCAACTATATGGCATTCAAAACATTCAAAACTTTTATGGCCCACTGCAACAAAATAATTTTAATGACAATCAACCAATTTATTAGTGTAAAAACAAATACACAAAAACATTTTTAATTATTGATGGCGAATGATATATTTTTTACAATAAAAATGTTTGAAAAAAAAAGTTAGAATGACAAGAAAATAATTAATAAGCCATTTCTGGTAACAGAATGGCTTGAGTTTTTACCAAGTGATTTCAACAACTGTTTTATATACCAGAGGCCTTTGGGTGTGTTAGTTCTGTTAGTTGACAACAAAATTTATATGGTTAGTTATGCTGGTTATTGTCCTTTTAACAGATATCTGAAAAGATTTTCTTAATTTGGATTTAAAGATAAATATAAAATAAACACTTTTTTTTTAATTCATATCTGGGAAAAACTTTCATCTTCTTTGAAAATTTGTATTATGGTGAAATAGACTAATGTAGTTTCCCGATAAAGGAGACTGGACTAATAAGCTATAAATTTCCTAATTTACCAAATATTATAGTGTCTGCTTTTATATATAAAAATGGTTTACTGTATTTCTTTAGTAATGAAACTATTATGGAATAAAATTAATTTACAAACAAATTGACTACATTTGGTAAAAATTGCATTTCCATGTTTGTTATAAAGTGTGAATCTTATAACGAATTTAAAAATAAAATTAAAGATATTGTTTATGATTTAGAAAATTTTGCTATTTAAACAAAATATTTTAGTTCACAAAACAAGTGGTTAAGAAGTAGATGGAATGAAAAATGTATCCCACTGCTCTTATAAAGAATTTCACAGACAAATGCTATATTTATAAATTAATTTGGTCTATATTCTTTAATTTTACTTTTATTAATTTTTCATTTCCTTATTAAAAATGTATTCTAGTAAAACACAGATTTACACTAATCGGCAATTTCTCTTGCGCATAATTTCGCATATAAAAATGAGTAAATTCTAGATATAAATAATAACAAACATATTTATAATGGTAAATAAGTTTTTATGATTATAAGCCTTGGTTTAGAGGAATTGATGTAACTAGACATTTGGAATACAAAAACCACAAAATGTATTATATTGTTGATAATGATAAAAAGAAATTTACTGATCTTAAAGCCGTCCCTTCACAAGGTACGCCTTCAATTATGCATTCAGGTGCTATATTTATCAATGAATCGGCACTGTATAAGTTAATATTTAAATCAAATATTCTTATAGCTGAAAACTACTGGGTACTTACTAAATGGGTAACTGAAAACGTTTTACCATCAATAAGACAACATGGTGGATATAAGATTCAAAACGATATAATGAATTTATACAAGGGGCAAATAGAGCATTCAAAAAATTTAAATAAAATTAAAGATCAACATGTAGAAAATTTAAGAAAGACCATTGATATGGCTTTCGATGTAATAGCTCGCAGAAATGATGAAATTAGAGAAATTGCCCCTTATGTTGTTCAACAAACACAAGATCAAAATTTAAATCAAACTTTAATTCTTTAAAAATTATTTAATCTTTGTGAATATAATTATTATCTCATTAGAACTCAAAGAAAAAGTGTTCAAAGTCAATTGTGTAGAATTGATGATAGCCATCCAAATTGTGAAATATAATTGAGACATGTATATATTCCAAATTATATCAATTTATACCAAAGAATGAGACAAACATTGAATGGTTACATTGAGTGTTTCCACAACAATTTTAAAATTGCCAGAAATAATTATACTCAAGAACAATATATTAATGATATTAATTATCTTGGTTGAATTGAGTATAATTATCGAATCTGGTGTATATTCTTTAATTTTATTTTCTTTAATTTTTCATTTCCTTATTAAATATTAGCACTAGTAAAAAGACTTATTACCCAAGTTTACTTTTTGTAAACATTGTTGAAGCAACAGCACAAGCTATTTTTTCTCCAATTGGAGTATTTTTGTACAACATAAAGTCTTTAGCTTCTTTTTGTAAAATTTTATCAGCGTTATGCCTAGATTCAAAATTTGTATGGTCTCTATAGGCAATATCGTGGTATTTGCAGGCTTCATCTAGTTTATTTATGCCATTGTAACCCCTTTCTAATCTTTCGTTTAATTTGGTAAATAGTCTACGATAATTATACCCAGGCAAATGCATTTCGGGAAAATTTTAATTGTTTAGTGCACAATTTATTATATATTTGCCATGATGTTCTGAATTCCTAAATGAGTGTGGAATTACATTTAAAAATCTTATATGATAGGGAATTCCTTTTGGTTATTTATAACAGAATCAGAAAATTTTTGTTTAGCATATTCATTATGCTTACTTTTCATTGTAAAAATTGTTACTACCAGAATTTTCTTCACCATGAATAACTAACAATCTATCAATTAAATTTTTAACATAATCCATCCAAATATATTCTTTTGGCAAATTGTTGTATTTTTTTATACCTTCTCCATATATAGGAGTTCATGGAGAAATCATTCTTTGGGCTGTTTGGCGCTGATCTTTATGCTCTTATATAATTATTATAAATTGGTTTAATTAATTTGCATACTTCCACATTTTATTCGAGTTTATTGGCTTTTTAGTATTATATTCTTGGAATGCAGCATTGGTTGATAAAATAATTTCTGTGTAATTTTCACAGTCATTATCGGTGAATTCACCTTCAAGATCTGATTGTGTTTTTGTTAACAAATTAAAAGTCCTTCTGTTAATTTATATTCTGTACCATTAACAGATATTTCATCATTATCTATAATTACATTTGTATCACCAATGTAAAAATTATGCATAAATTATGCATGTGGATAAGCTAAATTTTTTGCTGCTACTGGAACTAGTGTTGTTATTAAATTTTTGTTTCTTTCACCTACTTTTTGTACTTTTTTTTACCAATATTTCGTAATTAGTCAATTAATGGCAGCTCTTTTTCTTATTTCTTTCATATTCCACTTCATGGTGTTTTTTTAAGTTTTTATATCTCTCGATGAGTAATTGAAACTCGAGAAACATCCCTTGAATCTTTCATTTATATATCTTTTTTTTTTTTCTCTCTAAATGAGCTGCTAAAGTATCGAGAGCTTTGAGAGACAAACTTTTCCCCCAACTGATCAGACCAAGGGGAATTTTAATATTTACAATAATAGAATTGAATATGTTATTCCTATAGGGGATGGCTTTTCTTTTCCGAATGATTCCTATATTTATTAGCAATTTCGTTTACTAAAGAGAGGTAAAGAAGGAAATGAGGCAAAATATGATAAATTAGATAATATTGATGCTTGTTCTGACTTTATTTCCTTTTCAGTTTTCTAGAGTAGAAATTTCAAAACATTGACATATTATTGAAGCTATTGATAATCCAGGAATAACATCAACAATAATGAATACTTTGTTAAGATCGCCAAGTGAACAAAATTATTTAGAATTATCTTGTGTTGATGATTATTTTCGAGTAAAGGGTACTTATAATGCTAAACCAAATGAAATAATTTATCCACTGAGATATCTGTTTGGTTTTATTCGCGATAACAATGAAATTTTCTGGAAAGGCGGCTATAATATTACTTTTATTCGTAATTGCCTGATTACAATTGTTTATTTGTTTTTCAAAATAATAAGTAGTAGGTGGTTCCATTGATAGAGGTTATGCTGATCCTGGTAAAATTGTTATTCCAAAACTATAAATTATGTGGCCTATTGTTGAATACAAATATAACACGGCCATTGCAATTAAAGAAAAAATATACAAAAACCCTCAAATAGCTATTATTTTTTATTATTGGCAATTTTCAGAAAAATAAGTTCCTACTGGATCAACTGTTTTAACTATGATATTAAAGATCAGTTTAATAATTTACAATTTGACAAGCCTGATTTTGTAAGGGTAGGTTTTCAAACTAATAGAAAAAATCGTGCTGAAGAGTATGTGCATGCTTCTATGTTTGACAACTGTAATGTTAGAAATATTTATGTTAAAAATGGAAGAAATTAAATTTTTCCAAAAGATAATTGGAATCTAGATATTGTCAATGGTTTTTGTGATAAAGTGTTTCATGCTAATAACGATTTTAGAACTTCTAAAACAAAACTAAATACCGTATATAGAAATAATGAACTTTATTATAAGCCGACTCTAAACTTTGACGGTAAACCATTTATTATCCATTTTGGTGTGGAAGACCGTTGTATATTATTGATTTGTTTATAAAGAAAAACAACTGTAGTTGAAGAAAAAAACGAACATAAAAATTAGCATTGATTTTGATAAAGCTGTTGAAGCAAATACAATTTGTAATGTTATTTTAACTGGCCAAAGAAATTTATCTTATGTTTATTTGAAAGGAAGGATTGCTGAAGATATATAAAATTTTAAATCTTAATAAATTGAGGATGTAAAGGATTTGACAGAAACAACAAATAGTTTTGATAGTTTAATACCATTTTTTTGGTATATAGTTAAGTTGTTTAATCGAATTAAAAAATCATCTTTAAACCCGAATGAGATTTTTTTTTCCTAGTGTCAATTTTATTTGAGCATTTTTTTCAAAAGGGGCAAATTGCTTATATTTCAACTTTTTTTTTTTAAAGTCAGTATATGTCTATTGCGGATACAAGCGCAATACAATAACTGGGCTAAAATTTATGCATATCAAAGCAAAAATCAATTTCTCTTTTGCTGTAAAATATTTCAAATTGCAGCTCAAAATGGAGAAAATTTGAGGCCAAAATCAAACAATTTTTAACATTCTTCAGGCCCCTTAAGCAGGGTATTTTAAGCCTAATCAGCAATCTAAATCATCTTATTTTAGTCCATATTCATCAATTTTTCGTCAAATGTTCTGATATTTTTGACTAATTGTTTTGGCTTGCAAATTTACAGTACATTTTGGCCTAAATTTGGCCTATTTTGACCCCGAGAAGGACCCTACTCAATCGAGTTTTTTTTTAAGTGTCCTTGATTTAGATTGCAAATTTGGATCAAATAAGCTTGATTTTGGCATTGATTTCCCTGATTTTGAGGATAAAACAGAAGAGATAGATGATGTCTTTAGTAGATTTTGAAAAAGTTGGTTGAAAGTGAGAAATTTACTTAATTTATAGTCCAATCATTGCGCTGCTCTTGGTTCCGCAATACAATCATGTAGGAACCACTTATGCTGTCTTGTGGCCGTAATTGACATAAGTGGTCATCGCAACTCTCGAAATTTTGACGCACAAAGGTAGTGTAGACATTTGCCAAATAACGTCCAGTTTGGAAAATTTATATTGGATGCTTCACATTCTTTTTCTGTCAGTGTAGCAGTTGTGTTGGTCGTCGAAAACGTGTGACGGATAAACAGTGAAACCGCAATGACACAGACTGAGTGGGAAGAACTTGGAAGTGGATTGCTGAATGGATAACTGGATAATACCATAGAAATTTCTGTGGAAGTGAATGCAACGGATATACAAAACAACTCGATCAAATGGCGCGAACTGCGCTGGCAGGTATCGCGCTCTACTTGACTTTGCTTCGCAGCGTTCCTCAGGTCCGACCTCGATACTCCCATCCTTTTTCTTCGCCTCATATCTTTGGTTTGACTTTCCCTCCAGTGCGTGCGCACTGGCCAGATTTCCCTTCTCTTGGCTTTGTAAGTTCCCATGAGCAAGTGTGAGTTTGTCCTATTCCTTCTTAGGCTTCGATAAGAGCACTTGTCATAGGTGGGTGTGGTAGTGTGACCATGCCTCACATGATTTCGGTCTACATTCGTCACGAGACAGGTTCGTTTGGCAGCTGACATTATGAAGTTTAAATAATGTAAAGTAAGTAGTGATTGATGATGTAGGGCTAACATAACTTTAATCTTGTTAATAGTGGAATTTTGTTTAGATTGTCCGTTCGAAATTCTTATTTGGATTAGCTTCATCTTGTATTTTTTGAACCTTTTGCATTTATTTTTTCTTCGCTTGTGTTTCGGTTTGCATTGCCGACATATTCAATTTAAAGTAGTTTGATTAATTCTCTCGACTTAAGCATCTGTTTGAAATTGGTAGTCATTTGTAATTGAGGTCGCATTTAACATGCGTCGTCGGCATGCCAAACTCTCCCTGAACGCTGATAGGGAGTTGCCCGAATGTTTTGGCATTAATCGTTATTTGTGGGCATTTTTTGTGAAACATTTTAAAGCCAGTTGAGTTTGGGGTTGAAGGATGTATTGGTACCTTTTCACCGCTTCTAGACATTTGGTATTTTGGATTCCCTCTGTATTGGGAGCACGTTTATGTTGGTCCATTTATATTTTAATGTTAGTGCATTAGTCATTTATTTAAATTTGTTTGGATACCTTTGATCGGCCTTACAGAGGTGCGTATCCACAGAACCCTTTTAGTATTCTTTTAATTTGTTTCGCCTCTCGGCCTTTGATTGGGCCAAAGCGGGTGATCGTTCATGTTTTTCCGTCCAGAGTAATTGTAATGTTTGCATTTTATATTTAGCTTCCTGCTTTGAAATAAATATGAAAGGTACAATGGTAATGCAACTAACTTGCAAGCTAATTTTTCTTTGAGTCAAGTGGGCACTGGTGTCTGAGTGCAGACACGAAATACATTTGTATGGAGGAATCCTAATTTTTAAATTAGCCCTTAAGAGTTGCTAGCAGGTTACAATCTTGATCATTTTCTTGTAGAGTGATAATTCTTTGTAGGCATGACCCTTAATTTTGGAACGTTGTTGGAAACATCCTTTGAATACTTTTACTCTAATTGGTTATTCGTTGCATAGGAAAACTTTTTATTGTGTATATTTGCACTGAATCAACCGGAACTTTGGATCTGTTATAATTTATAACATGCCAGTCACGTCTTTGTATTTCCCCGAGTGATTGTTATATGGCACTAATGCAAGAGCCAAAAATAAAATTAATTTGTACCAAATATTTCTCTGCTCTACGATTAATCAGTGTTTGTTGAATTTAAAATGGAATAAGAATTGAGAAACATTTTATTATAACTGTTGATGTGAAAGTTTTTTGTTGGGAGACTTGGGTACCCCACAAAATATGTTTTTCCCTACATCTTGGAGCATGAATGTGGACTATTAAATTCGACAATGCCAGTTTAAGCCAATTAGTTAGAAAGTTGTCAACTAAAAATGTGAGGCCCTGTAGTAGCAGACATGTAAACGAGGTAATAGTGGAAAGGTCTGAAGTAATTATACTACTTGGCTTTTTTGATATCCAAACACTATAATTAGTCAGTGGCGCTACTCTAAGTAACGTATCGTGGAGGGGCCAAAAAAAATCACTTCGTAAAAAAATTAAATTAGATTATTTTCTCACAACTAAGCTGTGAGAATAAATTTGAAAATTTGTGCTTTGCTTATAAAGTTAGTAAAGAAAATTTCTTAGAATTATCAGTTCCCATTATTTTACAAACCGGAACTTCATGTGGTAAAACGATATTTATAAAAAAAATTGAGTATGTTCCTAGCCTATAATTTCTAGTCTATATTTTTTAATAGTCTTACATAAGAACGCTGCAAATTTTACTTTGAGGATTAAGTGGCACGTAAATAAACACTAAGCACAATGATAAAAAACTACAGGTGTATGGAAGTGAATATAGAAAAACTAAGAAATGCAATCCTAGAAAATGACTTTCGCTAAGATTTTAAGGAAAAATTTTGCCAGCGTGGTATGTTACTGTAAATCTACTTCTTACGACGTAAATTCGCACGTTTTAGAGTGTTGTATAATATAGCGCTAAAGAAATATATAATTCAGCTCAAATATTCTCTAACAAAGTAGCCAGATTTCGTTATCTGTATTTGCCATTTATTGAAATTTCTATATTGATTTCCAGAAACCTGTGAACTTCAGTTAATATGTTCAGCGTTAATATACCACGCCATCTTAATACAGTGAATATAAGTTGTTACGACACAAAGTAGTATGAATGTTGTAAGTCAACCCCCTTTACGCATCTCTGACACCAAACACAAAAACAAAATACTATTCTTCAGAATAAATTATACCTGACAACGGCTCCATTTTATAATACAACCATAACAGTTTCAGTATTTTGTCTTTATACTTTTTTTGTAGTGTAAGGTGTCGTCTTTTGCACATGTTTATGTTTTAAGTATCGTCTGATCAAAATGGGCTAAAACCCAAGTCGCTTGTATTCCCCAACGTGTAAAGTCTCGTGCGTAGTTGTTCCCTGACTTGATGGTTAATGGTATTCCACACAAATCTCTGACAATCATATAAATGCAAGAGAATGAAAATGTCTCATGTGTGCAGCATGGCGTGTTTGCATGTTCGTTTTTGGCGTGAATGTGTATTTAAATTTGCAACCATATCGGGAGGCAATCCAGAAATACCGATAATAACAAAATCGGGAGATAGAGTTTCGGATTGCAGCTCCGAATCTATAGTCTACATTCAAAATTCAATTACACCACTTGCTTGAGAGATAACTGCGAAGCACTGAGCGTGGAGCAGGGAGGGGGGAGGGGCGCAATTTTGAGTTCGGTTCACCACGTCTCAAAACTTCCGCGTAGTATAACTTTTGACTAGGAGAAGCTACGATACTTGTTTGGTTTTAAATCGATTGCGTGTATAAAAACATTTGTGTGGCGTGGTTATGGCGAAATTGTAAGCATTTAGTGTATGGCATTAAGAAAACTTTACACAATGTCACTTCAATGTACTCTTCAAAAAGCCAAGTCGAAATACAGAAATCGTATACAGTTGGAAAGACCATTTCAAAATCAATCCAGTGATATCATAATGCCTCATATGATCGAGTGGAGCAGTGCCGGGAACGTAAGAAAATATCAAGGTGTCCGAGCGCGTCAACGTAGATGTATTCACACAAAACAAATGGCAGTGTCCCCAACACAGCCAAACACAATTTTCTCAGTATGCTGTGTATCAGCGACTGTGGAGGGACGTTCGGAGGCTGTGGAAGGATGACCAGGAGCGGTGGAAGGATGATGGGGCGGTGGAAGGATGATGGGGGATGACGGGAAGCGGTGGAAGGATGACCGGGGGCGGTTGAAGGATGACCGGAGGCGGTGGAAAGATGATGGGGCGGTGGAAGGATGACCGAGGGCGGTGGAAGGACGACCGGGGCGGTGGAAGGATGGATGGGGGGAGGTGGAAAGATGTCCAGGGGCGGTGGCGGGTAAACCGAGGGGTGGTGGAGGGACGGTCGGAGGCGGTCAAATGGGGAATGTGCAGTACATACAGTGACTCAGAAAAGTATTCGTCTTTCCACAGACTTTATGTTTACGGTTATATATTTGACAAAAAAAGTCATAGTGTGGTAGGTACATTAACACTACATTATTTCCTGTGACATAAATACAGAACATATGTACATACCATAACTACATTTTTCTCCTGTACGAACAATAATGCATGAACAGATAGAACGTACACACATCATTTCACCCCGAACAAGTATTCTTTTCCAATAAAGAAAAATATTCTTATAGTCTACTTTTTAAACCTTATAGCTGGTGGGCTCTCTTATTTATGATTTTCTGTAATGTTCGTTAACATCGTGGAAGTGATTTGGCTGAGTTCACGGTTGTTTCTTCTGGTATATTCTTCCATTCTTCTAGTAATGCCTTCTGGGATAATTTTTCTTCAAGGCGAAATGCATTCTTATTGTTTCTTCTAGAATATGCCACAAATATTCAGTGGGCTTCATGTCCGGCGACTGTGGAGGCGTTGTCATCCAGATTAGCATGTTGTATAGCAAACACAGTTTTGTGTTTAGGATCTTTATCTGGTGAAGAATTAGACCCAGTAAGGCCCATATCTTGGGACTGTGAGACTTCAGAGTGTTAATGTAGAGTTTGTGGTCGATGGAACCATCGATGAAACACAACTCGCCTACTCCACCAGCACTCATACATCCCAGAACAAATATGGAACCATACCATATTTATTTGTATCTGTGAGAATTGTTGTGTCTAGTTGACAGTTTGTTCTCCACCAAACAATTACTCGCCACCAGATTTCTAAAGGTTGAATTTAATTTAATCGGAAGTACGATCTTCCATCAGTAATCCTAATTATAGTTTTTCTTTTCCCTAGCATGGGAAAGTTACTTTTGCCTGTTTCTCTGGCTTATATAGGTTTTACTTTTAGCATTTCGGTCATTATAACCAATTTCATTAAGTATGTTTCGTATTGTTTGTGCGGTGATTTCCTAATTCCCGTTCACCATTAACTGTAATCTTAGGAACACTCAGTTTTCGGTGTTCTCTAACCTACAGGACTATGTTAGTTTGTTCTCTTTGTGTTATACCAGACAGGATATCACTTCTTGCTTTGTTGTGAAACGTTCTACTTCCACGAGACCTGTATCTGATGTTCTTAACTGTACTGATGAGTGTGTTAATAATTCCTGCTATTTAATATATTTGAAAGATTTTCGCTTTCGGAATCTCATTGAAAATGTGCATCCTCCTTCAGTTGATTCCCTAAATTTTTTGTCTCATTTCGGATCAAGACTGTCACAAAATGTTTCACTGATAAAAAAATCTACATTCTTCCCACGCACATCACATAAAAGGCATCTGCTGAGTGAGAGTCATGTTACTATATTGCCTAGACGAATACTTTTTTGACGTAAAAGTCGACATGCCTTATAATGCTCGTGCTCTGATTGTAAACGATAGAACATTCGAGCAAATGTTAATATTATTTTGGATTAAAGACGTATAAAACACCCTCTGAACAACCAATATTCGCATTTGGTTCTTTGTTCCACATGTAGTATTTATAGATATGTAATGTGACTAGCCAGACGAATATTTTTTTTGAACCACTGCATGTCTTCTGCTCTGGCTTTGACCGCGAGCTAATTGAAAACTAGGCCAGGAATGAAGATGGGGGGAGTAGACGGTGAACAGGAAACTTGTAACGCTGTTAGGAGATTTAATTCCGTCTGCTCGTACTGCACCTCTCTTCGGCTAGCCTCACTCCATCTCTGCACGCGAGATAAACTTCTCCATGTCATCTCGGGGATCTGAATTGCAAATGGCGCTGCCAATTAGCATATTTACTCACGTATTACGCTAGCGAGCTTATTCAAGTCCACTTTCCTTGCTGGCTGTGTTATACCCTCTAGGGATTACAGGAGAGTCCTTTTTATATCATCAACTTTTATATGGATGTGTTTTCTGAAACTCTCTTTATTTAATGCAGTTTCGCTGTGTAAGTCACCGAATTTTGTTTCATCTACTTAACGTTTTCATTGAAATTATTTCTTAGCGATGTTATAGTAATTTCTTGAAACAAATAATGTAAGTTGTCTAAATGTTAGTCCTATCGAATCAAAATGGCGGCTGGCTTATTAAATATTTTTACTTGGGTAAGTAACATATATAACACTTTCCTTAAAAGAAAGCGGTCACATATTCTTGCGTTTTATGTATAATATATTTGGGCAAAGTGATATTCTTTATTAATTTAACCGGTACCATAAGGAAAAAAATTGTAAGAGAAGTTTATACCACGAGAAAGTGGAGAAGTGGCTTGGAAATAATTTGTAATATCTAGGGCACATATGGAACCAGTATCTCGAATCCAAAAGAGGTAATTGTAAAAAATACTCACAGTACTTAATTTACGAGGTGTTTAAAAATATCACCAAATTTTATCACAAAAAAAAAAACGAAAGGTATTAACATCTTTATTTGCTTCAAAATTATCACGATACTTTCGGAACACACTTTTCGCAACTTCCGCAAAGTTTGTGGGAGCTGTAAGTAAAGACTTATTTAGGAATCGATCTCATAACCTCTGTCACGTGTTTCCTGCTTGCTGCCACGTGTTTCCTGCTTGCTGTCACGTGTTTCCTGCTTGCTGTCACGTGTTTCCTGCTTGCTGTCACGTGTTTCCTGCTTGCTGTCACGTGTTTCCTGCTTGCTGCCACGTGTTTCCTGCTTGCTGTCACGTGTTTCCTGCTTGCTGCCACTTGTTTCCTGCTTGCTGTCACGTGTTTCCTGCTTGCTGTCACGTGTTTCCTGCTTGCTGTCACGTGTTTCCTGCTTGCTGCCACGTGTTTCCTGCTTGCTGTCACCTGTTTCCTGCTTGCTGTCACGTGTTTCCTGCTTGCTGCTACGTTCTCACAGCGTGTAACGTTCTTCAGGACTGCGCGGAGTTCTCAAGCCCTGCTCCAAGTGACAGAGAATAACAGGTGAGCAAAGCAAGAGCAAATGTGATTTTGGAACGAGCATGATGAAAATATCATACCCTGTTTAAGTATATGCAATGATTATGCAATCAATGAAAATTACATGTTCCTCTTTCCATGACTTCTTTTACGTTCAAAAAAAATTGTATTGTCAAGTTTGATTTTTGAATATATAGATTTGAAGATGTTCTGTATTCGTGTTTTCTTTGCCGCCGCTGTAGAAGTTGCGAAGCACAGAAATGTACAGCAGGCAGGGCACTGATGTGTGTGTGTGTAGCTGACAATTCGTGGAGGGATCTGGCTGCCCGAGAGTTCAGTACTTGACTTCCGTGAATCGTGCTGTTTTCGCAGGAGAGATGCAGCCCAGACTATTGCGAAATGTGTGCGCTCGAGGCTCGTGGCCAGGGCTCCGAGTTCACTGGCTGGGGCTTGCTGTGTGTGGCGGGAAATGGAGTTAGTTTGTTACGGGCACAGTGTAAGCCTAGGTAGGCCCCGGGGTGGCCTAGTGCGCGATATTTAATTTTGGTATCGTTGTGTACGCCGCGAAAACATGGAGAGTGGTGCATGGACGCAGAAACGGCGAAACCACAGTGAACTGATTAGTGCGATGTGTTCATGCCGGTCCAGCGACTGGAGTGGCCGCCTTCGCGAGGGATGAGAGGGCTAGTCATGGTCAGCGTAGGATGAGAGGGCTAGACATGGTCAGCGTGGGATGAGAGGGCTAGTCATGGTCAGCATGGGATGAGAGGGCTAGTCATGGTCAGCGTGGGATGAGAGGACTAGTCATGGTCAGCGTGGGATGAGAGGACTAGTCATGGTCAGCGTGGGATGAGAGGGCTAGACATGGTCAGCGTGGGATGAGAGGGCTAGTCATGGTCAGTGTGGGATGAGAGGGCTAGTCATGGTCAGCGTGGGATGAGAGGGCTAGTTATGGTCAGCGTGGGATGAGAGGGCTAGTCATGGTCAGCGTGGGATGTGAAAACAGTAAGTAGTAGTAGTGAGAGAGGGGCGGTTCTGGATGGTCAGTGCATGAGTGGCACAAGAGCCATTTCATAAATTTGAGGATATGTCGTGTCCCCCTCACCCCCTTCTTAGCCTGTGTACCTCCTCCACCTTTCTCCCCTCCCTTTCTTGTAGCTGCGTTGTGAGTGGCTGTACACCCTCCCCACCCCTTCCCCCTCCTCATTATCCCTAATTCCCCTACAAGGTATACTGTGATTGGCTGATGGTTGGTGGTGGGGCTACGCCTCCCTGCAGATGGGTTACAACTACTTCCTCTACGAGGTCTGCTGTGATTGGCCATTTTGTTGTTGGAGCAAGAAAGGCACAGGGGACATTTGGGGATAGTATATGTTGCATGTTCAGTGTCTGGTGGATGGATGAGCACTGATGATTGGGAAAGGGAAGGGGAGGGTTTTGGAAGCAGCAGCATATGTGTTGCTTGTTCGGTGGGTGGTGCGTGACTGAGCTGTGAGGGTCGGGAACAGCATAGGTCTTGACTCTTCGGAGGTCGACGAATGACTGAGTTCTGTGACAAATAATGGAAGTTAGTTTGGATGTGCAATTAACCAAGTACGAATACCGATATATCCTTGTTCGAAGCCCATCGGAGGTAATGAGATTCGTATAAATTCATAATGAATAATTAAGAGTTAGGGATGTGTAACAAGATTAATTACTGATACTAATTACACACTAAGGATGTGTGACGAGAGTTACTGAACAAGTACGGAGATTAATTAAGAAAACTAATTGCACATCCACTCCATACCACTCCCCATTACAGACTTACTGAGATTGTATTTGCCATTATTTATTAACCTCAACCAGCTAGCCTGCAGGCCATGCACTCCAGCAGAACCAGCCCAGAACCCAATCGCCTGTTGCCCGCACGTCTACCAACTATACCCTGCACGTCAATGGCCAAGTGAAGTTGCCAACCGACCCGCACTACCCTGCTTGCTGACGAGACCTACCACATCAACTGCTATTTTAAAATAATAAATTTAATGCATGAATTTTCAGAAAAGTATCATGTTAGCCCTAATGCCAATTTCATACATTATTATATAAAGAATGTTCCTTCGGACCCTACACCAGCATTTCAGTTAAGTGTTTTTTTTTAATAAAGACTGTTTCATATGTCCAATTCTGTTTACTACCATTTCATCATGTTAGCCCTACTTTTAATACTATATATTAGTTACCTTTTTGGACCATGGGGAGAACAGTAAGTTCATGTTTCATCGATTGCTACTTGGCTTCTGGATCGAGCTGATAGCACCATAGTGGTTGATTAAAATAGCTGGTTCTAGAACATGGGATGTGAGTGTGAAGAAAAGGACGAGCTCACAAATATCGTGCAGTAGCCAATTTGTGAGGCCATGACAGTCAAAATGTTCCATATTTACCCAAAAATCGCTTCAGAAATCAGTTGTTAGCCAACATTCCGAAGGAAAGAAAGGCTTATAATATCACTTTCCTGCCTGTGTGTCTGTGTGTGTGTGTACCGCCACACTCTTCAATTCTTAACATGTGAACCGAATTCACCGAACACAGTAAACTTATTGGACTAAGTAAGGACAACTGACTTTACAGTTTTCGATCATACCAGGAACTTACTTTCAAAATTGCATCAATTTTTTTAATTTAGGATATGGCACCTAGAAAACAATTCAGCCTATTTAAAACAAATACTGTATGCTGGCATCAAAAGGTGTAAGCATTGAATTCAAAGGTAAATATTATTGTTGGTCCGACATTTTGGAGGGTAGCACTACATGAAATAATAAATCTTTTATGTTAAATCAAAAAATTCTCAATTAAGATTTTCACCAAATTTGGCGAGTAAGTAATACTATAATATGCCAGGAAAATATAATTAACTGGCATTTATTAGGCACTTATGTTCGAAATGGTGGCCATGACCATAATTGAGGTTTATTTGGTATAACTACCACGCCATTTGAACGATCTCAACTGAGTTTTGTATGCTGGCAGTCTCATTTACAAACATCATATAAGCAAAAAAAAAACACTTTTGTTCACAATTTTGGAAGAAAGCACTAAATGAATTAATACAGTTTTTGTGTAATATCTCGGGAAACAATTGGCAGATTTATACCAAATTGTGCAAAGTAGTAGTATTGTGGGAGCAGATAGGTACAATTATATTTTAAATATGTCAGACACTTATTTGAAAATGGTGGCTATATAGCTATTTCAGCATTGCATTCTATACCTTAGAAACCATTTAATCAATTCCAACATGTCTTTGTATGTTGGGAGTATATATAACAAACATCAAATGTATCTACACAGAGCGTCTTTTGTAAACAAATTTGGAAGTTAGCACAACACGGAAAAATTAAGCTTTAATGTTATAAATCGAAAACTAATCAACAATTTTTCGCCAAATTTGGTATAAGTAATACTATGTTAGCCAAGGTAAATAAAAGTAATAAAAATGTTGGGCACTTATTTTCAAAATGGTGGCCATACAAATATTTTAGTATTATTTCGTGTAACTACCATACCATTTACCCAATTTCGACCAAGTATTGTATACTGACAGTATCTATTACAAGCATATTATTAAAACCACTTTTATCCACCATTTGGAAGATAAGGATTAATTAATTATTTAATAATATTTTGTGTAATGTCTCGCGAAACAATTGACCAATTCCTATCAAATATGACATGTTTTATATAAGTCAGACTTTTATATTTTATAAATGGCCGCCATAAAAACATTAGAAATTTTCTCCTACGAAATTACTAACCAAGTTTCCATTTAACTTTGTAAGCTCACAGTATAATTTAAATCCACGAAAACTGAATATACAAAACTTCATTTGTCCGCAATTTTGTAAGATAGGC
Source organism: Dryococelus australis (assembly GCA_029891345.1). NCBI lineage: Eukaryota > Metazoa > Arthropoda > Insecta > Phasmatodea > Phasmatidae > Dryococelus > Dryococelus australis. Next base: position 9,144,883 of record CM057004.1, on the reverse strand, counting down.
CCCATATGAAATAATACATTTTGTATGCCGTATCTCGGGAAACAATCAACAGATTTCTTCCAAATTCGACAACGAAATTTACTGCGGTAGGCCCTATTAATTCATATGTTTTAAGTGTGTACATAATTTATTTTCAAAATAGTGACTTTACGAACATTTTAGCTTAGTGTGCTATAAGTAGTGAGAGCGAACTGGTTCTGGCTCAAATTTTACTTTGACTTTTACCTTGATACCTACTGACCTAGTTTTGAGAAATTTGACCTAGTTTTTAAATGTTGGCCTACTTTCTATTCTTAGCATGCCATGACTCCGATTCGCTTGTTTTGCACATCAAATTACCTAGATTCTATTTTTAGTACTTCTGGAGCACTTCATTTCTGGTTGCATTTCTGGTACACCTCCTGTTAGTTGCCCAACAAATACATTTGATTATAGTTATATTACCAGCTGTGGCCCGTGACGAATTGGTTTATTTATTTTAGATTACCTGCTTGATTCCCGACGAATGCAATTCTCGGAAATTTCCATTATTAATGCATGCTTGTCTGATGCAATGCACTGATTTACGATACTTGCTTCGTAGATGTGACTTTGCCGATGCCCTTTGCTTGGCTGACATGATGCAGGTTGGCTGATGACATGCAATCACTTAATAAATGTATGGTCTTATGTAACTGATGAGTTTAATTTTTTTTTTTTTTTTTTTGGATTACTGAGTTCGATTTTCTAACAGGAGATTTGATATATTTTATTTTCGAAATTAATAAAGATTTATTTTTGAATTAGAGTATCTGGTAAAGGCACTTAATGTAATGTTATTTTTGGACTATCGAATTCGAATCTTCGATGGCGCACTTATTTTATTTTTGGATTCAAGAAAAATTTATTTTTGGCTTCGATTCCTGCTATGGCCACTCTTAACGTATTGTAATTATGTAAATTAATGATTTTTGGAAATCTTTGAAAGTTTTTGGAATTAGGAATTATGGGTTCGATTCCAGGACAGGGCACTTAATATATTTTTATTTTTTTGGAAATTTATGCGAATATCAGGTTTAATTCCAAGTCGGTATTAATGTAAGTTTTTGTGAAATTCCAGAAAATTGCACAATCACAAGTGAGGTCTTACAGGAGCTGCTTCATAAATGTCCTCACTTCTGTGTCTCCAGCTCAACTGACGCGAAGCGCTCACTTTGTTGGTGTGGAAGGAGGGGAATGTAATAGTAAGTGTGTTCTTGCATGACCCAAAAATGTAATTATGTATTTTTAGATTACTCAGTATCATGGGTGATGAAAGCAATTATTTATTTTTGGACTTCTGGATTCGTTTCTCGAGTGGAGTTCACAGATTTTGAGTTTAATTGCCAGGTAGGACACTTAAGTTTATTCTGAAAAATACCGAGTTCGATTCCCAGACTGGAAAACTTTGAATTTTGTATTTTGGGAATTCTACGCCAGATACTTAATGTAATTTTGGTTCGATTCCCGGTCGGAGTATTTCCAGGAAATTGCATAATTACAAGAGAGAACTCACGAGAACTGCTGCATCGATGCGACCTCGCAAACAGCCAGGGCGCAACTGACAATGTACTCACCTTGGCGACTGCATGTTGGCTGATGACGTGTAATGACATAATCATGTAGTGATGTAACCATGCAATGATGTAACCATGTATTCAACATGTACCAAGTATAGATGTATGCAACTATACATTATGCAAAAACGATTAGTTAGCATCAACTATACACACAAATGCACACCAATTCGAATCCGAATCCCAATCCCAATCTTTCGAGCTATCTCACAATCCATACACACACACCAGCGCACACCAATCCCAATGTCAATCCCAATCCTAATCCAAATCCCAATCCCAATACCATTTTTTAGCAATCTGGGGGTTTGTCGTTTGTATCTGTCCATACATATAAAAAAATAGATTCACCTACTGTCTCCAAAATTTGTACATATTGTTTATAAGCGAATGCTCAAAGCAAAACTTTAAATTTGTGAGAGATAAAAGGTTAAGACACAAAAGAAAAAAATATTATTTTAAAATAATTATTGGGCAATATGTTGTAATTATAGTTTCAGAAGAAAACAGTGCTTTTCATTCGATGTAGCCTCGACCTTAAGGGGAATGGTGAGCGAAAGCTGTATATTTACCAAATTTTTGTCACAAGTTTTTTCCAAAGGATTTTTCGAAATTTTCGGAATGTCAAGACATGAATAATTATCGTGAAAACCTTACTATATTTTAAGATATTCACTGTCTTTATTATGCTAAGAGCACTGATGGAAGATAATAAAGAATATCTTATTTCTTATATTCCATCTGTGCTCCGAGAGTAACAAAGGCAGTGAATATTTAACTGTGTAAAAAGGTGTTTACAGTTATTATATACGACTTTGTCATGTTAAAAATTCCCAAAATTCTTCTAAAAAAACAACTTACACTATAAATTGTGGAAAATATACTGCTTTCATGCTCCATTCACTTTAAGTTCTCTTTGGATCGAAATCATCTCTTTCATGTTTGAGTAATCCCTGCAAGCTAGATCGTTGGGATCTTCAGGAAATCTGTACTCACCATTTTCCACCTACTTCATGCTTCTTGTTGAAGGAAATTCGTTGGTGAAATGTGCAGAATCATTATGTTCAACACTATCACTGTCTTCACTTCCTATTTTGTATTCTATATTAATTATTACTTTCCTAGCAGGTGTTGTAGGTTCATCAGTAATTAGTGCTGATGAATGTTTATGTTTAAGCTCATCAACTTCATGTGAATGCCTGGCACTCACCATATCTTTAGCATTCTCTATTTCATTTATGGAAACAGTAGCCATCGATGTAGCAGAAGATATAGTAGTCATTACTTGCTTGCTCCAAGTGGACGAACCCTTTCCGATCTGTCTATCTTCTTTCATTGTATCACATTGTACAAACTGCATGGAATCAATGTCGTAATTATTCATCTTGCAAAAAGGACTCTTGCTACAGGCCCTTCTCTCATGTCGATGGGCATTTTGACCATAGGTGAATACTCGTTCGCATAATCGACACTGGGGGGCAAGCAGTTATCGATGATGCAGTTTGTGTGTCCACGCTCGTCGAGATCAAAGGCAGACCTATGTATTCACAATTCATCTTCATGATGTAATAAGAGAATGCTTCCAAATCGATGTTCACATCACAGTGTTAGAATGATCAAATGAAGAGCGGAGATGTCTGCTCAGCTCAGAAGATGATGATGATGGAAAGACAGAAATCTTGGCTTACCAGGTCCCATTTACGCTCGTTAGCTGCTGTTGATTACGTGAGATTAGAATGCAAAAGAAGAGTGTTGCTTTTCTCAGCTATAAATCTGGTTGATACAGACATTTAAAGTGTAGATTGTGTTTAGAGGAAAAAAGCATGTGCAATTAGTAAATTTCTAGGAAGTGAATATCACATGTTGTGTTCCCAGAATCGAACCGAGTTTCCTGGAAACACACTGATTTTTGTGTCTGTTTCATTAAAAATGTTATTATATGTTACGTGTTCATGTCATAAAGCATTTCTTGTGTTACCATTTGTGAACCAAGTGTTGCGTGTTCATGTCACTGACATGTACATCACTTGTGTTTTTAATGTAGTACATTTTTAAACCAGGATTTTATACATGCAGGAAAAGGTGTTTGAAAATGAAACACAATAGTAAGTTTCAAGCTATATATTGTACACTAAAGAAATTCAATACTTTTATTCATTGAGATATACCCTTTACAGGGTGTTTGCAAAGTCAGTAATCAATTTTTCTGAGATATTTCTTCTTTTCATCATCATCTCCTTTGACAACTTCTAACACGTTTCTTGGCATCATCTGCTTGATAAGTTTCAACACATTTCTTACATGTAGTTACATCATTGGTTTGAATGCCTTTGTCTTTCATACAGTTGATACATGCAAAATCACAGATTGGATGGAATCCAGGATACTAATTCCTTCCCAAACAAGCTCTAGTTAGTTTACAAAACTGTGTAAAAAATATGCTAAAATTTACTTTTTCACTTTGATTTTTGTTTGCACAAACAAGTCACTTCATTCTCTTCCGCCATTTAGGATGCAAGAAAAATTTATTGGCGACTGCACACAGATGGAAACAAAAATCACTGTCATATTGAATGAAAGTAGATGCAGTCGGCCATCTTAGACAGATCGAAAATGTAAGCATACACGTTGATTAGCCATACTTAGCAGTTCTACATTTGGCAAGGCAAAACTATATGCCTGTGTATACTTGGTATTTCCATCACATGGTGTAAATTATCGCACTTCACTGTCCAGACCAAAGGTTCGGCGTAGCACTGTCGAAGTAACTTGTACTTAATTTCTTTATAGCCTGGATATTTTATTATTTCTTCACCTTTTGCATTAAACCCGAATTCATTGGGAGTACATGGCAACACGCTATCTGGCTGCAAATGATGCAAAGAATTGTTGTAACCAGTATAAACATCTAGTACTTTGCATATATAAGTCGGACTTATTAAGGAGTAGCTCCAATGCTCTTCCCCATTGCAGAGCTGTATTTGCAGTGGACTAGTTTCATTCAACCAGAACTAGACTTTCCTGTATCTGGGCACTACACTCTCATACTTGACTGATGTGTTAAATCTATTCATCGCAACTCAATAAATCTCCCGAATCACAGCCTTTATTTATAGTGCAATATTTACCTCCTTCATTCTGCAAATAACCGCTGAGGTATTATTTTTGTGTTCTCAAGTGATGCCTTACTCCAGTCTGTTACTAGCTCCCAGTTGTAAATTAGTTTCGAATTTTCGCCTGCTGAGATGAACGGACTTTTATAACCCAACCTTTCATGTAACATTTGGAAGGACACATATCATTTTTGGATATCGATTATTTTTCCAGTTCAGATACTTGTTAAACTCCCTTTTTGATTTTTGCCACACATATACATTCTCATCTTTAAAGTACTTGGTGAATATTTCCGGAATATCTATAAACTATACTCTTCCACCTTGCCATACTAGCCTGTGATGGTTTTTTGGCAACCCAGGTGTTTGTTCTCTTATACTTTTGGTTTAAATATTTCCTGTCGAAGGGCTGTTTGAACCTAAAGGTGCTATATTCCTAAATAATTCGGGTTCTAAGAGCAGTAAACTGTAGTTCCTGTAGTATGTTTCCTGCAACTGTCTGTACATATTGTAACAAATAAGAAACTCTCAATTTCCTAAATGTGCATTAAAATCTGAAAATGGGTAGGCTTGGCTATTTGAGATACAATTTAATGTTCTTTATATTACAATGGTCAGACAATGATCTGCATGCCCTTAGTTTATTTTGTCATTTTCTTTGGAAGCGGCTATTTTACATGTCTCGGTTTGTCATTGGGAAAGCTGGATTTCACACTCCACACAACTTTATTGCTTGCTGGTGTGTAGGGAATGACTTCAAACCCAAGATCTGAATATGAGGTCGAGGCTCTTGCCTTTTTAATTTACTTTAGAAATGTTACACATTCACAAGTATTAATTTCTATATGTGGCATCATCCATTCTACACTGCTAAGTTCAAAAGTTACACCTTCTTCTCCATTGACCACTCTGAATATAGAGTTCAAGTGTGTATTACCAAACAGATAAACTAACTCTTACTTGGCGTTAAATATCACATTCTCATAATCGTCAGCAAAGCCAAGAATCATACTCAAAGGTATTACAACTTTGTACTTCCCACCAGGGTTTATTTCTAGTTTTTAAATCCCAATGTGGTGCCACCCAGCAATGATTGTGGGATATAGATTGTTTACAGTTTGTGAGAGGTAGTTTTTTTATCATGGAACTTATGCCTATATCCTGTATTTCGTCAATTTCAACCCCATTGATCAGATATCAAATTATGTAGTTTCATTGAAGTATACAATTTCTAACTATTCCTGCAGTTACTGGGTTACTACAATCAGACATTTTTTATATCTTCCTCTGTATCTGAAAGCCAGTTTCGATGGTAAAATATAAATATCATGATTTTGGATAACTATTTTTATTTCTGATGGAAAGGCATATAGCCCCACTTGGAACGACTTGTAAACATGTATTTCCATGTTCGTAATGGCATCCTCATAGGTAACAGTTTGATCAACATTAAGCACGTTGTCATCTTGGTTGACTTGATATCCTATCTCTTTCAGAAACAGCTTGTTGCCACGTGTTAATTGTACAAATATTTTAGCTGAACTGAGCAGTTTCCTTTATTTTACATGCCGTTCTGTAGATGTTTTCTTAACTGCACCACCAGACATGTTACATCTTTTGAGAATATAGTGTCTTCTGAATATGATACCCATGTTTGCTTGTAATGTTCATACTGCAAGTGTCTTTGTACTATTCAGTTTTCTTCAAATGTAATCTCATAGTAATGTTATTTTTTCCTAAAGTTTATCAGTTTACCATTTTTATCCACAATTGTAACAATCAATTCGTGTATAAAGTTTCCTATTACAGGATGGCAAATTAATGTACTCCATTTTCCATTTTCAATCATCCTGTATCCTGGAGTAACTGCACAAGTTAATTCATGTATAGTGATTGTAGGTTTTCTGTTCAAATAAGACCCACCTATGGTGTTTACATTTATGTGACAAGCATTGAATGCTAAAATATATAACTTGGTTAGATGAACCATGTATTTGGTTTGCAGGGTAAACTCTGTTTTTGTAACCTAACATACTTATGACTGACTCATTTTGCATGAAGTCAAGATCAACATAGCTATGCATTAGAGATCTTAATGTATTTGGGTTACCTTGTAGTAGGAAAGTGACATTTTCAGGTAGACAAGACTTTATAAATTTCTCCAGGTTTTAGAATTATTATGAACAAATGAATAAAGTTATTTCATTTTTCTCATTACCTTTAAATTATGCGAATGATTGGTTGGCATATCCACATCTGAATAATGTTATATGTACAAACTTTATTAAGCTCATTTGCATTGTTCATCTAATTCCAGAGTCAGTAAATATACTGATTGCAGCTTCGACGAGTTACCAGTTACAATCAGTGTGATTGACATTTCTTTACTAACAAATTTTACTTGTACTATGGTTACGTTTATGTGTACTTGCATACCTTATTTACAGTCAGGAACCTTAAGCATAAATGGCCACAAATGCATGTTTGGTTTTTTATCACTCTCATAACTGTACTTGATGTGTTTGGTTACAATGGTAAATCATCTCTCACAAAAACTCTGCAGGAATACGGGATATTAAGTTTCTTTACAAATATCATAATATCTTTATTGTTATGTGCACATTTCGGGAGTTTTTTTAAAGACTTTATGCATTTCTTGTTGTGTTTGGAGGTTTTTGTCCACTTCAAACTTTATATAGCTTAAGATACATTCCTTTTCCATTCGATTTTACTCCTCTACTCAATGCTGGTGCTCCACCGAGTAGACTGCTTATTGCCATTAGAGCTGGAAATAAGAATATTGGGAGCACACCATCTGTTTTTTTTTGTAACTTTACATTTTGGTTGGTATTTTGGGGATACCAACTCCCATATCACTTTTTTGTTCTCATGACATTATCAATGACCCATGCACTTATTTTTCACATGTGGACATGGATGGATCCTTTCCTATGTTTTTAGCTGTCTGCCAAAACTGTGTCTACTTAATATATTTGTTCCAAGTCATTTGTTAGAGTATAAGCAATGTCATGCCGTTTGCATGCTTCGTCCTTGGTCGTTTCTAGCCAGTCATTTTGCATGTTTCATTCCTGGACCTCAGAACACGTAACCAGGAATGTCTAGCTCGATTGGTAGTTTTTTATTCAGACTGTTGAATATGCCCTATCTTTCTTGATGCATTTCGTATGGACCATCATTTAAAACTGTATACAAAGCTATATATAGGTGTTATATAGTTATGTTAGTATGTTACACTTTGTGTACAATGAAAGTTATAAAACTCAATATAGAACTTCTGGTGATTGCACCAAAGTACGAAACCATAGTTGAGCAGAAACATGGTATACTGTTACCTTTAAAAATGCATTGCATTAATAGTGGACCATCGAGTTGTGGAATGACCTGTGCTAGTATGTCTGTTGAACATCTGAATGGATTCAAGTCTCAGATGGTTAACATATGAGAAAAAAGTTTCTTAAGTAAAGTGAAGGGAACAAACATGTTTATAAGCATATTAGTATATGTTTGGGAATTCCAGCAAATATATTGAAGGCAATGCAAATGCATGAAAGCAGAATGCACGAATCTCTGGATAAATTACCAAGTGAACTTAAAGATATATTACACACAGTTATAACTAAGCAATTGAGACTTTTTACGGCCTATCAGTAATGAAATTATTAATAAGACATCAGTTTTAGTTATACATGCTGTATTACAAAATAAAAGTGATGTATTGAAATCACAACTGAATGAATTGTGAAGTCAGATTATTCCGCCTACTATATGTAATGTTCCGACTGCTTAACCTCCTGTTAGAAAACCAAATCACTAAATATATGTGTGTAGTGTGTATGGGACTCTGTGCATCATACATTCCTAAATGTTTGCATATTGCTTTCGACTTACAGGATAAAGATATAATACTGCAACTGCAGAAAATAACAATTATTAGTGTTTGAAGGTGTCAGAGGGGTTAACAGTGAGGGGTCAGAAAGGTCAGCAGTGAGGGGTCAGTGGTGAAGGGTCATCATTGTGAAATGAACTTTTTCACAAAGATGGTAGAAGCTGATTATTGTACGAAGCTTACTGTTGAGTTTGGCTCTACATATATACTTTCTTCCCTGGTTCGAGAATTACTAAGAAAACAATGTTGCTCCTGTGGAATGATATTCACAAAAAGCATTCATGCTTGTCGACATGAGAAAACCAATTGTTTAAAAGAACCAATATATAAATCATTATCATGTACAAAATGTGGTAAAGTATTTGGTAGAAGAAATAATCTAAAATGTCACACTGGCACATGTATAGCTACCTCAACTTTGCTTGAAATGAGACAATCTCAAATTGGTGCAAGACATGACTAACCTTCTTGTTGATTCAACATGTAAACTATCTTTGGTACGAACACCCATAACATTAGCTGGATCTGCATTGTGTTCTAAAGTAGTGTGTTATGAAGGAAATATGAGTATTGAAGACATGCAGTATGGAAAGCACGAGTTACGTGAAGCTTCGGAGATTGTGAACAATGTACATGTACCACTTACATGTACAGTGAAAAATGATGGTGTTGCAACTGCTCAGATGGGTTGGAACAAAAATGTGAATTCCAAGACTGATGATATTGGTGTGATAAATGCATATCCTAGTCAGGATTAATTGTTGAGGTCTGTACAGCATACACATCTATTATGTGACAATAAGGGATACATGAAATTAGGATAGAATAAAATCAGATTCGAATCTCATTCTCTGGTTTAGAAACCTCTCACAACTTACTCAACATAGAAGAACCTATATGTAGATATGTATTAAAAATCTTCTGTGAAGAGTTATGTGAAATCTAGCTGCTTATTGTCTGAAGGTCCTAATAATTTGGTTGAAAGACTTTGGATGTTTCTACCATTACAAAATAGAAGTTATATATTTGTTAAAGAAGAAATAAAATCAATTACAGATGAACTCAAAGAAAGAGGCATTTTTGAATGACATATTATGTCATTCAACATATGTTTTAAGTCCATTTGGTGTATATAATTTATTGATTGATAAATGAAGTATGCTCCATGTGAGTATTGTAAGAGAATGTATATAATTGTTTTTAAAAGATGTGATGTAAATTTCGATAAAGAAACTAGTTCCAGACAAATTTTGCACAAAAGATGTGATGTATATAAATGTGTAGATAATAATTATGTAAATAATGGGAAAATATTGGGAATAAGTAAAAATTATATCAAAATAATTTTGAGTTTCATTAAGTTTTTACCCTAAAGCTTTTTTCTTTTATAGTTGCTGTTTTCATAAAGCTGGAGAAACATATATATATATATATATATATATATATATAAGATGTGCTAATCAAGCACTTGGTCAAACTTAACATGAAAAGTGTGAACAAACAGGGATGGTTACACTTTGAAATGTTTTGAGCAAAATAGTCTTTCCAGTTACACAAAGTGATGAAAATAAATATTAAAATATATTTTGACTTGAAATAGTCATGGTTAGTTAATATCTGGGTGTCGTAGTGAGAGAACATATGTGAGTAGACGTCAGGTGCATACAGGCTTGGTAATTGTGTAATGAATACTTCTTTATAATTATGCATTTGTACTTTACTGTCCACAGTTGCTTCTCCTCACCTCCACCTACACATATATTATTCATTTACCTTTCGACAGCCATTGGGTCAACATCAGCGAGTGAACATATGTTCGCTCCAAGCTTCACTCAGGTTGCCAGAGCTCAGTCATGTTTTGGCAGCCAAAGAGCCGACTTCTAGAGCTCAGTCGTGTGCCGACCCCCAGCGTTCCTAGCGGTCTACTCTAGAACCAAGATGGTTGTCAGAAATAAAAGACAAACCAATGCGAGAGACAAGAGAGATAAAGCAAAGAAAGAGAAAAGGAAAGGAAAAGAATACAAGAGAGAAAGGAAAATAGGATCACTTGGAGAAAACACTCGGAATGATAGAGTAAGAAACAATGAAATAAATTATAGAGCATGAAAAAACGACATTGAATGATAGAGCATGAAGAAACAACATGAAATGATAGAGCATAAACAAATGACATGTAATGATAGACCATGAGAAAATACATAGAATGATAGAGCATGAAAAAGACATACTGGCTCCAAATATGGTGGCTTACTGGCTACAAATGTGGCGTCCTACTGGCTACCAACATGGCGTAATCCAATATGGAGGAATCCAAACAGAATCGAAGCGGAATCAAAGATAGTGGTCGTCCTTTAATCATAAACCCCGACCCCCTGAACCAGAACATACATCATCTATCTACAGTTATATCTACGTAACTATGTAACAGTTTTAAACTTAACTTTGTATGTTGTATCTATTACAAACTTGGAACGTGCTCATGCATAGTTCTTCCCCCTTTATTTATGAAGAACGTCAAATGAACAATGGAGGTTTTATGCCATATCTCGAGGATCAGTCAACCGATTGATACCAAAATTTCACACGAATATTGCTAGAGCCGGGTATGTATATTAACACGTGTTATGTTCGGAAAGCATATTTAATGGAGTTTGTATGAGTAATGTAGATTAATTTGTAAGATTTCAACAAAATTCAAACAAATTGTGTATGCAAACAATATTAATTAGAAGCATCATTTATGTCTACAGTGATCCTCTTTTGCCGGGTATTTTTTGCAAAATAGTGTCACGTTAGTAATTTTAGCATTTTGCCATATTTCCGGAAAAATTCAACTTATTTCCACCAAATTTTTCACACCTACAGAAGGCCATGTAAAGTTTCATGATTTAAATGGGAGCAGTCACTGGTTTTCAAAATTACAGTCATATAAATATTATCATTCAATTTAACCAAATTCAACCAAAAGTTTTATGCTGACAGTATTTATTAAACACATAGTATAAAGAACGTTTTTTAAGCGTTTTGTAAGATAGCACCGATTATTAAAATAACGTTATAATGCTTTATATCGGATACCAATGAACTGATATCCCCCAAATTTTCCAGACAAGTAGCCTATGGTAGGCAATGTAAACTTATGTGTTTCTAGTGGCTCAGGAACTTATTTTCAAAATGATGGCTGTGTTAATATTTAAAGATAATGAACGCTATCTTTCAGAACATTAGGCTGATTATACCCACAGTTGATGCTCCCAATCCTACCTCCATATGCAGTTGATTGCAAGCTAGCTTATTTTTATGAATATTTCTTCATTAGAATCTCGTATGAGTCACTCGTGTATTTTAATTGTCTTGGTGTTATTTAATATAGTTTTGGTTTCATCTTTAACTATATTTCTATCAATGATACTTTAAAGCATACCTACCTACCTTCTACATTTTTAAGAAATTTACTCGAATTTATTTGTACCCGTGTAGAGGAAAGTAGGCTCATTAGTTATCATTAACTGCCTGTTTAACTACATATCGCCCTTTTTTAGCCTACTTTTCGAAGAAAAGAAAGACTTATAAGATCACTTTCCTGTCTGTGTGTCTTTGCCTGTGTATGTATGTGTGTATGTGTCTGTGCGTCCGTGTCCCCCTTTTACGAGTTTTGAAAGGGTGAACCGAATTTCACCAAACTTAGTACACGTAGTACTTTTATAGTTTTATGACCACGCCGGGCACGTACTTTCTAAAGGGCGGCCATTTTGGGTTATATATCATATATCGGAAACCTTTCAACCGATTTAAACCAAGCAAATTTAGTATACTGACAGCGCATGTCGTAAGCATTTAATTCACAGGTGAATAGTGTTGTTTTTCAGCCATTTGGAAGATAGCACCACATGAAAATATAAAGCTTTTACATTATATATCAAGAACTACTCAACCAATTTTCACCAAATTTGTCACGCATTTTATACAATGGTAAGCCAGAAAAATGTTTGTATAATGGTGGTCATTTAAATATTTGAGGTTTATATGGTGTAACAACTATGCCATTTGAACAATTCCAACCAAGTTTTTTAGTCTGACGGTATCAATTACAAGCATCATATAAGTCAGAAAAACACTTTTGTCCAAAATTTTGAAAGAAATCGCTAAATGAATTAATAAATTGTTTGAGTAATATCTCGAGAAGAATAGACTGATTGCTACCACATTTGGCAAACAAGTAGTTCTACGGCAGTTTATGTGCACAAATATTTTTCAAGTTTGTCAGGCACTTATTTTCAAAATGGTGGACATCTAGCTATTTTTAGCTTAGCATGATATATCTTCGAAACTATCTAATCAATTCCAATGAAAATCCATATGACAGGAGTTTATATAACAAGCATCAAATGTGTCTGCACAGAGCCTCTTCTGTCCTCCATTTTTTTAAGATTAGTGCCAAACGAATAAACACAATTTGGTCATATTTTGGGAAACAATTAACCGATTCCTACCAAGTACGGCAAACAAGGAGTACTGCAATATATTATGTTAGCTGATATGTTTTAGGTTTGTCAACCACATATTTTAAAAAAGGCAACCATTACAAAACAATTTTCAACATAACTTTGTATCCTGACAGTATTCATTTTATCAATCAAAATGATCTATGAGAAGCTCCATATCTCCGCGATTTTGTGAGATACCCCCCCCCCCCCCACAATAAATAATGTCGTAGCTCGGAAACAATCAACCTATTTCTTTCAAATTGGGCTTAGAAGTTGTATTATGGTAGTCCATATTAATTTATGTGATTATTTTCTATGTTAGTTTCTTATTTCTCGAATGGCGCCTATACACATATTTCAGCTTAGTGTGAACTAAACTATGTAAATTATCTACATTTAACTTTTTATATTGTATATATGACAATCATTGAATCAAACAATACACACACTTTTTATCCTCCATTTATGAGGATCGTCACAAATGGAGGTTTTATGCCATATCTTGAAGACCAACTAACCAATTTCGATCAAATTATTCACACAAGTGGCGTTATAATAGGCAATGTAAACTTACGTGTTTTCATTTGCTCAAGAACCATGTAATTATTTTATGTTATTAAACCTTATCATTCAACACACTAGACTGATTAAGCCTAACTCCGAAGTATATACTCCAAATCCTACTTCCGTAATGAAGTTGATTGAGCGCTAGCCTAATTTTACGAGTTTCTCTGTATTCCGCGTATTTTAATTGTCTTTGTTATGTTTCACATGCTTCTGGTTTCATCTCTAATGATATTGCTGTCAATGAGGCGTCAATGAGGCGTCCACCTACCACCTAATCTTTAAAAATTACACTAAGATTTATTTGCACCCATGTGGAGGAAATTAGGGTCATTGGCTACCAGCAACTTCTTGTTTTACCTGCGAAAATTACGAAACAGAAATTTTAAAAATGTATATCTAATACAACATATTTTTGTAGACGTCCTTAAAACAGCCATGCGAATTCGTGGTTCTTCTATGCCGTAGCCAAATATTCCTCAAACCAGCATGGCGAGCCCAATAGTTCGAGATACGCACGGTGGATCATGATGTTCAGCAGTCATGTTTGTTTACTTTAATGACCCCGACCACCATATTTGCTTATGCTATGAAACCCGATCAACATTTTTGTTTACATTATAGATCCTACAGCCATATTGAATTAACATGACGTTGACCTTGTCCTGCGATGATTTTGTGGTGATCTTGAGGTCAAAGAACAATAACAATCATACGGATTTGTAAAAAAAAATTGTCAGATAGAAAAGTACTTAATTAACACCTAAGACAGTACTGGGTGTTCATTACACTGACTGAAAGCAAATTTAAATCCGAAAAATAAAGGAAAAAATAATTTAAAACATTTAAAATAGAATTTGGGATGGGGGAAAGTGCTTTACTAACCAGGGTCGTAATTTGTGTTTCCATTACTTTAACTCCGAAAATATCAAACTAGATCACACCAAAAATCGAAAGAAAAAAAATCGTAGAAAACTGAGAAAAATATTTTAACTGAACAAAGACGCGAGAATTAAAAAAAAATCGTGAAGCTCAAAAAAATTTAAGAAAATTTTGGAAAAATTAATTACATTCTTTCAAAACTAACATGAGAGATGCCCAGTGTTCAATTTTCGTAAAGCAGTTGGAACACACCCACTCTCACTACTGACCCCCACAACTTTATTTTATTGACTATTTCGTTGACCCACACAACTACTCCTCCGATGGATCATTGACTTCGTCACAACCGACCTCCTTTCCCCTCTTCCACAATTTTTCCATTATATATCGGCCCCACCACTACCACTAATTTCTACTAGTGATATAATGATTGTGTTGCATTGTTCGCTTATAGTTGGCTGTTCGTTATAACACATTTCGGTCTCTACAGAAAAATAAAGCAGTCAACGTCATACTACATCTCTGTTCTTGCCTGATGGGAGTGGTGATACATCACACTCTTATCCACATATATCTCCCCAACCAAAGTGAAATTATATGCTCAAATTTCAAGTACGTATTCTGACCAGCAAACTATTAGTGTGAAGAGATCAAGATGAGGCATTCGTTTAATAGTGTGCCTGCAACCAGCATACCGACTTCACCTGTGCCTGCAACCAGCATCCCGACTTCATCTGTGCCTGCAACCAGCATCCCGACTCACCTGTGCTGCAACCAGCATCCCGACTTCACCTGTGCTGCAACCAGCATCCCGACTTCACCTGTGCCTGCAACCAGAATCCCGACTTTATCTGTGCCTGCAACCAGCATCCCGACTTCACCTTTGGCGGTACCATCCCTGAGTTCAGATTTATTTTTTTATTGTTTCAAAAATGTTTGAAGCTTCTGAACGGCATATTTGTTTTAGTACTAAAGTTTTTTTTATTTTTTTTTGTATTTTTTTTTTAGAATATTTTCGCTAATTTTTACAGTTATTTTACCTTAATATGCAATTTTTTTAGTTATTTGGGGTTAATGTTTGGGAAAGCCAATATAGCAGTCTTGGTCAGTAATAACATTTCCCCCTTTTTCAACTATATTTTTGTATGAAATTTAATGAGTTTTCTCGATTTTTCAGTTTCAAGCTTGCCTAGTGTCAGGGCGCATGTCACGGATATCCGAGATGGTGGTTGTGGTTAATTGTACAATTTACACACTGATTTCTTTTTATTTTTGTAGAAATTTTCGTAATTATTATTGTTTTTCGTATCTGAAGTCACCCCAAGTTCATAGCAGGCCAAGCATGTCCGTTTAAGATGGTGGTCGGTTTTTATAATGTATATAAATATGGTGATCGGGGTCCATAATGTAAACAAACATTGCGGTTGGACTGATTAATGTAAACAAACATGACTGTGGTCTCTTCTGATCCACTGAGATTTACTCGGAGCCTTGAGTCTGCCTTGCAACTTGGAGGAATATTTGGCTCATGTACCGAAGAGCCCTGAATCCGCTATACTGATTTGAAGATTTTGTTTGTAAATTAAAAATAGAAAAACCTATAGAATTTGAAGATATTTACATTAAAAATATTTGTGGGAAAAATTGGTTTTGTGTAAAATCGTAGATTTCTGAAATGATTTTGGTGTAGAAAAGAAATATTTTGATAGTCGTAATGTCACAATATGACCACCGCCCGAAGTCAGTGACTCGCTCCTCAGCTCATCATCCACATCCCGTGTCCCAGAACCAACTATTTTATTCTACTCACAATGTATCTTTCCCTGTGACGATTGTTCGCAGAAATGATAGATCCTGTTCCCACATGGTAATTAAATCTCCAGTGGTTGACATCCATTTCACTTTCTGTTGATCTGTTAACTTGTACAGCACAGACCAGGAACAAATCTTCCGCTTATCAAAATCTTCGTGGACGATAATTCACACCATGATCTTGCTGATGCCCGATTAATCCTCCTGCAGTCGTACAGTCAGTCGCCAGTCTCCGGCCACCATTTGTCGCGCTCGATCGATCATGTCTGGGGTTCTGCTTGTCGACAGCTGACTCGACCGAGGCTTATCCTCAGTGTTGTCTCCATCTCTTCTCGGAAGTACTTGAACCAGCCGTAAACTCGTTTCCTGCTAACTTATTCCATCCCGTACAGCCACGCCAGCATTTCATGCGTCTCCATCGAAGTGTTCTCCAGCCAGCCTGTAGCACAACTTGATATTCACTGGCTGCTGTCTTGGAGTGTGACCCTACATCTGACATCAGAGGATAAATGTAGAATATTTCCACTATCTTACTCTCTCAGAAAACATGAGCGCATGCGATGCCAAGTTGTGTGTGATGTAACCAGACAAACAGACTTTAATGCCAGTAATGACATCTTTGCAATGCCAACAACACTGTCATCCAGACGAAAATATTCATAACACAATATATTATGTATTTTTAAAGCCCCTGACACAATCATTTAATTTGGTGTTGGCGGCTGTTGAATGGCAAGACAGTATGTGAGTTGGTATAATTACCGGTTGGTGGTTGGTGTTGATGGTTGGTGGACAGACCTAAAATTATTTCAACTCGCGGTTGGTGGTTGTTGTTGGTGGGGGCTGGTGTTGTAGCGAGTTGGAATACACTGAACTTTTACCACCATCCAACCAATCAGTGTGTATTCTCTAGGTTCTGAACGCGTGACAGTAGAAATTCTTAGAAATGAAAGAGAATAATCGTCAGAATAAAAATATTGATATCGAACTTATAATATATGTTACTCAACAATATATAATATTCGAAATCCCATGAGTTATAATACAAAAGCTAAAGCAAACTCTACGCGTATATTGAACTTGAGAGAACTCCTGGTGATTACAAATGCAGATTACTGGAATGCGGGGTTTTTATTACAGGCTTATTTAAATAGGATATGTGAAAGAAAAAAACGTTTGCAGTAGATACCCTATATTTAACTTTTAACATGTAGGAATAACTTTTAAAAATATTATTTACCTACTTTAGTATACTTTACATTATAAGAAATTAAACTCTCTTCTGCCTAAATTTAAAGATTCAAATTCCGGCAATAGTCAAATGCATTTCTTAGGAGTTTATTGCTATCTGTTGGCGCAACCACGAAATACTTTAACACCAACGTCAACACTGACTATTGCATCATGGAACTCATCGCACACCAACCGGAAACCACCAACACCAGAAACAAATACCACCGCCAACCGTCTATTGCGCCAGGGCCTTAATAGTCCAACTGTACGACTGTTCTGCCCACCTGCTGACGTCGTGTCCTTCTGAAATACAGTCATTTTTCTAGATTAGGTACTAATCTCACCCATTCCCAAGAGATGTTCTTCTAGACAAAGTTAGTCATATGTAGATACCACGATCAACTAAAATCATACAACCAAGAGCTAACAAATATCACCGCCAACCGTCTATTGCGCCAGGGCCTTAATAGTCCAACTGTACGACTGTTCTGCCCACCTGCTGACGTCGTGTCCTTCTGAAATACAGTCATTTTTCTAGATTAGGTACTAATCTCACCCATTCCCAAGAGATCTTCTTCTAGACAAAGTTAGTCATATGTAGATACCACGATCAACTAAAATCATACAACCAAGAGATAACAAATATCTGTAAGACCAGGACATCGTGTGGAATATTGTTGGCTGTAACATGAAGGATGTTGGTTTGAGGGCTGCTGCCGGCGAAGAATTTATTTTTGTGAATACAATTTGAAAAATATTTTGATCTTATTATGTCGAAATTTTTCGTTACAGTGGTTTTCAGGAGCATAAACTTTTCATGAAATTTTGAACTTGAAATTCTATAAGTTCGTTTTCCATTTAAAGAACCGTACTTTCTATAAGTTCATCTGATCGTACATACTCCCGGGTTGTCATTCACGTCAATGCAAAACCTAGATCATCGCCAAAGAGAGAATATCTCCCTTCGTCAGGGGGTCCATGCCACCCTATTATTACTAAACTGCAAATAAAATCGCTGTTGTCTGTGTGTTAGTGAAGGACGGCATCCGATAATTCCAGAATGCAAGTATTCTTTTGCAAGTCACCTCTCGCTATGGTGTTGGTGGAAGCCAAGGTAACGAGTGATGCCATTCACAAACATTAATATTTCTCAACTAACATATTACGTACAAAAGTTATTTTGTTCCGATAAATTTAATTTATAATTGTATGGTGTTTCGCTCACATTTTTCTTGCAATAATATACTTGATGTCCACAAAATATATTTTATACATTTTCTGGTTTCATACAAAAGGGAACTACAGTACATACCAAATAATTTATTTTTTCCTGAAACACATGCCACATATAAAATTTAGTACACCGTGGTTAGTAGGTCTCTACGCATACACCATTCGATGCTCGGGTGATGTCCAGACGATGATCCAATTCCATCTACGTATGCTGCTGCAGAATGTCGAGTTTTACGTGAAGGAAGACTGCATAAATGCATTCCCCGAGTTCAATGATGGACACAAACTTTGTATTGTAGACAATGTCCTTGATGACGACCCCAAAGGGAAAAGTCAAATTGTGTGATATTGGACCACCTCGTCCGATCCAAAGCACAGGTAAATGTTGGTATACATGATCCCGAACATACAGAGACCAATGGGGAGGTACAAGCTACACCAGACATTAATCTAAGGAGGTCTGTTTCATGTTCGCTGGTCAAATGGAGAGTTTCTGTGCCCCAGATTCTGCAGTTAGGTTTATTGACTTTTCCTGAAACATGAAACGATTCATCACTGAAACAGATCCGTGAAACAAATTCTGGGTGTGCCTCAATGCGGATAAGCATGTCAACAGCCGATTATTTTCAACGGGGCTTGTTATTTGGTGCGTACTGGAGTTTGTGGTATGCCATGTTAGCGACAAGCAACACTCTACAACTTTCTTGCAAACGCCTCACACGCTTGTTCAACACTTTCCGCAGCAATTGGCGGTCTACCGCTCTTCGTGCCTTTTAAAACACTTTCAGTCTCGTAGAACATATTCATCCTCTGATGAATACTTCTTCGTGTTAGAGGGTGTCGGTAGTACACTCTTCTGAACTCTCACTGCACCGGTGTTACAGATCTCAACTCGGCGGCAAGTTACAAGACACACAGTTATTTCCTGCGACAAAGCCATTACTGTTCCTTTGACAACTTGCGCTGCCACTATTCGGAGAGAGTAAAAACAACACTACAGTAGGCCGCCTACGAATTTACGCATAAACTTTGACAGCTGCCAGTACAATTTCCGAAAACAGACTTTTTGTATGTAATACCGTTTTCATTTTACAGGAGGCATAAAGTTGTATACATAATTTGTAGACATTGTGTATTTTATTTTTTCTGTCTTGTACCTTGGTTGTGAAACAATTCCATAGATTGGTATAATTTATAAATCCTTGATTTATATAAGAAGAAATATTTTCCTGCTAGGGAAAGTTATCTGCTTCCCTCGCTGAAGAGCAGTAACACATAATGACTGATGAGAAGAATGGTTATCACATATAAATTATACCAACTAAGCTTGATGCTGCTTCAGGTGGAAAGTAATCACCGGAAAACACAATATACCAACCACGGACGACTTACGATAATTTGACATGATTCAATATTTTATTGATTTCAACCAGTGTTGATAAGTACTTCAATGAACTAAATTCAACAGAAACCGAGCTACTACTTGGAAATTTTAAGGCTTTTCGCGCATGTAGTACGCAGATGAATTCAATAAATGCTAAAGTGAGAGCTTAAAAATTTTTCCTAAATATTTCAGTTAAAGAACTTATAATAAAGTTCAATATTTTTTTCAAAACTCTTCAAAACATGCACTATGCGCAAATCGTTTGTCAAAAACAAAACAAATTTTTTCCCTGCGGTGATATATTAACTACGCATTAAATAAATATATACAAATATTTATTTCGCTTAACTGCGTATACATTTCTGTATTAGGACATTGGACATATATATAGGCACACACACATATATATATAGTTTATATATATATATATATATATATATATATATATATATATATATATATATATATATATATATATATATATATAGTTTTATTGATCCGGAGTGCTAGTTGAAATATCTGATTCAAATAAAATAAAGAACATGTTCCAAACTAAAATTCAATAAATTCTATGAAAATTTTAAGTGAACTTCGACCGTGTGAAAGGGTGTTAGATATACCGACTGCCAAAACCCACGTTTCCTGGTGTAGCGAAAAATGTCGTGTGACCTTTGGTGAACTCAATTTCACATCAAGCGTAGTTTGGAGACATTTAACACTGCAGTTCGTTTATAACTTATAGCCTTATAGTACATATTTACGCCACCATATATCACCCACTCTACTGGAAACACTGGAATATCTAGTCTCGAGTTCACTTTCAAAACATTCCCCACCACAGTCCCCTCAGCAAAAAGTTTAATTCCCGCCCTATTGTATTCACTTATTCCACAATGCGTTGCGTGAAGTGAAAATGGCTGAAACATGTTCATATTTTCTATGAATAAGCCCTTAATAATTAATGACAATCTAATGAATATCTTTACATGTGAAACTTTGAATTAGTACTATGAATCGAAATTGTTGCTGTTAAAGTATTGCTGCAGTTCATAATATACATGCTATTAGAATTCACTCAGTTTCTGACACACATGCAGTCTGAGAACAAGACTGCGGAGCAAGATCTTCTTGGAGCATCTCAATGTCTTAGGATGCTTCTAATAGTCGCACTTGATATTTTGTATCCATATACGGCTGAGATTCTGTCGCTTGTCTCTCTGCATTTTCCTTCGAGCAAATAAAATATAAAATATTCACTAATCTTATCTTGAAAAAACTTGAGTTCTTATGCTGATATTGTATAAAACAGAATAAGCATCGAATATCCATGAATGATTGCATTCATTAGTGTATGTATGTGGCTATGTTTAACATAATATTTTCATCACCCGCCATTATATTGCAAAATATTTTAATGAATGGTGTTTTAATTAACGTCACTTATATCGTAATGAAAAATTCATACAATTGCGTAATCAGCAAATGAAGAAAAATTATTTAAGAAGGAAATCATTTGATCTACTCTGGTGTTGGAAAAATCGTGATACGCTTTTCTTCTTTCCTTTGTCTGTAAACTTCCTGTGTGTGGTCCCGTGCCTTTTGTGTTAGAAAACTTAGCCCGTGCTCCTTCCTTAAGAGGTAGAGAAAAATGTGATGTTGAAGTGCCCAGACAATCGATTTTTTTTTTTTCCTTCCTTTGCCAGTTCTCTTCGTTGCCAAACAAAGTGTATAAAGGGAAATATAACCCCGAGTAGACAAAACACGCGAACATTCCTTTGACCTCAGCTTGAAGCTGATGAAGGCCCAAGCTGGAGAAGATCCTCAGAGGATGTAAAGATCTTTCTCCTCATATCTCTCTGTCCTCGTTAAACAGCGCTCATGACAGTTAATTTCCGGTACTTTTAAAACAAAGGAGCGGAGAAAGGGAATTTCCTGAACGTAAAGTTTTTGATTTTGATCTCTTACTTCAATACTTTGAATTGTATCGTCTCTGGGAAATTTCTTTTGATTTGTGTTGATGTTCGATTTGAGAAGAGTTTATTAATTTCAATCTCTAAAGTAATTTTCAGGTGGTTGACATTTGCTGCTAAGAGAACTAATTACATAAAATAACTAATTAATATTTTTTTTTAATTTTATTTGTTTCAAATAATGTGTTAATCAAATTACATTCGAAGAATAAATGTGTCCCGAGACAATCTAACGCCTTAAAATACATTTTTAATCGTTTATCGAGACTATCACACTTTGAGAGCCATATTTCTGTCTCAAGTACGCAAAAACTTTGAAACGAATATTTATTTAATATTTTAGTAGTTATGTTGGTTAGTCCTTCACATCTATAGGCTGTTCACGGGAAATTGAGCACGTTTGAAATCAACCTTTGAAAAATGTGACAGCGCATAAATTCATGTATTTTAACAAGCAGACTGAGTGGCAAGTGGCCAGTCAAGTTGGTAATAACGGACAGAAAGTTATGCCATGTGTTAGGTAAACATTTGTGAATACTGAAGAAATAATTGTTTTATCTTATCGTCTTTTTAATGTATGTAAGTGCAAAAACTTGGCAAATTTGTAAAATATTCTTTTTAAATAATTGCAAAGTTTCACTTGCCCGACGCATGGATAAAGTGAGCAGGTCAATGATAATGTTAATTTTACATATGGGTGAAGACTACTATGTGCATAGAAGTAAATCTTCAGCAGACAATTCAATAGTGCTCAGTTTTACCGTGAACAGCGTATACCTATGTCCTTGTATGCCTTATGAATTTCCCTGCAATGTTTTAATTACGCACTGAAAAAAAAAACGGAATTGCCTGCTCTACTGCATGAGAATGATCATGTTTCCCCATAACTTATTATTTATCAGCGACGTAGGCAGAAATATATTTTGGGGATAGGAAAAGGTGTTTGTTCATTAATAAAATAGTCCTATGAAAATTTTTCAATCGAAGAACAACAGTAGGTGTGGACACATACATAATTTTATTTTACTACGAATTTTTATTATTTTACTGTGCCATTTTATTTACCTATTTCCCATTCTACTTATGGCGAGCTACATATAGTTGAATCTTAATAGACTGGTTCCGCTGCTCAGAGGCCTTAATAATCTTCCCCCACGAGGCTCTCGGCAGAAATTAGTAAATAGGACAGATGGAGCGTAAGCCATATTGGCTGATACCAAATTTCAGTGAACAATATGGCGGCTGCACAACTGTCAAGTATTGTTTATGTAATCAGCTGTTATACGAAACACAATGTAAATAAACGTCGAGTCGCAAAAAGAAACATGAATAGCAATCTAAAATGAACTTCACATATTGAAATAATGAAAAGTAATATTTGTTGTTTGTTAATACCATCGCAACAACAAAGATATTGTAAATAGATACATAATGATATGTAAGGACGGTAAGGAGAGTAGATAAAGTGATCGCTCTGCTAGAAAGAAGGGATGATAGGTATACGACAAATGACCAAGAAAAATCGGAGATGCTGCAAAGCCAGTACTTGTCAGTGTTTGAGGCGAAGGAGAATTGGAATACGGTGGCAAATAGTGATCGGGGGGTGTTTAGTAAGTTTAAGATGACAGAGTAGGAGATATAAATTATAATTATCAGTAAGACCGGGGGGCAAGATGGGATAGGAAACAGAGAACTAAAGTTTGGTGGGAGAAAGTTGGTAAAATATTTGGAGGTGCTTGTTTAACAAGTCCTTAGGTAAGGGTAAGTTACCACAAGATTGGAAGGATGCTATGGTGGTACCTATACACAAGCAGGGAAAGGATAGGGGGAGGCCTGGTAGCTGCAGACTGGTGAGTCTCACATTGATTACGGGAAAAGTAATGGAGAGGCTGGTGGTCCAGTATGTGGTGAGAGTTATGAACAAGAGGAATTCGTTGGAGGAGTCACAGCATGGTTTCAGGAGGGGATACTCATGTGAGACTCAGCTGGCTGGGCTATTCGAAGATATGGTGAAGGTAGTTGATAAGGGGAAGCAGGTGGGTGCCTGCTTCATATATTTGAGAAACCATTTAATAAGGTGCCCCATGGGACATTGATGAAGAAAGTGGAGTAGCTGTTGCTGGACAAGAGGGTATTGGAATGGACAGAGGACTTCCTCAGGAGGCGAAGGCAGAGGGTGAAAGTGGGCTAGCCAATATCGGAGGAAGAGGAGGTTATGTCAGGGGTACCACAGGGAAGCGTGCTGGGTCCTTTGTTGTTTACCATAATGGTAAACGACATGGGTTTGGGGATTAGGGGAAAATATGATTGTTTGCAGGCGATTGTGTTGTGTACGCAGAACTGGGAGGGGGGAACTTGCAGGCGGACATTGACAAGATATGGTTGTGGACCAGGGAAAACAAAATTAAGATAAATGTAAGAAAGACTAAGATAGTGAGACTTACAAGGAAGAAGTTGATAAGCAGTAACATATGCAGATGGCGGGACAAGAGATAGAAGAAGCAGCAGAATATAAGTATATAGGTATTGTACTGCAGCGAGACCTCAAATGGAAAAAAACAGGTAGAGAGGGTGTTTGCAACGGGAAGAAGGATTCTGGGTATGTGGGGAAGGGTGCTGAATGGAATCAGCTGTGAGGCGAAGGAGAAGGCGTATGGCACAATGGTACAGCGAATGTTATAATATGCTGTGGCAGTATGGGACCCATACGTGGAGGTGGAGGTGCGAGAGCTGGAGAAGGTGCATAGAAGGGCAGTAAGATGGGTGACGGGTACGTGCAGAAGGCAGGGGCAGGAGGATGAGGAAGAAGGTAACTATAGATCATTAGTGATGATAAAAGAAATGGGGTGGAGCTCATTGAAGGACAGGAAGAAAGTTGAACGGCTAGTCAGGATGTACAGAGTAGTGAATGAAGAGGGAGGATGGGGAGGGCTACACTGCAAGCAAAGAAAGTGGGTGTTTAGAGGCGTGGGAAGCTTGGGAGAGTGTGGAGGGTGTGGAGGAGAATGGAGCGGGATAGGCAGTCCATGCTTGTGAGGTCTGTGAGGGAGTGGAATGTGTTGCGGTAGGAATTGGTATCTTAGGGGGGGGGGGGTAGGAAAGTTCAGGAAAGGAGTGGAAGAGGAGTTTGGTCGGGTAAGGGGGAGGCGAGAGAGCTCGCCACCGGGCGGTAACCTAATTGCGAGTGTATTATTATTACTATGATTACTTCGCGATGCTTTGTTCCAAGCAGGTTAATAAAACAACTTTTTTTACAAGCTAATTTTTCCCGAAGCTCTTCAATTTGTCGGTTTCTCTTGTCCTTGGAGACGAGGCAATTTTCTATCTCATATATATAATCAGAGAATAATACAAAATGTGACGAGTCGGATATTGTGTTATACGTAATATGTGATTTCGAAAAAGAAGTTGGCAGCCAACCATACATTAATTACAAAACATTCAAGTCGTTACACGCAGGGCAAGGAACATTGTACACCCAAGTGAATGTTTGGGAGGAACACATTGGAAGATACCTTCTGAGTGTTAAATAAATTGTAAGGGGCAGGGCCATTTAAAAAATGTGCGAATCCCAGGGTAAAAATATGAGGTCACCTGTATTAGGCATACTGTAATTTAGAAAAGTTTGCTTTTTGGGCGAAATGTATTGTATTCGGGAAATATCTACAGTAGTAGGAAAAGTATGTTAACAGACAAAGGTATCGGGGATAAGAGCGCAGGAGCCACCGGGCTGTCATTTTGTGACATCACCATCAGCCATCTTGAATCCATATGACCTTTACTCTTGTTCTTGACTCTGGTGACCTCTGACACAAAAACACAAAAAAATTCAAAAAAAAAATAATCCCAGAAAATTCTTTAAAAATTATTACAAATTATTACAAAAATTTTATATAAAAATTGTTTAAAATTTATAAAAAAATTATTATTTAAAAAATATTAAAAAATATTGTTCATTAAATTAAAAAAATCTAGTCCCCCGGTAGCAATCTTTTCTAACAATTTACCCTTTACCCATAAAATTTCCCCTTTTCCTTAAAATTTCCCCTTTTTCCTTAAAAATCTTTTTAAGAAATTCTATTGTTCCACTACCATATTGGTATACTCTCACATTCAGCCGCCATATTGGTTTGCTCTCACATTCAGCTAATTAGTCTCATGGTCTTCATCGCCGACTTGGTATGTTTTCACTTACATTTGGACAATTAGTCACTATCGGTCAATTGGTATGCTTAATTTTCTTTAATATGTATAAAATAATTTATTTAAAAAAGTTTCTTATTAAAATTTTATAAGAAAATGTTTTAAAAACTTTTTGTCCCGACTGCCATATCTGATTTTTTCGATCGATATTTGTTTTAGAGTTTGTCTTCCACCTTCGACACCCAGCATGTGGCTAACCCCCGCCAATTATTCTCATTGGCTAATTAGTGGGCAGTCTACCACATCCGCTCCAACTCTTCTCCCTCACCAATTTCTCTGTCAATGTTTCTCATTGGATATTTAGAGTTTAGTCGGCGAGCCTCCATCCCTCTAATCTCTCCGATTGGCGAATTACAGTTTAGTCAACGATCATCCACCACATCTGTCCCCCGTTCGACTGTCGGCAGGCCTCCATCAATGTGACCACACTCCCAACTGGCTAATTTTCTCGGGTGTCTTCGGAAACCATCGTTCTACCAATTAGTCATGTCCATTCCACCCCTGCCAATGTTTCTCATTCGCTAATTACTCACTACCATTCGACCCCCTCCATGCACGTGACAATATCCGACTAATCAGCGACCCCCCCCCCCCCCCCCCCGCCAATGCTTCCCATTGGCTGTTTAACTCGCCAATTTTCCCATTGGCTAAATAGTGTTTAGTCGGCAAGCCTCCACCAACTCTGTTCCACCTAACAAATCAGATGTGTTTGCGCCACCTCTGTTCGACTGTCGGCAAACCTACGCCCATTAGTCGTTTGCACTCCACCCCCAGTAATGATTCTCATTGGTTAATTAGTCGGTTCCCCTCGATCACCCTTAAACTCTGGCTTTATAAGACGTGCCCCCGAGGGTCTCTGGGAAAAGTTGTTTCTCGCTATTTCTAGGGAAGAGCCCAGTGATCATTTTGTTTCAAACACCTGTCATGGTAGCCATGTCGTCAAGTACAGAAGAAATCATCAGCAATGCAGAAGACACTGGAGATAATATTCTTCAGCTCGTCTGTACGATATTGGCATGAGAAGTAACGTCGTCCATGTCGTCGACTGGCACGAACCAGTGACCATCAGATAACCCGCTACTGCAATTCAACCCGATACCATCAGACAACCCGATATCATCAGACAACCCACTACTATCAGATAACCCGTTACTGCGAGTCAACCCGATACCATCAGACAACCTGATACCATCAGACAACCCGATATCATCAGACAACCCACTACCATCAGATAACCCGCTACTGCGAGTCAACACGATACCATCAGACAACCCGATATCATCAGACAACCCGCTACTATCAGACAACCCGATACCATCAGACAACCCGCTACCATCAGATAATCCGCTACTGCCAGTCAACCCGCATCCATCAGTAAATTCGTACCAGCCCCCGGAATACAGTGTACTATCTATCACCCAACTTCGCGGAGAGTTCCATCAGCTCCGAGATCAAAGACAGCGACATCGGAGAAGTGACCGTCGCCGAATTTTCTCCATTCAGGTCAGAAGATGCGAGCAAGTACAGTGAACTGAAGTGGGGGTGCCGATGCGTAAATTTTCGAGATGCAAGAGGCATTGTGCATGTTCTATTTTGAGATGGCACAATTGACTAGATATACTGCTACAATGAGTTCGAAGGCTGTTACATGCTGAATACATTAATATGTGATTATAAACACTGTTATGTATACAATTTATGCCACGACTCTACAATTACTTGTTCACTGGAGGAGTCGGTAAAACAAAATTGTAATGTTGATGTAAGCTAGGCAAGAACGTACGAAAGTGCATTGTACGAACTCTTCCGAAAAAGTAAAAATTATGACTTGTGTAAATGGCAAGAGAAATGCGATAGACATAACCACGTCGTGAGAAGGCAAGGATTTCTGGACTGGACCTCCAACTGCACGCCTTTTGCATGCAAAGTGTGCCTAAGCTTGAGGCCGAGACCTTTCATCAAGTCTTCTCGCAATGATGAAGCACATCCCGATGGCAAGTTTAATCCAGAGGCAAATACTCAAGTATATCTCCTGTACTGGACTCTGTAACCTACATGGACCAGCTATCAGCTACTGTGACCGAGGAGCGATGTGACGGAAACCTTCATTTCCTCCTCCTCAAAAGAAGAATCATCTATAGTAAGGCGCTCAAATTAACAGTAAAGACTGCGATAGCGACGAGTATGTGGTTTATCTGTGCCGCCCACAAACAAAATTCCCCCCAAACATTGAAGATATTAAAAAAGAATTTGCGGGCGAAAGACGTTCAACCAAGTACGACAGGGAAAATTGAGAAAATATTCATGAAATTAAAATAATTAGAAATTCTTTAATGTATGTTCGGAATGATGTGGCCCTTCATTAAATCGCTATTTGCTAATAATGTCGCCGAAATTATTTGTTGTGATAATAAAGAAAGAAGCTAAGAAAATGAGCGTCAATTTTAAGTATGGTTTATATTGTAGGTAATAGGAACTGTTATAAAATAGGCATTGCATGTACTTGTCCCTTACCCAAAGGAAAAGCAAGTATATTATATACAGATAAAAAAAACTGTCGGGCATACTTGACACTTATCCAAAGGAAAAGCAAGCACAATAAACAGGTGTTTATTAAAAAAACCATCGCTTGTATTTGTCCCTTCTCCGAGGGAAAAGCAAGCGCAATATACACATTTTTTTTTAATAAAAAAAACATACTTCTGTTTCTTTTTACACTGAGAAAAAATGAAGTACTAAATACACACAGGGATTAGTTAAATAATATGTATTTATAGTGGACTCTAAAAACCACATACAAATAACACACTCAAAAAAATTAGTATAAATGTGTGTCTCTCACTTTAACATCGTATTTGTTTTACATGTGTACAAATGTCTCGATTGAGCTACAGATTCTCGGTCGGTAGAAATCGTTTCACAAGAAGCTCCATGTTACATTTCACTTCCGTAAGAGCATGCACACAATTAGACAGTTCTAGGTGCACATCAGCAACATCGTTACGTAACGAGAGTAACCTTGTTTCAAAGTTATTTAAAGACTGGCGAATATTATTAACGTCGCGCCGAAGGGAAGGAGAGATAGCATCGAGAGGCAGTGGAGACCACATGTCCTCCCATCTTTCCACGTTCGCATGACCAATATCAGAGACTGGCCAACATGCACGTAAAATACGGTCAGGAATCGGGCCGGTAAAAGCTAGCCGACAAACTCCGGCCAGCCGATACCAGCCCGCTGTCTTATGCCAGAGGTGGACTGGCGGCTAACTGTTCGCCGACAGTGTCGGGCCTGCGACGGCTGGATGTTGTTACGATGCTGGGCCTGCGACGGCTAGATTACATTACAATACCGGGCCTGCGACGGCTGGATATCGTTACGATGCCAAGCCTGCGACGGCTAGATGTCGTTACGATGCCGGGCTTGCAGTGACATGATGTCATGAAATAAGCAGTATATCCGTGAAAGAAACCTTAACTTTTCGATTTAAAATTTTAGTAAATTTCACTTCCTTTTTACATAGATTCATTTCATTTACTTCTCAACACATTGTATGATATGAAAATCTTATACTTGCCGAATGACGGATTCGAACCTAAGACCCTTGAGTTGACAGTTCAGCATTCTAACCTCTACGTCACGGGGTAAGTTGCTGATGCAATCCAGTAACTTAAAATATAACATTACATAAATTATTATAAAGGAATATATAAATTACATTACAATAAAACACATAATTCTAAAACACTGATTATTTAAAAACCATTTCTTCAGAGGCTTGCAAACAAAATAGTTTTATTAGATTTTAATATATCTGTCGGATGGTTGTACAAATGAAAAAAAAATTCAAAGCAAACAAACGCCATGGGCTACAATATGACACATTTATAATCACGAAAAATCATGCTAATGGCTAACACATGGTCTCAAATAATACAACATGCCATTAAGAGCAAGCTAACATCTTGTCTATTCAAAACACTTTCTAAAAGCTTGTCGGCAAAAAGACATCATTCATATTTATATCTTTATTGTGATAAAGAGCCTTGCCTCGAAAATGTTACCGGGCCAGGATAAATAACATAATAGCCAACTTACCGAAAAGACAAAGATGCTGTATGGGAATAGGCCCAGAAACATTTAAGATGCTTGCAACATGTTTGCATGCGATATCATACCGACATAATTTCGGTGATATCCATGTGTTATCCTAAAAAATACAGCGGGCCATTGTCTTTTTTCTAACGCCAAACATCTGTCTCAAAAAAGTCATCATGCTGTTTGAATCTAGCTAACATCTTGCATATTCAAAACACTTTCCAAAAGTTTGTTGGCAAAAAGACATCATATTTGTATCTTAATTGTGATAAAGAACCTTGTCTCGAAAATTTTACCGGGCCGTAATAAAGAAGATAGTGGCCAGCTTACCGAAAAGACAAAGATGCTTTATGGGAATCGGCCCAGAAACTTTTTAAAGATGCTTGCAACATGTTTCCTCTGCGATATCATGCTGGCATATTTTCAGTGACGTCCATCTATTATCCTAAAAAATACAGTGGGGCATTGTCTTTTTTATAATGACTTGCAATCTGTCTCAAAAATGACATCAGACCGTTGTCAGATGGCTATATTCTGGCATTGAAACGACAGTTGCCGACAGTACAGGTATCGGGCCAACAATTTGCCGACACTTTGCTGACAGGTTGTGTTTGCTGGGTGGTAAGTACGGTACCAGCACAAGTGATTCTGTCACTCCGTGAGTCTCTGTTTTTTGCACATGTAAAACTGTCATTTCGGGTGATCTACATTCTCGCTGCAGTACTTTGACAGCTTCCAGCTGCAGGGAACCCTCAGAGATGGTGTTGTCGCATGCAGCCAACTCACCAGTCTGGAAGCCACGAAAGGGTGGCGACTGGAATCTCTGGAAAGACACCGCCTGAGTGGTTGCTGCCTGGATGGATGCTGACTGGAAGGGTGCTGTCTGAGTAGTCTGACTGGGTACTGATTGGAAGGGTGCAGGCCGGGTCCTCCTCCGAAAGACTGCTGTCTGGGTACTCCATAAGGACGTCTCCATCGCGATGTCGGATGCTGCTATAGGTGCAGCCCCGGATTATACCATGGTCTCCGAAGGTGGAGCACCACATCGTCCTGAGATGGAGGCATCTAATTTGTTGTAATAATTTTCTCACTGCAATTAGGAGAACATCGTCACTCTCGAACCAGAAATCGTCTGCAGACATTACGAAGATGGAGGCTAATATCCACAGTCGCAGCACAGAGTCTTAGATGGAGGATAGTGCCTATACGGTAAAATAACTTGTCGGCCGTGGGCTGCGGCCTCAAGGAAGTTCTGCTTTTACCCAGGGATGTACTGCAGATCGGCAAGTGGAAGGTGAAAATCATGCAGGGGTTGGGCGAACTTTTTTTTCATAAGCATCCGGGACACTACAACGAATCGGATTTGTGCAAATACCGTCGCCTGCTACAGTGTAGGCATGCTCATTGCATCAAGAATAACCCCTCAAAGTGAGGACTTAAGGATGTGAAGCACGAAAAATTTGCCATTATATCCTGACTGTTTCCCAAGGTATGTGAACTTGGTGGATCGGGATTCACTCTGAAATCGGAGAGTGGAGAAAAAATCGACTATCAGTATTTGAATGATCTGAACACGTTGGTAGATAGGCTGAGATTTTGGTCGTTTCGCTGTCTGCAGGGAACGAAATAATTTCCATGAACGAAATAATTTCCAACATCGAAGAAATCTCAGAGGTGGGCTATGTTTCGAGACGAGCAAGTATGTAGTTGCCGACGAGCTGCACAAATACATAAGGATAAATTATCAGCGCAGAACATACGTCATGAAAGGGCTGGACGATACTTTCCAATCCGAACTGATCGAAATGCAAGACTTTGCTCGTGCGAATAAAGACCACCGCTACAATTCGACTATGGACCAGACTGCTCAAATCGAAATCTGTGGCGAGTGTATTGCATGGAGGGCGCGTAACAAAAAATCTCCACACTGACGATGGTAAAGAATACTTTAATGCTATTTTCCATACACTGATGAAGAAACATAACAACAGTCACTATTCCACATTCTCTGGGCTCAAGGCTAGTATCGTCGAGCATTTTCACAGGACTCTAAAGGCTAAACTGTGGAGACATTTCATAGCAAATAGACACTACAGGTATTTCACACTACTGCCGAAACTCGTAAACGAGTATAATTCTACCATTCATTCTACCACTCGAATGAGGAGGGGCCCACAAAAGCCTATAGTCAAGATCGGTGATTTGGTGTGGATTTCGAAAAAACGTGGAGTTTTCCACAAAGGCTTCCATCAGAACTGGTTTTCAGACCTGTACAAGGTGGTGCATATACAACATGCATACCCACGTATGTTTTACCTCGAGGACCCATGTGGCGAACCCATTATTGGTGGATTTTACCCTGAAGAGATCTAGCCTACACAGTTTCCAGGCATGCACTTGGTGGAGAAGTTGATGCAACGATGTAATAGTCGCGTGTACATGCGGTGGCTGGGTCACTAGAAGCATGATGATTGTTCATACATGTTGTACTATATTTTTCTTACCAGTACTTTATCATATTTTTTATAAATGAGTATAGTGACAGAGATGTTATTTTTGTCGTACTGTGTAATTTTTTCTCATTGGTATGTTCTCTGTTTGTTCCATCAGTTATGTTTCGTGTCTTTTTATCTTAATAGTATGTTATGCCTTTTTCGTAAATCGGTACAGTAACAGATATGTAATTTTTGCCATACTGTACAGATTTCTCATTCGTGTACAGTATATAAATTTCTCTCGCTGGTATGTTCTTTTTTGTCCCATCAGAATAATTTTTCCCATTATGTAGTGTAAGGTGTATATTTTTTCATTAGTACTGTACTGTACCATGTTTTTCATTAGTATTGTACCACATATATGTCCTGTATATCCCCCACCAGTGTAATTTGTTTGATTAGTGTTTCTGAAGTGCTCCAGGGATAGCACATGTACCTTACTTATTTCCGACTGGGGTGTGGCCTATTACATGTTAACTGAATATGCATTTGCTCACTGTTGGGATACTAGACTTTAAATGTGAAATATTTTTGCATGTTCTGGTTCTTCGCTGGCATGAATACAATTCCTGACGTTGTGAATTTGTCTCTGGAGCTCCATTCTGAGTATGTGCCAGCAAGCATAATACTGACAGGATGTTGCATTTTCACCCAGCTGCAAAATTGCTGACGTGGCAAAAACCTGGACTTGACGCTCTTTCTTCATTTTATAAAATGCAATTATGTGCCCACACGTAGTGCATATATATTTTTTTTTGCATGGTGTCTCTTGTCTTTTACAATGTGCCTCCACTAACTTTAAAGACAGTGTTTTATTAATAAAACTAATATGCTAAAAGTATTT
Organism: Dryococelus australis; assembly: GCA_029891345.1. NCBI lineage: Eukaryota > Metazoa > Arthropoda > Insecta > Phasmatodea > Phasmatidae > Dryococelus > Dryococelus australis. Next base: position 9,111,065 of record CM057004.1, on the reverse strand, counting down.
TTACTAGCAACATTTTTAACTACTGATATAAAAAAATGAAACTACCAAAAGTGTTTTTTAAACGTCTATATAAGACATTTTGACAAATGTGGTACAAAATATTTTTTGTTTCTTTAAAAACAGTGTTTTTTTAATTACATGAACAGGACATAACGCGATATAAACTAATTCTTTTTTTAAACACATTTAATTATTTACACCCACACTGTTGTTCCGCATAGCAGACAAATAAAAAGATTCGTCTCCGCATCTTTAATACATACACAATGTTTTCCAGTGTTTAAGCTCACTACATGTAATATTTTCTATATGTACCATGGATTATCGCACGTCTAGAGCCTTAGTGCTTGGGCATTGCACGGCGCATATCGTCCATTTTCACAGTCGTGAAGCCTTAATGTGTATGTCTCTACCAGCTGCCTGAACAGTGGGCATCGGTGATGGCTGTAGAGGTCTACAATTTTCGTAACGGCAGGACACACATTGCGCATCGCCGACTCCTGGCGATTCACGTACACTGGGTATAGGCTTTTCACGGCCATTTTTTTATCCTTTTAGCCACCTATTTTAAATCAATATTCTCGTGTAAGTAACAAACACAGTGTGTATATTCCACAGCACTCGGAAATTAAATTCTATGGACGAATAATAATATATTTATTGGCTACTATACTAAATGAGAGGGGTTTCAAAAGTGCTCACTTTGCCGTGAATAACCTATGATTGGGAAGTACGGCCTCCTCCAACACTTTGCGAATGTTCCTGTACGGAATATTTCCATCGGCCCACCTAAGTCCGTGCATCTGTAGGCAGTATACCTGTTGCGCGGTGCGGTCTAAGTGTTCCCATTGGCACGGTGGCAAGAACATAAACACTTTGTTTTGCTCCTCGTCGTCGGTGTACGAAATGGCAATCTGTATGATGGTGTAGAGTCGAGTCCAGCGTGCAAAAGCCTTACATTTTGCAAAACATTTTTTTCAGAGACACTAAAGGCTGTTCATGATAAAGTGATCACTTTTGAAATCAACCTTAGAAAATAGTCACTGCTCTTACCTGCATGTATTTTAATGGGCCCACTGAGTGACTTGTGCCCCGTAAAGTTGGTAACGATGGAGGGGTAAAGTAATTCCATATCTTAACGTCGAATAAAAAGTGTTAGGTAACTATTTGTTATAATTGAAATTATTTTTATAGCTTTTTGTTTTCTTAGTGCGCCGAAGCATAAAAATTAGCACATTTTTAAAATATGTTACTTTTCTATTAATTTGAGTTTCACCTGACCGACGCATGGAGAAAGCGATGAGGCCCATGGCAATGATAACTTTACATAAGGCGGAAGAACTCACAACGTGCACACAAATAGATCTTAAGCAGTGCTTTCAAAAGTGCTAATTTTACCGTGAACAGCTTATATAAATTTTTTTACAGAGTCATGTGCGTAGTAAACTTGCACTTTGCACGACTGCTCGGCGGGCCTTGCACAAGCCCCTGCGGTGCGGTGCTCAAAGGAGGTATATCACTGGCACAGTAGGGGCCCCCCTAATAATCCCCATCTTGACCGAGTGAAGAAGGCAGGTGAGAAGAACCAGGGAAATGGAATGAAGGACTGAGGGGGCCAGATGCCTCTACCACCCCACCCTGCCAGGACTGAGGGGGCCAGATGCCTCTACCACCCCACCCTGCCAGGACTGAGGGGGCCAGATGCCTCTACCACCCCACCCTGCCAGGACTGAGGGGGCCAGATGCCTCTACCACCCCACCCTGCCAGGACTGAGGGGGCCAGATGCCTCTACCACCCCACCCTGCCAGGACTGAGGGGGCCAGATGCCTCTACCACCCCACCCTGCCAGGACTTAGGGGGCCAGATACCTCTACAACCCCACCCTGCCAGGACTGATGGGGCCAGATGCCTCTACCACCCCTCCCTGCCAGGACTGAGGGGGCCAGATGCCTCTACCACACCACCCCTGTCAGACAAAACGTCGTACCAGACATCACAATGCGACTTAATACAACTGGTTAGTAGCAGTGAGTCAGAATTTATCCGTATCCTTGTAACAGTGAACGGTCAGAGATGTCATGCGTTAGTGGACACGGCAGTGTCGCATCATTTTGTACGCCCACAATTTGTCAACACACCAGATATCACACGAACTAAGCAAGTAATTCGACTCGCTAATCAGGAGCATTGTAGTACAGTGTTAGGGCAAGCCACCATAACATTTCATGTGCGGGATAATAGAAACTGTCACAACCACTATGAGAACACCTGGAATTCCGGAGGATTCTGTTTTGGGAGTCCCGTGGCTCTCCGAACAAAATACGCTATTGTTTCCAGCAGCATGCAGAATGCACTTTAATGCGAAGGAGAGGCGTACGGTTTATAACCTTGGCTGGCATCCAGATGATCACTTACCGGATGTCGCGCTAGGGGAGCTGGGCAATTATACTCTGCCCGAACAACAGGCAGCATTTCAGGGCTTACTGAACGAGTGCAAAGATGTTTTACCGAAACGCGATGCACTTCGTCTCACCACGGTTGTAGAGCATAAAATTCCCTTTACACTAGAAGAACCAGTTTGCAACAATCCATACAGTTATTTGCCACATCAAGTCCGAATAATAAAACAGCAAATTCAGGATATGTTGAATGCGGGAATAATTGGACCAACTGACAGTCCGTATAATTCAGCCATTATGCTTGTACCGAAGAAAGATGGTATATGGCGATTTTATGTAGACTTCAGACCACTCAATCAAGTAACACATAGCATCCTGCCACCCTATGTGTGTAAAGGACATGCTTAGTTCATTAGGGCAGGCAAAAATTCTCACTTCATTAGACCTAAAAAGTGGCTATTGGTAAGTGCCAGTAAAATTATAGGACTGCAAGAAGACCACTTTCACTGCGCCAGATGGGCAGCATTTTCTATTCTGCGCCATGCCCTTCGGGTTAAAATGTGCACCCGTGACTTTCCAGTTCATGGTGGTGCGTATTTTGGACAACTTGTTTGGAGAGTACACAATGGTGTATCTCAACGATGTGACAGTATGTTCGCGCACGTGGGAGGAACACATACACCACCTGTCTGTAATTCTGGAATATTTTACCATCAATGGCCTAGCTGCGCAATGAAAAAGTGTCATATAAGAAAAACAAGCATAGAATTCCTGGGCCATGTGGTAAATTCAGAGGGAAACAAGCCTGACCAGTACCAACTTCAGCTAATTGATAACTATCCCAGGCCGAAAACCTGCAAGTAACTGCCTGCAAGTAACTGCGAAATTTTTTCAGTCTAATCAACTGGTTGAGAGAGCACACAGACAATTTTGCAAAATCATCACCACTGACAGATATATTTTCTCAGCAATTGCGTTTCCAGTGGATCGCAGAAGCAAAAACTGCCTTTGTAATCATCAAAGAAAAGTTTCGAACGTGTCCAACTTTCGACAGGTATGACACAAGTAGACACCTATATTTACAGACGGACGCAAGCCAGGAATGGATAGGGATCTTCCTGTATCCCTTGAGCGACAGTGGGGCAAAAAAGGTTATTGACTTTGCTAGCACCAAGCTCGGCCAAACAGAGTGGCACTACAACATTAACGAACGTATATGTCTAGTGGTAATCTGGGCTATGAAGAAATACCGCACATATCTGGGGTATCAACGGTTTACTTCGAGAACAGATAACTGGTGCCTGTTATGGCTACATAGCATGAAAGAGGCGCGAAGTAAGCTTACTAGGTGGGCAATCCATTTTCAGGCCTTTGATTTCCTTGTTGAACATGTACCGGGAAAGGAAAACCAACTAGTGGATGTGCTGTCATATGCTACTAGTGGGGAAATAATAGTGCAGGACGATGCCGAGTGGGAAGCACCCCTTCTGCCAGATGCTCAGGGTCCCGTTACAGAAATGTATGTACAGTGAATACCATGGACACAGATGTTTTGATTGGCAGGTTGAATAAACAAGTAATGCAAGCGCAACAGTGTTGCCAAGTTACACAAGAGAAAATGAACCAGTTTGCGCAGCATGAAATAGAAGGATGGCGTGTTGTCGACGGGCGCTTAGTAATGTGTTCGCTGCAGCAACCCGGGAAGTGGCGGATGTTTGTTCCCACACATGTGCAGGAGTAGGTGTTAGCCAATTCATACAGTGGCAGTGTTGCAGGACACCCCGGTGTTGAGCAGACAATACGTAATGTGCAAGAATATTTCTTCTGGCCAGAACGCTCACAACACATGCGTTGCTACATACAAAAATGCGCTAAGTGCAACTTATTCAAAGCACGCAGGACAGACGGCAGGCAGCAACAACAACCGAGAGTACCGAGAAAACCCTTTGAGACAATGTTTCATCGTTATAGTGGGATTGTATCCAAGAACTACAGCCAGAAAAATGTTTTTAATCCTGGTCACGGACAACTTCTCAAGTGGGTGGAATCTTATTCAGTCAGCAGTGCGAGAACCACTAACATTGCACTAGTGCTCAGTGAGAACTTTTCCTCCAGTAGTGTTTCCCTACAAACTTCCTAACCAAACACTGCACCCAATACATGGGTAAAACATGGAGGGAATCATCCATGAGAAGGGAGTACACCAAATGACAAATGTAGTTTACCACCCTAGGGCCAACCCCATAGAGCATAGAAATCAGGAACTGAAAGCGCACTTTCGACTCCGTGTGGGTGACCAGCACGTCAAGTGGGCAGAACATCTGCCAGCTGTGTTGTACACCCTCTGCCAGCACGTCAATACCACTACTGGCAAAATACCTGCCAAGGTAATGCTGGGAAGTAATCTCCGCCTGCCAGGCAAGGCCGATTGCCCGTGGGTGAAGAGCAGCAGTGAGGCACCCAACAGTGCAACCTACCGACGAGCCACCCATCAGCGAGAACAGGAGGTGCGAGAACATCATGAGAAGTATATGGCGAGGTGGTTACTCACCAGTGCAAGACTACCCCTGGAGTTGGAAGTAGGCCAACAGGTCTATGTGCGAACTCACCTGCAATCAGTCAAGCGCAAGGATTTTTGTGTAAGTTTTGCTGCCAAATATAGTGGGCCCCACCAGATAATCAGAAAACATGGACCAACTACGTTCACCATTCGCATGGGGAGGATAAGGGTGAAGGTACATCGGGACGACGTCTGGCTCACACCAGGTGCCGTCAACGACGAAGTTGATCCCGTATACCTGCACCCCACGATGGCGACGACGGTGCCGATCACCCAGGAGCAACAGGAGGAGAGGAAGTTGCAGCAGCACCTCTAGCCAGCAGAAGAGTAGCAGATCCGCCACAAACAGCTGGTGAGGAGGTACCACCTGTACAGACCTTCGATAGCCTCGTCGACGACGAGCTCCCCAGGAGGGGTACGAATGATAGAGATTGCCTAGTACCTCGAGAGAGAGAGAGAGAGAGAGAGAGCAGAGAAAGCAGGGGTGGAAAACCCGTCGTTGCCCGGCATAACTACGCCCAATAGGGAGCATCAAATCACCACATCAGGTATCGCTCATTTCTATGGCAACACTTCAGATGGAGCAGCTGCAAGAGGACGTCACAACATCCGATGTTGCAACACCAGCAAGCAGAATGGAAGTTATGCTGGTAACACCACGATCTACAGGTGACGTCACGATGCCTCCAGACGCACTATCGATGGCATTAGGGCTGCTATTAGACACGTCAACTGTAAGTGAGGTCCCCGCAACTGAGCAATGCAAGAAAACACAAGTGGAGGAGGCAATATCCAAGAGGACACCGACGGGTGGCCAGCTCTCGTTGACGACAGCTCACCCCGGTTGCACCCGGGAACAATGCAGCAAGTATAGTTGCGACAGTCTCAGAGAAGAGTACAGTAGGAGAAGCAGCAGCAGGCAAAGTACAAGTAGTGACAACTGGACCGAGGGCAGCTGGTCCATTGCCTCGTTCCGCCTCCACTGGCCGCAGCGGCGGGTTCACCTGCCACAGAAGTGTGGATGTGACAAAGCCACCCGTGGCATAACACTCCACAACGAAACCAGTAAGCCACAAGGAGTGGAGGGGAGTAATGCCCAACCAGGGAGGGCATACTTCCTCCGACTTCGGAGGACCTGGAGGACACCGTTATGCTGCTACTAGCAGCATCGGCCCACAAATGGTCTCGAAAGGGTGGAGGCATTTGACATGTGCTCGTCCCCTCCCTAGCCTGTTTGTCAGTTCGAGCGCTTCGATGGTAACACAACCAGCATCCGCACTCTACCTTGTACTCCGTTGTGAGTGTGCGAATGTAGTGTGTGCAGAGTGCATGGTGAAGTGCAGTGTAGTAAGGCAGGCTGGAGCAGCAAGCACTGCGTCTCGAACGCCTCTGCCGGCTGAGCGGCCACAAACACCTCTATCGGAGTGATACATAGTTATAGGAAAACGTGCCTAAAAAGTAGTTGAGAGGGTTTTGACAATTGCAAAGTAGGATTGAATCATGTGCCTAACAAAGACGTCGATTCCACAAACCCTTCCCAGTGCTTGACACTTTTGCAGTGTTTTTATCATGTAATGTTTGTTTTCACCTCACATATGCTTGTCCACATCATCCCATTTCATCTCAGCAAGGGTAAGTTTATTCAAGTGTTATTGTTGATAGTTTTATACTGTGCAATGTTTCATGCAAGTAGCAGGTAAGAAAGTTGCGATGATGTGTATTCAGGAAGTAGGACTACATGATGCGCTCGCTCGCTAACGCCGGCGACCACATCGCGCGGGAAAATCAGTAAGCGTGTAGCATCGAGAGGGGACGGTTGCGTGTGATTATATTCTGCATTTTCCCGTGCCCGGGTGACCAGCACTGAACTAATCATTTAACTGCAATCAACTGGAATAACTCTGGAACTATTTTTTTTTTTTTTTTTTGCCGCCCGAGACACCAACCCTTGCCTTCCCCGGAGCTAGCATTACCTGGGGAAGTTTCAGTCAGCACCTTAAACCATGTTGGCTTAAGTACGTTTTGCAGTGTAACCTCCACTGGAGGGTAAAAGCCTGGCTCACACACGTAAAGATGTTTCGCAAAGAAAAGGGGAAAGTCAATGCCAATTAAATGCAACATTGAACTGAGGATGTGTTCATTATTGGCAGCCGCAAGGCATTTCAGGTACGGACCCTTAAAATACAGCTAATTCTATGAAAGTGTCTTAGTGTATTTTCAGGGTCAATTTTATATTTATTTTGCTGCAATGTGTAATGTTAATGGGTAAGTGGATAGCCGATAATCCACTGCTAAGGTAGTATGTAATCTGCATCTGTTACATAATAATAATTTGCAATACCGACCATCAGGCGTATGAGCTGCCTGGAGAGTCCCTCGTTTAATAAACAACAATTCTACTGAATGAAACCGCATAGAGTATGAACCGCAACCAGCATTATGAGGGTTTGTGCCCGCATGATTCGGCCCACAGCACCCTGCGATCACCAACAGTCTTCAAGCTCCAGCATCATCATCATTGACGCCGCCCTGAGCGATGTCTGGTGCATGCCTAGTAAACATTCACCAGTACTTCCCTAACCTCAAAACCTTACCACTCATGTACCACAACCAGATGCTTTTTCACCTTACCACAGGATGTCAGAATATTGGAGTGAAATGTTAGGTTATAAAGTTTCACACTTACCTAATTCGCATGGATATAAAGTGTAAATGGGTGTTTGCAATTGGATGGTGCTATGCATCATTAAACCAAGTGCCAAATCATAGTTTTTTAATAATTGATGTTATAGTTAATGCTGGCCCATAAATCGTGGGTACCATTTTAATATAATCTGAATTTTTTCTAGCTAGTTATGGGCTTAAGTTTTTATTTGGTATGGTTTTTATTTCGCTTTAACATATTCTGACTTACTAATAACTTAAAATGGTGTTTAGTCTAATTTTACTTTATTCGTTATTGCAAAAATTGTTTTATGCATAACTAAACCAAGCACCATTTTTTATGTGAAAATAGTAGGAAATTACCTTTTGAATTTAATTAATGTACATTTTAACATTGAAAAGAAGGGGCATGTTACACTATTACCAACATTAGAATAAAAATGATGCGCTACGCAGTTACAGAACATAATTAATATAGTAATCAACATATTTTTTCCCAGTCTAATTCAGTCTCTTATATTTCAAAATCTAATACACCATCAAAGCCTTCAATGTTATCATCTACCTCGGGGCTAGCAAAGAGACTTCGGTAAATGGGCTTGGCATCATTAGGAATGAGGTTCATCGTAGACTTAAGATCGTTAAGCTTTGGGACAGACACTTGTTTTCCATTTGGCCAAAGTGGTACATAAAGTTCACCGAAGCTATTAACAACACTGACAGGACGTCCACACGGTTTTTCTTTTTAATGTTAACTTAAACTGCCTAACCTTCGAGTGAAGTTTTCATAAAAATGCTGTAAGGTGTGGCTTTTCTTACTTAAATATCACGAGTTTCCAGCCAGCTCACTTTTTGGCCTTTCGCATATTTTTTGCGACTAGTTATGCTGTCCTCCAACTCCGAAGTTCCAATGAAGTCACAATGGTTCATCCGATGAACAATCAAGGGATTTTTCTCCTACAAGCAGCCATGACTGCTCTATAGTCATCTAGTGTGTAAAGCCTTTGTTGGAGTTTAAGAGCACTATATATATCCCAAAAATCGCTGTCGTTGGCCAGCAAACTATGACCAGGCATAAAAAAGCCATAGTTAGTATTTTCAGTCTTGGGTGCTGTTCAAGGACTGTTTTAAGGATCAACACAATTTTAATATTTCGGTTTTGACCACCGCATGAATCCGACCAAAGTATTAATTCTTTCACTGGCCCTATTTGCTCGGAGATGTGTTTTTTGAGGCAACTGCTTACCTCCTGCGCTCCACGACAGGCTTCCCCTTCAACCCAGACATAACAGTGGCCGTGTTTTTTATTCCAACTACGTATGCCTAAATTATAAACCTACAGCTGTCTTTTAAAAAATGCTATCTTTGTGTGTATCCTGGGTAATGGAAGCGTTTTTTTTTTTTTTTTTTTTCGAAACATAAAGTTTCAAGGTTTGGATTATTTACTGCCGCTGCCATATCTCCCTTCCTAGCCTCTTGGGCACTTTCTGCTTGTTTTAAATGTGACTCCTTTTCTTCTTTTAAACTAACAAGTTTATTTCCGTCATCACAGTTTCGCTGCCCTTCCAGGCGATCATGTGTTGCACATATCCTTTAGTTTTTACGCTGCAGATAAAATTTAGTCAAAAAACATGTTTGTATACGGATGGTGACACTGGGTTGTTCACTTCTGATTTGTGCAGATCGTGCATTGTACTGAGCGTTGTACCGGGATTTAGAAATTCTCGCTCCGTATCATTTCTCCTGTAGTGTGCCTTGTACTTTGGGAACTTCATTATGTGTTCAATGACTCCCTGAACACGATTTTCATTAGTTCTATTATGACCTCTTCTAATGCCTCGCAAATGTCTGGCACCTCTAGGTCTTTTCATTGCATTTAAAGTCGTGTCGACTTTACAGCTTGAAATTCTGAATGATTGCAGAAATAAGGGTTTGCAAACCACAATACCACAAACTTTGTAAACTCTGCTTTTCTTCTTTCTTTTTGAGGTCTTTACTTATTTCCTTTTCATTTCCAATTCTTTAAACCATATCACAAATTAATGCACAATGCGCATAATGTGAGTTAACACTTAATTTTCCTAAACTCTTCTTTTAATTTTTGTTCACCTATTTTTTCGACATCTATATTTGCATAAGTATTGGCGAAATTTTCTCTCTTCATGGAGTTTACCACATTGATCAATGTACATTTTGTTTTCGATACAGTTTTTTTTTCCTTGTTTGGTGATCTTGATCTTTGTACTTTCTTTCCCGGCACTACTTTGGTCTTCCACAAAAAGTAAACTCAGCAGTAATATCATTTACATGTAATCTATCCAGTTGGCCTTGTGGCTGCGTTTGATAATCAACCACATTAACAATGGCTCCTCCATTTTCACTTTGAGCTCCGTTCAGTTCATTATTTTTAAGAGAAGATGTCTATGGATTGTCAGCCTCTTTCATAAACACAGAAACATTTGGAACTGACTGAATTTCATCTAACCATGGCATAGGAGAGGTAAATGAACTACAGCATTGTTGAGGTGATTCAAAACGGACAGGAACTAATCCTACCAACTCCCTGTGGCTGTCATTGAAGTTTTCATTGTTGTGTAAAAGTGAACCTGTCACTAAATCAACAAAGCTTGAAGTAGGCCCACTGACCAAATTTTGAACTAAATCACTTTCGTTAACTGGATCGTCGTCCTGAAAATGAAACGTTTGCTGTTAGCCACATCTTACTAACAATGTATTATTGTAAGAATTATTTAAATAAACCTCACTGAATCTCGTTAAAAAATATGCTACGTGGTAGATGTATGTTTTTAAGCAAGGCCTTGAAATACCTATCCTACACAAATACATTCACAGTGGAACTGGAACTTGATAAATCTTTGAAGGATTGTTGAGCGAAGCTATAGCACACATATATAAACAAGGCATTTTGGGTCGATGAGTAAGGATCACATTAATAAGACTATGGTAGGTCTAAGGTAATGCTTGTGCTTGAAGCACTCATGATGCCTAACCCAAGAATGATCCATGCACAAAACAACTAGAGAATCGATAAGTAGACTAACTGTACATAACCTGACAAAAGTAAACAAAGCTGTTGTAATGTAATAGCTTATCATCTAATATACTGTATATATTATGTTTTATTACAAATTTCCTTGTTAAAAAAAAGGCCTAGTAACACTAATGTTATGCAAGGATCAAGCGGAATTGTTAAATACTTTAATATAATTGGAAGTGCAAAAGTTAACCTCAAAATCTACAAAGTATAAAATGCTTACCTGAGAAACTGAAACATGGTCTGATATTACCATAGCTCTTGCTACGATTGCTTTTGTTCTAGATTTAAAATGTAAATATTCCGTTTTCAACCAAACAAACTATACATGTTTTAAAACATTAAGACATGATCCAGACACTTTAGCTACAACCAGCAATTCACTTTACTTCCCACGGGTATAATGGCCTCTGTTGCCCGCATAATCACCCAGACTAAGCATCGGCTGGTAACAGTGTTTTTGCATAACTAGACCAAGCAGCAGTCTTGTCATGCCGAACGTAAAGTTTATTTGTGGCTCTTGGACTAGTGATGCAATTAATGGAATGTAAGGTTTCAGGATTGGCACATGGTCTGTCGTAATTTTTCTCCACAACTGTTGCTGGGAGTGGTATGAGGAATTTTGATTACATACTTCCGATGTTTCTCCACCAGAATGCGCAACTATCTCCATTTTCAAGGATTGGCGCTAGTGATGCATAACACCGTCCAATTATACTTTTACAAAAAAAATTTGGGGAAAAGGTTTGCAAGGAGGGTGTATGTCTTCAGCTCGCATATTTGATAACAGTTTGTCTAAACAAATAGATATATGTGATGGGATGAATACTTCATAATGTCCCTCTGCGAGGTGAGATTGGTTAACTTTATTCGCATTGTTAAGGAAACTTGGCATTGTGTGTAGTATGTAAACATTCCGGTATTCGCCTGGAGTGATCTGGGAAATCATCTGGAATAAAAGAAAGTAATCTGAATGTTTTGGATGGGAATCGAAATCGCAACCTTTCGAATACGGGTTGAAATATAGTATTTGCTCTCACATGTCAGACAAGTAAACATATACATTGTTTATTTCTTGAGTGTAAGATAAATGGAAAACTTTTTTTATAGCATTTTGTAAAACTATATTTTTTAAGCTAACACGGTACATCCAAAGAATAGTTTCATTTCCTAGGAGATGATTTTCATATATGATAATTTGTTCCTGTATATTACTAAGTTCTCAAAAAGTAAAAAAAAAAAAAAGGATGGTATGTTTAAGTAAACCAGAATGGTAGCAAACAGGTTGGGAATGCAAAGAGATGTTTGTGTGTGTGTTTGTGTGCATGTGTGTACATATGTGTGTGCAATAAGTCCATTCGCCCTCTACATCGATGCATGAAATTTTAGTGTTTCTTTATCAGTGTATATAAAGCGAGAATTAATTTTCTAAACTTTGCAGATTGAGAAACATCAAAAATTATGTGATTGGTAAAAACCGTAATAAATAAATATTCTTGCAAAAAATGTCGGTGTGTCTATAGTAATCATATGCATCTTTAAAAAACAGATGTTGGTATACGAAGACAGTGTTGTGTTGGAAAACTTACGTGTTCATTATTAAAAAAAAAAAAACTTTTTAGAAAATTCTACATTATTGCACAATTTGTCAAGTTGGCCGATCGGTCTAAGGAGCTGGATTTAAGCTCTGGTTTCTTGTAAGGGAGCGTGGGTTCGAATCCCACACGTGACAAATAATTTTCAGACATATATTATGACTGTCGAGATGGTTAACTTACACTGCTTGTTCCGTAGTGTTTACAATATATAAATGCATCATGTAAGTACGTTCTCACGTTTCGCCGAATGTGTATGCGCTTACAGGCTTGCTTTGTATGTTTTTCCACTAAAAGTTCTTGTGAGGGAATAATGTTTGGGGAATGAGATGTTAGCGCGGGGGCGAGTTCTGAATTTTTTGGGTGAAAGAAATCAAAGATGGTATAATAGTGTATATATCAGAATATGTAACCAATTGGTGGGATGTCACATTGCAAAAATTGTTTATACGCCTGAAAAGAATTGACTTAATGGGAAAATGGCCAGTTACAGAATTTTATATATTTTCTGAAATAAAACCCCATTTAAATGGAGATAACAGAATATTTACTTTTAGCATGTAAATATTGGTTCACATGTTAATATGAATTATTATAGTGAAAGTTTTAATTTTATTACATAATGTGTAAAAAGTTAAGGAAAAAATTAAATTTTGAAAAATAATTATTTTACATTGATATACAATTTGTAAGATTGTGTTAACATTTATAAAAACTATGTGCAGAGAGGCAGGGTGTAGGCTGTGTTGCCGTGCGACAACCTGGCAGAATGGAAGTTCTTAGAAAAATGGAGCAGGTAGACACACCTGAGTGGGGTGACCTGCTCAGGTGGCTGCTTGGTAGAAAGTGAGGCGTCGCCGGGCACGCGCTCTGTTGGCCAATTCTAGAACTAATCTTGCACCCTCCCTAACCCGCCCCGTCTATCAGGAGCGGCCAGCCCTCCCACCGACAGTCTTGAGAGATCGCCTCTTCATTGCAGAAGCATATGCCAGACTAGAATCTCGGGAAATCTGCTAGATAGCAGCATGCATACCTCTGGATTTATTCTACTCTATGTTGGCCTGGATTTTATAAACAAGTCGTTGAATTATAATATGAGAGAGGATAATACTTAAAAATAATATATCCTTATTTAATGTTTTGCGATTTTTTGGATTTAAACAACAGTGGTTTTAGAATGCATCTGTTTCGAGTTATCTTCGATGGGGTTCATGTAGGAATATCCCAGTGAATATATTTTTAAGTGAAGACATCTTTAAATTTGCGACCATAGTGGGAGGCAATCCAGAAAATCCGATGATAAGAAAATCGGGGATAAATTTTGGTCTTGCAGCTCCGAATATATCGTGTACATTGAAAATTCGATTACACCACTCGATTGCCAAAGGATCAAAGAATATGTTACATTGGGTGAGGACTGCGAAGAATGGATGGCCGGGGAGAGGAGAGGTGCCGCAATTTTGAGTTCGTTTCGCCACATCTCATAATTTCCGCATAGTATAACTTTTGACTAGGAGAGTCTACAGCACTCTTTTAAGTTCCAATAGACAGATCTCATCAAGATCAATCGATTGCGCGTATAAAAACATTTGTGTGGGGGGTGGTTATTGTGAAATTGTATGCGTTTAATGTAACAATTTAAGGCCAAGTATTCAAGTTCTTCACACTCAGCAATACAGGGGCAGTGGAAGCAGTTGCTCAAACCAGCACCACATAGCGTGTTGGATTCTAGAAGAGTGTTTCGGTAGGGTCCGCTAGGACCGGAACCGACGGTCTGTATCGTCCAGGATCTAGGTTTAGCCCGTGATGGGAAGACACGACAAATGTAACCAAGACATGGGACAGGGTGGAGGAAGAGATTTGGGCTACGAAACAACATGGGGAAGGGGGAAGACTTTCCACCTGCTTGTTGGATGTATATCGGTTCGGCTCTCTCTGACACACACTGCTCGTCAGACAGATAGAAACCTGTTTCCGCATACTCTTGAGTCTGCATTTTGAATAGATCCACTTTCACGTAAAATATGCACTTAAAATTTTTAAAATTTTTTCTGCAGTTTTGAATTCAGTAATTCAGATCAATTTTGTTTAAATTATTTAAAGGCTTAGTTATTAATGGAGTTAACAACTGGTCTGTGAAACACGTACTATATTCACACAGACCAATTGTTTTATCTTGTGTTTTAACGACATCCAGGAATACATACACGAACAATTAAAAGCATCACAACGCACAGTGTTAAGAATATATATAATATGTTGCTCGGATATTACAACTGAGCCTAGTATAATTGTACCCATAGGCTTTTTTTAAATAGACTTAAAAAAGAATTAAATCTTGTATGCTTACTTAATTCAACTATGTATTGAAAACTATTTAGTTTGTGAATGCTAGTGCAAAGTTCATTAATATACTATGCAGTACTTTCGAGAGATTTTATATGTTACAGATAGGGCGTAATCAGGAGATTGCGAAGACGTTAGACACGCTTAAGCATTTCGTGAACAACCTATTAGAGCTCGCTATTTATTTCCGCGACAGTAATTTACTAAAATTCATGTCGATTTCGTTAATAAAGAAAACAATTTATAATGTTTGCAGATAACCATTTCTTAGATTCCGATAAATGAACAGAGAGCCGGGTAGCAATATTATGATTTAAATTATGTACTTTTTTTTATATTCTGAAGTACCATGTCTGGCAATTAAAATTATGTATTAAAAAAGGCTTTATATTCTTATGCCACGTAGGTTCATCATACGTTAATATAAACGTTATCTTCCTATTCTGGTATAAGTGAGTGAATTCTCCGTGGCAAGGTTCACGATCGGCCTGGTTACTTTTTCCTTTGAGCCATTTAATCCTCTTAACACATTTTAAAATAAATATTGCCACGTAAGGAATAATAAACACAGTGTGTACATTCCACCGCACTCGGATGTACTACGGCTAATGTAAAGTATACTTATTGACTATTATTCCAAATGAAAGGCCTTTCAAAAGAGTTCACTTTACCGTGAATGGCCTTTATTAATGCTTTGCTTTGGTATTGATAAAACTGGAACAATGTAAGCGAAAGAGCAAGGTATTCATGATAACCAGCAAATTTATTTCGATTTTAAGCCAAGCGTATCCTTCCAGTATGTTTTTCTTTACCTTTGCTGTACATGGCGATGGTGAATATCATTCTCGCACACATTTCCATACTTTCTGTCTGACAGTTACGATAACTTATCTGTACTTCATGGAAGCAAATGAAAGCACCCAGTTGAAATAACATCTACGTGACATGTTTAATTTCTTTTTTTTTTTTACACAATCTGTTCTTTTAAAATTTGTGCGGTACCGATGCATTACGAAAATACCCAAGTTTAGAAATATCGTAACATTCCTGGCTATAGCCAGGTTATAAACCGAGTTTTTCGAACACAAATTCAGTTAATAGGTTTTTCCAATTTTTTTTTACAGAGAACTAAAACACTACAATTGACCCAAAACAGACTTCTAATTCACCGGGCTATTCAATACAGTAACTAAATCAAAACTGCTAAAATAATGGTACCACTGCTATTTTACTAAGTTAACCTGTACAAAATTGAATTGGTCTCACAGAATTTTGCCACCTTCGCTCGCACTGTATCCCACGTTCCCTTGTAGCAGCCGCGGTAATGCGATCAAGTCACGTGACACTCACTATCCCGCCACCAATGTTCACACACTTACTTCCCACTTAGTACTCTGTATCTCCGCTCAACATGGCACATTCTCGTCACCTCTACTAAGATACGCTGAACTAGGGCCGTTTCCCAATCTAAAGAATACTCTTACGAGAGAGCACTACTCTCACGCTCTCGCTCAGTGAAATTGTCGCAACCACTCTCTCGTTTCTCTACGACGTTACACGACATCAGACAGCCGATACCAAAAGGCGGGAGATCATGTTAAACTAAAATCGCGATCATTGATGTTGCAGATAATTTATGTGTGTTAAAATAATTCGCCAATAATTATAGGACTCCTAGAATAATTATTAGCGCACAAAATACCATCATTTTTGTCACATATAACCGTCATGTTGCAGCAAAGTGACCAAAAATAAGAGACTTCGTGAAAAATCCGTATTTATATTTTTATGAAAACGTGTTACAAGTTATTACGTTGACTAAAGCAGTTACAGTTAAAATGCGACGTGGTTTTGGCCCAGAAAGCTACTCCAACATTATCCAAACGCGGAAATAATGTGGACAAATACGGCGTATGGTCAGAGAAAGCGTCAACGAGTATGCAGATTCGTGCTCTCGCCCTTTCGCGGTCTCTCCGGCGAATTGAGACAACCAGAGAGCGTTCTCTGTGACGTCAATGACGTGGTCGCGAGAGTAAGAGCACGGCAGAGCGCTCTCTGAGCCGATTGAGACATAGTCTAAGCACAGGGCTAAACGGACGCAGCGGTTAGTATGTATGGCGTAAACTTCGAACACATTAGTGAAGTGCCCAACACCGAACATTAAAAGCGAGGGAAGATCTTGAAGTACTATGAATGTTTTTATACGTAGTTAAAAATTACATTTGGCTGCAGTAAAGTACAGAGTACTAACAAAAATTCTTCCTAAATTATTTACAAATGGTAACTTGACGAATTAGGTTAGGTAGTTTTCCTAAAATCTTAGCTGCATCCAATATAAATGCTAATGCAAGTGTAAATTCCACGTATGTTTATAATGCAGTATTTTGTGTTCAGCATTACAAATTTATTTGTGGAAAATAGAAAAAAAAAATTGTCAGGATTTCATGTTACGTACATTTCGTTCAAAATGCACGACATATTTATATAATGTTCAGAGATAGAGAAAAACTAGCTAATAATATGAGAGAGTAATTTTGGTCATGCAAATCAGAGTAGCGAGGACATCAGCTGTAGAGAGCAGATGCGGACATAAGAGAGCAGAGTGTAAATGACGCAGAGAATTGAAGGGGGAGAAGAAGGGCGGATGTAGAGACAACGCCAGGGAAACTAAACGATGGCGCGGAGCAGGAAAACCAAAGTTGTGAGCGAATTATTATCTGCAGTTGTCAAGAGCGAACTGAAACATTTGCTCGGTCTTGTAGTATGTACGCCGTTAATTGTTCTCGATGCATCTATGACCAAGGTCTAATGGTAATCGTGGTTGGCCGAATACTTGGTATCATTCGAGACTTAAAAAAAATAGTAGAAAAAACACTCATGTGCTTTATTGTTATATGTAAATGGCATAAAAGCTTTAGGATTTACAAAAACTATATATTTGTGTGTAAAACATACAGCGTTTTATTGGCACGGGACCCAATTGTAGCATTATCATCTCATTCCTATGAAAGCGACGGATTGTATCTAATACGTCATTATTTATTTTCCTAACAGCCACGTTCAACAAAATGTACTGACAATTACTTAAATTTTAATTACGGCCTGGAAATAGTTTCGAATCGAGTTGTAGGGAGCTGTGGCTCAACCGGAGTGCGGAACGCATTTTACAGTTTTACAGGCAGCACATCGGTTTCCTCTTTATTATTGACCCTGTCAGTCATCCCCCCCCCCCCCACCCATAAACCAAAACCTTGAATGCTTTACCTGTTCTTCCCCCCTTCCCATAACCGGCCCTTGGCACCACACGACCTAGATCGTTTTTCTTCAGATGCTAAGCCGTACCGCTTCAACTGCGCTCCCTCGCCGAAGAGCGGAACTACCAGAATTATTTTCTCTAGTAGAATATGGCTGAAATGGTCTTGGGGGATGCGTCAAACAGAATGTTAGTTGTTGTTTCCAGTAAAGTTCTTGTCCAAATGAATTTTAAAGAATAATGAGTATCCATATTTTGCATGATTCTATGCTTACATTTTGTAAAATCCTGTCTTCATTTGCTGTAAATAAATTCTTGCTGCAGTGGCCGCACGATTGTCCCATAAGAAGAGCATTGTGGAAAAACATTTCTGCTGTTGGAGTCAATTTTTTAATATTACTGTACTGTCTACTGTTACAAAATAATTCCGGCACAAAGGTGAATCCATATATGGCAAAAGTATGGTTGGATTTCATTATCCACTCAGTGTTTTCAGCGTAAAAAAAAATTATATTCTAAAAGGGCGAAGAAAAACGCACCCGTGTCCTTAAGAAAACGTAACACAATTTCGGTCTATACTCGTCAAAAAGCCAAGTCGAAATACAGAAATCGTATACCGTTGGAAAGAGCATCTCAAAAGCAATCCAGTGATATACATGAAAACCTGTATGATCAAGTGAAGCGGTGCCAGGAACGTAAAAAATTATTAATCTGTGGAAAGCATGATTTGATTAAATTGTAATGGTTTTTAATTTATATTTTATTGATGATATGTAATAAATAGAAAAATTTAATTTTGTAAAATATTTTTTTAATGGATTCTTTGATTAAATAAATGTGTAGGCAGTTTAAAATATTGTAAACACAAATACAAGTGCTTGTGTCGCCTTCCCCAGCAAAAGTAGTTATGTGTGTCTTTTCGGGGTTC
Organism: Dryococelus australis; assembly: GCA_029891345.1. NCBI lineage: Eukaryota > Metazoa > Arthropoda > Insecta > Phasmatodea > Phasmatidae > Dryococelus > Dryococelus australis. The sequence goes on along the minus strand of CM057004.1, from coordinate 9,092,264 downwards.
GCAGAGAGCATTGTTCTCCCTTACAGATAAGAAGTCAGGTTGGAGGAGAAAGGGGTGGGAGGAGTGGCTAGTCCTTTGTCGCTCGACGACCTGTGGTAACTTGCTATAGGAGCAATCGTGCCTCGAGGAAATGAAATACGAGTTTGAAAGGCATATAATTTAACTGTCGGTTCTAAAGTGCATTTGATTATTACAATATAGTATGCACATAAATTAAACAAAAGCAAAACTTGGTTCAGTTGGATGTAAGGAGTTCTTCGGTAGAATGTGTACTTGAGTGAAATTATACTCATTGATTGTTAAGTATGTAAATACTACTTATGCTTTTTTTTATTCAGTACGTGAATAGAACCTAAGTAACCTTAATGGGATATGAAGCAAGGGCTAAATTCTCAAATCTGTAGCTTTTTCCCCACCGCATTGTCAATTGAGTTTCAGTGTTCGAAGGATACTTAGTGTCATCTCATTTTGCAAATACTACTTGTGTGTGGTTATTCGATACATAAACACCCTCGATAGTTTATTTGTTATGTGATAAGAAATATCTACTTATTCTGTACGGTTTCCGCTCGATACTCGCTGTGCAAACTTTCAAACTATTAAATCACTATATAATGACTTGAAGCTTAATAATATAGGCTGCCTCACTAACTAATGTCAGCGATTAACATATTTTGCATTACACTGTTATATCTTCAAGTAATCATGATTATTGCCAGTTACTATGCATGAACCGAAGCTGTTTGGTTTAAAACTTATACTAGGAATTTGTTTTTAGTAAATTTCCATATTATATAATATATTAATGTGTTACAATGTGGTGGATAGTACTGTTATACCCCTTTGGAATGTAGCAAGGATTAGCGTAAATTACACAAAAGGATTTTTTTTTTAATGCAATGTAATACTGCTCGATGCTGCCAAACTGGGGGAAGGCAGTAAAATATACTGCAACATACAGAAAAAGAAAGGTCTTAATCTGTCCCAAACAAAATCACAGCAAAGATTATGCCACTCTTTCAAAATCAACCATGAGAGACAAAAGGAGCAAATCCGAATAAAACCCAAACCACACATCTTTGGAATAAAATTTACATTTAAAAAAATCACTATGATTCTCTCTATTGACAGATAACAGAGAACTGAGATAGCTACCACGCTTCAAAAAATACCAATCTCCAAAAAGAATTTCCATATAAAAACACATTCCATGGACCCCACATGATTCATTGCCAAGAAAGAGCACCTCTTACAAAAACTATTAAAAACACCAATTTGTGATTGTTATAATATTGATGGCGCAGAATCACTTCCCCGAATATCTAAGAAATGCCAGAAAATTAAAACTAACACTTCAAAACGCAGGGAAGACATAAATACTTCTACAATTCAGCAACCCAACTATGTAAGTAATGTACTAATTACCAGGGCAACGTAACAAAACAACACAGATATGAAATTACTTAGCTTTTCAACTTTCATAATTGCCTCTCCTAGCACCATCGCGAATGCCAGTATAGCCTCGTGCCTGGTTGAGGTTATATGTGCACGGCCAGACTGCTTGGAGGCGGGCAAGTCAACTTGAGAAAAGTTCTACAAGATATTTTCTGCAGCACATTAGTGTTCATTCCTCACTAACATTAGGTGCGCGTTCTAGTAACAGTTTTTTTTTAATAATCTATAAGCAGTGTTTGAAAAATGCGGGCGATTATTTCCACGTTTCTTGAGTGTAATTTTAATATGAACGAAACGTCATTTTATATCCATAGTTTCATAAAAACGTGCATGTAGGGAAGTAATAGTCAAATTCAATTTTAGCAACTTTGGCTATATTGCAGTGCCAATTAAGCAGAAGTTTATTTCCCGCCACAGTGTTCAATACTTACTCCCTCGACCCAATTCACTAGGTGTAGTGCATCGTTGATACCACTCCACACTGCGAGTGTTATGATTTTAAACCAGTTCAAAGATGCTTCACGTAGTAATTACAAAATATATTCACATATATTTTCACAATTTACAGCACCATCAATGGGGACAGGAATTAAGCTCTTCGGGCTGGCAGGACAGTTTGTTTGGCAGGAAAATGGAGTACCTACACGCACATAGTTTCTTGAAGTAGATGAGTTGACATCTCATGTCAAATTTCTGAAATAATGGCTTCATCATCGATTTTTCCTACAATAACCCTGAATGTCTTTCTATTTTTTTTAACTGTTACACATATTTGAAAAAAGTTGTGAAATAAATGGTGATCAAACGAGTCATATAATGCAACACTTTCATAAAATAAAAGTACCAAGTTTTATAAAAGAAATTATGCTAGGTAACATTGGCAAACATTTTTAACACAAACATATTTTTGACTATAAATGCATCTGCTTGCGTTCCCTGTCTGGCCGAGCCAGATAAAACTTCAGTGGTGGTGAAGAGAGAGAGAGAGATAGAGCTATCCCTGCGAGGTGCTGGCCTCATGCGGCAGTTATCTCTAACCTCGCAGTTCCTCGTCTCGGGTGCCGACCCAGTGATGAAAGCGGGTTGCAAGGACAATGACCACATTGTCTGTCTTGGACGTGCTCGGAGACGTTAAGTCTTGCAATGACTTGCATGTTGGCTTGCGCCTGATGGGAATCCATTATGTTGGCTCTGGGTAAAATATAGGGATGTATGCAATCTCAGGTCAGTCGCGAAGTGGACAGTCCTAGGGAGAGGATGTTTATTAAGTTTCTCGGTACATGTAATAAGTAAGTGATAATTACACTATTTAAACTCTCGGAACATGTAATAAGTTATTACACAAGTGCATAGTTGGTATTGTGCATGTCCATACTTACTGTTATTATTATTATTGATTGCGGGATTAAATAAATTATTGTGCAATTAAATAATTTGATTAAATAGTTTAATTGCACGTATTCACCCACTCACTTATTACACTTTATAACTAATATATTCAGGATGCGTCACACACTGGTTATGCAGTCGCGATCTGAAGCTGTCTCCTTCCAAACTTGCACTGAAATTTATTTTAAATAATATTCCTCCTTATATATAGCAATGCAGTCCAATAAGATGGCAGGGGTTATATGGGTGATATATGCAAAGAGAGGTCATTCAGCAGTGAGCAATCCTAGGGAGAGGACGTGTATGCAGTCTCTTGGTACCTGTAATAATATATTATGCAAGTGTGTAAGTGCACAATTAAAAAATTCATTCCTCGATTAATTATTCAGTACACGAACAATATTTGTGCGATTAAATAATCTAATTACATGTATTCACAGTGGATGGCTGTCTAACCCTCCCCCCCCCCCAACCCTGTCACTTTTCCAACCTCCTCACCCCCCTTCCAACCTCGCCAGTTGTGTTCCGGCATTCGAAGAGTCAACATGTGTAATTACTCCCATTATGCCATTGTGCAAATAAAATCTAATTTCCCTCGATGGGAATTGAACCCAGTACCACCCCGACCACCGGTAGTCAGAACTCACACTCTCATGGTCCTCCAACGCACGACACCAACCAAAAACATGTCCTCCGATTTCTGGTTGTCCCACAGAGGTGTGGTGTGGGGTGCACAGGAGACTTAAAGGGTAGGAAGGCGGGGAAATTCGTCTTGTCATACCACACCTCAGGGGTTGAGGAGGGGTGAAGAGGTTACCCTTCAAACTGGTATAGGTCTCCTCCAGGGGGTGAGGTGGGAGGTAATATGTGTATGTGCAACTGCATCGCCGCCATTGTGAATCAATTATATCAAAAAAACCCGCCCGGCGCCCCTAATAACACCAACTTAAAATTAACTGAATATAAATATTTTAATGTCTTAAAACGAATAGAATTTAGGGGACGGATTTTCATTTTGATAATTCCCTGAAACATACCAGTTGTATGTTTTGCACACTGAGATGATGTGCATGATATGTGTTTTAGTGTTGTACTCATCTCTCCATTCTGTACCTCAGTTGTTCGAAATAACTGAAGATCGGCGTCCTGCCCAGAGCTGTTCAGCGCTTTTGCGTCACAAAAAGTAAGGAGCGATAACGGCGACACTGTCAAGCGCAATGAATGTCCCATCGCCCCTATGTATTAGGCTCCGAACTGGTGAGCAAGGTTTCTGTCGTACAAAACTTACTGTTGGTCTATAATATGTTACCCTCGAGTTTTTACTATTAAGGCCAGCCCACAGGCATGTGTTTGTACTCCGTTACCACTGTGCAAATAAAATATTGCAGTTTTGCTGTGTCTAAACTGTTCTACAAAGTTTTTACCCCATCAGTTTTGAGAAATCTTCCATGGAGGAAGAGTTGTTTGCATTTTTTGCAATGTCTTACTAAAGAGGACAAATTAATTCTTCCACTTATAAAAAGGATTTGTGAAATCAAACAAAATTGTTTGGTGAAACCAAATTAATTGTTTGTATTGAGGCAATTAAGTATTTTTTTATTGCTGAAACCTAATTATTCTGTTATTTTTATTTGTTATCCACGATCTAAGATTTCTTTGGTGCAATTAAAGATTTGTTTAGTTGTACGTATACTAACAAGTTTCGTTTAAAATAAAAAATACTTGAGGTGAGAACGAGACTCGAACCTACATCAGTTTTGACAGAGCACTGTTTCTTAGCAGGCTCGGCTAAACTAACTACCGCTATAAAAGCGATGTTTTTAAATACATAATTTTTAAATACTGGACAACATGTGCAAATAAATGTTGCAAGTTAGTAGTAGGGGCCGACCGGTCCTAGGCCACTTTTGATTAATCTGATTGACACTTTGATATTAAATTGATTGAAAAGGTTAATTCTCAATCCGATTTTAATCTGATGAAATTTTTTTAATCTGATCAAAGATATTTGATCGAATTTTCTTCATGAAAAAGTTTGGTAAAAAGTTTGATCAAATTTCTTTGATGGGTTTTTTGTGTGTATAGTTCTGTATTTTCTTTCTTTTTTGGGGTTGGGAGCAGCTCTAGTAGATGTTGTCACCATGACGACTGCCACTCGACTGAGGTGTGATGTGTGGGGGATAGGGTGTATATATATGCTGAGTTTAGTGCAAGAGTGGCATAAGTGTTTATTTTTTATTTAGAGTGTGCTATTGCTTGTAGACAGTGTAGGAGATAGGTAATTTTTTGGTAATAGTAATTAAATAGAAAGAGACAATGACATATAATTAACACACAAAAAAAATTTTGGATTGTTGAAACAAGTTCTAACTCTGGATGCAAATAAATATCACTAGAGAGAACTATAACGAACACAACTATGTGAATAACCTAGTGTCATAAAGAAACAAGTGCTAAACGATCACAACTACGTGAGTCTCCAGGTTTCCTAAAGAAATTAATTAACGATCTACAATGAAGCAAAAAGTCCCTATCAATATATAAATTAAATGGCTAATGAACACAAATACATGACTAACACTAAAGGAATTATGGGACCCAGCTATCCTGTTTTTGTTTTTTTTATAAATGAAATTGCACAAGCACTTCTCCCAAAACAAGTCCATCTGCCTGCGAGACTGGTGAATGAATGACATCAGTATAGGATGGGCATACTCCTATAAGCATTTTCTAGTGTCGCTTAGCAGGTGACCTACCATAATAAAAGCTTAGCCAATCCCATAGTTAACACTCGTAGAGGAACTTCTGAAACGGAATCGATATGTTGAAGGAAATTAATTTATTAACAAATGTAAAAAAAAGAAAACTTTTACATTCAGTGATTTTAATATACATCCATTCACTTGGGAGGTTGCTGCAGCACTGACTTGGATATACTACTTACAATGACTTATAAGCTTAAGGAGGTGTTGAGAGCAAACACAGCCTGTGTGTGCATCGGCGTAATTTTGATTATAGACTGAGCTGAAAAACTCGGAAATGTATGAAAGAGATGAGAAAACAATTTAAGTGAAAAACTGATAAAAGCTATGTTTATGATGCACGTACTAATATATAAATTACTCTAGTTGAATTAAGAAACACGTAATGAAATCGCACAAGCACCGTTCCCAAAACAAGTCTGGTCGGCTGTGATGTCAGTAAAAGAATGACTGCAGTATATGACGCATGCCAACTTATAAGCTGTTAGATACATGGAGCTTGTGGCCGAGTTGAAATTATGGCAAAAACTCTGAATATATTATGTCCTACACACTACTCATTCTGAATTATATCTAGAAAAATATGTCTCCCTACCAAGCTACTATTAACGACGAACAATTTAATCATGTCTTCCTGAATGTTTCACATGAAATTTAAAAAAAAAAAACAGATTTTTAATGCAAATTTCACTATTGTATGAATAATTCACTTTTACACAAATTCCCGTTGAAGCATAGGGAAACTTGGACGGTGTGGAGAAGTCCTTAATCCCGCAATGTGTAATTCTGTAACACTTTATAGAAACATAGTATATTATTTTATGAAATTCACAAACTTCCTCTACGAAAAATTATTTAAAATAACAGATGTACTACAAATTTCTTTTAAGTTATTGAAATTCACGGCACTAGTTAATGAAACAATCATTGAAAATCCTATAAACTTTCGTAGACTGATTTCAGAAACATGCTTGACATGATGAACATACTATATCTGCCTAACATACAAAAAAATGTTCTTTCTATAAATTAAAACTTATAAAAAATTTTATATTACAACCATAGCTGAAGCCCAGAGCAGATACTATCGCTTAACGAGAATCGCGGCTAAAAGTCAGATGTATGATATGTCTAGATCCTAGGCACTCCGAAGCCTGCTGACCGTGGCTCGCGTACCCCACGATCATCGGACGGGGTCCCTACCAGAACGCAGTGTCGGGGGTGTTCATTAGGGCATATATTCACACCAATGCTTTTTGTCAAACTAACATGGTACCGACCAGCAAGAAGTGACCACATTGGTACAGCCTGCAGCATGCCCGTCCCCTTCCCCTCCCCCTCCAGACCAGTATGTATCTTTGTCCAAAACGAGAGTTCCTGTCCAAGGCCACGCACCCCTGCTATCGATCCAACACTGAGGTCCGCAAAACATCTACAAGGACATGCACCTCCACCCTACCCCCTCCTACACCATTATCCGCCAGCCCAGAACACGTTTCCGGCTATCTCGACAGCTGCCTGCCTCGTCCAGGGAGCCCCCTTTCCAGAAAGCATATATTTTGTCCACCACGTCGCGAATTCTGCGCCTACCAAACACCCACTCGGACAAGCGAATTTTGAACTGATCCTGCCTACCTACCACTGCTCTCCCCTCTACCCTACAAACTTTCACTTTAGACTAGACGCTGAAGCATCTTCAAAACTGATTCTCCGACCTAGAGCCATATTACCGGCGAAATAAAATTTCACCAATCTCGCCAATGAAATTTATATTCCTTATATTAAAATGAATTAAATCTTATGTGATATTGTAATCCCCAGATTTAATATTCCAACAAATTTTATATCTTAATCCAATAAACTTTAAGTTTGATCCAATAAAATTTATCTCGTTTTCCAGCAAACATATTACACTTAGTCTAGGAAACGAAGTATATTATCATTCAAGAGATATTCTCACTCGCTAAATTTTAATAATTGATAGAATACAATTTATTCAAAGATGCATCTTTCGATTAAAGTGATTCTCAATTTGATTTTTTTTCAAGTATTGAAAACATACGTTAAACAAACTTGCGTTAAAACCAAATGTCTTTAAATTCAGGGGAATTCGTTTTTAAATATGCATTCGTATAGCAGAGTAAACAGACATATTCCAGCTGTTTTAAATATTTGTGTATATTTTTACATGTACATTTCTCTGTAAGCTTGCATGCAAGATTCGCGGGAACAATCTCGTTGAAGTTTAATATTCTATGTTCAGTAATAAATATGTTCAAATTTATTTTGAACAAACAATCTGTGTGCTTAAAAAGCAGCCCGTTTGTGTAGTTTTCAACAGTACGGCATGTTTACAAACGATGTGGGTTACAAGCCAGGCAGCAAATGGCCGAAAGTTGAGAGCTTGAGGGAGAGGACGAAAGTCAGGTATCAAAAGTTGAAGCATATGACATGTACGGGGTGGGAGCAATGTATGGCGCCGACTAGAGCTTGGACCACACACAGGGCAGGAGCTTGGGCTGTGCATGGATGTGTCAAGATGAGCCGTGAATGGCATGGGATATATTGTCAGCTTGGCCCCGTGGCCATAGCGAGTGCTAGTGTACAAACCTGCTGCCTCCCCTGCCCGCTTCCATCTTCCCAACAAAACCCCTTATCCCGCTAGCGCTCATCTCACAGACTCTGCAGCCACATACACGATAGTGGGAGAAAGTAACCACGTCCCCTCCACTCCTGCCCCAAGGACTTCAGTCCGCGATGCAAATTGCCATCCCCACAGCTCGCCTCCAGTAAACACCTTCCTTCCTAACCTGACTCACCTCATCTATCTTTCACAATTTTTGCATTTGGAGCAAGCTGACTACTTTCAACACAATATTAAAGTGAATTTTAAGTCCAGTTTAGAAAACAATTTGTTTAAGAGTACAAACTTTACATCTTAAAAGTACTAATGTACACCATCAAAAATTCTTTATACCACCCAAAAAAAATAAAACTAGTGTACACTGCCAAAAAATTTAACATAATCGAAAATAAGTACTAGGCGACGCCGTTAAAATACTGTACTCCATCAAAAATATATCTAATGGACACTGTGAAAATACTTTACACTGTCAAAACTTTTTATAAATTTTAATAACGATTTTCATATAAAAAATTTTTAGCAAGGGAAGTACGGTTTTACACTGTTAAGACTAAACAATTTCCAAGAAATGTACTTTTCAAGCAAATAAATATAAATTAGCACAAACAATTAAGAAGCCCAGAAATATATTCCGATAAACTAGCCAGCCCTCTAACATTAATGAATTAAAACAATCAATCACATTATCATTTTAAAAAACACAAAATCGCATAGAAATCTAATCTGAGAAATTAATTCCATGAAACAATATCCAAGTTCCAAGAAATATATTACATTTCAAAAACATACTAAATAATGGAATCATGTCCTAAATGTCTTTTAGCTGTAAAATTTCATGAAATGCTATCCCAATTCCAAGAAAAGTAATATTAAAAGCAATAAAAGAACACGAGTCCCAAATACGAACTTGCATTACAAATAAAATGCAACTATTTAACACCTAAATGTGATGAATTAAATTACAAATAAAACACAACAAATTTACACCTAAATGGGAATTTCCAATTAAACCAATCAATCAGAAATACCAAATGAATTACAAATCAAACACACTACAGCCCACCCAAACTGTCTTACAAATACGAATCTATCACAGTTACCAATTGAATTATTTATAACATGTAATGGATTACCACCTAAATGTGAATTACATCACAATTAAAAGGAATCAAAGGCAACAAATTACATTACAAATAAAAGGAAATAAATTAAGCGAATTAACGCTCAAATGCTAATCCAATGAAACGATAATCCAATCAACAAGCAGATTGATTGCACAACAAATTGTACATCAAAACACCATTGCTAACAACAGGTTTGTTAAATCAAATAATGTATCAAATATTATTTAAAATAATTTTTTATTTAGTATCAAAATTTTAGTATTTATTGTAAAACAATCTTCTGATATCTTTATTTTTAACCCACGAGTCATGTGCTTTTGAGAAACCCCGCCATCGAACTAAGGATATATCATTTTTCCTTTTAATGATTTTACCAATCAAATATTCATTTGGAGAACTAACTTTTTTCAGTTCAAGTTCGTAAAACCACCTTTTATGGGTTGTCCATCATAGGTTTCTATGTAATACACTCTGGGGTTTTTTGTCTAATTGAAATAATTTTTAATATTTTGTTACACCAATAAACCATACATTTTCCTCACAGATTCCTTTCTGCTTCGAGATACATATATATTCACCAACCTTGAACTTTGGTTTTCTCTTGTCGATGGCTAACATTATTATAAATGATTTTCATTATTTCATTAAACTATTATTCATAACTTCTTCGGGCATCATCTTGATAGTTCTATGATATCTGGAATTATAAAATCTAACTATTTCAGGCAAAACATCCACCCTTTTGTAAGTCCCTTTTGACATTAAATATGTATATATTAACTGCTTAATCGATTTAGTGTAACATTATACAACACTGGCTTTAAGGTCTGAATGAGCTGTGTTGTGATTAATACCATAATCTGTCATTAGTTTCCAGAATGGTGAATAAAAAAATTCAGTTCCTCTGTAGGTTTGGAGCGAATTTGATTTTCTCTCTTTCAAAATGGTCTTCATTGCATCACTAACATGTTTTCCAGTTTTGTTTTTCAAAGTTATAGTCCAACCATATTTCGAATAAACATCTATTACAGTTAAAATATACTAGTATCCTTTATTGTATTTGGAAAGCAATGTCATTTTACACAAATTGGCTTGAAAAAGATAATTTAACCATTTAGTAATAACTCTTCTTCTAGGATATTTTATCCTGGCTGGTGTGAAGTTCTTCAGACATATTACTAAAGTTCACTGGGAATATAAACGCCTCCTTTCAGCTCTTCAACAATAGAAAAAAATTCGTTTGTATGTGAATTATTACCAGATTCTCTGAAAGCGATGAGAAGTTTCAATATATCGATCAATTCATTACGATTGCTCCAATATACAGGAGAAAACTGGTTGTCAATTTCATCTTTATATATTCCACTTCCAACAGTATCTCCAATTAAATGTAGTTTCGGGTGGTTATCATCTCCTAAATGGTTATTCGTGTTCGTACAGCGAAGAAGTTCTTTATATTTCTCCAAATCTGTGTCGGAATATCCATTTTGAAAGTTTTTAAACAATAATTCAAACAAATCTTGACTTACATCAGTTATGTAATCACCTATTTTAATTCTGCTATCAGACAAAACTTAATTACCGAGTCTCCAAGGAACCATATGTTTATATGAACCATATTTAAGTGAAGAATGTTGTAAATATAAATAATGATGTGTTAAATGAGAAAGAGTTTTCTTTTTCTCTATTAAAGATTCTTCTTCTGATTTAATTTCCAAAGTTGTTTAATTATGCGAATTCAACACAGAATGTAATTTATATATTCTACTCATAACATGTTTAAATATTTCTTTGTTTAAAACATCCCATTCCATTCGGGCTCACTTAGTTTGTAAATATTTCTCCTTCACAGCTGATATAACGTTATGTAATTCCGAAGCAGAGGCAGACATGTTTGATTATATTACATTAAATTTGAGCTATTTATATATGAATGAAGTCGTTGCTTTTAAAACTGCTGCAGTAGATCGACTAACTGGTGCACTAGATTGATTAGTTTGCACTTTTTTCAATCTTACCAACTTTACTTAAAACAGCATCATTTTTAACCATAGATTTAACTTTTAAATCATTAATAAAATAAGATAATGATATTTCCAAATCATTATTTTGTTTTCTCGAATCTATTTGCATAACAAAACCATAGTTTTATTAATCAATTCATCACATATATTTTGTTGTTTCTTCCATTCATGTTTCAAGTTTTTTGTAATACTGATGCTTACCACTTTGTTAATTACAAGTCTTATATTATCTTGCATTTCTGCAAGATGTGATGTAAAAATTGTGTCATATCTTTATCTTCATTTCTGCAAATGTGATGTAAAAATTGTTCATATCTTTTAAAATCCTTACTAAATCTAACTAAACATTCTTTATTCTAAATTAATTACTATGCAAGTCGTTACCAATATTTGCTTAAAAGTTTGCAATTGCACTCGTGTTTTTATAAACATTATGATTCCCAAAAACTAAATTTATTAATTTATCTGGAATATCATTCTATTGTGGTTTAAACACATTTAGCATTATAGTGTTTACGTCTTCCATGTAAAGTTTATTTACCGCACTAGTATCTTTCACAGCCATACCCACATTACGTAATATATATCAATTCAAAACACAATTTCCATTGCGATTTTTCGTTAAACAACTATTGTAATGATTGTGTTTTATAGTGCTATAGCCAAACTTTGAAATACTTATAATTCTTGCTCGAGAAGTAAAAAACTGTCAAAATCAGACCTACATCTGCCTTAATGTGTTGGTATAATCACCATAAAACTGCATTTGATTTTCCAACAGTAAAAACACATTTCTTTGAACTTCCTAAATGTCATATTGCCTAAAACATGATTATTATAAATATGTTGCAAATTCATACTGTCCATTTTAAACACAATTATCATATTTTCATTATTGTGCAAATTATGTTTTGGAATATGTGCATAACTTTGTGATAGTTAAAAATAATCAACGTTTGAATGTCGACCAAATCGAAAACATTGCTGTATTTCACCCTGCCGTTCGCACCAAACATCGTCAAAACTAAATACGGAATTGGGCAATGCTTCATTTGGAGGCACGATTTCTTCTTTATTTGTAAAATGGAAATATCGCATTCCTTCAGTTAGTGACGACATATCCTATAATCGTTGATATTTCTCTTGTATTATTTTAGAAAACACATATACATTGTCCAATTAAAGTCCATTTAGATTTTCCAACAGTGACATAATAACATACTTTTTCCACATGAAGAGCGACTGCGACGTATATTTGATGGTAAAAGAATACCATATTTCTGTTCAATTACGCTTTCATTGCTATTTACAATTACAGGAAAATATACATTTTGTTCTATAACCTTAATTTTTACACAAATTCGCAGTATATTGTAATGTACATTAATGTAATGTAACGTAAAGTAATGTACTAACATAAAACTATAAATGAGAGACTATTTAGAGGCTTGCATTCAGTTGGAAATAATGCCTCGTTTTAAACGTATCAAAAAAGGACGCAAAGTATTGAATACATTGATTAATAAATTACTATTTGAGTTGCATTTACCGAAATGCAGTTATTATGGACAAGGTACTAAACTTGCAAAAGTCTGGTGCAGAACGATTAAGAAATAAACTCTCTCGATAATGCTTGTAAGGAATACAATATAGTTTATGATCGAACAAACAATTTGAAAGAAAGACATATAGCGGATACAATTCCAGCAGATAAAGCTGCAACTATAAGGAAGAATCCATCTACATCGACTGGTGAAAAGCTAGGTGCCTGGGTTGTTGACGAAGTCATGCGCACAAAGGTAAAGAGAAGTATTGACGTAAAATGTAAAACTAAACAAAATGCAAAGAAAGGAGCAATTATTCCTTTCCTATTTCCTATATTAACAACTCTTGGATCAATCCTCAGAGAATTTTCGGCAATTAGTAGAGCAGTAAATCAAAAGGTAAAGGAATGTATTTGAAACCATTTAAAGTCGGACAAGGACGAAAAAACTCCAACAGTGGAAAAAAATGCAGAAAATCCTAAATAGTCTCCCAAAATGTGCACTTACAAACAAAGACATTCTTATATTTGTAAATAAACTGGATATTCCCTATTTCCGAGGTGTGTATATGAGAGGTGATTTACCAAAGAAACCACATCTTCATGAATGTATGATCGTTAATTTAGATTCGATATAAAATGGAGGAAAACATTGGGTTGCATTAATTTAAAATGTAAATTAATCATTGCATTATGACAGTTGTGACAATATAAATCCTCCATTTGAAATATGCAAATATTTAAAAAACACTCAATTAATACAATTACAAAACAGAACAATTACCAAATACAATCAGTTGTGGACATTTATGTTTATGGATTTTTGTCTATAAATAGGATATATAAGTTAAGTGTAATAGTAAAACAATACAGTATTATGTCAATTATGTTGATATTAAGTGGAAATTCGTCGCAATTACGTGCAGTATATTTACCAGCTTTGGAGTTAGATGGAGAATGGCAAATAAGTCTAATCGAATTCGTAACTTACAATAGCATACAAACATTGATATGCACAACCAATCATTTACAGTTAATATTGGTGAACAAACAAACAAGATTGTGATACTGGTAGGATCTTATAAGTTGGATATTTAGAAACGTTCATTAAAGTGGCATTACCTGAAAATGTACATTTACAATTACGTGGAATTCCAAATACATTAACTAGTGCAATGTATAGTAATGTTGATATCGATTTCTCAGAAGACAATTCAATATCAAATAGGTTAGGTTATGAATGGAGATTATATCCAGCTAATCAATTACATAAATCTTCAAAAGTGGTTAATATATTGTTGGTTAATGTATATTGTATAAATGTTAGTATTGTAGGTGGTTCATATTTTAATGTGAAACCGACAAATACAGTACATGAATTCACATGTGTGGTGGCTCCAGGATATAAAATAATTGAAAAACCTATGACATATATTTCAGTAATAGTGAATTGTGTTGATGAAATACTTGTTACAACTGTTGATCAAGATGGTAAAATATTAATTTTAGAAACGAAGAAATTACCATTCAGTTACATTTAAAAAAAAAAAGCTATATAAACAGTTGCCTTCCACGCACATTACAATAAAAATGGCTATTGTGTATAACACCCAATACAGACATAAAGTAGGCAGTTCTTTTAAGAAGTATCTCAATAAGGAATGTATTTCGAAGAAAGGAAGTACAAAAATATGTAAATACAAGCACATAATGCTCACTTCATAGAAGTTACCGGTGAAGTTAAGACGAGGCAACGAATTGCTTTTAAGTGAATTAGGATATAAGGTTATTAGAAAAGGAACACATACTTAATGTTGAAGAACCAATCAGTTATGAAGATGCAATCACCAATAAGGAAATACATGTGTATGAACCATTCCGAGCAGGTCTGTATACATATACAAAATCACAATATGTACACATTACCATCGAAACAAATTTAAGGTTTAGAGGAACAATTAAAAAGACAGCCGATGCAACAAATCCAGTAACTGCACGAAAAGTGAGGAACAGAATACTTAATTTAAACGATAGAATTGTATATCTGCTCAGTGGTGTTGAAATAGACCAAACTCAAGATGTTGGAATTATTTCCACAATAAATAACTTTCTCTCAGGAACTGTAAACAATCTTTATATAGGGCTTATGGCTGGGTGGAGCAATGTTAATAATTTTACACTACAAATAAATCCAGGTGGAAAATATGAAGTTTTTATATACTTAAGTTTGGTATTTGGCTTTGCTGAGGACTATAAACATGTAATTTTAAAAGTTTAGCAATAATTAGTTTTTCTATTAGGTAATAAATATTTGAACGCCATATATGATACAGCTAATAACAAGGAAGGTGTAACATTTGAATTAAACACTGTTTAATGGCTAATGTCACATATTGAAATTAACACTTGTGAATAAGTGAAGTTTTTAAAATATATCGAAAAAGGGAAGAATCTAGATATTCCATTCAGATTGTGGGCTTTGGAGACATTTCCAATGCTACCAAAATTACAAAAAGTCATTTGGAATGTGAAATCAAGTTTTTCATCTGAGATACCATGATTTGTCGTTATTTGTTTTCAAACAAATCGACAAAACAATTAAAAACCTGATGGATCAGTATTCGATTATTGTGATATGAAAAATATTAAACTGTATCTAAAAGTCAAGCTTACCCCTATATGGATTTAAATCTGAACTTTGAAAATGGGGAATTCCATATTTTCTATGATATGTACTCAAAGTTCCAGGAAATGTATTATAACAAAATCAGCTCACTGTTCCTAGAAGCCAAATCATTAAAAACCAGAGGAACATTATTTGTATTTGATGTAAGTAAACAAGACAACAGAATTGCCAATAGTGTAATTGTTTTAACAATTGAAATTATTGCAACTACACCAATTCTGGCAAATACACAAGTTTACAATCTCATAATTCATGATAGATTAGTGTGTTACAATGTAAGAGATAAGCTGGTGAAGATAATGACTTGAAACTGTAGACAAAGAACCACAATTCCGATGAGATGTTTTGCAATGTAAAAGGATTTCAAAGTCCAGATAAATTTATCATTAAATAATTAGCTATTACTGATATGGAAGTACATACAACCATTTTCACTTTCAAAGCTCCATTTGGCTGGAAATATCTAACTCACAAATACAAGAACACTAATAAACGGGTTACCAACCATCACCATGGTTTAAAATGGGAGAATGGGTGTATGTAGTATGAGAATAATGAAGATATTTCCAAACATCATCTAAATAATTATGAAATATGCATAGGTGGACTCTCAAGCAAAAACACATTTTAGAAAGTGTCGAATGGCAAAGTAACAGATATTCAAAAAGGATACAATTGGCCAGCACTCAAAAATTACATAAAACATACAGATCTAACTCAATATTCTTCTCTGCATAGGAAAACTCTAAATTAATGCTAACTTGGGCAATGATGTCTGACTGGGGTGTAAACAGATTATGATGAATCTCCTCCTGAATTACCCATAGGTATTATTCGAGTGTTGTGGCACTATTTGGGATGTGAGAACTGAGTGAAATTTATTAAAAAAAGTATTTTATTGTATGTAATCCAATATTTCATAAAGATGGATCAACAAGACAATGAAATCACATATTCGTGCATACAGAAATCGAAGTGTTATTTGTATATCAGCAAGTTATTAACCCATTGGAGTAAACCATTTAGAGCTTGTCTCGGAAATATATAGTTTTAGTATCATTGTGATGTTTTAACTGTAGACATTTATTTATTCCACCCAACTGAGATTTATGTCTCCGCCCCCCCCCCCCTTGTAAACTCAAGTGTGAATTTCTCTTGTTTATATAATAGTATAATACGTCATTTTGGAGAGATATGCGATGGATTGTTTCATTTCAAAGATATGTGTCCTTTAGAGAGTGAAAAATGTAATGATTTAATATCTTGTCCAGATCTGAGAAAAATGGTATACCATATGTGTCCGAATACAAGTCTACCAGTGAGCATCGAAGAAGTATATTCACACTTTTATTGAACTTTTCCTGATTTACTAGAATGTATGATATCACATGCACCTGAATAACTAAAAAACTATAACAGTTAAACAGATGAAAATACTATAAGTATTGCCAATAAGAGAATGAAAAAAATATGATGTAAAAGAAAAAAATTTTGAAAACACAAAATGATGAAAAATGTATTCTGTAAGCAAATGTAACAAAAATGTAATGAAATTAATGATTTGAAACTATTTTTTCTGTTTTACTGACTTTACAAATTCTGACAATCAAATGTTACATAAACTTTGTTTGCGTGCATTTAATAATCAAATGTAATGTGTTTACAAATAAAGGTGTGTGTGTGTGGATAGTGATTAAATAAACCTTTAGTAATTTTAAAGTGATTTAATACATAAAATTATGTAAACATTATATAATTCAGATGTATTATTTTTAAAATAAATAATATAATAAAATTGCTTCCCAGAATTCCTCTTTGCTGTGTCGCTTATGCGGTAAAGAATGTACAGTTTTGCAAAACTTACAATGACATGAAAGAACTAGCTGTTGAATGAAATCCTCAAGAAAACAGTTTCAGTGGGATTTCTGCCAGAAGCAATTTTCCAGGAGTGATGCATTAAATAGACATTGTAAAACTTGCAACACTGGTTCTCTACCTCCTCAATCTGCTCCACAATATACTCCACAATCTGCTCCACAATCTCCTCCAACCATCTGCTCCACATAATCCACATCCTCCACAATCTGCTCCACAGAGTCCACTTACTGCAAAACACTTAATATTTCCAACTCTACTCACTGAATTACCTCCACAAATTCGATATGTTAATTTAGGGATGAAAAGTAATTCGATTTCCGACACTCCAGATTTAGTGAAAAGTTCATTATCCAATATCAGATATGAGATACTGGCTAGCGTATTTGCTGGCAGGCTAACTGATGCATGGATAGTTAACAACAGGCTTAAAAGTGATGCTGACTTTTCTTGTTTTTTCACAAGATATAGAATTCCTTTGATAGATTTAGCTGAAACATCACTCCAAGCTATTATAAGTACTATAACAGCAATGTATAAGTACTTGATATTCCTCATGGCGGAGGAAGACATTTCCGAAACATTGTATTTTCAATGTAATTCCCTCTCTATCCTACACTCATCCAATGTTGGTTAACTTTATGACAATAACATAGTACCTTATTTAACAACCAGACTTGAAGAATTTTGTGCTTGTGGAAGTGGGTGGACTTTACAGCTGATATCAAAAAGAGATGTGCATATCTCCCAATAGAGGATTTTCACTGCTGGTGGTAAATATACTAAGCAATGCAAGTTTATTAGCGATAAGAAGGCTTGTAATCCGGTGCTGCTTCACTACTCGCCTCGCTTCACCCTCATCGGCTCTCAAGACCCCCGTTTTCGATAGTCGTCAAAATCTCTTCACTCAATCCAATGAACATATAAGTATTTCTGTTACAATGTTTTAATACAATTGGAAATCCTTAGATGTCCTGTTCCACGAAACCCAAAATTTGTGTAGAGCCTTTGAACTGTGAGCCTTCCCTCATATCAGTACGATGTGTATGTCAAATTTCCTCCATAAACTTTGCACTTGTTGTATTTCAATGCTTTCATTTAGTTGGCTGGTGTATCCCTGTGGGGTATAATAGAATTCCTGTCTAATTTTTTTCCCTCCACACTATACTCAATACCATGATAAATTCATTTCTGCTATATGCCATACCACCAATGAGGTAGTTAAATGACACAATAGCATCAACAAGTCATTTAAACTGCTAGCTGTATCAATATTGAATCAATTAACTGACAGATAGTGTCTGAAAATAACTAAGCTGAAATTCTAACAGCCAGGGAGCTAACATCTTATCTAGAATCCGCTGTGAATAACAACTTCTCACATATTTGAGGGTAAAGAGTTCGTATCCCTATGACATCAACCAAAAGTTATCAACCTTGTTCCCAGAAAAGAAGATTGCGTGTTCTTTCTGTATATAAATAAATATTTTTTAAGAAGAATGTGTTTTTGTATATGTAAATAAATATTTTAAAAAGAATGCGATTTTTGTCTGTGTTTGTTGGAAAAATGGGATAAATTAAAAGTGTATTTCAAAGTGAATGTGTGTTTCATTTGTCTCCAAACTGTAGATCTGGAATTTTATAAAACATATTTCTTAAAGAAAGGATGAGTAAATGTTGTTGCAAAATATATATAATTAATTTTATTACTTTATCCACTAGGTCAGAGCTGTACATTTTGTTTGTGTCAAAAACATTTATTTATTCATGGGTGTTACCTTTTTACAGATATATCTTGAAAAATGCATATCAACATAAAAACAAAATTACCTGGTTAATTGATATGTTTTAAGTGAGCAGAAATATTTGGATGAGGACTGAATATATACTTTTTCCTTTAGTCGGTTTAACAAGTGTGTGTTTGTTCCCAACAGTTGGCGAATCACTTTGTCTAAACACTTTCCATAACAGCAAACAATACTGTCTTGCTGTGAAATCAGTTTGCATGAATATTACATAAAAATGGCAAAATCGTTGATATTCAACACACTAAAGACTATGGAGATTCGCAATGAGTAAACGATTTTGTGTCTTAACAGAAAACAAGACTAAATAAATAATTTTCCTTATAGCATACAAGGTTTAAAGACAAGTGTTAAATTCAGTTAATGGGTATTAACAAACACTGGTGGCTTTCATTGGAATATTTAAAACACATATAAATGGCATTTACTCTATATCTGAAGTTAATGTGTAAATTAGTTAATTAATTGTATATTCAGAAAGCAAATGTGTATGACACTTAGCATGAAGCCTGTAGGCTTCCTAAAGGTAGGACATGTTCAGGGCACATATAAAGCCAAAGCATTGCTAGCAGTCCTCTTCCTGAGCTTAAAGACAGTATGGCAGGGTGCTGCATTCCCCTTGACAAAGAAACGTCCTTCTAACCCCCACACACTGTCAGGAAAACCCATTTCAGTCTCTCTTCAGTTCTTGTTTTACACCCATCTCTGCTCTTGGCTGCTAGGGAGTATCATTTCAATGGCACCCCAGAATTAGCTTGGGAATACAGCTGGCTGCCTGCGGGAGCAGGGACTCCGTACTTCGTCTGGCTGCAACGACTACTAGCAACACTTGCTAGATGCTTTCTTCATCTATCTGGTCAGGGTTCACACCTTGCTCACAGTCTTCGTAACAGTATTTTTCGAAATATTTTCATTTTTAGTGTATTTAACCTTCATAACATAAAATATGATAGGAGTTTAAATGTTTTTACATGTGTTAGTAAAATAACTTCTTTTAATTTGTGGATTCTGTTTCAGAAGTTCCTCTACAAGTGTTGACTATCGAAGATGCTAAAACTTTATTGCCATAGCTTATATTGTAGAAATGTTTTACTTAATTTGTAAGTTTGTGCACATCTATTATTTTTTTATAATCCATACGTTATTCAACTTGGATTCGTTAATGTGGATTTCAAAAGCTAGTCAACATGTGTTTGCTACGATAATTTTTTTAAACTTTCTCTGCAATATGTTTTCGACAAAGTTTTTCAAAAAAAAAATTTGACTGATAAACTGTGTTTGTGTTAAGGAACTTAGTATTGACTTCATTGTTTTTCTTCGATGGAGTTGCAGGGACTCAAATTGTTCCTAGATTTATTCATTTTGTGACACATTTATATGCGATTATTCATTCGAAAATTTATAGGATTTTCAACTATCAATTTGTTAACTAGTACCGTGAATTCCACAGACACAGTGGAAATTTGTAATACATCTGTTATTTTAAATAATTTTTCTTAGAGGAAGTTTGCGAATTTAATAAAATATATACTATGTTTCTTTAAAGTGTTACAGGATTATTCTTTGAGGGATTAAGGACTTCTTCATGCCATCCGAGTCTCCCTATGTTTCAACGGAAGTTTGTGTTAAAAGTGAATTTTTCTTACGATAGTGAAATTTGCATTAAAAATCTGGGATTTCTTATTCATGTAAAATGTTAAGGAAGACGTAATTAAATTGTTCATCGCTTATAGTAACTTGGTAGGGAAACCTTTTTTTCTAGATATAATTCAGAATGAGTAATATGCAAGTATAGAATAAGTAGTATGTATTCAGAGTTTTTGCCTTAATTTCAATTCGGCCACAATCTCCACGTATCTAACAGCTTATAAGTTGGAGTACGTCATACACTGCAGCATTCCTTGATAACATCACAGCCGACTAGACGTGTTAGCGAGAGGTGCTTGTGCGATTTCATTTATTTTAAAAAAACAGGTTAGCTGGGTTCCATAATTCCTTTAGTGTTAGTCATCTACTTGTGTTTGTTAGCCATTTAATTTATATATTGAAAGGAAAATTTTTGCTTTGTTGGAGATTGTTAATTAATTTTCTTTAGGACACCTGGAGACCCACATAATTGTGTTCGTTTACCACTTGTTTCTTTATGAGACCAGGTTATTCACATAGTTGTGTTCATTATACTTCTCTCTTGTGTTATTTATTTATATTGATAGGTAGAACTCATTTGAAGACTCCGGAATTTCTGTTGTGTGTTAACTATACATCGCTGCCTCGTTCTGTTTAGTTACTATTGCCAAAAAATTGTCTATCTCCCACCACCGTCTATGAGCAATATCCCACTCAAAACCCAAACAACACTTAGGACACTCTTGCACAAAACTCGGCAAATACATACGCTGTCCCAACACATCACACCTCAGTCAAGTGCCAGTCGTCGTGCTAACATCTACCAGAGCTGCACCCCCACCCTAAAAAGAAAGAAAGAAAATAAAGAACCATACACGAAAAAAATTCCATCAACGAAATTTGATCAAACTTTTGCATCAAACATTTTTATCAAAAAAAAATTTATCAAATTTATTTGATCATATTAAGATCTGATTAAGAATTAATGCCTTCCGATAGAAAAATCTCATCGGATTAAAAATCGAATTAAGGATTAACCCTTTCAATCAATTTGATATCAGGGTTAATTCGATTTATCAAAAGTTGCCTAGGACCGGCCTTCCCCTACTACTCAATTTCTACAGCTTTCCTTTTCAGTTTGCTGTTGAAATTGTTTTATTAATATGTTTATACCCTTGTTAAGCATCAGTAAATGCACTAGCAAACACTGTTACAATTATAATTGTCACAAAAATTACAAACAATTTCACGAGATGTTTTTTGAACGAAGACAATCAAATGAGTTTTTTGACAGCCTAATTTCTTTCGGCATAACACAGGGATATTGTTAATTCAATCGTGTATTTTGTTTAGAGGAACTAATTTAATAAGTTGTTATTAAAGTTTTGTGTACTGAACAAATTATTGTGTTGGGATAACTAAATATATTTTTGGCCACATAAAAACAAATATATTTTTGGCTTTTCTCTCAGGGTAAGTTCACCCGACGTTCAAGTAGGTCCAGAAGTTTGTTCACAGTTGTGGTTGCAGACATGAACTGAGTTCAAATCATTGCCATATGCCTTCGGTAACTTCCCTTATAACACTTAAGTGTCCGGACTTCCCACATCCCATTGATCTCTTTGTTCCAGAGTGCGCACGATTTTGAACACCGTCTTCATTCCGGTCTTGTTAGAATCGCCAACGTAAAGGAAAAAATAAATCATATTTATGACTTACGTTTCCTTTATGTACAAACAAGCGAACCCAGCAAGTGGCGGAAAGATTTGATTTGTATCGTCATAAACAAATTATTTTATTGAGTTGGGTGAAAGAAATGACCTCAAATGCATGCATGATATACACCACGGGACAAAAGGGAAAAGTTTGAACAGTGCTTTAGATGTTAATTTTTTTTTTAACGATAATTTAACAACGATGGATCTGTTGTATGAAAAGATTTGTTTGTATTACTGTGTGTCCCAATGTGTTTTTGTGTAATGTAATTCTAAACGTCTATAATTTTATTTATATAGACAAATAGTGGTAAAGATTATTTTTCTTCGATTTTATTATTAAGGCTTTTCGTATCCGTAAAGCTTTAAATGGTATTGACTAAATTCATTTCTATCTGTTCTATTTATTCAGTGAATTTTGCATACACGTCATCCATCGTGTTTGTAGCATAATTCGGATTTCCTGATTACCCAAAATAATAAATAGAAGTGCCTCAGCAAGTATTTGTACACAACATCGTCCCCAGTGGATTGAATGTCCTATATTTGGAAATGTAAACAGACCTGAAGGAATTTTTGTACAAAAACTACATTTGTCCGATTCTTTTCTGTCCTTATCGCTATATTGCTTTGATTTTCCCCGCCAGAAAAACGAAAAGCAGTTTTACTATGAGTGCTAAGAGTTCTGTAAAAAAAAAAATCACATAAGAGCTGTTGAAAACCCGCTATTAGTTTTAAAGAAGCGATAACAAACTGTTCGAGCTCTGTGAAGAATGTAGCGACACAAGATGACCGGAGCAAAACTGAGCCACGTGTGCGAAGAACGGAGGAAGTATCCACACGCTCCGACAAGACTGTGCAGGCCATGGAAACTGCACAGAGATGCAGTACATGCTCTCGCCTTTAGTTATTCAGTCTTTACACTCAGTGCTCCTTCTCCGCGCAGTTCACAAAATTTCGCAGTTTTCCTGTTCATAGTTAACATCTTGCATGCAACATTTTATCTTGAACTGTACAAGCAAAACTTTGTACCTGCATGAACTTGTATGAGGGCCGGCCTTATCAAGTCGTGAAATGATTAAATATGTGGTTATGAATGTAAGTATACAACAGTGACGTGATAACTGACTAATAATTATGTAATAATTAAAATATTTTAGTTTACATTTAAACACACAATTTAAGTGAATGTAAATGAAATATAATATCTTACGTAGGATGTACCTGTGTGAAGCAAGGCCATCATGTAGATTAAGTGTAGAGAGATTGCCGCCTAGCAAAGCTGGCTACCCTACTCGAAAGAAAGTCCTTTCTTCCGATTGGACTCAATGATATTCATGAGTTCTGATGGAATTATAATAAATCAGCAGCATAATTATGACAGCATGGAAATAGAAATAACCCGAATATTCTCTCACGATTACTATGTCAGAATCCTTTCCGTAATTCGAAAAATATCACTGTGAGCCAAAACCTAGTTCAGATCAATGTGGGCCCATTGCAGTCTGTAGTGGAAGGCGCAGTGTGCAAGTGTACAGTAACTACGAGTTATAGGAAACTTTATATCCAGCCTAGCGACAGCACGGTGTTATACCGTATGACAAGAGAGCTCGACGGCGGTGTGGTAATGTGGCCAGACATCAGCCGTGCTCCATTCCTCTCGGGTACCACATAGAAGACCAGGTGCTCTTGGTAACACATGCGCCGCTCTTCTAACAAAGAAACTTTATCTCCAGCCTAGCGTCAGCACGGTGTTATACCGTATGACAAGAGAGCTCGACGGCGGTGTGGTAATGTGGCCAGACATCAGCCGTGCTCCATTCCTCTCGGGTACCACATAGAAGACCAGGTGCTCTTGGTAACACATGCGCCGCTCTTCTAACAAAGAAACTTTATCTCCAGCCTAGCGACAGCACGGTGTTATACCGTATGACAAGAGAGCTCGACGGCGGTGTGGTAATGTGGCCAGACATCAGTCGTGCTCCATTCCTCTCGGGTACCACATAGAAGACCAGGTGCTCTTGGTAACATATGCGCCGCTCTTCTAACAAAGAAACTTTATCTCCAGCCTAGCGACAGCACAGTGTTATACCGTATGACAAGAGAGCTCGACGGTGGTGTGGTAATGTGGCCAGACATCAGCCGTGCTCCATTCCTCTCGGGTACCACATAGAAGACCAGTCGATGGAATGCGCACACAAACCGGTGTCGATTAAATAAGTAGGTAACAAGTGAAGCATAGTTGATAGAATGTATAAAACCAGCTTAAATTGTTTTCTTCAGCAAAATTTCGACAACTTGACGACTGATCGTTTATCTCATACAACTAAAATTCCTTTTGGATATGGATTATAGATTAGGCCTATGTTAAAACCGGAGAGTCATACTCAATAAAAGTATAATAAAAGAATCAATTATTTGCTTAAATAAAGAAGAATGATTCTGTAATTTAATTCTGTATTGGATGTAATTGACAGCGACCTTTTAAAAACTATCAGGCATAACGGATATTAAGTTGTTACTGAACTTTTTCACACACACTCCGTTGCAAAATTAAAAAGAAATTTTAATAATAATAAAAGAGTAAACGATACCAAAGTTTATTTCAGAACCGGAAACTCTCTCAGAGTGTGTCTGGCTCGGAAGGGGATCTTCTGTGTCACGATCTTCTGTTTCAGAATGTTTTATAAGTTTTATTTTGAAAATTACACATAAGCGATTCCCTCATCTGAAAGCAGTCAAAAATTAAAATGTAAATATTAAATAATTGCATTTTACCAAAAGTCAGAGAAGTTTTTAAATGGAGGTTTATTCGTTTTTAAAACGACTGTAATTACCTAAGTTTGCGGATCGTAAATCTCTTACATATTTTTATAATCCACAGCATTCCGTTTAAAAAAAAGAAGAAAATCTTAATTCAAAATAACATATACAGCAAATATAACATTTTGTTAGACTTTTTAATACCCTTATATGTAATACTTTATTAATGGTAGGAACTTCCTTACTTTATAGCTAATAAAGCCAGTGGCTTTACCTAACATTACAGTGGAGCCGGCCGCGGTGGTGTAGTGGCTAGACTACACGTCTCCCACCTAGGCGTACCGGGTTCGATCTCCTGTGGGGTCGCTTCTGAATTTTCGCTTAAGGGCATCGTGCCGGACGATGCTACTAGTCGGTAGTTTTTCTCAGGAATCTCTCGTTTCCTCCGCCCTTTCATTACTGTCCTTTCAACTCGCCTCGCTTTACTCTCATCTGCCCTCAAGAACTCGATGTTAAGAGCCGCCAAAATCTTTCCAACTGAAATTATAGTAGCAGTGGGCAGTTTCCGGCGCCCTTCTTTTAAATGCGCGGTAAATATTTTCTTACAGATTTGATCAAAATCCTGGATATTTAGCTTCTGTAGTACGAAATGTCAATAAATTGTTTTCAGCTATCTGTCATCAATTCCGTCAACTATTACCGTTCATTCATATGTCATCAATTTAGCTCATTATTCCAATTTTAAGCGTAAAGATATGTGAGTTGCGTTTCGTTTTGTCTGTGAGTTAAAAACAGGCCGTCTCGAAGGAGACGCAGAGGCGAGACATGATTTAGGAAGAAGAGCTGGCCTGTATAGGTCGCCGTCCGTGTATATTTTCATGTTAATTAGTTCCAACTACAATATGTGTTGAAATGTGGTGGGTCTGTGATGGGATCACAGACAGGCCTCAGAGCCTCAGTAGGGAATCCTGCGGTGAGAGGTCCTGCTGCAGCCAGGGGAATGCGACAGCCGACAACGAGATTGTCAAAAACGTCGAGAACTTCAAGAAGTCTTCGTTTTTAAATTATAATCTGTATGGTCTACGAACTACTTTATTAATGAGCAGAGACGAAGGTTTCTATTGAACTGACCTCATTTAATTTAATTACGAACACCTTGGCATTAATAGTATTCTGCTTAAAACACAGCTAGTCTGGAGCAAAGAGACAAATTAATTAATTAAATTTTCTGGAATTTCAAAATTTTAATTACCAGGCATAAATTTAATGGAGCACTTCAGTCACGGAGAGGCTAGGTTTGCTGAGGCCGCAGATAAAATTATGTCTGCAAATTGATTCAACATTTCCTGCCTGTCTTAATTAATTTGGTTATTAGAAAACTAATTAAATTCCACATTTTTTCCAGTTCCATCAGTAGATGCGTATTCTAGTGATATTTCTTGTCGTTTGTCAATCAAATTTTGCTATGTTATTGGTGGGTGTTCATCTGTCGCACGCATAAGTTCCTACATCTGTTGTACTCTGTGTATCTACACGGCTTTGAATATCTCCATCCTTTCACGTTTATGTTACGTAACGAATTTGTTACATATGACACTGTACTTGGGGCCTACTAAATGTACACATACACACATAGTGGTGTCTGAGCTACATAATTTGACTCCGACAACGTGGGACGATCTATACCACGCCCAGAGGTCAGGTCGCTGCACTACACAGCCTTAAATTGTGTGGTACATACGACGACTCTGACAGATCATGCCATGTCCAACTGGCGAGTATTAATCTCTATATTATCTTCAAAGTACCTTTCCAGTTAACCATCGGTAAACAGAAACAAATGTGATATGTGACGTTCTCTATTACCTTTATTAGGCCTACAACCTGTAATTTCACGAATCAGCACGTTAATTCCCCGTTTCCTCCCTCTTAAATTTGTCCCGTAAAAGAATTATACATGAATTCCCACCAACATAACACAACTTCTCCGTAATGAGCAATGCTCTCACTCACACGTATTTTCGCTGGAAATAAGCAACACATTCTCAAAGTGGCCGCATCTTTGTGGATATTTTCTGTACTGTTCTCTGACTTAAAGGGTTCCAAATGCTCCCTTCCCCTTTTCATAAAAAGCAAACGGTCTTTTAATAAATAAAACACAACATATTTTTACACAATATTTATTCAGTAAAATACAACATAAGAAAGCACATATACACATTGTTTTATGTATAGGAAGGCACTGTTCCCCAGTGAGTCCTGATTTCCTTGGATAATCGGTATAATGCTTAAAACACTGTTTGCATATATTAACTTTGTACCTAGCAGAAGTAATCTGTGAGTGAATCAGTCGTGAAAAGTTCCGTATGTAACAATAATGGGGAATATTCTTAGTTATCTCCTTCACCATCAGAAGACCAATATGTTCAGGTTTGTCATTCTCCGTCACATTTATTGGTACCACTTTTCCCCTACCATTCAGAGTACATATTTACAGACATTCTAGGGTTGTTGGTCTCAAAGACCCTTATTTGTCGTAGAGGAGTCGGAAAATCCAGCTCACGAAAATCAAAATGATCTTCCATCTCCGCATACCTCTTGTTCACACGCTGCAGAGTCGGTGACTTAACGAATCCCGCCATTACTGCCCACTTTAAACATTGGGTGTCATAGTTGTGGAGATTGATTACAGCGTGTTTGTGTTTGATAAAGTCGGAAGGATAACGTATGTCGACAGCTGTGAAGGCTCGTCCTCTATGTTACTTGGGGTAAGTCCCATGTACCTATTCATATTCCTCCTTAGGCCATCCATTCGTGAAATCGACACATCACACTTCGAACATGTGTATTTTATTTGGGTGGGACTCTTTGCACAGCCATGCTTCTCATGTCACCTTGCATTATGGCAGTAGACAAATATTTTTTCACAGAAGCGACATTTATAATGTTGGAATGGTTCAGCAGAGGTAGTTGCCCATACAGTTGTTGTGGTTGTGGCTGGAACAGAGGTCAATGGCCCAATTGGCGATGCAGTTGTCGCAGCTGAAGAACTGGATGACACATCTGCAGATGCTGTGCCAAACATTATCCAAGACGGTGATGGCATTGGTACCATGTCATCAGCAGATGACATCAGTGCTACTGTAGGCGTTCCATCCGAAGAGGTCGATGTATATGCTACTATAGGAATGCCGCACGAACAAGTCGATAGCACTGCTGGTACCACTTCTGAAGAAGTTGATGGCACTTCAGTAGATACCATTAGCTTCGGAGTGTCTGAAGACATCGCAGTTGCGAAGCTGCAGAAGCTATCCGAGACGAGCCGCCTTCTGCTACTTATACATATATATATGCAAGCCCGAAGACATTATATTAACTTTGAACTATAGCTGGGGGGGGGGGGGGGTAGATAATTTGGACTCGGGAAAAATTTCTAGCTGGAAAAATAATTTCCCGCGGAAAACGGGACGGGATCGGGAATTTGTTGGTACACTAGAATATTAACAGAAATGTACAAATAAAAACCTAAAATTAATGTACTACCAAAAATGTGTTTTCAATACTTTAGAGCAAAGCCTTGCATTTTGATAACACATTGTTTTGCATTCTTCGTAAATATGTCAAATAGGCACTTTGAATTTCTCACCACTATTTTTTGTATCCATATTGCTTCTAACGAACTACGTAAACAAACTGTAGAGTGAGTAAATAATAAATTTAGAAACATACAAATACTGTTTTGTAAAAAATGTATGTGTCATAGTTACAGGTTACCACACTACAAATCACGCAATATTAAAATTGTCATTCAAACCTACAAGTTTATTGATTAAAAAATTATCTGAATGAAAAATTCACTGTTACGTCGTGCAATCACACGTATGGGTGATTAGCAACATAAAAACACTATCAGCACTGTTCCTAACAACGACTATCATTGGGCGAATTCTCCGTCACGTGTTCTGGTCAATAACATACCACCTTAGATGAAGATGTGTCGCGTTTGGCAACTGTTCTGTCGTGTAACTTAAAAAAAAAAAAGGATGTGGCCGTAAAAAAATGCACGATATTTTTACGATTTTTATGAGCTTACGTGGAAATGCAATTGCGTTCCCGCCAATTTTAATGTGATTTTGCATGTATGCGTTTGATAAGACTTTTGGCCCGCGACGGAATTATTTGGTTGCGTTTATAAGAAGTTCGTGAAATTAAAAAAGTTCGAGTGCTTGAAAAGTAAGACCGATTTCATAACCATCTCGATTCTTAAAATTTCAAATGTTACTTTCTTAATGCTTGTGGACAGTGCACGTTAATTCAGCCCTCTAAAATACGTGTATAGGAAAATGTTTATTCACGCACAACTCAACGCCATTATATCGTTAAGAACTGCTTTTGTTTAAATATATATAGGACATACTTCTCGTTTCTACAACAAGCGTATTACTTATAAAGCAATGACCGGCAGGAAAAATACCATTCGCGAAACGGAAATACTATTTATTATGTGGGATGAGCAGTTATTTATATTAAGAAGGCATACTGAAGTTTGTTTAGATACGATGGCTGATGGCAAACCTCATATGTATTATAGTTATATGAAACTATCAATACTTATAGGTACGTTGACTTGCATTTATTAATTATTAGTAATGCTGGCAAGATTAGGGCCATTAAGGACCTCTCTTATATGTGTGTTTGTAGAACACATAAATAATAGCAAAATAGCCTAAATAATTTTTATCCCGAAAATTTACGGAAACATTGTTTCCCGCCCGATCGTTTCGCAAAATATAGTTCCCTACTTTTTCCCGAAAAGTTGGGATCCTGCCCAGCTCTAGTATGAATCAATCATATTACACCATAAATACATTGCTCGAGACTAGTAGGATTTAGGGAAGTATGGCATAATGGATTGTTGAATCATGGCCGGAGCCGTGAAGCCGCCATCTTGTTACATCAGCCGACCACCATCTTGGATGTCATTGACCTTTTACCAATGACTAATGTGAACTTTTACCTTGACCCCGTTGACCTTTGACCACAAAAAAACACTAAAAAACTTGAAAAATTCCAAAAAGATTCTAAAGAAATTCCGAAAAAAAGTTATTAATTTTTTTATTATTATTGAAAGGATCCTCAGAAATAACTTACCCCCCCCCCCCCAAATTGTAGAAGACCCCCTCGAGCAAAAACATGCCACTGAAAACCAATTTTCGCCAGTTTAATTAATTTGAGGGGCTTCTTTCGGAACTAAAGACCAGTGGCGGACATATTGGATTTATAGGCATACTCTATGCCCAATCGATACAAGGTATAGAGGATATGACTCAGACCTAAGAATCAGCTATCTTGCATCCATATTGTATGTAAATGACCTTCGACCCCGACCATGACCTTTAACCTTGACCTTTAACTTTGAAAATGCAGAAATTCTAAAAAAAAATATCTAAAAAATTTATAACGAAAAATTTAATTAAAAATCGTTTAAAAAGTAAAAAATCGATAAGAATTTATTACAAAAGTTAGTTTAAAATGTTATTACAAATATAAAAAATCGCTTAAAAACTTATTTTTATTAAATTTTATTTTAAGAAATCTTAATCAAAAAGTCTTTAACCCCGACAATAAATTTTTCCCCTTTTTCGTTCGAAATTTCCCTTTTTTTTTTTTTTAAATTTCCTTAAAAATTTTATAAAAAATTTAATTAAAAACCTTACATTTCCTGAGTCCCTCTCCCCTGGCGCCCAACCAATAACTCAACACCGTTCGACTCCCAGCAGACGTCTGACTCCCTCGTCTCAACTCCCCTCACATATCACATATACTCATTCTGCCATCTTGATTTTTTTAATTCGTCATTTGTTTACATGTTACTGGTGGTAGCCATCTTTGTTTATATGTTACTGGAGGCCACCATATTTGTTTTTGTTTGTCATTTGTTTACATGCTACAGGAGACAGCCATCTTTGTTTATATGTTATTGGAGGCCGCCATATTTGTTTTTTGTTTGTCATTTGTTTATACATTACTGAAGGCCACCATCTTGGTGGGCGACCTCCACCTTGGTAGGTGACGGCCATTGAAATTTTCCATCGTATGTTTAAAAAACGCAATTTTTCTAATAAATGGTATAGCTACATGCACGATGCATGACTGACTACATGCTTAATTTATTAAATATTTTACATAGATATTGTTGTTATAAAAAACTTAAAGACCAACACGAGGATACGACACACAAAAATAAACAAAAAAAATGTTATTTTTATAATTTGTTTTTATTTTGTGATTACATTTTCAGAAGATAACAAATCCTCACATCTTCTGATATAACCCAGATCATCGAGTTCTCTTACGATCGAAACCACCTCCTGCGGTAATCCCCACATTGTTGCCTATCAAGCAAATTTTTTAGAATGTCTACAAGTTTGTTGGGATCTTAGGTAAACATATCGTCAGTATACTCGGTGTCTTCTGTCGTTTTCACATCACTTGTCGAAGGAAACTCGTTGTGGGGAGACCATCGAGGGAATAATCATCGTCTTCAACACCATCACTGTCACCATAGTCATCATCATAAATGCTGTCTTCATGATCGTCTTCACTTCCTGCTGCATCCTCAATATCAAGTTTACTATTCTGTGTAGCAGGAGTTGTATGTTCGTCAGTATTTAGAGCTGATGACCGTTTATTTTTAAGTTTTTCGACTTTATACGAACATCTTTCAAGTGTACCTTCCGCACAAACCGACTGTACTGCACTCATTCCGTCTTTAGCATTAACTGTGACGTTATAATCGTCTGCGGAAATGGAACCCATCGATGTAGCAGGAGGTATTGGTAGCATCACTTGCTGGTTTCCAGTAGACAAACCCTCTTGACAGACAACGATGAACTGATCGAACCCACGCCTGTACCTTCCCCTATGTAGCAGACAGTCCTTAACGATCATCAAAAATCCATATTCCTCATTCCAGCACAAGGCACACATATCTTTTAAATCTTATAGAGTCATGTCCGTATCGACATAATCATCATAAACATGGTGTAAATTCGTGTCGTCCATGCGAAACAGCACCAACATATTTGCGTTGTCGCAAAGCATCTGTTTGGGAATGCGCCAATAATTCCAACAGCGGTACACACAGTTCACTTTTGCGTGTCGACCCATGCTATAGTATTCTTGAATACAAGTTTGTTTCTCGCAGGTAATGTCGTCGAAGACAAATATCGAATTTCGCATTGCTTCGTTCGGAGGTTATCACTGCATGGGCTTCGTTATCACTGCATGGGAAAAAACCCACATTTTCCATGGCCTGCAGTACTCATGCCAATCGATGATATTTTGGTTGCTGGAGCGATTTCGAATAAACGTTCACGTTCTCGAACCGAAGGCCATCCGGTTCTTCCAGCAGGCTCGGTAGGACGTACGTCTTGCCGCAACCCGATGGCCCCGCGATGATGCATCGCACTGCTTTCGGAAATAGGCTTCCATGTCTCGATTTGTGGGAGATAGCTTCATCCTCAGCATGAGTGTGTATGGGTAAAGTAACATCTTGCATGATAATATGTATGTTTTCACTACTATTTTGCCGCGAGTGTAGTGCTGATTGCGGTGCTGATTGTGATTGTGGTGCTGGTAGTGATTGTGGTGCTGATTGTGATTGCGGTGCTGATAGTGATTGTGGTGCTGATAGTGATTGTGATTGCGGTGCTGATTGTGATTGTGGTGCTGATTGTGATTGTGGTGCTGTTTGTGATTGTGGGGCTGATAGTGATTGTGGTGCTGATTGCAGTGCTGATTTCAGTGCTGATTGTGGTACTGATAGCAGTGCTAATTGCGGTGCTTATTGTAGTTGTAGAGAACCAGTGCTACAAATTTTAGAATGTCTCTTCAAAATATAATTCCATGTTAACTGTCTCTGGCAGAAATCGCACTGAAATTACATTCTTGAAATTTTCATCCTGCAGGTCGTTTATTCATGTCGATGCACGCTGCACAGAGCTGTAAATACTTTACCACAGAAGCGACAAAGCAGATGCATTATTGACATTTTTACGACCATACTGTTGCAAGTTTTGAATGATACTAAAACGAAAATGAATAAAACGGTTGTATTTATTACTTTCTCACCTTGTCATACCAACGTGCATTCTGAATATAGGCAAAATCTCTATTGCAGAATCGTTACTGGCGACAACCAGTTAGCGATGATGCAGGTCACAGCCCCATGGTCGTTGAGGTGAAATGGCAGCACTCTAAATTCACAATTCATTTTCCTAGCAAGGGAGTACTCTGAGAAAATCAATACGATCACATGCAGGTACTTAACAATATGTTACTTAGATATGCTTGTAGGTATATATATATATGTGTGTGTGTTTATGTACCTACAAAACATATATTTGCAAAATAAAAATTACTAACACATAATCACAGATTGAAAAACAATTCCACATGACCAAGAATATGCATGTCACCAGTAGTGCCAACTAATGTATACAACCAAATTTGATCCCTAAGTTCCATATTCACCTTCTTATGTGAATACACAGACACATTACCAAGCACACTAATTGCAGCAGTACGGCTCTAGCAGTATTGTCTGCCTTGCCCTCATGAACTGGAAAAGTCTTCCTAGAGATTTTCCTGTTTGGATCAATCTCACAAATCTCCTTTGGTGCAGGCTTCTTCTCGACATGAGACATTTGGAAGAAACACATTTCCAACAAGCCACTATCAGCTTTAGCAGTTATTACTTGAAGACAAAAATGGTACAAAAAAGACAACAAAATATAGCTCTTTTCTGTATCAAGGATCTTAACTGTCTAAGACTTATAATCTTTATTGACATCCTTAGTAAAAGATACAATATTACGAATAACCATCCTCGGGTAGTAACCAAAAAAAGAATTCGCCTCCAATTCATGTCGGGATGAAATCTGCAAAAACACATAATCAATACAGTTAATAACCGTAAAAATTAATATAATATGCAAAAAGTAATTAAGATATTAATACAACACATAAACATACCTCAAAACAAGTTAAGGACACAAAAAACCGAGAACAGAAAAGTCCAGGATCAGTCCGCACCTACTACTTTAACCTACTTGCTTGGAATTTAACATGCGAATGGGAAACCCCGCTAAATGCATGAGATTACATCTGAAAACACAATTCTCTCATGTTTACCATCTGTGTAACCTGGGAATAATCATGCTCTGCTTTTGGAGACCACAAACACTCGCTAACACTAGGTGTTGCACAATGGTATCGGTTGTTCGTACGCATCCTGATCAGGGGCGCTACGAATCTTGATGTCGCATTCGCACATGCTATGCCCTGATGGCATAGCACTGAGTATGAGACCACTTTACATAGGTTGCATGCTTTAAATCCCAGGCTGCTAAAACAAAACCAGTTCCTTGAAATTAAAGTTTATTGTAGTTAAATCGTCGGTACAAACATTGCTGACAGCCCGGATGCGGGAAAACACGCGACATAATCACACGCAAACCAACCCCTCTGGACGCGAATTGCGGCCCTGGCGCGAGAGCGGGCGAGAGTCGGCCCACATATCAACGGGGATCTATTTGCACACTGGCTACAACATAACTCTCCTTAAAACTACGTGCATGGACAGAAACACTGAATAAAAATATAAAATGTTAACATGTATCACCTAACTTGCAAACATAGCATGAAATGGTGTGGGCATAAGTTGATAGGGATAAAACAAAAAATACGCTTCAACAAAACACTGCAAAAATTATATTATTGTGGGAACTGATGGGTGCCAATTCTGTCTTCATTAAACACGTGAACACGTGTCCCTTTGTGTGTTCGGATTCCCGTTCAATCATTTCATTAAAAATGGAAATGTAATGTATTACTCTGATGGGGAGTTCATTGCGGATTGGCTGGGAGAGGCGTACGAGACGTCGCACTATCTGCCCCAGTGTACCCATGCCAAACTTACACCCTGTGTTTTGCTGTGACCCTGCTCTAGCTGACAGGTCACAAATTCATTTATAAGGGGTTGGCAGTCTATTAAAGGAAATACCTTTGTTACAAAAACTTGTTTTGTTGACTTCTACAATAATGCATATCCATCAAATCTCAGTTCATTACATTAATGCTTTATCTCGATATAAGAACTAAATTTAACTCAGCTACTTGAAGTTAATCCAATAAAAGGATATAAAGATTGCTTTGGGAAAACTCTTCATGTCGCCTCACTCGCCTTCGCCTCACGATAATCGAAGACGCCCTAACAGGAAGGATATTTACCCACTATGGTTGATTCGGTCTCGCTCAGGCTTGTCTCGGCAACTGTACTCTCACGGTATCAAACTGTGGTCCACTGGACTGGCGGCCCTCATAGCGACGTTGATGCAGGCGGCCTTCTGTCTGGAGTTGGCAGGAACAAATATGGCCACGAGCCTCCAGTGCTCGCACCGTTTGTACTTCACCACCCGACCTTGTTAAGGATACTATTCCTCCGGCTGTTGCCACAACAAACGTCGCCCTGGCCGACTTCCTACTCTCTGCATGCTCGGCCTGGCAACCCTTGGTCTGGTCCGGTGGAGCTCACAGAACTCTATCCGAGGCTCGTTCATCCCATGCGAGCTGGTCTGGGGAAACACAATAGGGGAGGTATCTCATAAGGTCGGACGGGGACACTGCCATATGCCGCTCCCCCGGAGCTGCCAGAGACAAGCCTCTCTTCCACGCGGATGCTGAGTGGGGAGCTAGTTAAAAATGTCCTCGCACACTATGTACATGGTTTCCCTAGGGTGTTGGGAATAATGTGAGGCTTAGGTTTGTGTTACATTTTGTGGCTTCACATTATTAATGGTTGTGTGCGTCGAACCGCACAATTGTTACTGGTGCATATTTTTAACACTGAAAAAAACATTTAATATAATATTGGTATGGAGTTTGAGTTCTGGTTGTCTTCGACTGGCTTGATAATGAGAATACGAAAATAATATTTATAATAAGGTGTTTGTTGTAATAAAAAATATAATAAAATATATTATGATTTGGTATTTACATTATATGTCATGCTGAGTTCGCTAGCAATCTGAACAACAATACCATCAGGTATTCCCAGTAAAAGACATTATCCATTATTGTGTTATGTACATGTAATTATGACAGCTTCGTTATTTGTTACTTTGTACTTAGTAATTTTTTAATATATAGAATTCATTTTACCATATATTCTGTTGGTGAATGAACAATACATGGGAAAGAACTATATTGATATTACAACTTTTTAGTAATGTATCAGTTCAAAGTTTAACGTAGCTCTGCTTTAGTTTGCAGCAGCTTTAACACTTATTTAAACACTGCGAAAACCACACTTTTGTTTGTACAATGAAGTGGAATATTGAAATTTCAATTTCTTAGTGTATTGGTTTCTACAACCTACCACATCGGTCTGGGTTACGTAATATATACACATGATACAATTTGTTCTTATTAATTGTGAACTCGTTAACAAGATATTGCAACTTTACGCAACAGAAGTTGCGGAATGTACTTATAGTTACTACCTGGGTTTGTGATATCTTGTCGGCAAGATATTAATTACATCCATGTGAAATTGATTACCTATGGGTCGATTGCTTCTTGTTAGCCTTGGGGGGGGGGGGAATGTGCTCAGCACTTGTTATTAACCCCTGGGATAGAGGACCAAACACAGGGATAGAGGAATTTGAGGTATTGCGGTGCACCGGTTGAGTCCAGCGATCCACAAGAGCCCTATTGCAGTGTGCTACTAATTAATGTAGCTGGAATCTTTGAAGTTTCTCACTGCTGTTTTGAAGGCAGATTACTTATTCGTTATTTGTTAGTCATGCAGTGGCTGTACATAGTAGTGACTACGCTACGTACTCGATGTGTGTAAACTAATTATATAACAACTTGTACACTTTTGTGCACAAGTTGTATGCTAACAGTTAATTATTTACAGTACATGCTTTATTCATATATGTACAATTTACATTTGGGACTAAATTCAGTGTGTTATAATACATTTGTGGTCATTGGAATTGAATATTTACATACAGCTGATATGAGAGGAAAGGCGGTAGGGCGCTCTATCTATAATTAATGTAAATAACTATGGCATTCTTGCCGCACGGAATGCGTCCATCAAGCAATGCAATGTAATTTGAATTGGCACTCTGATAATGCGTGAATGCGCTCAGCTGATGTGTGCGTACGTTGCGCCATCCAATGTGTCGCAACATGCTTGCACGTTATATTGTTCCCGATGAGAGTGCGCTATGTGTCCTGATTCGAATGGCAATAATTTCGCTTTGCTACCCATCTAGTCTAAGTGCCAATATTTGTAAGATCGTAACTATGTGTGTCGACCATATGTTACATTTTTTTGCAGTTTTGTAACACGCTACGTACGTTTGTCCTGAGCAGGAGCTATAATTGTATTCAGCGTGTACTGGATTCTTAACGGTGCCGATTGTATACATGCTGCCTTCCTGATTTGCATCTTAATAGTAGATGTTCAACACAGATTCTGGCTCACCTCACTTTCAACCGGCAATTTCCTTTAAAAGTACAGTAAAAAAAACTAACATAACTATTTCTTGCTATATTTAACGAAAGTACAAGAAAAAATAAAAAACTTAAAATCTGAAATTCAATTAAAAAACCATCAAATCAAGTAAGTTACAGCCAAAATCAAGCAATTTAACTCCAAAATCACGAATTTTATGAATCTCTAGAATCGTAAATTTCTGATCAGCAATTTTATCCCAAAATAAAGCAATTTTACCCTAAAATCGATCAATTTTACCCCAAAGTCAAGCAAATTTTTCAATTTTTCCAAAGATGGCCATGCAGGGTTTGTGTTAATTTCAAAAGCAGCAAATGTAAGCTAAAAACATGCAAAATATGCTAAAATAAAATGAAATTTTAAAAAGATTAAAATTTGTATAATTCATATATTTTTAAGAGAATTCAGTATCATGTACAAATTTTCATTTTTCAGTTATTTTTAACATTTATATGTTATAAAAACTTGTTTCTCACTTATTAAGTTTAAATCATTTTTATCAGAAATATTTGCATATCTATCTGGTAAAGTAATTTTATACTTACCATTTAGAATACAATTAATTTTTTTACCGAACTTTATTCATAAATTGAAAATTTTGTAGCAGAAAACGTTATAATTTTTTTTGAGCTTTTAGCTTAGTCAATTCATATGCATTGTTTAACATCTTGAGCAGTGATTTAATTACTGTTTAATTGTAAAGAAAAAATTTATAAAGAAATTAAAAAACAACAACATTTGTCTAATATTTTAAATTAGAACATTTTTCTCTTTATATATTTGTTTTCCTATAAATTAAAAAATGTAACTGGTGACCTCTAACTAAATGGAAAATAATAAAATTTATAAAAAGTGTAACGAATTATTAAACAAACAAAGTTTTCACTTTAATAAATATGCAAAATATAAGCTTTATAGCATCTATTAAAAAATGTTGCATTGAAAAAAGCATAAATCATTTTGAATTACATAAAGGGAAAGTATTATGTGAATGTGGAAAATATATTTGTAATCTACATATTGAAAAGCATAAAAAAACTAAATCACACAAAACAGCAATAGATATTCTAAATGAAATTCAACATGAAAATTATTCAACAAAAACATATAAAGTGTGTAATGAGAATAAATCATTAAAACTATATTCTCGTCATAAAAATACTAAGGACAATAATACAACAACATTTAAAACTTGTTTGGATGAATATATGAATAAATATAATCATATCAAGAAGTTAAATAATTAATAAACATTGATTCGATATTAACACTAACTAAAACTTTGCGTTGTTGGGTAAAAATCATGGTAAAATCATCATTTTTTAAAGCCCTGCTTAAGATCTACTTGTGTACACGTTTTGTATTCCGCTGCCTTATGTAAAATTCAACATTGCCATGGGCCTCCTCACTTTATTCATGCATAGGTAAAATGAAACTGTGAAATTATTAAGAAAGTAAATACCTTACAAATCTGCTTATTTTTACACTTAAATGCATTTAAAAAAAAAACAGAAAGCAAAATAAATAATTTTAACTTATCACCAATGGTTACGAACAACTTTTATTCGATGTTAAGACATAGAACTACTTTGCTTCCATTGTAACCAACTTTACTGGGTGAATGTCACTCAGTGCACCCATTAAAAATATGTATTCAGGGGCAGTGACTTTTTTTCTAAGGTTGATTTCTAAAGTGCTCACTTTATCGTGAACAGCCTTTACCCAATAGCCCATAAAAATTTAAACACCATTAAATGTTACTTGTGTGCGTAGAACCGCACAATTGTTGCTGGTGCATATTTTTAACACTGAAAAAAAACATTTAATATAATATTGGTATGGAGTTTGAGTTCTGGTTGTCTTCAACTGGCTTGATAATAAGAATACGAAAATAATATTTATAATAAGGTGTTTGTTGTAATAAAAAATATAATAACATATATTCTGATTTGGTATTTACATTATATGTCATGCTGAGTTCGCTAGCCTCAACCATTAAATTGAGCGAAAAGAGAATGCTAAAAAATTGAAAATTAAGTATTGGTACAATCTAAGGAATGCTAATTTAATTTCATCTATTATACCATTAATTATAAATGAAGAACGAAAAATAAACTTTGCAAATTTACCAATCCTAAAGATAAAAAAGAATTAAAAGAAATATTTCCATTATATAATAATTTAATTTTCAAGCCTAGAAATAAAAGAAAGCAGATAATACTCGATAGTCTTAGAGCATTTAGAACAGTCAAAACTAATATTAAATTATATAATTAATGTAAACAAGTTAATACCCAAGTACAATTATTTACATTTCAGTCATATAATCATAGAACATTAAACGAAGGGGGAGTTATAAATATTTACAAAATTATAATGCAAGTATTACTTACACAATTATCTGAATTTCAAAGAAGAGGTTCGGGATGGGCTTTAGATAGAGTCATTAGAAAACAATTAGCAATAAATAAATATAATCCATTAAATGGTTCATCATACCATAAGTTTACCATAAGTGATTAAGAATAAAAAAGCATGCATAAATGTAAAAAATGAAGACCAATAATGCTCTCTTTGGGCAGTAAAATATTCATTGTTTCCAGTAGAAAAAATTCAGACAGAGTAACTAAATATAGAAATGTGGGTCTTTATATTGATAAAATAATAGGTAAATATGCTTATCCAAGAAAAATGGATGATTTACCAGGAATAGAAAATCAAATTGAGATATCTATAAATGTTTACTCTATTGAAGATAAGCAATCCATGGTATATCCATTAAAATTTACAAAAAATGAAATGGATAAGCATATAAATTTACTTTATTTTAAAGATGATAAAAATTCACATTAATGTTGGATTAAAGATTTATCTAGGTTGCTTTCAATGCAAAGAACTAATTACAAACATATAATTCATATATGTGATATGTGTTTTCAATTATTTATATCACAAGATGTATTGAATTCGCACACAGAAGATTGTTAACTAGTTAAAATCAATATACCTTCAAAAGAAGAGAAGATATTTTTTCAAGAATTACAAACAAACAATGAAGGTTCCTTTTACTATATATGCAGATTTTGAGTCAATTCAAAAAAAAAATTTCAACCACCAAACCAAACTCAAGAGAATAAAATAAGTCTAACTTAATTTTAAAAATATCCTATTTTAACCAAAGATGATATTGATAATGGTTTT
Organism: Dryococelus australis; assembly: GCA_029891345.1. Lineage (NCBI taxonomy): Eukaryota > Metazoa > Arthropoda > Insecta > Phasmatodea > Phasmatidae > Dryococelus > Dryococelus australis. The sequence continues at coordinate 9,051,063 of CM057004.1, read as the reverse complement.
TATAAAGAAATACTTAAAGAAAGATATCAACTTATTAATGATCAAACAAATAACATTGATTTAAGGTTGAACGATGAATCATATCTAGGAAATAGCAATTACATGAAGGATCTGGTTTTTGCTAATATATTGTATCTAGTTATGGTGGTTATAAGTCACCAGCAATACATCGAGGTCCAAATGCACATAAAAAGTTTATAGAATTAATGAAGAAAGAACTGGAAGAAATTGGGGGAATATTTTCACAAATTTAACCAATGCATCCACTAACAAAATAAGAAAAATATTATATAGTAAACAAAATATGAGTGCTGTATGCGAATATGAATATATGAAGGACAATAAAAAAATACATCATCATGATCACACAAGTGAAAAATGCATTAATCCTGTATGTAATAATTGTAATCTACAATTAAAATTACCCAATTTTGTTCCTAAATATTTTCATTCACATTTTGATGCTCATTTAATTATTAAAGAGCTAGGATATGATAACGAAAATATACATTTAATTGTTAATAATGAGGAAAAGTGTATTACTTTTGGGGAATGAACAGAAAATTTGAAGATGAGATTTATAGACCCATATAAATTTATGGCGAGTAGTTTGGATAAATTATCATCTAATTTAACTAAAGACCAAATTAAACATACACAAAAGCATTTTCCAAAAGGCCAAGTTGATTTAGTAATTAGAAAAGGTGTTTATCCACATGATTATATGGATTGGTGGAACAAATTCTAAGAAACAGAACTTCCAACAAAAATTGAATTCTGTAATAAATTAAACGAATCTGATTTAAATGATGATGATTATGATCATACAAAATGTGTGTGGGATCAATTTAATATTAAAATCTTGACGAATATCATGATTTATATTTCAAAGTAATGTATTATTGTCAGCAGATATATTCGAAAATTCCATAAATACGTGTATAAATGCACACGGCTTAGATCCTACGTGGTATTTTACAGCACAAGGATTATTGTGGGAAGAAATGTTAAAAATTACTGAACAACCATTAGATTTATTACGCAATTGTTATATGATTTTAATGATAGAAAAGGGTATAAGAGGTGGAATATCGCAATGCTGTAAACGATATGTTAAAGATAATAATAAATATTTAGAAGATTTTAATCCAAATTAACAGTCTAACTGTTTAGCATATCTCGATGCAAATAATCTTTATGGATGGGCAATGTCTCTATATTTACTATATGGTGGTTTCGAATGGGTTGATTATCCAGAATTTAAATTATATTTTAAGCGAAATTATATATTAAATCTTAAGGATGATTTACAACATGGATATATTTTACAAGTAGATTTAGAATAACCACAAGAACAACGTAATTTACTTAAAAGTCTACCATTTTTTCCTGAAAAAAAAAAACAGTTCCATAAACATATCAATATAAATTATTAACAACTTTAGATAACAAATAGAACAATGTAATACATTATCGTAATTTAAACAGTGACTAAAGAATGGATTAAAACTTATTAAAATACATAGAGTATTAAAGCTTAATCAGTTTGATTGGTGAGAACTAATGCCAAAAATGACTTTGAAAAATATTTTTATAAGCTGATGAATAATTCTGTGTTTGGTAAAACTATGGAAAATATTAGGAATAGAGTTGATATAAGACTGATATCGAGTGAAAATACTGTGATAAACTAGTAGCAAAAGCAAATTTTAAGAAAAGTACTATATTTAATGAAAATCTTGCAGCCATACATATGAATAAAACAACCATAAAATTTAATAAACCTATTTATGTTGACATGTCAATGTAATATATATCAAAAGAGTTTATGTACGACATCCATTATAAAGTAATGAAACCAAAATATGGCTACAAAATATAAATGTGCTATCAAGAAACTGATTCATACATCTATAATACAAAAATAAACGATTTTTAATAAGATATGAAGATGATGATATATAAATTTTATACAAGTAATTATCCAAAAGATAATATGTATAACATACCTCAAATAAATAAACAAGTATTAGGTGAGATGAAAGATGAATGTAATGATAAATAATTACTGAACTTGTTGGTTTATGAGTAAAAATATATGCTTACAAGGTTGGCAAAAAGAAAATAAAATATCAAAAGATGCAAAGTAATGTTGTAGTTAACAAGCTAATTACTTTTGACGACAAGAAATGCTTGTTTGATGAGAAAACACAATATAGAACAATGAATTTAATAAGAAGCGAAAAACATGAAATATATACAGTTGAAGTTAACAAAATAGTATTAAGTCCTTATGATAATAAAAGGAATATATTACAAAATAAAATATTTTTTAATGTTGATTTATTAGAATTGCATATTGAACATTTACTTTTCTTAACTAGTCGTCCATTCTTAGTATTTTTAATTTTTATATTATTATTTTTAGTAATTTTCTTACACTTCAAACACCAAGTGTTCTCCATTTAAAAGAAAAATATATATATTTAATCATTATATTTTACGAATACTCCTATTTTAGTCACCACTACATCATCATATTCAGATTTTTTTTAAAGTTAAAGTATCACCTCCCTTAACATCAAAAGGCTTACTATAATCTATTTTCATAGATCCTTTAATAGCAGTTACATTATTGCCAGGCAAACAGATGCTACTAGTAATAATTATTTTACAAATAGTACAATCCATTTTAAAAACAAAGAAATTTTGATTATTATCAAGGGGAAATTTTTTTAACCCACTTTGAGGTAAATAAAATATATGATATTTTTCTTCTTTACATTTTTCAAACTATTGGTTTAAATTTTGTAATTTAACATCTAATACTTTATCAGAAAATTCTTTGCTTTTTTCAACTTTCGAATTAACAAGTGTTTCACAATAATTCAAAACTGATTTGTTTAAATTTTGTAATTTATCAGCTATTTCTTTATCAAAAAATCTTTTATTGACTTCATCTTTTCCATTTATAGGATCAGCCATATTATTAATTCTACGATTTTGAAGAGAAACATAATATTTTGTATAAACAAAAACCTTACTTATTTGATCTCGTAAAGCAGTGACAATAATATTGTATTTTGAATCTACATGTTTTTAAATCAGAAAAAATGGAATTGTTTATCGAATCTACATCTGTTTATAATGTGTAAGCAGAAACAATATTACTCTATTTCGAATATAGATTCTTTTTAACTGCATAATCTGCTATATATATACATCAAACAATCTTTTATTGACTTCATCTTTTTTTATCTTTAAGGGGAATCTATATTAACAATTCTACGTCCTGGAAAAGAAACAAGATTTTGTATAATCAAAACCGTTGGATAGTTTACTTTGTAAAGAAGAAACACTGGAATTGAATTGTGAATCTACATATGTTTTTAAAGCATAATCATAAGTGTCAAAAATGTTATTTAAAGATTTGATTTATAGTTTTCCAAATATATCCGTCATTTAATAATAAAGAAATTATATCTCGAAGCTTAAAATCTTTCGAAAAAAGACATAATGTAATTAAGCATAGATGATCACATATAACTGAATAAAAATGCTTTATTCGATAATCATTGTAAATAACATTTCAATTTTTAAAATAATTAATTAAGTTTTTAGGAATATTACCTCCTAATGAATCAAAATAGTAAACATCAATATTTTTTTTTAAATAACATATCCAATGAGGATCAGGATTTGTTGAAATGTCGAAATTAACCACAGCACATTATTTTTTGTACATAATTTTCGGTAGTTCGTCAATCATATAAACATTTATGAAATTTTTAATATTTAGTATTTGTACATATTTTTACATCAGTATTAGATTATAGGTATGTATTCGCATTTTTTGTCGGTCTTCCCTTCTTCTTTGCAACTAAACCACTTCCTGATTTACTTTCCATTGCCAAATTGTGTCTCTATGTTGTTCTACTAATTATTTTTTATATTTTCTAATTTGATCAACAGAATTATAAATTGCAGTAGCTCCACCAGATAAAGAGCCAAGTGCACTTAAAACAGCAAATAAAATTGGTATTATTCCTCCACTGTGTAAACCACTCCCTTTTTTTAAATTTAATATTTTTTTCAGTATATGTATTGACAAAGATAATAAGAAACCTTTTCCTTCTTTTAACTTTTTATTTTTTTTCTCAATCTGTTCTTTTGTTAAAAAATTATCTATACACAAATATCTTAAGTGATCAATCGGTGTATCAAAAGTTATATTTTTATCTTCATTTATGTAAGTAATAAAATATATATAATTAATAAGCCATTTCAACTCCACATCCTAATTTTTTTGTAAGCATAGTTGAATAACAGCAGCAGAAGTAATTTTTTCACCAATTAGTGTATTCTTATATAATACAATATCTTGTGCTCCTTTTTGTAGAATTTTATCAGCTTCATGTCTAGATTCTAAATCTTTATGGTCACTAACGCAATATTGTGATATTTACATGCTACATCTAATTTATTTATTCCTGTGTCACCTCTTTCCAACCTTTCATTTAGTTTTGTAAAAGGTCCGCAATAGTTATAGCCTGGCAAATGCATTTTAGGTAAATTTAAATTGTTTAATGCCCAATTTATTATACCTTTTCCATGATGTTCAGAATTCCAAAATTAATGAGGGATTATTTTTAAAACTCTTATAAGATATGGAATTACTTTTGGATTATTAATAACAAAATCAGAAATTTTGTTGTTCTGCGTATTCATTATGCTTACTTTTGCGTTGTAATTGTTGTAATTTCCAACATTTTCGTCACTATGCATAACTAACCATTTATCGATTAGTTCTGTAACATCATTCATTAAAATATGTTTTTTTTTTTTTGGTAAATTGTATTTTTTGTACCTTCTCCAGATCTAGGAGTTCTTGGAGAAATCATTTTATCTGGTGTATTAGGTAATGTATTTAAATATTCTTTTTATATTGTTCATAAATTGGTTTAATTATATTATTATTATACTTCAAGCCAATGCTTGAACTTGGATTATTCCTTTTCTTATTAGGCTTATAATTTTGAAATAAAGCATCAGTTAATAAAACAATTTCTGTGTATTTTTAAGGTCACCACCATTGTAATTACCTTCGAGTTCTTTTTTGCTATTTTTTATTAACAATTTAGAAACTGCTTCTGTTAATTCATATTCTTTATCTCTATCTATATATTTGACAAATAGATCATCATCTATCTCTACTTTTGTTCTACCGATGTAAAAGTCATGTCCTTCTCCTCGTAAACCGTATTTTTCCTTAATGTTATTAATATCCCCAGAAATATATTTTCCGAGTTCAATAGTTGAGTCTTTCAATGGCATTATAAACAAATTTGGAGACCTGTATGGAGCAATTAATTCTCTTTCAAATGATGTTTCTTCAGGAGTGGGTGGATAATCTAGAATTTTTTTGCTGCAACAGGAACTAGTGCTGTTATTAAATTTTCATTTTATTCACTTACTTGTTCTATTTTTTTTTACCAACATAACATAATTTATCAATATTAAAGGCATTTCTTTCTTCTTATTTTTTCATATTCTTTTTCATGATTCTTTTTATGTTTTTTATACCTTTCGATGAGTGATTTCACTCGAGAAACTCCATTTGATTCTTTATTTATATATCAATTTTTTACATGTATAATATTTTTTTGCTTGTAGATGAGTTATAAGAGTATTGAGAGTTTTGAGAGACAAACTTTTCCTCCAACTGATCAAACAAGGAGGAATTTAAATTTAACAATAATAGAACTGAATTTGAAATTTTTATAGGTGATGGCTTTTCTTTTCCAAATTATGCTTGTGTTTTTTAAACAATATATATTACTAAAAAGAGGCAAAGGCGGAAATGAGGCAAAATATGGTGAATCAGATACTATTGATGTTTGTTATAATTTTTTTCCTTTGCAGTTTTCTAAAGTAGAAATCTCAAAACATGGACGTATTATTGAAACTGTTGATAATCCTGGAATAACATAAACAATGATGAATATTTTGTGAAGACCACCAAGTGAAAAAAAATATTTATTAATTACTGGTGTTTATAATAAATTACGGAAAAGAAATGTATAGTGATAAAACAAATTAAATAATATTTCCATTGAGGTATCGGTTTGGTTTTATTAGAGATAACAATGAAATTTATTGGAAAAGTGGTTATAGAATTACTTTTAATTCGTAGTACATCTGATGACAATTGTTGATTTGTTTGTCAACCTAAGAGAGCAGATGGTTCACTAGGTGATTATGCTGACCCCAGTAGGATTGTTATTCAAAAATTAAACATTATGTCACCTATTGTTGAATACGAATTTTACACAGCCCTTGTAATTAAAGAAAAAATATACAAAAACCCTACAATTCCTACCAGTTTTGATTATTGCCAATATTTAGAAAAAGAAGTTCCTGCTGGTTCAATAGTTTTAACTTTGATATAAAAGATCAATTTAATCATTTACAATTTAATATATCCGATTTTGTAATTGTAGGTTTTCAAAATAATAGAAAAAATTATTGTTATGATCAGTATGTACACACAGCTATTTTTTATCAATGTAATGTAAGAAATATTAATGTTAAGAATGGAAGAAATGAAATTTTTCCAAAAGAAAATTTGAATCTAAATATTGAAAACAGTCTTTGTGATAAAATATTTCTTGCTTATAGTGATTTTAGAAATTCAAAAACAAAACTGGATACTGTAAATATAAATAATGAACTTTATAATAAGCCAACTCTAGACTTTTATTGAGGTGAGAATTATTATTCATTTTGGAGTCGAAGGTCGTTATAAGTTATTGATTGTTTATAGAGAAAAACTACTCTACTTAAAGAGAAAACAAACATTAAAAGTTGTGTTGATTTTAATCAAGCTGCTGAAGCAAAAACCATGTGTAATGTTGTTTCAATTAGTAAAATAAATCTAATTAATGATTATTTGAAAAATGAATTACTGAATATATGTAAATTTATATATTAATAAATGGATGAATCATCAAAACGATTCAATATTTTAATACGATTTATTAGACTTATAGCAAGGTGGTTACTTTCAAAAGTTTTACGGATTTTTAGAAATATAGATGAATTATTGGATCAAATAAAAAATAACTTTCATAATTCTAAATAAGTTTTTTCTATATCTTAAAAAATTTTCTTTATAAATAACAATGAAAATGCTTGTGATATCATGCAGTATGACTAGCTTTTTTATAAGACGCTGATGTTTGAAATACACCTTCCTATAAATTAGATAATGCGTTTTAAGATGGAGAATTGGTTTCCAAATTTAATTGAAATATACAAAGCTTACAATTATTACCCTTAGAAAAGTTGATTATACATACATACTTCGAGAAATAGGTGAATATTTTGAGCAGGTAGAAGAAATTTAAAAAAAATAGTAGAACTTCGAATATAATCTATAATGAATAAAACTTAATATTTCATTGGATTTTGGTATAAAATTGCTATATTTTTGTTTAACTTTGTTTGATGTATTTTTCTATTAACAAGATACTAAGATAACCTTGCATGATTGTGATTTCTATAAAACATGAAAAAGTTGCTTAAAATCGAGAAATTGGCATTGTTTTTGCTTAAATTTGCTCCTTTTTAAATTAACACAAATCCTGCATTACCATTTCTTGAAAAATTAAAAAATTTGCTTGATTTTGGGTAAAATTGCTTGATTTTTTGAATAAAATTGCTGATCAGAAATTGATGATTCTAGAGATTGATAAAATGCATGATTTTTGTGTTAAATTGCTTGATATTGGGCTTAAATTGCGTTATTTTCGAGGAAAATTACTTGATTTTAACCTTAAATTCTTTGGTTTTAGCTTTAATTTGCTTGATTTTAATAGTTTTTTCTTCGAATTTCAGATTTTGAGTTTTTAATTTTTTCTTGTACTTTTGTTAAAAATGTCAGGAAATAGTAATGTTAGTTTTTTTTCCTTAACTTTTAAAGGAAATTGGCGGTTTAAAGTGAGGTGAGCCAGAATTGGTGTTTAACATCTACTATTAATCCACCATAATATATTTAGAATCGCCACGCATCTTTGCGTGGCGATTCTAAATGGTAAATGGTAAATCCGTAAAAAAAATGGTTGTGCAACATCCATGGAATACCTCTAATTCCAAAATCTGACTAAAGGTAAGTTTGCTTTCTGTTGCCACCTACGCTGTTTGGGCGACTTTGTTTATTAAAGTTGCGATTTTTACTAATTTATTGTAAAGTACTGCGAGTGCAAGAGTAAGAAATAATATCGTTGACGGCTTATGTGATTGAAGTGCTCCTGAGGCAAGACTGAGAATACGTGTAGTTGTAACTGCACAGAAATGCATTATTGAGTTGCTCATAGGTCAGTGTGGGTAATTCTGTGTGTTGACTTCACCCTTCGTTATTAATACTGTTGCTAAGCATGTAAAAATAAAAGCCTTCATTTACTCTTAATTATTGAACATCAAAATAAGTGTGCTGCATCCAATAAATTGGTACTACTGTATGTAAAGTTGACAAAACCAGACTTTGTGCATCGCAAATATGAGTTGCGTGTATGAACATCATTTTTCCCGTTGTTAACATGCACCCAGACAGGATGTGGATTTCAATGCTACCAACCAACGCAGTCGGAATTTCTTTGCTTAGACGTACATCAATTCATCGCAATTTAATGGTTCTGGACGCATTTGTAATAACACAACTAGTTTGGGGGCTGTCAGCAATTTGTTTTGCAATAAGGTGGTGAATAACTAACCATGATGTTACATTGTTTAATGACAATTAAGGAATAATCCTTTAAATATGTTATAATTAAACATCATGTTAAGCCATTTCCGGAGATTGGTGGGTTGGCATGGCTGCTGAAGTGGCATGTGATACAGCAGTGCCACCATCTCCTTGTAGTGACGTTGGGGATACATATGCTGGTAGTACACGCCTGCCTGGATGTGGTAGATCTGTTCACCTGTGACAATTATGTAAATTTACAGCACTAGGAGCACCATGCTGCTCGCTTTGGTTTCCATGATGCTATGTCTTTACCTGTAACATAATAGACTGATTTTAATTCCTTATATTGGCGAGCTTTATATTTTGGTTGTTTATGGTTTAGATTTTGTTTTCCCCCTGTCTTCACATTATGGTGGAGATTGTTGAGGGCCGCAGAATGTCATGTATCCTATATGGTCCATGGTATTTGAAGTTGAGAGCCTTTTTCCTGGCTCTATTCTTTACCAAAATCTACTGACCTATTTTTAGGGTATTGGTTCTAAATTTCGCATCAAATATTGGTTTGTGTTTATTTTGTGATGTGATTAGGTTGATTTTTGCTTGTTCACGATTTCTGTTTAGTTGCACACGGCATTTGTCACCACTTTTGCAGTATTCTTGCACAATGACATGGGAGGGTTGAACAGCCTCTTCCCCATGGAGGAGGTAGAACTAGCTATATTGTGTGCTGTGGTTCATGGTGGAGTTATAATTAAAATTATATATGAGATATATTTGTCCAATGTGCTGGGTCTTCATTAGCGCATGCAGTTAGCTGTTGGGATAAAATTTTGCTGAACTGTTCTGTTAGCCCATTACAGGTGGGATTGTACGCAGTCATTTGTAATTTTTTTTTTATTTGCAGCTTCTTTAGTAATTCTGTCATTAACTCATTATTGAATGACATTCCCCTGTCTGCCATGTATAGTTTTCGGCTATCCAAATTGCAATATTACATTTTTAACAAAATTCGCGCATGTCTGTATGTCAGTGGCTTTAACTGGCTGAGCCACGGCATATCTACTAAAAAATTCGGCCATTGCTAAGATTTATTTGTTACCTTAAGTGGACATTTGCAATGGTCCTTTCGCATCCAAGCCCCATGAATGAAGTAGGACGGGATTGGTGTAATTTGGCAGACTGGCTTTTGATTCGAAGTTTTTTTTTTTTTTTGGCAAACGTATTTATTGATTGTTTCCCAGAAATATGCATTTTTTTATTTTTTGAAGTGTTTTGTATAGACCGAAGTGACTGCTGCTGAGGGGGGCATCGTGGTGTGCGGTAATAATTTCATTGGCATAGTATTTAGGTACAAGTGTTAGTTTATTTTCGCCAGTGGGATTGTGTCTCTACTTTCATGTAAACTTCATCATTGCCTGCTATGGCATAACGTCAAGCTAGTCTCCAATACTTTGGTTCGGCCTTGTCGGGGTCTGTTAGTGCAAGCTTAAGTTGTTATCTATGGGGATTGTTTGTGTATTTGTCTAAAATTGGTGAGGTGTTGTTGATAATTTGTGCTATAAGTAAATGGAAGTTATCTTCAGATTTTATGTACTCTTCTTCATGGTGATAAGCAGCAAAATATAATGGTGTGTTATTTGTGGTTGTATTGTGATTTTGCAATTGAGGAGTGGGTCCACACAAATTACTTTGATTTTCTTATTGTAATTTTCCATGGAAATTTCAATGTTCACCTGATAAAGGTTGCTGATTATTTTACCTATTGCCTGTAATGACAAGTACTCCTTATTACCGATCATCTTTGCTAAACGTGCTTTATGAGTGGAGTTGATTTTTCATAAAAATTTTTATTTCTGCCATGTTTTAGGTGATGTATTTTGTAATGGTTTTCTTAATTCCCTCGTGTTTTTGTGCATTCTGGAACAGGCTTTCCGTGAGTGCCTCATAAAAGGAAGTACAGTGTAACATTATCTTTTTGATTTCATAAGTGTTGTTTATTTGGATTGTTGTGGTTTCTGCCTTTCCCATAGTAGGTAACCTACTGATTGCATCAGCGAGTATATTTAATTTGCCTTTTGTGATTTTTGGTTGAAATTCATATTCCGTGAGTGCAATAGTTATATTTTGGATGCGTATATTGTGTTCAGCCATAGTTTTGAGGCAGTGTAAGCTTGTGTGCTCTGCCTCGATGGTGATTTTTTTTCGTATAAGTATTGTCAGAAATACGTAACGAAATACTTAACTGTGGCTAATCCTATCTGTTGCTGACTAACTTGTCTCCTTCAGCAATAGTATTTTCTATGCAAATGCTATAATCGCTCATTCTTTGGTGCCGGGAATTTCTTGCATAAGGACCCCACCTATCGCTGTTTGCAATGCATCACAGGATAAAATAGTGTGTCTACTTTCTTTAAATTTTACTAGTATTGGTGAGTTACGAATAGCTGCCTCGAGTTCGTCAAACATTGCCTGTTCCCTATTTGTTCATTTGAATGGTACATTATCTTTTGTTAGTTCAATGAGGGGTTCCGCCTTGCGGGCATAGTTCTGTATGTACTTCCATAGGTATGATGTTAGACCTAGGAAAGTTCACATTTGTTTCATGTTCTTTGGTGGAATCTGTTCTCAACTATTTCAATTTCTTTTGGGTCTGTTATGATTTGTTTTGGTGTTATGTAATAACTGAGAATTTTTATTTCATCTTGTGCGAAAGAGCACATTTTAGCATTGATTTTAACATTAAATTTGCATCAACTATCCAAAACCTTTTGTATACTTACCAGATGTTCTTCGAATGAATTTCCAATTATAAAAATGTCGTCGTCGATGTAAGCTATTGCGGTTTTCCATCGTAATGAACCAAGCATAGTGTCTACAAAATTTTGAAAAAATAATTTGGGGAGGTTACAAGCCCCATGGGCATACGGGCATATTTAAAAAGTCCAACCCTGTAGACAGAAAAGGCAAGTTTCTAGCGATCTCCTTTTATGACTGGTATCGCATAAAATCTGCTGAACATACAATGGAGCTGATGTTTCTGGAACTTTTTAAGATGTTAATTATGTCTTCAATGTGTGGAATCAGATACTGGACTTTTTTGAGTTATTGGTTGAGTAATCTAAAGTCTGACAGAAATCTGGTCCTACCTTGATGTTTTTTATCACCAAACTTGGCACAGCATATGGGGTTACTGATGGCGTAACTATGCCTGCTTCCACAATTTGTTGTATTTGGCTGAGTACTTCCTCTCTTAGTTTAGGGTTGATTCTGTAAGTTTTGGCATGTATTTGTTTATCTGTTGTCAGCTCTAGTTTAATTTCATTATTCTTTTTTTAGTTCATTCTGTTGTAGTGATCGTGAACCTATCCTGATAAGTGTATAATAATTCTTGTATAGCTGCCTTTTCTTGGTGGGATAATTTATTATTTATGGTTCCTAGTTTAACATTAGGAATTCCCCTTTCAATGCTTTCGATTTTGTTGATACAATATTCCATTGTGTGGCTTGTATGATTCTCTATGGTGGTAGTGTTTAGAGGAACTTCAAGTAATTTGTTGTTATCAGAGGCATATACGAACATAATGTTTTTGTTGAGGATCAGAACAATGTTCGTTATCAAGTTTCAGATTATCAATTAAGAGAAAGTCTTGTTTAAATGTGTGTTCTAATATGCTCACATCTATGGTTGTTTTAAATTGAGGAGGTTCGATTTCATGAGTAGCTCCTACTAGTGAAAATATTTCAGTTACTGTCATGTGTTGTTAATTGGTAATGAGTGTCATGGCTAAACATGACCTGGAGCATCCTGTATCTATAAGTGCATTATTCTCTACTGCAGATGCAAACAAGGATGTGTGGTGTTGATGTTTGTATAAACTGTTGGTGACACTTGTTCTTGCGCACTGTGGTTCTGTGTTTGTATCGACTGTTTGCAGAACTCGTCATGGTTCAGGTTGCAGGCTTGCCTTTTATCATTGCCACTTTGTTCTGTGTTGATTTTTACTATGTGGGCTGTTTGCCTGCTCATATTGTTTCTGTGCACTGTAATTATACTCATACTTAACCAATCACAAACTTGTGTTTAAACCTGCAGAAATCTTTACCAATGTCCATGCAAAATTCTGTTGTTTGGTTTGGGAACAATCGACAGTCTGCAGTGTGATGTACTGTGTACAAGCGAAGCGCACACATCATCACTGTTTGGCTGCATGTCCTGATGAAGGCCATGTGGTCTTTGTTGCTAGAGTGGTTTTGCTGACTTTTGCATTCCTGAGTCACATCGTGCACCTCTTTCGCATCTTATTATGTTTAATTTCCTGATGGACCTTACATACTGATCTGGCATTGTCGTCTGGTTTCGCTGACCTGTTTTTCTGTGCCCGAAATTCGATACTTGGTACGTCCCATTTTATGTGATGTTTGGTTCTTTTATACTTGATGGTATGTTTTTATTTAGATGGTGTGTATACATATTTTTCACTTTCGAGTTAAATTTCGCGATTTCTGCATACGATTGCTGTGGTACCCTTTTACTAAATAGAACTTGGCACATGTCGATTTTCCTGCTTTGCACGAGGGTGGCGCATCTATCATTTTCATTTTTCCTTCAGTTGTCCTACCTTCTGAAGTAATTTCTGCAGGAACTTAGATTTCTTTCCTCTCTGTATGCCAGTCTGTTCTGTACCCTTAAAGGACATGCCTGATTGTGGTTTTGTGTGTTTATAAGGGCCTTGGTTCGCTGGGTTTCTGTAGTGTTCCCTACTCTTTTCCCTTTTACATGTGGTGAACTGGTCTAACGTGACCTGAATAGGTGTAATTCTTTGGGTAGGGTTTCTGTGTTTGTGTTTGAATGTGTGTTGTTTTGTTTTACTCTCAGTTCCTGGTGAATTTGTAGTATTTTTGTTGGAGTTTGTGATTTTGTGTATTTCCTGTTTTAACACAGAGTAATCTCCTCTTGGATTTTGGCATGTTCTGAATTTAATGAATTATTTTCAATTAGTTATTGGTATATGTGTATACACAGCTCAATGTTTTTCATGTTACGTAACATTTTATCCAGTGTGGCATTGTGTAGAAGTATGAGTTTGTCTGCAACTGTTGGTGAGAGAGTTACAAATAATTTTAATGAATTCCGGCTCTGGCAACTGTTGTTCGCATTTGTTTTTTATAGAAGATTAGCTCTTCTATATGAGTATGACAACTTTAGTTGTTTCTTTGTGTGTTGGAGGTGTCTGTAGTTTTTTGTGTGAATATGTGTAAATATTTGTAATAATTTGTTTTAAATTTGTTGCCATGAAATTTATTCTGCATTGGCACAATATACATTCTCATAGGCCCTTTTGGCTGTACCTTGTAGGTAAAATTTTAGGCGCCTAGGTTTTTCAATTTCATTCCATCCATTTATTTTGCTGGCAGTGGTGTAAGTGTCCAAAAATCCCTCCACATTTTTATTACTTTCCCTTGTGAATGTGGGGATTTATTCTGGTAGTTTTACAATTATCTGTACTGGCTTTGTTGTGTCTGATGGTTTTTGAGTGTGATCTGTATTGTCCTCTACATTAACATAATGGTGTTCTGTGGAGTCAGTATTTGTGTTTGGTATGGAATTTAAAAATGGTTCTGTTGCCTGGAGGGTGTGGTCTAAGGTATCCACTTGTGCTTGCCTCATACTTGTTTCGATCTTATGGATCAGAAAATGAGTAGTCGAGTGCATTTTTTTGAGTGGGTAAAGTGTGTGGGAGTTCTGCTAAACGAAATAGGTCTGTTGTTCAACTTGTTTATCTAATGCATGCTTAGCATCGCTCAAATCCAGTGTGACTGTTTTGACCAATTTTCTTATTGATTTTGTGGCAGATTTCCCTTGCTTACACATATCTGTGTACTGTGTGTTCACATGTTTAGGTAAAATAATGTAGTGTGGACTTATGAACTAACATGCACACACTCTACAAGGCATTTAGATTTATTCTCCACATGGTGCACACACTCTACACTGGAGAATTGAATTTTTCAAAGCAATGCTGATCCGAAGAGTGGTTCCATTTTAAGGCATGTATTAAATTTTACAAGCAAGAAGCTCACACACACACACGTTACTTCTGCCAAATAACAGGTGTCACTGTCCGGTCGCATTTTGCTTGTGCCGCAAGGTTGCTTCCAGCACCTACTTAGTGACCACAGTATGCTGTCCCTGAATTGATTGTACAATTCTAGGCTTCCCATTCTTTTGAATGAACTGTTGGAACATCAATTTTAAGCTCGTTTTCTGATATCTTTATAGTTGCTTCTATACTTTGTATTGCAATTTTAACTTTAGCATTCAGTTAAAATTTAGTAAGTGGTGAAGACTTTATTTTAATTTTCCACACTTCACTTCTCAAGAGGGTGGAAGTGTGAGGTGCCTCCACCAGTTGCTGTAATCCTGCTCTAGCTAAGAGTTCATGCATTCATATGTAAGGGGTTGACATAGTCTATTAAAGCAAATACCTTTATAAAAAAAAGGACTATGTTTTATTGACATATACTATAATAAAGTCATTCAAATCTCAGTTCATTACATTAATGCTTTGTCTAGATACAAGAACTCAATTTAACTCAGATACTTGAAGTTAATATAATAAAAGGATATAAAGATTTATTTGGGAAAATTCCCAATATCTCTTCACTTGCCTTCGCCTCATGATACTTGAAAATGCCATAACAGGAAGGTTATTTATCCACTATGGTTGTTTTGGTCTCGCTCAGGCTTGTCATGGCAGCTGCATTCACGGCATCGAACTCTGGTCTGCTGGACTGGTGGTCCTCACAGTAACTTTGACACAGGTGGCCCTCTGGAGTCGGCAGTAACAAATATGGCCACGAGCCTCCAGTGCTCACGACAATTATACTTCACCACACGACTTTGTTTAGGATACCATTCCCCAGCTGTTTCCACAACTAACGTCTCCTTTGCCGACTTCCTACTCACTGCATGCTCAGCCTGGCAACTTGTGGTCATGTGACAATCACAGCAGTTTGCACACCTTATGTTGCACTGTCACTCCACTGCACTATGGCGATCACTTGTAGAGTGTGGATACATGCTGTGTTGTATAGTAGCGGTTGGCCTGACAAATGGGCTAGGGTGGTGACGAGCACATGCCATACACCCACACAATATGGAACAACCACAACCTGTACGGGCAGTCATTAACCAAGTGAAGAAAATTCTGACATTCGCAGGCGAAAATCACGATAATGTAGTGGAATTTTTAGGACAATTTCGGGAACCTTGTGAGGTAAATGGTTGGACAGAAAATGAAAAATGCAACACATAAAATTCTATTTGAAAGGCACAGCAAAACGAGAACATGAATTCCACACATGAGCAAAAGACAGTTCATATATGATGTGACAACAGACAACTTTAGGTACTACTGTAACAGTGTAAGTTAATAGCACTAATAACACTTATACTCGTGCAGAAATAAACTAATGATAAGAAGAAATCAATTATGCATCAGAGCCATAGTGGCATTTTAAGCACATCACGGACTATGTATCGTGCAACCACGTCATTTCCAGTTTTAATACAGACTTGCTAGTGATACCGACAGAGAGCATGCTAGAGTGGCATCAGTGGTACTAATTGAACAAACATTACTTTAGGCCTGTGGTATAAATATAATTGTATAAGCCAGGTAGATAATTATATTAAGCATGTATTTATTATTTATAAAAGACAGCTAATTTTAACTATATTATGATAGGATAGACAAAGAAACACTACCGATATAAAACATTGTATCAGGTTAAACAGACTACACAAGAGTAAAATATTCTTGCTGAATGTATATGTTGGTAGAAAAGTTATCTACACAAATTCAAAAAGACTTAAAGCAATATGCCTTATATCAGGGTTAATAATAAGTGTAGAAATTAGGGTTAGGCAATGTCGAATTTCATGTAACAAAAATATCAAAAAACTGGCTAGGTAGCACATCACATCACAATGCGAGTAAGATAGTTTCATTGGAAATCGCACTGAAAATTAAGTAGCACCATTGGGGAGTGTCAAACCTCAGCGCTCATAATTCTATCCTACTCCATTCCAGTGATCTGCATCTAAAGGGGGATAAAAGTTATCATAGAGATTAAATGTGGAGTCCAACACAAACCATCACCGGTACAACACAAAAAATTTGTGAAATTTATTATATTGTTGCAAAGTTACATGATTAACACCTTATTGGAGTGATTGTAATAATTGCGACATAGAATAGTTAACACAAAGAAAACCTGAAGGTTTCACAGATTTTATAAATTCACATGTTGTAATGATTCTAGTAGTTCCAAGTTCCTGAATAATTGTCTACATTTCGTTATCGCAGTACTGTGAATAGCCAGAAAATAAATACCAGTGTATAACTTTGTGTTACATAATTTTAATAAACAATACAAACATAAAATTTGTTAAATGGTAACTAACCATACTTGGGCAAATGGGATTTAAGAGTAAGCAAGGTAGCTCCATTTAAACATATATCATAGCAATTATAAAAGCCTAGCATAATATAGTATTGTTTGTAAAAACCAGAGCCATTCTTAAATAATGACTAGTACAACATAAGACACTGTGACACATCTAGTGGCCAAACAGGATAGCCTGGCCTATTTTGAATCCATGAGAGATCAAACTAATTAGTACTATAAGGACACTTAAAAGGACACTATAGTAACCATACCACTGCACCCTAACTCGTGTCTACCGCAGCCAAAATCAACCAGACAAATAAAGTATCACAAAAAAGTCACTATAAATTTGATGACAAATCAATAAAAATCATACAATAGAAGAGAATCCTATATCATGCATGAATTTCCCATTTTTCATTTATTTTAAACACTTATGTGTCATAAAAAATTGTTTCTCATTTATTATTTTTAAATATTTTTATCAATTATTTTTCTATAATGATCTGGTAATGTAATTTTATACTTGCCATCTAGAATACTTTTTTTTTTGACAAAATTAGTTTCATAAATTCGAAATTCTATAGCAGCATCATTTTTTTCCCCGAGATCTTGTAGTTAAGTGTATTCATATGAATTGTATACCTTGCTGAGTATTGATTCCATTTTTATTTATTAACAAAGAAATTTATTTAGAAATTTATTGACAGGAAGAGAAAAAATGTCGAAATTTTATATCACCAAAAATGTAATTTTTAGCATAAATTACCCTACTCGGAAATTTTTGAAAAATGGTCAAGTTTACTTGATGCCGACTTAAATTTGCTTGATTTTGGCTTAAATTTACATGTTTTTGTGAATCAAGTTGAAAAGAGAAGTGAGGTTCCAAGAATAAATTACAATGTTGCCTTAAAACAAGAAATTATTTATAATTTGCTTGAATTTTGCTCACTTTATTGAGGTGAGCCAGGATTGCCAATAGCATTATACTGATTTAATTAATTATATTTACACCACGATATGGTAATGTTAAATTTATCTGGAATACAAAATGAGAAATAACATGCCACAAATAAATTTGATACGAATAAAATCGAAACTAGGAGAAACAATCACATTTTAGGTTTAACAAAATTATATTTATTCGATAAAACAAATCAACTATACATTAAAAAATTGTAAAAGTTTTAAAAGATTAGACAACCTAATTATATGTCTTAAACATAAAAGTATGCACATACTGTTCAGGGTGATATTTTCTATTAATTTGAAAACCCATAATTAAAAAATCAGGCATGTCAAATTGTAAATTATTAAATTGATATTTTATATCAAATTTAGAAACAGTTGATCAAACAGTTACCTCTTTTTCTAAAAATTACATATAATCAAAACTAATACGCAATTTAGAATTCCTATGTTTTTCTTTAACTGCAAGCTGTATTAGATTCATATCAAAAATAGGCCACATAATTTCTAACTTTTGAATAACAATTTTACCAGGATCAACATAATCTCTATCAACTGTACCATCTGGTTTCTTAGTTTCATAAACAAATAAACAATTATCAGATGAATTAAGAAAAAATAATAGTTTTATAATCACCTTTCGTGTTTATTTCATTGTTATCCCGAAAAAAACCATACAGATGTCGCAGTGGATAGATTACTTCTTTGTTTTATCAGTATGAAAATATTTTACATGATATTTTATTAATACCAGTAAATTCTAAATAATTTTGTTCACTTAGTGATCTTAATAAATTATTCATCATTGCTGATGTTATTCCTGAGTTATCAACAGCATCAAAAATATTCCCTTGTTTTGAAATTTCTACTCAAAAAAATTTAAAAGGTAAAAAGTTATAACAAACATCAATATTGTCTAATTTTGCATATTTTGCCTCATCTCTAACTTTATCTCTCTTTAGTAGCCTATATTCTTCTAAAACATAATCTTAATTTGGAAAAGAAAATCCATCACCTATAAGAATATCTAATGCAATTATATTTTTGTAAACTTTTAAATTTCCTCTAGTTTAATCTGTTGGAGAAAAATTTTGCCTTTCAAAACTATCAATAATTTTATAACTCATTTATAAGGAAAAAAATATATATATATATAAATGAAAGATTCATCAAAAGAAGATTCTCGAGTTAAATAACTCATTGAAAAATACAGAGATTATAAAAAGAATCATGAACCAGAATATGAAAAAATGGGAAGAAAGAACTACCTTTAATTGACGAATTACGAAACATTGGTAAACAAGTAGAACAAGTTAGTGAAGAAAATAAAAATTTCATAATGACGCCAGTTCCAGTGGCAGGAAAAAATTTAGATTATCCACCAACACCGGAACAAACATAATTTGAAAGGTAATTATTTTCAGAACATAAATCTCCTAATTCGGGAGAACAAATGGGAACCATCCCATTGAAAGATTCTAATATAAAACTCGGAAAAAAAATTTCTAAAAATATAGATGTTATTGATGCAGTGTATGGTTTACGATGAGATAGACATAATTTTTGATTTGGAAAAAAAAGTAATGATAGATGAAGATAAACTATTTTTTTTTGGTAATAAAAAATATAAATGAACAGAAGGACTTTCTAATTTGTTAACAAAAATACTCAATCAGAACTTTAAAATAAATTCACCGATTATGACTATCAAAATTACACAGGCATTGTTATAGCAAACGATGTTGCATACCTACAATATAATCATGATAAGAAAGTAAACTCGAATAGTTGGAAGTACATAAATATAATTAAACCAATTTATGATAATGATATAAAACAATCACAATTAAGATCAGTGTCAAACGCACCTGGAGAAAGATTTTTCCAAGAACTCCTAGATCTAGAGAAGGCATAAAAAAAATACAACAGTTTACAAAAAAAATACATTTGGATGGGCGATTTTAGAAAATTGATAGATAGATTGTTAGTAATACAATGTGAAGAAATTGTTGTAAATAATAATCATTACAATGAAAAAGTAAATATGTTGAAAAATAAGTTTTCTGAATTCGTTATTAATAATCGAAAAGGAATTCCATATCTTATAAGAATTTTTAATATAATTCCACATTCATTCTGGGATTCAGAATATCATGGCCGAGGAGTAATAAATTAGTCTTTAAATATCTTAAATTTGCCTGAAATGCATTTACCAGGTTATTATTACTGTGGACAATTTACAAAATTAAACAAAAGATTGGATAAAGGAGACAATGGAATAAATAAATTAGATGAAGCGTGTAGACATTATGATATTGCTTATAGAGATCATAAATATTTAGACATGGAGCTGACAAAATTTTACAAAAAGAAGCAAAAGAAATTATGTCAGATAAACATAATCCAATTGGTGGAAAAATTGCTTCTGTAGCTGTTGCATCAACTATGTTACAAAAAGAAAATTAGGTTGTGGTATTAAAATGAATTAAATTATTTATATATTTTTCTTTATAAATGAAGATAACAAATATAACTTTCTAAATATCCACTGATCAATTAAGAGATTTGGGTTTAAATTTATTTTTTAACAAAATATCTACTTGCGAGAAAAAATAACAAATTGAAAGATGGTAGAGGTTTAAAATTAACTTTGCCAATATCAACTATCAAAAAGGTAGCCAAAGAAAAATCTGGAAATGGTTTACATCATGGTGGTTTTCTACCAATTTTAATTACAATTTTAGGTGCACTTGGAGCTTTAGCTAGAAGATATACTGCAATTTATAATTCGATTGAACAAAAAAAAAAAGAATTAGAAATGGAAAGTAAATCAGGAAATTGTTTAGTTGCAAAAAAGGAGGCCAATGATATTTTGAATATATAACTATTATATAATTTTGGTATTAAAAAATATATAAAAATATTAAATATAAAGCATTTTAGAAATGTCTGTATAATTGATGAGTTTCCAAATAGAATGCATAGAAATGAATGTGCTGTGGTTAATTCTGACAACTCATCAAATCCAGGCAGTCACTGGATGTGTTATTTTTAAGTAAATAATTATGTTTACTACTTTGATTCATTTGGGGGCAATATTCCTAGTAAGTAAATTAATTACTTCAAAAAGAGAAATGTTTATTACTATGATAATCGAATTCAGAATTTTAATTTGGTTATATGTAGACATATATGTTTAATTGTATTTTTTTTTTTTAGAGAAATTAGTTGTCATGATATATATTTTTTTTTTTTACAAAATGATGGATATATTTGGAAAACCATTAATATTTTATTTAAAAAAATCTGATACTAATGCTAATGCTTTAACAAAAAGATTTACATTCAAAATACAAAACTATTGCTTAGAAAAAATATGTTGATTCGAAATACAAAACTATTGTTTCTGCTTTAAAAACAGACATAGTGTCAAGATACAATACTATTGATTCTGCTTTACAAGATCAAGTAAGTAATGATTTTGTTTGTACAAAAGATTATGTGTCTCTTCGAAACCATAGAATTAATAATATGGCTGATCCTATAGATGCAAAAGATGCAGTCAGTAAAAGATTATTTTATAAAGGAATAGCTGACTAATTGTTAAAATTTAAATCAATCAGTTAAAATAATTGTGATGCACTTGTTAAATAGAAAAATGAAAAAAGGAAAAAGGTTTCTGATAAAGAATTAGATTTAAAATTACAAAGTTTAAACCAATCAGTTTTGAATTATTGTGATTCACTTATTAACTCGAAAGTTGGAAAATGTAAGGAAGAAAAATCTCATATATTTTATTTACCTGCAAAGTGGAATAAATAAACTAATATTTTCACATAGCTAAGCTCATTTTCTTTTCTTTTTTGATGGATTGTACTGTTCATAAAATCTCACTATTCAAGCACAAGAAGAAAAATTAAAAATGAACAACTTGCTTTAGAAAAAAATGAACTTGCTTTAGAATTTCAGAAAAAATTAATTACAAAATAAAAGGGAGAATCGAAACTACGAGAGAAAAATAAAAAACTAGAACAATTTAATATGAATATGAAGAATTTTATAGCCAGTGTCAAGCAGAAAGCACAACATTTTTATATATAGAATGCAACATATAAACAATATCCTTTAATTGATAATTTTAAAGTTGGTAAAACAGAGGATTTAAACTCTAGAAATTATATTTTAATTCTTCACATAATGAACAAGATATATTATATATTTGTTTTTATAAAAACGTTTATTATGTAAACAAAACAGACAAGTTAATTCATAAACTATAAGATTATTTTTGTGTTAAAAAGAATAAAGATATATATTTTTTAGCAGTATACTACTTTACATAAAATTGTAAACTTAACAATAGAAAATATAAATGAATCTTTTCATTACATCAATCATTTAAATAAAAATGAATTAGCTGAAATATATTCTTTGAAACCAATTACTCCAGAAGAAGTGTTTTTAAGTAATAATGATTAAATATTATGTATGCTGCAGCCAAAAATATTTAGAGTATTAGATTACTTCATTGTCGAAAACAAATTAAAAATATCATGTAAAGATTTAATAAGCAGATTAGAATTAGGTCACATAAACAGAGAATAATTTTGTAATGAAACAAAGCAATTATTAAATTGGAAGGGTAATATAAAACCAGTTACTCACAGAAATACAAAAATTATAATTATGTATAATTTATCAAATAAATTAAATTTATACATTTTGATACCCATATGGCAATGCATCTATTTTATTTTCTAATATAATCCTTTTTGTTGTCATGAGGACTTAATGCTATTTTATTAAACTCGACTGTACATATTTTATGCTATTCACTCCTTATTAAATTCGTTTCTCTATATTGTATTTTTTCATCAAATAAACACTTATTATAATCGTCAAATGTAGTTCTCATACTCACTACAAATTTTTTACACCTATTGATCTTTTATTTTCTTATAATTAACTCTGTATGCATACACTTTAGCTCTTAAACCAAAATATTCTTTAAATTTTTTTTAATATTACTTTCATCTTTCATTTTACCCAACACTTTCTTATTTATTTGAGGCATTGATGGTAGGCTGGTGGAGCAAATCGGTATACTTTTAAGGTTTGGAGTTGGGGTAGGAAATGTACCATTGGTTCTCATCAAACCTTCTGCTGACAGATTTTGGGCACCAGGTATTCCAGGGGCAATACCAACTAGTTGCAGTAGAACAGATACCTCTTCTCCGATCATGTTCCAACAGCCAATGGATGGTGTCCTCCTGGTTCTCTGTCCACCATAATAACAGAAAATACGTACCTGTACTATGCTTTCTATGCAGTGAGGTCTCAGGGCGACTCACACGCCCATATTTAGTTACACGAAGATAAAAACACTCTGAAATACATTGGAAACACATGCATAATACACCCAATAAAAGGATGGGAAAGGTTCCCCTATAGCCAGTAGGCAAACTGAATGAAGACACAGACACTTCGTGTTAATTCACTGAGTTTTATTTAACCGTTCCTCTAGGGAAAAACTTACAAATCACTTTCCAGACTTTACCTGCTGGAAGGGTTACCCTGAGAAAAAGGCATGCGGCCACTAAGATTTACTGTGCAAAGTTACTCCTTCTCAGGCAATGTTATTCCATGGAAAGGGAGCAGTGGCTAAAACACATGAGGTTCTGGTAATTTAACATCTATTGCAGTTAATGGTTGGTTACAAAATGTTGATGTGCCGCCCAGGTGTGCGAAATGCGACCCCGTCACTCCGCAAGTCAGACTTCTCAAGACACCCTGGTATGACAAACTCTCTTGCAGTGGCACGCTGGCCAGTTTGGAAGAGCCATCAGGCCATGCAATCTACTTTCTTACACTCACAATTCCTGCAGAAAAGGAACACACATTTCTTTAAAACAAACAACTCTTCCAGATTTAATTGCAGAAATTACAGAAAGCCTTTACTAAGCATAAGACACTGTGTGAAATGAAATGTGGGTGATACATGTGAATAATGGAAAAAACATAAAAATGATATTGCATACACTGAGGCCCATAGCCACTTAAATTATGCTAGGGCTCTCTGCAGACTCGTTGCGTGGACGTCCGTCCTTGAGCATCTTGTAATTACTTGATAATTAACACATACCTGGTTTCACAGGTTCTCTTTTCAGAACACGTGCATATGGGTGGCACGTGTCTGCACTGCACTTGCACTACACAGCTCTCCACCTTGGGCCTTCTGCACAAGTGCTCTGGTGACCACTGTTATCCATACTCATATAATGGCAATTCCTGTGCAACTGATGCGGGACACTTCCTAACTGGTGTACATCAGTGCCTGGTAGAGTGTTGCTCCCTGCAGTGGCCACCAGCGACGGCGGGCAAACGGGCTTGGGGAAGCAACGGACATCAGCATGTTATAGATATTGTACTTTGGATAATCACTTGTATTAAATTTTTCTAACATTGTCTTCATGTCTTTGTAAAAATCTTCGGTTTTTATGTTATAAAATCGAATCAGTATCTTGATAGCGTAATTCAATTTTATCTCCATATTTAGGTTTCATCACTTTATTATAGAAATCATACATTAAATCTCTTGATATGTTCAAAATTGGCATACCAACATAAATACTCCTTTTTAAAATATACGTCGATTTTATTCATATGTATAACCACAAGACACTAATTAAATATAATACTTTTTTTTTTATTATTGATTTTGCTATTAATTTAAACACTGTTTCAAATTATGGTAGTGTGTGACATAATTTTGTTTGTTAAATAAAGTTGTTAACAATTTAGATTGATTTATTTCCAGAATTAGCTGATTTTCTGAACAAAATGGAAGATGTTTGTCTAATGTATGTAGTTCTTGAGGATACTCCAAAACGAATTCTAATATGTATCCATGATGTGAATCATCCTTTAAATTTAATAAATATTTCTGCCAAAAATTGTGTAGTGTAAGAAGGTTACTAAAAATAATGTTGTAAAAATTTAAAACACAAAAAATGCTCAATTAGTTCAAAAAAGTAAATATTCGATATGTAATTCTAATAAATTAACATTTTAAAAAATTGAAAGATTATTTTCATCGAGATAAACTAAATACTTGCTTGACATTAATTTACAACATTGCGATATTCCACCCTTAATTCCCTTTTCTACCATTAAAATCATATCATAATCATGTAATATATCTAAAAGTTGTTTTGTTATTTTTAACATTGCATCCTATTATAATCCTGATGCTCTAAAATACCACCCTGACCCTTTGCAGATAAACAATATAACAGGAAAATAACTTGTCATATTAATTAGTAAGGTACTCTACTTCCTTATGTCGCACCACATTGCACTATGTAGAATGAGGTTGCACTACCCTGCACTACACTAACTTACACTGTCTTCGCACATTCCATGTGTCTCACTACTGCATCTGTAGCGCTGTGGAGCACACGTTGCCGGGTACGGATGCCTGCTGCATCATGAAATGGTGTGCGATGGTTAAATGGTCTGCTGCACACGTCAATTCCTTTGTATTATGTGGGACTACATTCCAATTAACTGCACTGAGTCTACACACAGTGCATCATAGTAACTAGAAAAGTGCAAATGCTACAAGAATACCTAAAACGAATGCTTCTTTTTCGACTTATTTGCACTCAAACTGCCACACTGTCTCTGGAGACAATGTGGAAAATTACGCTTGGTAAAGCCTGGTTCACATATTCACCAATCACGCCGAACAAACGGAGCGGAAAACTAGAACAGCCAATTAAAAACTGTCCTTGGTTTCTGCGTGAGTCACGTTGAAATCGAGGACGGCTTCTGATTAGCTGTTCTAGTTTTCTGCTCTGTCTGTTCGGTTTCATCGGGTTAATGTGAACCAGGCATAAGTATGCACTTTCAATGCAATCGACAATTTGGAGCACATAAAAGGACTGCACTCAGTACGAATACAGACAAAATGTACTCATAGACTCATGCCAAGTTGCACCATCTTGGTTCGAAACTCGATCCTAGATCAAATGTAAGATTTTCACTGAAAACTGTTACAACCTCTTCTACCATCTTTGGTTGGAGGCTTGAACTCAACGAGCTCTTGAACTCAACGACATATTAAGGCCCTTACACAACTGAAAACTCTAACATTTGACTTTATGTTTACTTTCTGACATGTTGGAACTGTCAAAGGTTAAGTCAAGCACTCTGGACTTTACGATTTCGAAAAGTTGACATTTAAAGTCAAAGTTGAGCAGCAATTTTGCCGAGACTCTTACAGAGGTTATGTGAAAAGTGCGTTATATTTTGTAGGGCGATTTTAATCTCGGTATATTAAATAAAGCTCGTCTTAAATTAAATAATTGGCAAACAAATATAATGTGAAGAGGAAATATATTAATTTACATCTTGTAATAAAGTAAACAAATGAGATATTAGTTTTGAAATATACTTTCAATGTAAATTGCAAGCCTATTTTTAAAAAAGGTACGTAAAATGCATTCCCGGCTAATATAATTATTTACATAACAAGATACACATTTTTACGAAGCTCACAGATCCGATGTTCAATTGTCTGAACCTTGAGTTTACAATATTGTATTGTGTATTGGTGGTTTCGTCAGAGGAAAGGAAACGTGACGTCAAATGCTAAAGTTTTCTATTGTGTAATAAGTCTTACGCTGCTTGAACTCGAATGGTGCAACCAAAGATGTTAAGAGGGTGCGACAGTTTTCTGTGAAAATCTTGCATCCGATCTACGGTCGTGTTTCGAACCGCGATGTTGCAACTGGGAATCAGAAGAGGTAGACTGATCTCTCTGGCTGTGCACAACTAATCTCAGTGTCCCAACATTGAACTGCTTATCTGTCAACACGCCTAGCGAAAACGATAAGTTCTTGGTAGTGTTATTATATGTCCTCTAACCAGTTTGTAATGCGTTTTGATTAAATTCAAAATGGTAAAAGTATATTATTAATATAATAGTGGTTGTCATAAAAAAAATTAAGATTTAAACAAACACGTTTATCACTGTTGACCATATGGCATTGACAGTTGTGTAGGATTCGGGTAGGGCAATGTTGGGTACATGCGCAGAAAATGAATAAGCGTTCTACCTCATCTTTAATCTATGAGCGTACTGGAATTGGTCATAAGAAGTTTTTTGAGAGGAAGGGAATTTTGTAAGGAATTCTGAGAGATATTTGCTTTTAGTTTACTGCTGAACCTGAAACTGATATTAAATAAAAAGAAGAACATTCAAAATAAACACACGTGTTAACTGTTGTTAGCATGGATAAAACATTTTCTGCGTTTATTCACAAATAGTGGAGTGATGCCTCTGTTTTTTAGTAATAGGGTTTGCCAAGTATTGAGTTCAGTTACACCAACGCTACCATACCGTATAATTTGTAATCGTCTAATTGCAAACATAAATGAAGACTTTAAGATATTAAAGGCTCCTTGGCGAATATTGTTTTTTGGTTCTGACGACTTTTCCACAGCAAGTTTAAAAATGTTGTATGCAGAATTGTAAGTGCTGTACTTCCAAATGTGACATTTTAAGTTATATGTTTAGTAGATTTATTCATATTTTTGTTTCTTTCTTCAGGCAGACTGGCGATAGGCCTACAGTGGACTGCATAGATGTTGTTACATCTCTCAAGTCGAAATCAAATCCACTGAGAACATTTGCAGAACAAAATAACCTTTGTGTTCATGGTTGGCCGTACTCCACGTTAAAAGAAGAATTTCATGTTGGTGTTGTTGTGTCGTTTGGACATTTAATTCCTGAGAGAATAATAACATCGTTTCCTCTGTGAGTTTTTTTAATGAGTCATAAGTTAATGGAATGCTATAGTTTTTGCACCTTGAGGAAGTAATTAAGTAGGGGGATGTTGTACACCACAACAAATGTGGGGTTTTTGGGTTGGAGAATTTTAGCATGTATAGTTTGTGATATTGGGGCAATTCACTAGAGCAGATGGGTTCAATTGTACTACCTGATACTGTATCTGGCGAATGGTTAGAAACTGCAGGTTTTCTGAAAAATGAAAAAAAAAAAAAATGAAAAAAAAATATATATATATAATGCTATTTATTAACATTATTGATTCAATTAATTCTAATTTCATGGGTGTTATCGCAATATTTGCAGTACATATTACAAAAAACAACAGTGGGGAGGGCTATGAGGATCACGGAAATTGTGTTGTAAAACAGGTAAAATTTATGTAAAATATGTTTTTATCTATTTATTGGTCTTTGACCAGTTACAACCAGATTGACTGTGTCATAACAAAAAAAAATTTTAAGTTGTTAACATAGAAGGTAATTCACATTAAAACATTAGAATAATCACACATAGGTGCAACAAATTAAAAATATATCAGAATAAGTAAGTTGTAACAATAAGATGTAGAAATGTATTCCGAATACAACACATTATAGGCCGTTCACGGTAAAGTGAGCACTTTTGAAGCCCTGGTTACTTTTCTCTTTCAACCAATTTGTATCCTTCAACTGCTTTTTAACGTAAACTCTGCCATGTGAGTAATAAATGCACTGTATACATTCACCATACCCAAAACCAAAATTCCAAGGCCACAATGAAATGTATTTATTGCTTATTATGTCTGATGAAACAGCTTCAAAAAGTGCTCACTTCACCATGAACGGCCTACAACACAATGTAAACATTTAACAAATGGAAATGAAATGGCAAAAAATGAACATAGCACAAAACTGAGTTTCTTAACTGCAACCAAGTTAAATCAACCTAACATCACAATAGGTGAATCACATGGAGTGGGTGCGACATTACACTAGTCATTGGCAAAAATACAGTAAAGACAAACAGGAATAAACTATAGTAATCAAATTGTGTTGGAATAAGATTCAATCCTGTTTGCCCTTATTGTCCATATTTTGATTTGTAATAGTGCATTGGCACAACCTTGTTTTATACTTCATCTATTTTGCAGTTAGATTTGACATTTGATACGGCAGGCGCCATCAGTACACATGTTGACATTCAGCATGGGACATTACAATCTATTACAAGGAACACAATTTCCACGCCCATTATACTGGCTAACTAAACATCAGGTACATTACTCACCCATGTAAGTGGTGATCTATTGCTGATAACTCATGTATAGGAAACATTTACCTTCTATTGTAATGAGACTAAACTTTACAAACACTTCTAGTCCCACACAATAATTCTATCATCACTTCAGATGGTGAACATTGCAAAGAAATATGACTTTAAGCAAACTATGAACAACACTCAGCAAACCACTCTAGGAAATAATGATGAAACATATTGAAATTGTTGAGCCAATCATCAATTTCCATTTATAAATTGTAATTGCAGTAGTAAGTGAGCAAACTTCAGATTCACTATTGTTAATGGCACCGCGTCATAATGTCGTTAAAATACTGTACCATGGTGCTATATGTAAACAAAGGCTCTCGGCTCCTTGTACTAGACGAGTGGAATAATCTAAAACTTGCACCGCAAATGTTTTCCAACATTGATGTGCTGGTTTCACAGATGTGAAGTTTAAACAAGGGCTCACAATTGCTGCAGCTCAGATCCAGATTTATTAAGTACAAGAATGTGTATTTCTTACGTTCTCCAGATGGAACAATGCCTTTGCACATCAAGAAAATAAAACTAGAGGAAATTAGAATGTCAGTGGTTTGTTTTACAGATTCTATTGCAAGTAGTTCATGTGCTGTCATAATATGACAATTTTAAACAGTTTACAGTTGTTTGCTCCATTTGACTGCTTAGATACTAGGCTACCTTTGGGTGGTGGTTGGCTATATTTACTGTTGTTCTGTATTTAAGGTTGTTTTGGCTTGTGATTAGTTCTAGCAATAGGTTTAAATATAGGTGGAGTAGTAGTGTGAGGTATAATTAGAGTTAAGATTAGTGTCTTATGTGGTAATTAGTAATTAGGAGGGAGTAGTGTCCGACTGTGTGCACAAGGCCGAGGCCTTTGTTATTGTACGAGGGTAAAGAGTGTATGGTGTAAGTTAAGCTAGTTAAGAAAGTGTATGTATAACGTAGATATTTGGTGTATGTTATAAGAGAGAGTAGTTTTAGTTTTAAGTTAGTTAAATTATTATTTAAAAAGAAAGGGTAAAAAAAATGGTAGGGACTGTGGAAAGGTGTGGAGAAAGTTAGATAGTGGTGTGCAGTATGGAGGCTGGTACCATGTTGGCTGTATAGGGATCAGGGAGGAGGAACTGGGATCACTACAGGAACATGAGTGGAAGTGTGAGGAATGTGCTGAGAGAAAGGGTTTAGTGGAAGTGGTGGAGAACAAATTAAGGGTAGAGAAGGAAACACAAATAAGTGGAGAAGGTGGAAACTGGATTTGGGATATGCTGAGGGGAAGCTTTGTAGAGGGTGTGCCAGTGTCAATGGAAGGGGCTAAGGAGGAGATAGTAGATTTGATGAGCAGGAAAGAGAGGGAAATGATACATAGGATTGAGAGGATGGAGGAAAAGGTCAGGAATGTGATGGGTAAGAGTAGAGTAGAAATGAGGGTGGATAAGTTAGAGGAGGAGTTGGAAGATGTAAAGGGGGTGCTAAGGAAAATGAAAGCCAGTCCACGGGAGGAAAAGCTGAGTAGAGAGGAAGAGTTAGGCAGAATGCAAGTAGGGCTGCAGAAGGAAATGCAAGAGGAAAGGCAGAGGAGGAGGGAGGCAGAGATAGAGGTGGTAAGATTAAGGAGAAGGATAGATGAGTTGGAGGCAGTAGAAAGGGATAAGGCAGTAGGAGACATAAGACAGCAAATAAGGTTAGAGGAGCAAGAATTAGTAGCAAAGGATAAGGTGATAGTAGTAGGCAGGAAGCAATCAGGAATAGAGGAACGGGAATCAGAAAGCAGGGAACAGGCAGTGGTAGAAGGTAGGAAGCAGTATGCTGAGGCTTGCAAATGTGCGATTAGCAAAGACCAGCAAGCAGGAGAAAATGGACAGTTCATGACCAGAGGGGGAGAGGAAGGCTGGCTGGCCAAAGGGAGGGAAACAAGGGTGCTGCAGGAGGCCGGAGACATGGGTAGGCAGGTGGGCGAAAGAGCCACAAAGCAGGAACAGGTTGTAGGAAGGGAGCCAGAGGTAGTTTTTCTAGGCAGCTCTATTGTAAAGGGGGTGGAGCTGAGGAATATTAGGAAGAAAATTACATATAAAGCAGCGTTTGGGGGGGGGGGGGCAAATACCAGGGATTTGGAGGAAAGGGTTAGTGGTATGATAGGTAGCAGGGTGGCAAAGGTTGTTCTCATTCCTGTAGGGGGAAATGACCTGGCTCAAAGGGAGGTGGGGCAGAAGGTAGAGCGGGACCTCAGGGGATTGCTGAGGAAAGTGCGGGAGAAGTTCCTGGAGCTAGGGCAGTAGTCAGTGGCATGCTGGTTAGGAAAGGAGTATCCTATAGGAAGGCAGTGGCTGTGAGTGAGGTATATGAGAGGGTGTGTAGGGATTTGGGGGCTACGTTTATAGATAGTAGGAAATAGATAGGCTGGGAAAGTGTAGGGAGGGACCAGGTTCACCTGACAGAGCAGGGAAAGAGGATTCTAGGTGATCTGCTAGGTAGATAAGTAGCTGGCTGCATGGAGAGGGTCAGGGCAGATCAGCAGTTGTTGAAATAGCAATCAGTTAGAAGCAAGGAAACAGAAGTGGTGAGAAATGGAGAGGATAGCATTGATGAGGCCGCAGGGGTGGAGATAGGAGGTAAGCAACGTAGGATGGTAAAGCAGAGTACTAGTATAAAGATAATGGTGGTGAACTGTAGGAGTGTATACAACAAGCTGGAGGGCTTCTGGGGAAAGGTTGAAGGAAATGGGGCGGATATAGTGGTAGCTGTGGAGACTTGGTTGACTGAGGAAGTACTGGACATTGAGTGTAGGCAGGATGAGTTCACCATCTTCAGAAGAGACAGGGATGGGAGAGGAGGAGGAATAATGGTGTATGTATGTAAGGAAATGGCTAAAAGGGGCGGTAGAATGGGTTAGTGAGGGTATCGAGGTAATGGAAATTAAATTGAGTGGTAGTAATAATAGGAGTATTACTTTGCTGGCAGCATATAGACCACCAGGACAGGAATGGCAGGCAATTGAGATGATCAAGGAGAGGGTCGATAGACTAAAGGACAGGCAGTGGGTTGTTGTAGCAGGGGATTTGAATATGCCAAGGGTGAAATGGGTAGAGGGTGCAGAAGGAATGGGTAGCATAATGCAGAGAATGGCAGCACAGTTAGTCAACAGAGGATTAGTCCAGATAGTAGAAACACCTACGAGATGGAATGAGGAGGGTGCTGGATGTGATGTTGGTCAGACCTAGGAATGCTGTAGTTGGTACAATAGTATTGGATGGTATAAGCGACCATCATATCCCGGTTGTGGAAATTGGGATTGGCAGGATGAGAGAAGTGCAAATGGCAGAAAGGTTGGTGTGGCAGTATGGGAGAGGAGACAAGAAGGGGGCAGAAATACTCCTGAGAGAGAGGTTTAAAAAAATGGTCTATGGAGGAGGGTGTAGAGGGGTTGTGGAGGGAGTTTAGAGGATTAATGGAGTTTATGTTGGAGAAATTTGTGCCAATGAAAAAGTTACGGACTGGGGGAGATCCGCCATATTATGGACAGGAGATTTTGAAAATGAAGAAGAAGTGCAGAAAATTACATGCCAAGTGGAGAAATGAAGGGATTTAAGATCTAAAGAAATGATGAAACAAATGGGTAGGGAGCTTGAAAGGAAGATCAAACAGGCAAAGAATGTATTTCTGGGAACATGGTGGAAGAAGGAAAAGGCAAGGAATGGGCGAAATTGTTTAGGTGTATTAGGAAGTTAAGGGGAGGAGAGGAAGGGATCCCTCTGCTAACAGGAAGGGATGATAGGCATGCGACAAATGACCAAGAAAAATCGGAGATGCTGCAAGGACAGTACTTGTCGTGTTTGAGACAAAGGAGGGTTGGAATAGGGGGGCAAACAGGGTTCGGGGGGTGTTTAGTGAGTTTAAGATGAGGGAGTGGGAGATAGAAAAGTTATTAGGGGTTTGGAGAGCAGTAAGGCAGGGGGACCAGATGGGATAGGAAACTCAGCACTAAAGTTTGGTGGCAAGGAGTTGGCGAAATATTTAGAAGTGCTGTTTAAAAAGTTCTTAGGAGAGGGTAAGTTACCACAATATTGGAAGGATGCTATGGTGGTACCTATACACAAGCAGGGAGAGGATAGGTGGAGGCCTGGCAGCTACAGACCGGTAAGTCTCAGATCAAGTACAGGAAAAGTAATGGAGAGGCTGGTGGTGCAGTATGTGGTGAGGGTAATGAACAATAGGAATTGTTTGGAGGAGTCCCAGCATGGTTTCAGGAGGGGATATTCATGTGAGACTCAGCTGGCTGGGTTATTAGAGGATCTGGTGCAGGTAGTTGATGAGGGGAAGCAGATGGATGCCTGCTTCATAGATTTTGAGAAGGCATTCGATAAGGTGCCCCATGGAACATTGATGAGGAAAGTGGAGGCGCTGATACCAGACAGGAGGGTAGTGGAATGGATATCTGACTTTCTCAGGGGGCGAAGGCAGAGGGTGAAAGTGGGGGAGGCAATATCGGAGGAAGAGGAGGTTACGTGAGGGGTACCACAGGGAAGCGTGCTGGGTCCTTTGTTATTTACCATAATGGTAAATGACATGGGTTTGGGGATTAGGGGCAAAATCAGATTGTTTGCAGATGATTGTGTTGTATATGCTGAGGTGGGAGAGGGGGGCGGAAATTTGCAGGCGGACATTGATAAGATATGGTTGTGGACCAGAAAAAATAAAATGAAGATAAATGTTAGAAAAACTAAGGTAGTGAGGTTCACAAGGAAGAAGATATAAGCAGGGACATGTACAGATGGGAGGGACAAGAGATAGAAGAAGCAGCAGAATATAAGTATCTAGGGATTGTACTGCAGGGAGACCTCAGGTGGAAAAAACAGGTAGAGAGGGTGGTTGCAAAGGGAAGAAGGGCTCTGGGTATGCTGGGAAGGGTGCTGAATGGAGTCAGCTGTGAGGTGAAGAAGAAGGCGTATGGCACAATGGTACGGCCAATGTTAGAATATGCTGCAGCAGTATGGGACCCGTATGTGGAGGTGGAGGTGCAAGAACTGGAAAAGGTGCAGAGAAAGGCAGCAAGATGGGTGAAGGGTAGGTGGAGAAGGCAAGGGCAGGATGATGAGGAAGAAGGGAAGTATAGGCCATCAGTGATGATGAAAGAAATGGGGTGGAGCTCATTGAAGGACAGGAGGAAAGTTGAACGGTTAGTCAGGATTTACATGGTGGTAAATGAAGAGGGAGGATGGGGAGGACTACACTGCAAGCTAAGTAAGGGGGTGTTTAGGGGAAGAGGAAACAACAGTGAGAAGCTTCAAAGGGTGTGGAGGAGAACAGAGCTGTGTAGGCAGTCCATGCTTGTGAGGTCTGTGAGGGAGTGGAATGTGTTGAGGGAGGAATTGGTATCTGTGAGAGGGGTTGGTAAATTCAGGAAGGGAGTGGAAAAGGAGTTGGTTGGGTGAAGGAGAGGTGAAAGAGCTCGCCACCGGGCGGTAGCCTAATTGTGAGAGTATGTATGTATATTCTTATCAATTTGAGTCGAAAAACAGTATTGCCAGGGTGTGCATGAAAAAGAGATTTAAAATGTGGCACTCTTTGAGGTAACTGATATGCTGCCGCCGCTTGGTTGCATGCCTCTTACCCGCCTGCCCACGTGTCGCTGACTGGCGACTAGTAACACTGCCCCCTTCTCAAGTTTGTTCATTCCGAACAGACTCTGCAACATCCGGACTTTCGTAGAGTGCCAGTCGGTCGATGTGGACAATCTTCTGCTCCCCCTGAGAACCTTGACAGCAAATCTGAAAGATCCCATCATTGATCAAAATCATGTAGGGGCCTTCCCAACATTTGTGTAGATTTGTGTACTGTATCCTTTTCGTCTCTTTTGTCCTTCTTGAAATACCTTACCTGACATTCTCCTCTCATACTGGGTCGTCATCCTGTCACTAAATGGTCATTTGTGCCTTACAGGAATAATCCTTTCATTAACAATGTGAAAAGATGGAGGAACTCCAGAATTGCCCCTTGTGTCTTCCTTTAGACCTTGTCTACCAATCTGATAAATGCTGGAACTTGCAGTGGATAATGCTGGTTGTAACTGGATCCTCATACCTACACTGAAGCGTGCCTCTTAGTACTGTGGTTAAGTAGTAAGCGCGCTGTTTGGTTGTCCAGCCATTAAGTGTAGCAACTATTTTAAACTGGTGTTGGTACTCCCGCCATGAAGTCTGGCTATCATAAGAGGCAGGCTTAATTGAGACCCCCTTCCATACTGCCAGCTGCATGGCACTAATGCTGCTGGGCTGCTTCCTCCCTTTCCTCGGCTGGCAATGTTGTAATAGCAGAATTTCCTGCCATTCCTTCTTCATCGCACTTATTTCCTGTTTCACTTTATTCTCGACACTGTCCAGCCCTTTGTTTACACTGTTCACTATTGCATTCACACTGTCAATTTTTTCATTTACACAGTAAATTTTTGTATCCACACAGTCAATTGTTGTGTTCACTAACCCACTAATGCCTTCTATTTTTCTATCAACATTATCATTAACAGAGTCTATTTTGCTATTTACATTCTCGTTTACACTTATAATTACTGAACTAATTTTGATATTTACGGTTTCATTCACACACTCTTTCACGCTACTTGACGCCGTCGGGTGAGACATGAGACGAATGATGACACAAATACTTACTGGTAATATGGGTGCCAGTGGTGCTTCCCAATCACCGCATTATTGAGACTCAGGGTTCTCAGGGATGTTGTGTGTTCTGTGTGTACGTCTCGCCCGTGCGTACTTACAAACACGTTGGCAATACTAAACTTAGGGTAGTGTGGTGACTGCCTATACACAGAGCCGGCTAGGACGGGAATAATTGCACCGTACACTAATTACATTGACCCTTGAATGATACATGAAATAAGATGGGCCACGAGATGAATATTCACAATAAACACACACATGTGTGAAAACAAGCTGAAATGGCGTGGATGCCGCTGGATGAAGTTCGTAGTGGACCACGTGGTGCAGGTGAAATTGCAATATTTCTGCGTGGAAATGGCAAACTAAATTCAAATAAAATATTATTCTTGTTGAGAAAGTGATTCTTTTTATGATTAGAGTGGTTACAGGCTTGTAACGTGCCTGATGGCAGTAAAATCAAACAATGTGACCGCGTGGTCAAGTACAAAAAGCATAAATTTACGTAAAAAAATACATTGAACCCTGAATAAAATTGACATAGAACCCTGAAATAAATGATTGCACATACAATGTTACATAAATAAGCTCTTGAAACGCAATGATGGCATATACAAAGACGTGGCTTTGGTCAGCCACGTTGTTATACGTGATGTGCTGTAAAATATTCAAACACGAAAATTACCCTCAAATACATACATAAAAATAAAGCTCTTAAAATTGCATATAGCTATAATGCAGAAGTTACAATGAAATGCCATAAACATAGGCAGATGGCGTCTGATTCAAAATGCGTGACCTCTCCGACATCTTTCTCCCCCTTCTCCTTGATTAAGTTAAAAATGCCGCAAGGGCACAAGAAATTAATAAAGCGGAAGCATAATGCTGGGGAAATGTCTGGCAAAACATACGCAAACAAAGGTTGACTGGTAAACTAAATTGAGTATGGAAACCTAAATCAGTGAACAAAAGTTGTAGTGTGTACATGACAGTGTCTTACCTTGCCAGCTCTCCTCAACAGACTGTCCAGATACAAGCGTCGCATGGACCTACCATGGCCGTCCACGGGGTTCACATAAGCGGAAGTGCTATGCACGCAGAGTAAAATATTTTATATCGAAAATAAAATAACACAAATTAAATAAAATATTGTTTTACATTTCTATAATTTTCTTATGAATTTCAATATTATTTTATTGTCTCTTTATAATGGCATTCATGCCGGGAATATTAAGTGTTCTTAATCTCGGTGCCGCGGGCACTTTGAATTTTTATAACCAATCAATTAAAATTAGTACAAACACTTTAAAACATTTTAAGACATATTAAACACTGCAAAGACAATATATCACATGTTACACCGAAAATAACATTTATATGAAAGTTCATAATTATCGGCCTCTTTGCGCACGTGCAGAATACGTGACACGTGAGTGCCGTCATGGGCTCTAGCGCTGCTGGCTGTTAGCCGGCATCATACTAATTTGTGTATTTTCAGTTTCATTACTTTACTTACTGGCTATCTACATCTTCTTTCAAGCTATTTACACTTGTGCTCACACTAACAATCTGGCTACCTAACCCCTCAATCAGTGCTCACACTAACAATCTGGCTACCTAACCCCTCAATCTGTGCTCACACTAACAATCTGGCTACCTAACCCCTCAATCTTGTGCTCACACTAACAATCTGGCTACCTAACCCTCAATCAGTGCTCACACTAACAATCTGGCTACCTAACCCCTCAATCTTGTGCTCACACTAACAATCTGGCTACCTAACCCCTCAATCTTGTGCTCACACTAACAATCTGGCTACCTAACCCCTCAATCTTGTGCTCACACTAACAATCTGGCTACCTAACCCCTCAATCAGTGCTCACACTAACAATCTGGCTACCTAACCCCTCAATCAGTGCTCACACTAACAATCTGGCTACCTAACCCCTCAATCAGTGCTTACAGTTCTGCAGAAATTTTCCTTCTTAACATTCACTGTGTTATTTATACAAAACAGTTCAACTATTTACACCTACGGATATTACAATTAACTAATTTATATTATCACCACCAATTGCTAATCTATTGCCTAATTATGTTTACAATTAATTAATAACACAGGCCAACAAAAAAAAAACTCGCTGTTTCTTATGACATCTGGGTGCTGAATCCGTATCTAACCTCAGTTTATTTTTATCACCTACAGTTTCGTTAGAATGTGACTTCGTTATAAACTAGAAAGTTAGTGGAACATACAATAAGGCTGAAAAATAAATTAATGTTGCAATATGGTCAAAACTTTTCTTTAAGTATAAACATGAAAATACCTCTTTATTACATAGGCTTTATGTGTTCATTGGCTTATATTTCCTTTTCCTCTTCTCCCTGAAGCTCATGATATAGCTTTTTCTCCAGTGAATTGCTTTCTGAACATCTCTGTGAAGTGACCAACGGTAGTCTCCCATCATATTGGTGTTCCAGCCGCCCTGATACAGTCTTTCCATCACTTTGATGTCTTGATGAAAATACTCACCACTGACATCTCGCAAATTGTCTGGGAAAAAATCGAGGTGACTGTTCAAGAAGTGAATCTTCAGGCTTGTCAAACATCCTAACTTTTTGAACTTTTCTAGCATGTTTCCTACAGTAGAAATATAATGTGGGTCCGTTGTGTTTCCCAAGAACTTGGTAACAACCTTCTTGAATGATACCCAAGCCTCCCTCTCAGTTGAAGTCATTTTTGACTCAAAGTTGGAATCGAACATCATTTTTCGGATGTCTGGCCCAACAAACACACTTTCTTTCAATTTTTCTTCTGACAGATGAGGAAATTTCTTGCAGAGGTACTAGAAATAATGCCCATCTTTTGGTAAAGCTTTCACAAACTGTTTCATAAGGCCTAATTTTATGTCTAGAAATGGCAGCAGAATGTTTTCTGGGTCCACAAGATTCTTGCACAGAATGTTCTTCTCTCCAGAAATTAGACATTTTCTTGCAGGCCAGTTTTTTCTGGACCAATGTTGAGCCCTTGCCCTACTGCCCCATTCGCATAGGAAACATAAAAATTTGGTAAAGCCAGTTTGCTGGCCAAGGAAAATGCATAACACTTTCAAGTCGCCACATATCATCCAACCATTAGCGGAATAGTTTATTTTATTTAAAACTATATGAAGGTTTTCATAGCTTTCCTTCATATGCACTGAATGAGCAACAGGTAATGATGCATAAGTGTTGCCATTGTGTAATAGAACAGCCTTTAAACTAGTTTTAGAAGAATCTATAAACAGCCTCCATTCTTCCTTTTTATATTCAATTCCGAATTCATTCATCAAACCGTAATATTTGAGCAGTATACTAAGGGCCGTGATTATAAACGCTTTTTGAATGTCACCCAACCTCCCTCCATCAAAATTGATGTTTTTGTTGATTATAGTCTTCTCCCGGAGGACAGTTAACCGCCGGCAAACAACTGTCCACCTTTCTGGTGGATGAGGTCTAGTGGTGAGCTAGCAGTCAACCAGTATCCAGTTGCATCAAAATGGCACGGGATCCAGACGAATTAAGGCGGTATATGGATGAAGTAATAAATTTTAATGGCTAAGTTACAGATTTCAATTTGAATGGGGCTGCGTATTCACTCATTCCTGTTAAGAGAATGAATTTATTGAACTGTAACACTACATATAAGCGTATATTAAAATTTTTTATAGTGTTTCGTTTTTCAGACATAACTAGTAATTCGTATACAAAAGTAATTGTTACACTTCACACACTAGATAGCGCTAACATTAATAAATTATATTCATAACTTTAAATTGTTATTGGTTGTAGTATGTAAGTATAAATTATTTAAATATATACGTTATACTTCATAAAAAATGGAAAGGTTAACAGAATGTCTAGATTTAAAAAACAAAGTATTTTTTTCTTAACTTTAAGCATATTATGCAAGTATAATTATTGTTCCAAAGTATATTTATAAAATTGTCCCTCTAACTGATTTTTTAATTTATTAATTAGTTACAACAGTAGCAATAAAATAACTATGTTAGGCACTGGAGCTGTTTGTGAAGTATTACTAATAATTAATTACAGTCTTCCCTCAAAAATCCCTTTAAAAAATCTCATAATTAAATTTTATTTCATAAACAGGCAGTATTTAAAATTCTACATGCTCTCTCGGACGAATTAAGCAACCAGAGAGCTTCTTTATCAAATCAAACAGAATTGCCTTCTCTTTTGGACAGTAGAGTATTGTATCACTAATCTTTACTCAACATCTAAAAAAAAATTACAGCAAAACTGTTCCCAACCTGCTTTTCTAATAAAAAATTCAAATTGCAAACACAAGATAAATAAAATTTGTAGGCAAACATGCGACAAAACACACAATTTTCATGGGTATTTTCCTAACAATGCCTTGAGAATACTTCAACTGTGATTCAACCACAAAAATCTTGGTTAGGTTGCCAAATTTCGTAGTGGAGAGGCATCCACATCCCATTCGTCTAGCAGTCTGCTGGTTGACAACTATAATGTATGAAGGGTGGAGGACCGCCAGCAAGCCGCTGAACGAATGTCTGCCAGCAGCTTGCCGCCTAACCGCTGGATTGGATGTTGTTTATAATTACGACCCTAACTCACCTTCTTGTTTGAAAAATTAAGAAAATGTCTGCTCTCTTCTCCTATACACATAAATGTTTTTGGTACTGCCAACACGTTCTTTTTTTTTTTTGGTGTGGAGCCAAGCAGTTCAGCTTTCTCCTTCGTTAAGCCCAAATCCCTAACCAAATCACTTAATTTGGTTTTAGTAAACAACTTAGGTTCTAAATTGTGTATAGTAAGCATTCAAACTCATCATCAGCTTGTTTATCTGCATCAGACAGGGCATCACTAGACATATCCAGAATTACATCACCAAAAACCTCTGATGGTTTAGGAAGAGAAAGGACTGGTCCATGGCCTACTGGCCAGATGGCAGACGGAAGGTTAGGGTACCTTATTACTTTTTGAGTTGTAACCAATAACATCAATGCTACAATAGTAACAATCATTACAATGGTTCCTTGGCTCCTTGCATATCATTGGAACAGCAAATCTAAAGGCCTCTTTCGCCTTTTTTGACCATTTTTTCAGATCTTCAACACATACATAGCCCACCTTATGCTGCACCCAAGGCACCAAGTTTAGTTCCAAAATATGAGAAGTACGCTTTTTTAACTATCTCTGTAATGTTCCTTTGATGTTTTTTTAATTACAAACTCACCACAAAATATAACAAAAACTGTCAGGAATGTTTTTACAACCACGACTAGTCATTTTACTAAACACATGCACTGAAAGTTATAAAAGTGAGGTTAGGTTGACAATAACAAAACAAAAAACTATTGCTGGACACTACATCAATGTGACCAGTTCTACCACTGACAAGCGTATTTAAATCCATTTTTACTATTTTAAACTATATATAAAATACCATTGAATTCACTAAAAATGTCATTTCTTTAAATGTTGAGTGCTGAAAAGTGAAAAAATGGTGTGTGATATGGCCTTTATATTGTCATATTCGGATTCAGCACAGTATTAACAAGAATATAGCATATTCATTCAAAAAGATTAACCCATTTTCACCATTTTAAATAGTATATAAAATACTGTAGAATTCACAAAACATTTTATTTATTTAAATATTAAGTGTGAAATGTGAAAGAATGGTGGGTGATATAGGTTTTTTATTGTCATATTTGGATTCATCACACTAAAAACTACAAGAGTAAGGTAAATTCATTTAATAAGTTTACCCATTTGTACCATTTTTAATATTTAAAAAATACAGTTGAATTCTTTAAAAAATTCTGGTATTTAAAACTGAGTGTTGAAATGTGAAAAAATTTTGGGTGATGCAGCATTTTTATTCTCATATTCGGGTTCAGCACACTAAAAACCATAAGAATAAGGCAAATTCATTCAAAAAGTTTTTTCAGTGTTGGCCTGTGTAATTGCCTCCATCCCACTACTGGCACCAGGAGGATGTCTGAGGGCGTATGTGAGTTCTTAAGGAATCGAGGTCTTAATAGAAAATATTAATAAATAAAAATACTAAATTATATTTCTAATTTATTCATTCTGCTACCATGTACAACATCAATTAGCTGTCTCCAATTTTATTCTTTCTATTTAACAGTGAGCGCAATATTTAATATTTATTTCAACTTTAATTAACGTCCTTCATAATGTCTTTTGATTGCAGTCAATTAACTCATACCCATTATTAGCATGTGTTCTGTTAGTTTCCAATAAGTTAAATGACTTTAACTCACGCACGTGATCCTAGTCTAGGCTCCAGCCATGCCCTCCAAAAAGTTGACACTCACAGTCGCCACCTTCCACCTTCCTTTTCCCACAGCTGACCACGCCACTCACTCGGAATCCTGCCAGTCATCCATTCATCCACTCCAAATCAAAACTGCTGACTTGGAGGTCTGACACAATTTTTATAGTCTAATCCTGACTATCCCAAAGGTTCAACACACTTCGAGTTGAGCTGGGAGACTAGGTCAGTTACCCAGAGCATTCTTCAGATATCGGCCGAAAAACAATACTGCCAGGGTAAGCAGCGTGCGTGAAAGAGAGATGTAAAATGTGGCACACTTTTGAGATAACTGATATGCCGCCGCCACCGCTCTCTCGCTGCCTCTTATCTTGCCTGCCCGTGCAACGCCGACTGACAACTCATAACATTATTATTTCAATAATATTGTTACAATTTCTCTCTGTAGAAATTAAGTGGGCTATACCAAGTTCGTTAAGGGATGGAGGTCTTAATCAAATAAAAGAATTAATTGTACTTTCCTTATTTTATTTACAATAACTAAAGCAAAATTCTCTGAACTCAGATTCTCACAATAAATTGAAATCACTTTCTGTTCACAGTTGACACCAATTAATAAAATTTATAATTACGACAAAGAAATCAATGAAATTAAATAATTAAAGATCAGTCCCAATAAACAGTATGTCAACCTATTCAATTATTTTATCATTTTTTGCGTCCATATTTGACTGTTCGAAGATTTACAATAAAATCAGTATTATACCTCCATTCAGTCCCACCTCAGTTCAGTCCATGCCCCACCATTCGCAATGTTCTAGAGTCCTTCAAGCGCCCTCATGCACAGTAGACCTCACTCGCCGTTGTCGTCCACACTTCTCTTTGCTCGCGCACACTCACCAGGCGGCCTCCATCAAAGACTCCCGGCCGCTGGGTTGCGGCAGTGTATATACTGTCTTAGGTTGCAACCTAGAATCTTTCCCAACTCGCGTGATGAATTGCGGAGAGTTGAGGCGCCAGCCAGTCTCACCAGAACGTTCTTGTGTCGTCGCTAAACGTATGGGAAACTCTAGCAGGCGAGA
Organism: Dryococelus australis; assembly: GCA_029891345.1. Lineage (NCBI taxonomy): Eukaryota > Metazoa > Arthropoda > Insecta > Phasmatodea > Phasmatidae > Dryococelus > Dryococelus australis. The sequence goes on along the minus strand of CM057004.1, from coordinate 9,007,679 downwards.
GGAGGTATGTGACGCCAGCAAATCTCGCCACTGTCGGCATTCACGGGATTCCCAGAAGGGGGCAGACAGCCACGAATGCATCGTTCCAGGAAGAGGGGAGGGTGAGGTGGGTCTCTGATTATGGCGCGAGGCAGCAGAGTCGGCGCCAGCTGCAATACGTAACACTGCCCCCTCCTTAAGTCTGTTCATCCCGAACAGACTCTACAGAATCAGGACCTTTGTACAGCGCCAGTCGGTCAATGTGGACAACCTTAGGTTTTGCCTGAGAGCCCTGTCGGCAAAGCCTGTAGACCACATAATTTACCCGCTTCATGATCCTGTACGGGCCTTCCCAAGATTTCTGTAGCTTCGGGCAATATCCCTTCTTCCTTTGAGAGTAGTACAACCACACCAGCTATCTTTCTTGAAAAGTATTGTCAGGTTTTCTTCGGTCATATCGTGATTTCATTGTCACTGTTAATATTAAGGTGCCTCTGGTCAAACTCATGAATGTCGGTTAACTTGTGACGTAACTTAATACCATATTCTGGAGTGGCTGCTTTTTCCTCCACTGGATGTCCGAACAGTAGGTCACCAGGTAGGTGGAGCTCTCCCAAACAGCATCCTTGAAGGTGTTACCTTTGTGGACTCGTGGACCGCCGAGCGATATGTGAGGAGAAATAAGGGTACCTTAGAATCCCAATCCCTCTGATTGTCTTCTATGAAGCTAGTCAGCTACTGTTCCAGGGTACGATTTATCCTCTCAACCATTCCATCCGATTGAGGGTTTAATGCTGTGGTTCGGGTTTTCTTCATTCCTAAAATACTCATTACTTCTTGGACAAGAGTTGCTTCAAAATTTCGTCCTTGGTCCGAATAAAGCTCCAGTGGCACTCCGAACCTGGAGAAAACATGCTAGACAAGAGCATCAGCTACTGTACCTGCCTCTTGGTTTGGCACCGTTATGACCTCGTGCCACTTTGTGAAATAGTCTTGTGCTACCATAAGGTATCTATTTCCCCTCTCAGTGATTAGTTGTGGTCAGAGAATGTCAACTGTCATCCTCTCGAATGGGGCCCCAACATTGTACTTCTGGAGGGGATCGCGTCCCTTGAACCTCGGATCCTTCCTTGCAGTACATGCATCACACAGACGGCACCACTTCTCAACATCCTGCTGACAATGCAGCCAATAGAATCTCATTCGGACTCTGTCAAGTGTCTTATTTACACCGAAGTGTCCACTTCTGCTGTGTTGTGCAGTTCTCTTAGCACTTCTGGGATTCGGCACTCTGGTAGCACCAATTGTAAATGACTCTGTCCCCTATCGTTACTTTCCCAATTCCTGTAAAGCACACCATTATTTATAACAAGGGCATTCCACTCATCCCATCTCAGTCGACGCCCAGTTTCCTTCCACTCCAATATTGGACGCAAGGTGGGGTCACTTAGCTGATCATTTCTTATGTCCTTTTCATCCCATATAGATGACCCATCACCAGATACAGGACTTTGAATTCTTGGCCTTGCTTTCCACGATACACCAACCTTCTCCTCCTGGCGTTCACAATGGCGACATGCTTGGTTCGCATGGTCTCCTGGAGAGTGCATCTGCATTGCTTTGAAGGCGTCCAGACCTGTGATGTATTTCAAAGTCATTCTTCCAGGTGCTGTATCCACCGGGCTATTTGACCTTTGGGTTTCTTGAAATTTAGTAGCCAGCATAATGAAGCATGATCAGTTCTTAGGATGAGGTGTCTGCCATAAAGATATGGATAAAAATGTGCAATTGCCTTCACCACTGTCAAAAGCTCCCTGCGTGTCACACAGTAGTTCCTCTTGGGCTTGTGTAGCACCTTACTGAAGTATTCCAATGTCCGCTCTTTTCCATCCTGGATCTGAGGTAACACAGCCCCGATTCCAACATCACTAGCATCATTATCCAGAATAAATTCACCCTCTCTACTCGGGAAGCCCAGTACTGTAGAAGATATCAGAATTTCCTTTAGTCTATTGAAAGCAATTTCGCACTCTGGGGTCCAACAAAATTTTCTTTTTGCCTCAGTCAATTCATGCAGAGGTTTGGCGGTAGTGGCGAACCCAGGCACAAATTGATGGCAGTAAACACATAAGCCCAGAAAACTTCGAATTTCAGTTTTATCCTTTGGTAGAGGCCAGTCTCTTATTGCTCTGGTCTTCTCAGGGTCTGTTTCAATCCCATGGGCCGATACAACATGGCCCAAGAAATTAATTTTATTTTGGAAAGGGTGGCATTTCTTGAGAAACAATTTCAGATTAGCCACAGTCACTTTCTGAAACACAGAATCTAAGCATGCCAGATGCTCTACAAAAGTTCTTCCTGTGACCACAATGTCGTCTAGGTACACCTGACAAATATCTAAGGGCATAACTTTCTCAATTAGTCGTTTGAATGTAGCAGGGGCATTGCATAGCCCAAAGGGCATAATCTTAAATTGCCAGGTTCCTTTCCCGTGGACACAAAAGGCAGTCTTTTCCTTGTCTTCCCGGGCCACCTAGCACTGCCAATACCTGCTCTTCATGTCTGGAGTAGAAAACCTCTGTGAGTCTGCTAGGCTATTCAGGGTGTCATCTATCCTAGGGAGTGGGTAAGAATCTTTCTTGGTCACATTATTAAGTTGGTGATAATCAATACAAAATCTAATAGAGCCATCTTTCTTTTTAATAAGCACAATGGGAGAAGACCATGGACTGACTGATGGCTCTATCACATCCAAATCCCTCATCTCTTTCAGAATACCGTGATCAACCTCATATGAAGCTAGTGGTAGTCACCTTGGTGGCTGCTTTATGAGTCTGGCATCCCCTGTGTCGATGTGGTGGCATGGAACATTAGTTCTGCCAAGGTCATTGGGCTCACAGGAGAAACCACCTCTATTTCTCTGTAACAATTCTGACTCTGCCCTCTCCTCTTGCAGGTTGAGATTTTCTTTTGTTCTTGTCAGCAGTTCCCCCAGAGCATCTGGAAGAGGACATTCAGTATGTTGTGACAGTGAAGCTTCTGGAACATTTGTAAGTACCTGTGAGACCTGCTTGCAAAACCCTATTGTGGGCCCTCTGCAAGGCGGATAGCATGGTCAGACAAATTAATCATCCTAACAGGCAAACTGTCCTATTTTGAAGAAATCAATGTCCTGGCTACAATGACACCATCGGGTAAAATGCCACCTTCCTTGGCTGGTTCGATTATGTCCAGTCACCTGACAAATTTTCCCTGGCATCTGCCTGGAATAACAGCTTCGCTAGAAACAGGGAGCACAGTTGACAGATTACACACCACTGGGCAGCTCATTGACAAAGATAAATCTCGTCATGTTGACACTACCAATTCGATATTACCTACACTTAACACCCCCAGTCGAGTATCAATACAGCATCCCAGCTTACATAATACATCAAGACCCAAAATGCATTCATCCTCTATTTCTGCTATGTATATATCATGCTCATGGTTAAGGTTACCGAGTTGTAAGAGTACCCTTCTCTTGCCTTTGACTGGTGTGGTCTCGCCCCTTACTGTTGTTAAATAGCAGTGATCCATGTTCTTATCGGATGATCGCTGGAGGGAAGGCCCAAGAATGTTGGATCTTACCACTGTTATAGTCTCTCCTGTGTTGACGACCATCTGACAAGAAACATCAATTAGGCTCCCCTCCACCAATATGGAATTGAAGTCTTGTTTCATTGAATGCACCTGCAAAAGCATTGGGGCCTTCCCTCCAGCAATCACCGATCTTTGCTCCTCAAGACAGGTGTTTACAAGTTTCCCGAAGACATTGCACCCTCACCTGCTCCTTGGCACCTGCTTCCTGGCTGTAGCTGCTGCTGTTGCTGCAGAGGACAGTTGGATTTCAGGTGCCCCGGCTGTCCACACGTCCAACATTCCAGCCGTTTAGTTGGGGGACTGCGAGTCTCCGTAGTGCGCACCCTGGAGGTGATGTCGCTGATGATCGTCTGCAAGTCCTTCAACATCCCCTTGATGCTGTCATCCTCCCCTTCATGAAGTATCACTGCCCGTACTGGATGTCGTGGCACTGATGACTGCCGTGCTGACTCCACTTCCAGTGCTCGGGCCAAGGCATCCTGCATGGTGTGAGGGGCAGCTTGCCGCACATTGGTGTCAACGATAACATCGACAAAGAAGCCAACAGCGATGACATCTCATGCCTCTTCTGAGCATCCCTCCAGAGACAGGTGTGACAGTCTTATGATGTCCTCCGACAGCTCCTGCAGTGGTTCGGCAGGTCGCTGGATGCGCCTTCGCAGTTGGTCATGGTGGGCGTGTCGCACGTACCAGTCGCCGAATCATAGCTCCAAAGCCGACACCAATGTGGAGTATTCTAGATGACGTCGTTCTGGCAGCGACTGCAGTATGCTCAAGGCAGGTCCCCTCAGTACAGCCGCCAGGTAGTACGCCTGCTGCTCTTCAGTCCAGTCATTCAGGGTGGCCACAATCTTGAATTGGTGCCGGTACTCGCGCCAAGGTGTCTGTCCATCGTAAGGGGCGGGCTTAATTGTGATGCCTTTACCCACTCCTGGCTGGGGTGTTCCCAATCTGCAGAACTGTGGCGCCTCCCCTGCTATAGCTCTACTGGTGGCGACCTCTACCTTCTTCTTGCTGCTGGCACTTGTCGTCCCGGTGGTCACCAATCTCGGCTCCTCTTCCGCCCCTGCATGTCGTCTCCCCTGCTGCTGCAAGAACTCCTGCCATTCCTTCTTGAGGGCGCTCACTTCATGTTTCATTTCTTGTTCAACATGGTACATCATATCATTCACACTGTCCATTCTCTTGCTCACACTGTCAATCTTCTTGTCCACACAGTCTGTTTTGTTGTTCACCAACTCGCTCACACCTTCTATCTTTCTGTCCACTTTCTTATTCACAATGTCTATTTTTCTATCTACATTTTCATTTACACTGTCTCTAACACTAATAATTTGGCTATTTACAGATTCACTAAAATTATCTACAACACTATTCATTCTACTATTTACAGTATCCATTTTGCTATATATCTGGTCACTCAAACGTTCTATTAAAGAGCGAAGTGCTTCCATGTCTGCCGACATTTTTCTAGTTAGCATTCAAGAAATTCAAAACAATTCCTCAGCCTATTGCTGAAATAAGTGATATTTACAAATACTAATTAAACTTATTTTATTATTTTATTTTAATAAAATGCCTCCATCCCACTTCTAACACCAGTGTTACAATTTCTCTCTCTAGAAATTAAGTGGGCAATACCAAGTTCTTTAGTGATGGGGTCTTAATCAAATAAAAGAATTAATTATACTTTCCTTATTTTATTTACAATAACTGCAGCAAAATTCTCTGAACTCAAATTCTCACAATAAATTGAAATCACTTTCTGTTCACAATTGACACCAATTAATAAAATTTATAATTACAACAAAGAAATAAATGAAATAAAATAATTAAAGATCAGTCCCAATAGACAATTATTTTAAAATTTTTTGCATCCATATTTGGCAGTTCGAATATTTACAATAAAATCAGTATTACACTTCCATTCAGTCCCACCACAGTTCAGTCCATGTCCCGCCAGTTGCAATGTTCTAGAGTCCTCCAAGCGCCCTCATGCACAGTAGACGTCACTCGCTGCCATCCTGCAATCTCCCATTGTCGTTCACACTTCTCTTCACTTGCGCACTCTCAGGAGGCCGTCTCGGTTCAAAGACTCCCAACCACTGGGTTGCGGCAGTATATATAGTGTCTTAGGCCGCAACCTAGAATCTTCCCCAACTCACGTGATGCGTCGCGGAGGGCTGAGGTGCCAGCCAGTCTCACGAGAACATTCTTGCGTCATTGCTAAATGTATTGGAAACTCTAGCAGGCAAGAGGAGGTCTGTGATGCCAGCAAGTCTCGCCACTGTCGGCATTCACGGGATTCCCAGAAGGGGGCAGACAGCCATGAGTGCATTGTTCCAAGAAGAGGGGAGGGTGAGGTGGGTCTCCGATTATGGCGTGGGGCAGCGGAGTCTGCGCCATCTGCAGCATGTAACAATATCATCATGAAAACAAAAGCGGAGGGTACACTGCCAAAACTTCTCATTGTTATGATATGAACTTGAATATTTAACTGAACCATTAATTTGGACGTACACCATTGTAACACTTTTTTTGATTTGCAGCAAATACATTATTTGAGATAAAAATGTAGAAACAATAAATATAAAATATCAGTATATTTAAAAATAGATGTAGGTATAATAAAATTACAAGAACTTACTGATAACTAATGAGCCTGCTTTTCTCTACATGAGTGCAAATCAATTTGAATAAAGTTCTTGAAAGCCAGAATGGGATGGCGGAGCATGTAGAAAATCATTAGAAAATAATACAAGACATTTGACTGTTACATAGGCACTCAAAAGGTCAATATTAAATTTAAACAATAATTTAATATTATATTAAAGAAATTAAATTTGGGCATTTACTTTACACATTAACAAACTCTGAGAAAAAGAAATGTAGCCTTCCCACACAAAATAAACATGACACAAACACTGTAAAAATATATTATTTATTATGAATGTCACAAATATGATTAGTAAACATACGTAACCCACATTACTTTGCACTCTTAGGCTATTTATGCCTCACTTATGGGGAGCAAGCAGGAGATAACACTTTCTCTTTTATTATTTAGACTGTGCTTTTAGGAGCACACACGAAAATAGCACTATGCACTCGCTGAACTGAGTTCACTCTTGGTAACATGGGTTTAGCAGGTCAGAAGACCCATTCTCACAAGAACAACCTATGTAACCAGTACACTGAATGCACAGTCGTGCGTGGCTGGTGCACGATCAGGACAGTAGTGGGTTGCGTCCCGAGCAGGACAGTGAGGGGTATGTGAAATACCCCCCACCCCCTCCCTGGCAACAGCCCCCTCCCGGGAGACCGCGGTGCTATGCGGCCATCTCTCGTAGCGCTGGTCACGCTGAAGTGCAGCAAGAGGTGGAGCAGTGCAAGGAGCGCTGCCTCAGCCTGTAAGCATGGAATGGCCAGTTCTTTACCTCGTGAGATGTCTCGGTTGGTCATCGAGGACGTCAGGCATCTGAAGTTGCAGCAGGTGCCCCTCACACAGGGATTGCGGCAGGGCGCATGCCGGCAGCATGGGTTGGCACGCCTGAGTCCTGGCTGGTGCAAGTTTGGTGCATGAAGCAGTGCGGTCATCCGCTGTGTTGTGAGTCGTCTGGGCGGTGATACACTGACAAACAGGTGGAGGCGGTGGAATAGCAGCTCCCGTCTCCTTGTGGGGTCGATTGCTGTTGGGTGTGGGGGGGTGGCACCTTCCCCCACACATTGTTGTTGAGCTCTGCCGCTGGCCACTAAACCTCAGCGATGACGGGTAGCTGCTGGGATGCTTCGAAAGTTGTGGGGTGACAACTCTCCTCCCCACACATCACTGATGTCCTCTGCTACTGACCACTGAGATGTTGTGGCTGGCGTGGCAGCTGGGAAGCCAATAAAATCGAGGGGTGACTGCACTGGTGATGATGACGGACTCATACCTCGGCGTTGTTCTGGCTTGCATTAGACGGCAAGACGTCGCTCACTTCTGCCTCAGCAGCTTTACCTGGGTTTCGGTTGTTTTGTTTCTCACTCGTGTCTTTTCTGATGACAGGTGGGTGTGGTTTGTCAACGTATTCTGGAACGGAAGCGGCTTGAATATCGTACCTGTGGACCTTTCACATTTTCCTTGGTTCTGTTTGCATTACATACAACATTTGACTGATTCTTTCCAGGATCCTGTGTGGACTGGTACATTTGGGGATGAGTCCCTCACAAAACATTCTCTTTGGCTTTTGACAAGTGGTGTACACGTATATAAACAAAGTCACCTGGTTAAAAGGTCGTTTGGTTTGTGGCAGCCATTTCTGAACATAGCGTTTTTGGTTTTCACACACTTCATGATGACACAGCTTTCTTTCCCCTTCTCTTACCTCAGAGTCTGCAGCATGCGGTTTAAGTCTGGTGCGTGACAGGCTAACTCCCCTGGGCGTGCCAGGCCTACACCATACAACAACTTAGCAGATTTCCTGGTGACTTCTTTGGTGTGGTTACATAAACAAAAACCTATATCTGGTATGTGCTGTGCCCAGGTTGTATGATCTTTGCAGACTCTTAAGCCCAGTTGTGTCTCTATTTCTTGATTCTGGCATTCGTTGGGTTTGCATGTGCATGACAAATGTCAGTAGTGTGGTGCTCGACGTACCACTCTGTACACAAACCTCTTCAACATGGTCCTGAAAACTGAGTAGCCTTGTCACTTATGAGTGTTTTGGGGTAACTCCAGCAGGGAAATAACTCCATTCTTAGGGTGGCAGCAGTGTGACATGTGTGCACTCGGCAATGCATACAATTCGCACCATCGTGTAAACAGATTGGTTACCACACGTATGAAATGTTTTCCATCTGATGAACTTGGGTATGGCCCCATGAGGTCTAAGGCGATTGCTTCGTAAGGACATTGTGGTAGCCTCGGCTGTTGTGCGTTGCCATCCGACCTACATGTTTTGTAAACATTGCACACATGGCATTTGCGCATGTACTCTCTAACCATTTTTGTGAGGCCGGGCCACAACGATGTAATGTTACGCACAGTTTGTGCTGCGCCGGAGTGTCCATACAGGCAGTTTGCTATGGGCGATGTGAATTACAGTAGTGCGCACCCCTGGCGGCACATAGAGGCACCACCAACCTCCTGATTGGCTGTTACTATGTCTCGAGAAGATTGTCAATCACTCTCCACCCCTTTCACATTTCCTGTTCGCACTGACCTTTTATTTCTTTTACCTCAGCAGACATCTGTTGTTGGTTTAATGCAAACACATAAAGATTGTCTATGCACGTTTTTGTTAGCGGGCTTTGCTGTGGTTGTTTGGCTGTGATTTGTTGCAACACTACTGGAGTTGTGCTGTTATTCTCCGGAGGTAGGACAGTCTCCCACTCTTTGTCTATTGTGGTTTCTTTTTTATTCTAGGAACATGACAAGGCACTGGCTAGCTGATTATTTTTGCCGGGCACATGCTAGACAACAGAGTTAAAATTTTGTAGCAACATTGACTATCTTGTTAATTTGCTACGGACCACGCACATTTTGTGCAGCCACAACAAGTAATCGTTAACTGTCCTCAGCGTGAAACACTGGTACTCCAAATGAATGTGGTACCATTTTATGACCAAGAAGTTCACCAAACATTCACATTGATTTACATCATAGCACTTTTTCCAATGTTGCCAAGTTTGGCATTGGAGTAGTCAATAACACAATGCTCTTGACTGTCTCTGTAATGGAACAACACAGCACCAGTGCCTTCCTGGCTGGCATCTATTTATAAATACAGGTGGCAGGTTATGTCAATAAGTGCAAGGGCGTGGAACTGTGAGAAACTGTACTTTACTTCCTCGAACACATTTTGCATGTTACAATCCCACTTGTACTCCTTAGTGGGTGAGAGTATTTCAGTGAAAGGTGCTGTGATTATTGTGAAATCTTGCACGTACTACCCGAGCCAGTTTATTAGGCCAAAGAATTTTCACAATCTTTTCCGCATGGTGGGCACTGGATACTCTTCAATGATGGCCAATTGCTCTGGTGTGGAGCGATTCCCTTTCCCATCGACAAGGGTGGCCAAAATATTTAATGCTGGTTTTCCCTATGCTGAACTTGTGATTGGCATAGATTAGGCCATTGACCACTAGTTGTTCCAAAAAAATTGTTAGGTGTCGCAGATGGTCTTCCCACGTCTCTGACCACATGACCACGCTGTCTAAGTAGGCCATTATTCCGTCAAGGACTTTAACCATCATACTCTGAAAAGTAGACAGGGCATATTCAAGCCCAAAGAGTGTTGTGCAGAACTGATATCGATGGCCACCTTGTGCCGTAAAAACTATTTTGTGCCTATCTTCTGGTTTTACTGGAATCTGCCAGAATCCACTTTTCTGGTCAAGTGATGACAAAATTTTCACATTGCCAAGAATGTTGAGGGCAGTGTTTATACTGATAAATGGGGTTGGGGCGCTCTCTGTTATTTAATTTGCGGGCCTAAAATCAATACAAAACCGCTACCCTCCATCTGGATCTTACAAGTTCCATGCGAACAAAGTTGTGATATGCCGCGGTCTCAATCAATGCAACAGTAGTGACATTAGAAACACACACAGGTACCCTCAAGAGTTTATCAATAGTTGTACTCACTTGTCCCAAGTAGACGTATGGCTGGTTGTTTACCTTTGCTGGGGGCGCTGTTGCAGATACGCTGGCGGAGTAGGAAGGCCCCTGTTGGTGCACTTCCTGTAGCCCATGTCACTCGGTTGGGGCACACACTGTGCCAGTGGTAGTGTTCATCACTGCATATCCGACACCGTGGCGCCTGGCCCTGGACCTCGGTGTTGGCAGTGCTGGGTGGCTAAGCAGGTGCTGCACTTAGACCACTGTTACCCGGTGCAGCCGCAGAGTGGTCTGTCTGCACGTGACTAGCTGTGCGGGCAGGCTGGTTATCCTGGCTTTTCAACCCTTGGCACGGTGCATTTATACGTTTGGCAAAACTGACTGTTTTTCACAGTACTGTTTCTTTCCCAAGAGTCGCGCATGATACTCACTGCAGCACTTACAAAACACTAGTATCCACTGTACACCATTGGACATAGAGCAGGTCGGTATTGTGGGAGCACTGTTACACCATATTCCAACACATCCTCTGGCGAGAGGGGGCTGGTAGTGGCGGTTGGCAAAGCTGATTTTCCGGCAGACGAAAGCTTCTAAGTTCACCTGTGGCCTCTACTTCTTGGTGAATAGGGAAAGCTCCTTCACACTGACACCATAACGAAGCAGAAGGGCTAGTACACTCTGCTAAACACGCACTCGAGTCCTCTGCTCCGTGTCCTGAGAAGGGGGATATGTGTCTGTGACTCCCTCGGGAGGGAGGTTTCTGGATGCTTGAGGTGGTGTGGTAGTGTAATGCTATAGTAGCCGAGTCCAGCTACAACCACTTGTGACCCCAGAAAAGGTGAATGACGCGTCTCTTATTGCCTCTCTTTACTCATGGCGACCCATGCCATCCCTGGTTCCACAAGTTGGGCTTCGCCACCATATCCCTTTGGGAACCAGTTTCCTCGCAACTGGTAAGGGGTATCTGCCATGATGGCTTGGGCCAATAGTTGATACCTAGGCTCAACCACTTGGCACGGTGTTGAAATACTTTGCATTCAGGCCATTGGAGCCCAATAGTGGAATTTCACTATAAAGAAATTCAATGTATGGTAAAGGTTAGTGACTAGACAAGAACCCCTCCAATTGCACGCTTTGCTGGTTGATGGTTGGTGGCAGTGGCGATGGCCTAGAGGCAGTTATGATAACACAAAGATGTACAGAAATTTTAGATAATTTTCCATTTTAGAGTGAGCGCTGTTTCTCTCTGAGACCGCGAACTCGGGAGTGGTACACCGCTCTAGGCAGATTGTAAGTCACCCCTGTCCTCTGGTGGTGGCGCACAGAACTGGCTTAGGTGAGCAACCAGCCTGTAATGGGTGTAAGGCTTTATGCCCAGTGAGGTTTGTCCTCCACCACAAGGAAGGGGCGGGGCTCCCTCTTCTCGTCCGAATCTGGCCAGTGGGGGATGGCCAGTCACTGAAAACCCACTAATACCATGGAAAATAAGTGGGAACACGGGCTGATCGGTTTGGCCCCACCAGAGGTTCTCTCTGGTGTCCGATCAATAGAGGTTGGACTTTTGCTGGCAGTGGTTGACTCCGCATGCAGGAGGAGGTATGGAGAGATTCCCCCTCTTGCTGAAGGACCAGGCGGTAAGCGGTAACCCGCTCCAGTTGTGCCCTGGAGAGGTACTAGGGGTATGGATATAACCCTGGCTAGACCATATGCTTGGTATCTGAGTGCGAGGGTCTCAGAATCTTATGGTAGGGCACTTTCAGTTGTACTGGTGCATTAGGTTGGGGCTTTGGATCTGGTCAACACATGTGAAAAGCTGGGACGCCTGCGATGAGAGGGTGTGATCCCTCTCCCCCACACCGATTGAGCTGTCATGGCAGCGGAAAGGCCTAACGGCTAAGAGCGTCACGTAAAGTAATAAAAAGTACAGAGGCTGGGAAGCCATATGTATATATGTCCCGAGAATGTAGGAAGTGTCTGGAAACAAGTGGGGGGTGTGTTAACTGTAGGCTCTTCCGGCTGATCTGCACATACTCGTGGCGGCCTCTGCAGTTGGATGTGCGTCGCGAGTGGTTGAAAGCTGGGCCATGCCCCCCCCTCTGTGGCAGCGGCATGACGTCACAGATATTGTTTGCATCTATGTGCGTGTTGTTATTGTTGACAAATACTGGTACACACTCTTCAAAGCAGGGGTGTGTTGCTCCGCAAAAACTGTTCCAATCACTGTCCGACACATACTTAGAATGGAATTTACTGTCACAAAATTGCACGTGACTACAACACACCCTTTTCCGTGGCACAGTCTGGCATTGCACTTACTTATACTGCATTCCTCTGGTGGCAGGAATTCACTAAGTGCTATCAGCTGTGCTGCTGCAGGCTGGCTGATCTGGTTGGAAGTGTAGTTCTGGCACTGGAAAACATTGCGTCGTACATATGACCACTCTCCTGCTGACAGGCAGGCGAAGTGTGCTCCTAACTTGCACAGTTCACAGCGCACTGTATCATTGCTAGTGTCATCACATGTAGAGCATGAGCAGCATGCTACTCTGTTTGTTGATGTCACTGTTGGAGCAAACAACATACTTCTCCCTTCTGGAATGCAGCAGCAGATGTTGGTTTGAAGGTAACATTTTTTTTACGGGTCCAGTGAAACAGTCTTTCGACAAGTTGCACATATTTCTTCTGCATCCCACATGTTGTTTGGAAATCCCATGCCGCTGATGTTCACAATTGTATGTGAACCCACGCGCATGAGGGGTTCCCTCAGGACCGAACCCTGTAGACCTGGCCTGTTAGGGTGCGTTGGTCATTGTGCTGCCAGACTGGACCACACGTGCATGTCAGGCTTCAGGCATGCGGTGACGTCCTAGGTAACTCCACTGTGCACTATGATGTCATGGGTATCTCCAGCCCTCCAGACAATGGGGATCGATACACACACAAGATGGTGGCCGTTTCACAATGCAGCGTGGTTTCCTGAACAATGGCGGACTTCCCGAACACTAATTTTTCTGCCACGTGCTCGTTTTTTCACAATGCGCATCTTCATGCCACACAGGTTGTAGCGCCATATAGCGTGGCTTGGCTGGTAACGAATGGCAGAGTATGCCAGATGAAACCCTGATTCATGGCTAGGAAGCTAGAAAATATATTAAACTTTTTCTATGGGTGCCAGCTCATCTATTACACGGGTGAGTATGTGGAGATTCGTTCTCAGGGCAGTAGCAGGTCGAAAGCCACGTGGTGGTCCCCTTGCAGAACACGTTTAACAAAAACAATTAAGAGAAACAGTTCAGGTAGCACATTTACGCACTTCAAGTAAGTCTGAGCACGTGGTTTCTGGAGTGGGCCAGATGCCGAAGGTACTTATAGAACGAGCAAAAATATATTAAGACTCGGGTAGTATGCAGTTGTATATTGACGAAACGAGATACGTTCACATTTCAACACACACTGACCCTCATCTAAAGCGGGCATGGCAGTTGGGTCTGCCACAAGCTGAAATGGTAAAAAGCACTATTAAGGGCATATACAAATTTAGGTGTTTAAATCTCTGGGCCCTCAAGTGCGATGAAGATAAGAGTGCGGGCGCGGGGGGAGCAAAAGTTAAGAAAAGGTTCCGGGATGAATTAACGTAATATTTCAGCTAAATGTCCACACAACGAAGTTAATGGGCCCAGCGAAGCAAAACACGTGTACTCCTGATGGCCCGCTGGTCTAGACTGAAGCTGGTGGCTCAGAGATCCCATTACCTGCCCGAGATCTTTCGCCAGCATCCAGTGGGAATTTGCATTAAACATATACTTGAACAAATATACATAGAAAACACTCAAAAGCACAAAACAAGACCTGGAGGAATTATAAGAGCAATTCTGACGTAATAAATCAATAATTAAATTCCACAGTTCTTGTTGCTATGCATGTCGGAAAATAAGAATTACGCGGAAAATCCGGAATGGGCCACCGAAGCATGTAGAAAATCATTACAAATTTAAAAAAGACATTTGACGATTACATATCCATTCAAAAGGTCGCTATTAAATCTAAAAAATAATTTAGGCTAATATTATGTTAAAAAAAATTGAATTTGGTCATGGAATTTGGTCATGCCGGAACTGCAGAGATCACTTACTTTACACATTAACAAAATCTGAGAAAAAGAAACATGCCCTTTCCAAGCAAAACAAACATGACACAAACAATTTTATAAAATATTATTAATGAGTGTCACAAATCTGGTTAGTAAACATACTAACTTACATGACTTTATACTCTTAAGATATTTATACCTCACTTAATGGGAGAAAGCAGGAGATAACACTTTCTCTTTTATTATTTAGACTCTGCTTTCAGGATCACACACTAAAACAGCAGTATGCGCTCACTGAACTGAGTTCTCTCTTGGTAACACGAGTGTAGCAGGTCAGGAACGGTTTAAAAGATCCATTCTCGCATGAACAACCTATGTGATCCATAGACTGAAAGCTCGGCTGTCCGTGGCTGATGCGCGAGCAGAGGAGCAGAGGGCTGCATCCCGAGCAGGACAGTAACAGCGACGTCAACAGCAATATCGTTGTAGTTTAAACCAGAAACATGTAAAACAGTACAAAGTCAATTAAAATACACGAGTGACTTACCCCAGGATTCCAATTCAGAAGAAAAACTCATAAAATTAAGTTAGCGTGCAATCAACTACATCATGGAGGTAGGATTCATAGTAGCTTCGGATGTAATCAGTCTAATGTTTTGATGATAGAGTTCACTAACCTGAAATAGTTACTCGCCCATCATTTTGAAAATAAGTTTTTGAACCACTTACACACATAAGTTTACAAAGCCAACCATAATGCTACTAGTGTGAAAAATTTGATGGAAATTGGTTGATTGGTCTCTGTGATATGGCCTAAATACCTTATTTTCTTAAATGGGGCTATCTTACAAAATTGCTTAAAAATTATATCTGTAATAGATAATATCAGCATAAAAGTTTGATGGAAATTGTTGCATAGATATGCCAAGCATATGAACATATTTATATGGCTGCCATTTTTTAAAATGATTCCCTGACCACAATTAAATCATACTATACTTGGCCTTCTGTAGGTGTGTAAAATTTTGTGGAAATTAGTCTAATTATCGTGCAAATATGACAAAATGATCAGTTTACTCACCTGACACTACTTTGCAAAAAATTTGGCAAAGGGGGATCTCTGTAATCATACGGTTGATTGGTCTTCGAGATATGGCATAAAACCTCCATTGATCATGTTACGGTCTTCATTGGACAGCAAAAAGTTTATATAGGAGCACATTTGATTATTGTGATAGATAAAATATACAAAGTTAAATTTAAATTGGTTACATAATTTCGTAGGTACCCACTAAGCTTATGCGTGTTTACGGCACATTCAGAAAATAACAGACTTGTATACTTAAAACAGATAAATTAATACAGCCTACCACAGTACAATTTCTTCACCAAATGTAAAAAAAAAATTGGTTGATTGATTCCTTAGATACAACATAAAAACTATATTATTTCATTTAGACTATCTATAGCATGGTGTTGAAATGAAGCTTTACAGAGACAATTTTGATGCCTAAAAAAAATGTCAGCATACAAAGTTAAGTTAAAATTTGTTTTGCAGTTTCGTAGATAAAAATTTGGAGCTAAGTGCCTTTTTGCTGCCTTTTTGAAAATATGTATATCTTATCCATTCGAAATTTATCAGTTTACATAGCCGGCCATAGTGCTAATTGTTTGCCAAATTTGGTTGAAATCGGTTGATTTTTCAGAGATAACATAATTTCAAACTGTCAAGTGATACTGTTTTACAAAATGGTGTATAAAAGAGATTTTGTGTGTAGACATTTGATTATTGTAATATATACAGTGACCATACATAGTTTCTTTTGAATGAATCACTTTGTTTCTATCATATAACATATAAAACTAAAATAGCTATATGGCCCAGCATTTTGAAAATAAGTTTATCACATACCGGTACCTAAAACATATCATTTACATTACATATTGCAGTATTACTTGTTTGTGATATTTGGTAGGAATTGGAAAATCGTTTCCGGAGATATGATATACAAACATTATTTATTTGTGTGGCACTATACAAAATGGTGGATAAAAGAGGCTCTGTGGAGACACATTTGATGTTATAGGCATATATATATATATATATATATATATAATATATATATATATATATATATATATATATATATATATATATATATATACAATGTTCCCAAAAATATAGCATACTATGCTAAAATATTTAGAGGGCAGCCATTTTGGAAATAAGTGTCTGAAATACTTTAAACATATTTGTACATCAATTGCAGCAGTACTACTTGATTGCCAAATTTGGTAGGAATCTGTCAAATGTTTCCCGAGACATTACACAAGAACTTGATTCATTCATGTAGGCCTAGTGCTATCTTACAAATTGGCGGACAAAGGTTTTTTTTTTGGCTTATTTGATGCTTGTAATAGATACTATCAGCGTACAAAATTTGGCTTAAATTTAGCCAAAAGGTATGGTATTTATATCAAATAAACCTAAAATATTTGTATGGCCACCATTTTGAAAATTAGTGCATATTAAAGTTCATTTACGTATATTTACTTGGAATATCATAGTACTATTACTTATTTGCCAAATTTGAAGAAAATTGGTTGAGTAGTTTTCAAGATATAACATAAATGTTTTATTTTTTTCATGTAGTGCTATCTTCCAAAATGACGGACCAACAATATTCACCATGAATCTAATGCTTATAAGTTGCACTATCAGTACACAAAATTGGGTTAAAATTGGTCGAATGGTTTCCGAGATATGACATATCTAGGCTACCTAAATTTTTTAATGGCTGCCATTTTGAAAGTAAACTCCCAGTGTGTTTAAAAACTATGAAAGTCAAGTGTCGTTATTTAGTACTATATGTGTACAGAGTTTGGTAAAATTAGGTTCAATCATTCAAAAATGAAGGGGAGGGACACACATGCGCAACAACACATGCACACGCACACACGCGTAAACACATGTACACAAGCACACAGATGCAAAAGTGATCTCATAAACCTTTCTTTCCTTCAGAAAGTGAGCTTAAAATGAGCCAGTGTTGATTGTTTTCTACAAATAGGCAGCTAACGTACAAATAATTAAATAGAAGGAATCTAGTCAAACTGTAGGTTTTCCCAGACTGTGTATGTTCCTTCCACCAAGGTGAACCGGGTTCGATTCCTGGTGAGATTGCTCCCATGATTTTTGCATGTGGAAATTGTGCTGGATGATACCGCTGGTCAGTGGGGTTTCTCAGAGATCTCCCATTTCCCCTGCCCATGCATTCTGGCACTGTTCCACACTCACCTCACTTCACCCTCAAGACCTCGATGTTAAGAGCCGCTCAAATCTCTTCTCATACTCACGTCCTTCTATAGGATGATTTGTGTCACTTACATATTTGTTGACAATAGCTCATGTTTTTATTTTACTATTTTTAAAAATTTAGTTCTATTTGTTGGTTGGGTTCAAATTTTTTTGTAATATTGTGTGTTTTTGGTGACTTATATCAAAGATTTTCATTGGCATATGTTCAAAGTATTGTGTTTCTATTAATTACTTATCTCCTTTTCAAGAATCATTCAAAACACATTTAGGCCTAAATATTTAAAGTTTAAATTCAACAAACAAATTTCTTATCAAGATCAAAATTAAAGTTCTGATTTTCTGTTATTGCTGTTATCATATTAAATATTTGTATGACCATAAATTGTAAATATGTCTCTATAAATTATGACTTATGAGTATTTAAAACCAGGCCCCTCATCTTTTAAAGATATCATGTTTTCAAAATTTGTTTTTGTAGTAATGTATTTTGATAAATAAAAAAAAAAACTTGTTTGTCTAAAATGCTAGAAATTATTTGTTAGCCTACTTGGTGTAAAATTTTGGTGAGGAGCGGGTTGCGTGATGGAGTATTTGTGACAGGCAGGTGTGCAGTTTAAGTATCTGCTGTGGTTATTGTTCCCAGAGGCATGCTCAACGTTCATGCCAGCTTGCTACCGAGGTGGCGCGGAGCCGCACCTATTGTTCATGCCATACTGCATGGCGACACCACAACTGGAGTCTCCATTATGAGGATTAAACCTAAGAGGTAAGTTCATTAAAAATTATGACAGAAACCTTAATGACAACCTTGTTTTTGTATGGAAATTAATGTGTTTCTCACAACTTCCTAACTGATTTTTTTAATGCTCTGCAAAATTGTTGTTAGCATTAAACAATGAAAATGACATAATTGCTTAATAACTGAACAAAAAAAAATTGACATGACCCCATGTGAATATGAGAGGTTGTATATAAAATATTTGATGTGTTCTCTATGATGTCATTGTTTAAAAAGTCACAAGCAGGGTGGATCACGTATTGTAAATGGGGCATTTTGCCCCAGACCCTCAGTACCAAGGGGTGACACTAGATAGGCAATGCCCTTCCGATCCACTATTTTCTCGGTTTGCAGCAGTTTTCCCAACACCAAAAATACAGTGGAATTTTATTAATGTTAAAAAATATAAAATAGAAACAACCAATATACCTGTGCTCAGTTTTTAACAAGATAATTAGAAGTATCATTTCATTTTTAATATCTAGCAAAATTACGCAACAATTTTGTAACTTCACTCGATAGTTGCATGGTTGCTGCCCTGTTCCACATGATGCATTGTGACATACGTGGTGTTATGTTTACCAAGATAAAATTATTGATTTTCGATTTGCTTTATAACAAGGGTGTTTAAATATAAAAGGTGTTTGAAAAAAATGAGGATCACCAGTCTTCAATGCCTGATTTTAGAAATAATTAGAAGCCAGCCCCCAAAATACATTTTCCAACTGATGAACAGTAGGAACCTAGGTAGGTAAGTAATTGGGCTTAACGTCTCATCGACAGCGAGGTAATTAGAGACGGTGCAAGTTGCATAGGGAAGAGTGATTGGGGAAGGAATCTGCCATGGCCTTTGTTTGGGACCCATCCCAGCATTCGCCTGGAGTGATTTCAGAAAACTACGGAAAACTGAAATCAGGACAGTCGGACCTGGAATCGAACACGTGTCCTCCCAAATGAGAGTCCAGTTAGTTACTACTGCATCACGTTGCTCGGTTTGAACAGTAAGAAAAAAAAACTTAAAACAAATGGGTTTACCTAAACAATGTTTACCTTAACGAAGATGGATTCTCTAGGTGGTCTCATTAGGGTAGCCAATATCTTTATTAGCTTGACAGGAAAGGAATAAAGAATCATTAGTAGATAAATAGTGTATATAGTGTCATGTCAAATAGAGGCCCCGAAAATAGTTTTAACCCCTGGCCTCCGAAGATGTCTTGGGTACCTTTGACCAGGTAGTTGAATTAGGTACTTTCATGACTAAACTTTGCTGTATTTTAGTCGCAGTGGGGAGAGGATTATGTGGTAGTTCTCTTAGGTGTCCATTTGCCCCCACCACAGATATCTGGGTTTGATTGCGGGTAGGGTCATGCCAAGGTGGATGTATATACTGTACATAGTAAACTGGAGAGGCCCTATTCAGGATGGGGGTGAAGCCAGTACAGCGGAGAACAAGGTTTAAAGAGGAACGGAGAGTCCACATTAGCCAATAGGATGGGAGTTTCCACAAAGGTCTCTGCAAGCAGGTGGATTTGTGCAGTGCGTGCAACAGTGGTACGGCCGCAATAAGTGCTAAACCAAAAATAAAAGTGTTAATGATACATTCCATGGGGAAGTAAAATTTCATTATAAACTACTTTTCTGCTTATACCCTTGCCTTAAATTTATATAAAATTATAAGGAAACAAACTTTTTTGTAGCAAGTAAAAAGTTTCTCACTT